>CP097507.1:1109100-1711100 GCA_023547065.1 Musa troglodytarum | reverse complement strand
AGCGCGGCGCACTCTCGAGCGGTTAAGGGTAATCCTCCTTCCTCGCAAGCCATCCGCAACATGTCGGAGAAGTGGCTTGTGGAGGCGGGACTAAGTCCGCGCTCACGGGGTAGGCTATTGTTGTCTCGCGTCTTTGGGCTCGCTGCCGCACTCTAGTTTCTAACTCATCCTTGTTCTTTACAGAGATGGTGAACCTACGGTCCTTCCATGATTCGGGTGCTCCGACAGGACCGTCTCCGCGCTCTCCGAGGGTTCCCAAGCGGGCGGGGGGTGGCTCCCCGCGCACTACCGAGGAGGGGCGCCTAAAGAAGAGGGCCAAGGCCAAGGACGTGGTGGACCTGGAGGTGCCTGTGGCCCCGTCCGCCGAGACGACCGAACGACCGGGGGCTTCCGCTCCCGCCGAGAGCGCCGGGCCTAGCCGGGGAACGACCGAGAAGGGTCAGCGTCCTCCGGCCATGAAGGACTTATGCCGAGTCACGTCGGGGAAGGATCAGCCATTCCTTTCCCGTGTGATGGGCGAGGTCCCTTCGGGGCCACTGAGCGACTCTCCGTGGCCCGGCAGGCTGGTCTGCCCCGAGGGGACAAGGTGTGGGTCGGGAGAGCCTCGCCAGCTACCTCCGGGCGCCCATCCCGACATTGCTCGGGACCTATACACGCCCCTAAGCACTCATCTCCAAGTCGCCAAGTGTTGTGGGTAAGCACCGTCTCGCGTGTATTCTCTTGGCTAAGCACTGTTCACCAATTTCACCCTTTCCTCTCTATGCAGAATCTCCACTACACCACGGCCCTCATCGACCGGGTGCACGACGCCGGTCGGCTGGTGGTGGATTGGGTGAGCGCGACCTCGAGTTGCGCCGCCAGCTTGAAGAGGCCCGAGCGGGGTCTGGACCCGAGGCGGTTGCTGCTGTCGAGCAGCGTGCGGCCGACATGGGCGTGGAAGTCGCGCGCCTGACCGCCGAGCTCGAGGCCGCCCGCCGGAGGCCAAGCCGCGCAGGCTTCTCCGACGGAGAAACTGGAGAACCGCCCCCGCTCCAAGGAGGCCTCGGAGTTGGCCGCCAAGCTGACTTCGAGAGAGGCCGAGGTGAAGGCCGCCCAGGAAGCTCTTGCCGCGGCGGAAGGTAGCCGGGCGGAGAGGGACCGGGAGGCGGTCGAGGCGTATAAGAAGTCGGAGGGCTTCCTCCTCGGGCTGGACCGGACGGGCAGGGTATCATACGAGTATGGGTACAAGGTTGCCCTGGCCCGATTCCGAGCGTGCCCTCCGTGCTCGGCCGAGGAGGATCCTTCACCTCCCGCCCGAGGACCGTGGGGTCGACATGCCCGTGAGGTTCCTTCGACGACAGCCTTCCTGAGCTGCGGCTTGAAGAGTTGTTTTCTTTTTGGAGGGCCTTCCCTTGCCTTTGTAATCCTTCTTTCCTCTAGGGGCCTGCTTTTGTACTCCAAAGCTTTTGGTAATACAATTCCCTTTATGGCAATACAATTTCCAACTTCATTCCAATAGCCCGAGTCAAATATTGGCCTGCTTCTGTTTGGTCCTTAAACTGAGTACTTCTTAAGGTTCTGACGCCTGTGTCCTCGGAATTGCTGCCCGGCCATAGTCGCGAGTCGGAACGCCCCCGGCCTGACAACTTTGATTACGCAGAGGGGCCTTCCCACTTAGGTGCAAGCTTGCCCTTGAGTTGGCGGGTCGCTACTTCCGCCTGCGTAATACTAAGTCTCCCATCCCGAGAGGTCGAGGGCGCACCTTCTTGTTATAACTTCCGCAACACTCGCACGCCAAAGATCTTTACGCGCGCTGCCGGCCCTACGCTCTTCTAGCAGGTCTAGGCCAGCCCGAACTCCTCGGGCCGAGGTGGATTCTCATAGTTCTCCACCCGAATGTTGGAATGACCAACCCGGCCGGTAGGATCGCTTCCACGCCAATGCCGCTTATAGGGGACTCGCCTGCCGCCTTCGGTAGTCCGCAAAGACCATAGGATGTTCGGGAGCTCGTCGACCCAGCTCGATCGGGCTTCCAAAGTCCTTTCCTAAGTCCATCCAGATAGATTGGTTGGTCACCTCGGCGAGCCCGTTGGTCCGGGTGGGCCACCGAGTAACCTCAATCGATTTGATAAGTCGCACGTAACTCCGTGAAACCGGCGGGCGACCGGGTTCCGCTATCGCGATGATAACGTTGGGCAGATCAATCGGGTCACGATGTTCTTCCGCATGAACTATTCGGACCCGCTCGACCGTGATGGTTGCTAGGCTCGCTTCCACCCACTTAGTGAAATAATCTATCCCCACGATGATATGTCTCCGCCGCCGGACGGGGAACGCCCCAAAAGGTCCATTCCCATTGAGCGAAGGGCCAAGCCGCAATCCATGGAGGTGAGCGGACCGCAGGAGCCACGGGCGCGGCCCGGCGCCTGCAAGTGTCGCACCGCCGCACGAAAGCCTTGGCGCCTTGCAACGAGGCCGCAATAGCACTAGCGTAGTATTTTGAAGGCCAAAGTTCGCCGCCCATGTGCTCCCACAAGTCCCGCCGGAACCTCGGCGAGAATCACTTCCGCCTCATCGGATCTAAACATCGCAGTAGGGGATGGGAAATGACCTTTGTAGAGCCGGCCGCCAATCTCGCAGCACCACGCCTGGTTCGGGCGGAGCCGCCGTGCCTTGACCTCATCTCGTGCAGATCCCATCGTGCTTATACTTCAAAGACTTCGAATCCACGAGGTGGAGAGGTCGACCGGGTCCCCTATCTCCATGATGGCCACCGATCGGCAGCGAGCTCTTCGACTCGGATGTTCCTCCGATCGGCTCCCGAGGTTAATTTCGCGAGCCGCTCCGCCCGCCGCTTTGGGACCCGCACCCGGACAGAGTGAAGCGAGGAAAGTTAGAGGTTTGGGCTTTTACCTTGGTCAGGTATTTGGACATGGTCGAATCCCGCGCCCGATACTCTCCGCCAACTTGTTCGGCGACGAGTTGGGAATTCGTGAGAACATGGACCGCTCTCAGCTGCATCTCGGCTACCAAACGGAGGCCTGCCAAAAGCGCCTCGTATTTCGCCTCATTATTCGTGGCCTCGAAACCGAAGCGGAGGGAACGCTCGAAAGCGTGTGTCAACTCCTTCCTTCAGCAGTACTGAGCTCACTGCATGCTGAGATGTCGCCAGGTAAAGGGTAAGTTTTTCTGGCGCAGACACCGAGATAAGGCGGGGGAGCTCGGATAAGTGCTGCTTCAGGCTTGTGAAAGCTTCCTCGCATTCTGCCGTCCATTGGAAGTTCTTCGGATCTTTGAGGACTCTGAAGAAAGGAAGGCACTTATCTCCGATCGACAAAACCGACAGAGCCGCTATTCTTCCGTTAAGGCATTGAAGCTCCTTTATCGTCTTGGAGATCTCATGTCGGGTGAGAGCTCTGATCTTCTGGGTTGGCATCAATTCCTCTCGTGTATGATGAATCCGAGGAACTTCCCCGATGTCACGCCAAGACGCACTTAGCTGGATTAAGGCGCATCCCATATCTTCTCAACAGAGAAGGTTTCCCGCAAGTCGCCAAGGTGTGCAGCCTCAGGCGATTTTTTACGATCATGTCACAACATATACTTCCATGTTTCGCCTCTATTTGCTGGGCAAACACCTTGTTCACCATCCTTGGTAGGTGGCGCCGCGTTTTAATCCGAACGGCATGACCTTGTAGAAGTAAGCTCCTTGGGGCGATGGAAGGCCGTATGTTGTTGATCTCTGGGCCATCCGGATCCGTTGTAACCGAGTAGGCGCCCATGAAGGAGAAGCGCGTGCCGGTTGAGTCCACCACCTGGTCGATCCTAGGCAAGGAAGCAATCCTTCGCAAGCACGATTTAGGTCGGTGTAGTTGCCACACACCCTCCAACTTCCATAAGGCTTCTTGACGAGGACTCCATTGGACAGCCACTGAGAATACCTGACTTCCCCAATGAAGTCAGACGCCAAGAGCCTGTCGACTTCTATTTGCACATTTATTGGCGCCGAGGGACCGAGGCCGTGGTCTCTCGCCTTACCGAGCGCGGTCGGGGAAATGTGCGATGGTGTTGAGAAACTTCGAGATCGATTCCCGGAGGTCGGCAGCCTCCAGCGAAGACATCGGTGTTTTCCCGAGGAGGCCGATAAGTCGCGTGCCCGCTTCTTGATTATCCGTGTCCGGCCGATTCCGACCGCTCGATCGGGATACTATCTTGCAATGGAATATTAACCGCCGGGTTTGTCGGCTCGGATGCTCGGGCGCAGGCCCCGCGTGGGTCTTCGAGGGTCTGTTCGCCTTTTCTCTTACCTGTGGAGGTCGCTGGCAAGTAACACCGCTCGACTCGAGGATCTCCCTGACCTCCCCGACCCGCATCGGCCTGGGAACTTCAACGTCCGGTGGTATGTAGATATAATCGCCCTTAGCCTCGCTGAGGGTGGGTCGCCTGTGATGGCGTTGTACGCGTAGGGAGGTCGACCACCGTAAAGGTCACACAGAGTTTTTGCCTTCTGAGAATCCCCGAGAGTCAACCCAGAGGGTCACCGCGCCCGCGTGAAATCGAGTCACCCAGAAGCTGAGTGCCGAGTGCAAGGGCTTCAGGCTTCCTTCGCAACCCTAACTTCAAAAGGCCTCAAATATGTCGGCCGAGCTGCCGTTGTCGACCATAATCCTTCGGACTTGCTGCTGGCTATTCGGGCCGACACCACCAAATATCATGCTGCCGCTCCCATGTCCCCGAGGGGAATGTGATCTCCGCTCCTGAGGGAGGGTGGTATTCCCGGCCGCAACGGCCAGGGCGTAAGCTCTTCGACCAAGCACTATGCCCTCCAGTGGGCCCTCTGTAATCACGCCGATGTGTTGCTCGACAGTGGCCTTCGACGCAGTGGATGGTTCCCGTGGATGCCGGAGGTATCGACCTAAGTGACCTCTTCGATCAGCTCTCAATTTGTCGCTTCACTCGTGGCATTGCTCCGTATCATGTCCGCTTTGCCGATTGAAGCGCAATACCGTATGATCGCCAGCTCGCCGTCCCTTCATCGGGCGGGCGCTCGAGCATTCCCGCCTTTATCCGGGAGGAATATTTGGCGCCCGAGATGCGCTCAAAGGGGGAGGTGGCGGTGCGGGTGCGTATGGGTCGGGTGCCCCATCCGCGCCCCCGGTGTGGGACTTCGCCAGTTGTCGCTCCCGACGGGATGGAGTAGAATGCCCCCTGGCTGCTCTTCCTTTCTTCCCGACATCCGTGACTCGCCGCCACATATTGACTTGCCCGCTGAAACATTTTCGCGATGGACGCGGGGTCGCTTCCACCAAGGACCAAGAAACTCGACGGCCGCAGCCCCATCATAAACGCCGCATCAATAATGATGGGTGAGCATCCGATAACTCCTGCACTCGTGGTAAACCTTCGCACAAAGTGGGAGAGGGGTTCGCCCTCTTTTGCTTCAAACCTGTGAAGAGTGCGATGTAAGGCTTTGGTCACAAACGCCAAAAATGTAGCTCAAGTCCTTGGCGAGCTATTCAAAGGATGTTACCGTCCCGCTTTTTAAGGTGCTGTACGCACGAGCGGATCCTTTCAACGTGGTGGGGAACGCCCGCACATCAAGGCGCCCGAGGTTCCATATAGGCCATCCGAGCCCGAAAGCAGCGACGTGATCCGCCGATCACCGACTCCATCATAAAGGTCGATGGATGGGAGACGGAAGTTCAAGGGCACCAATATTCCCTGCATGTCGCCGCGAATGGGGACTCTGGGGACACTTCCTCGCTTCTTCTTGGACTTACGGACGCCCCTTTGCACTCATCCAGCGCCGCGGCGATGGAACGGATTTGAGCCCAAATAAGTTCGCTGACCGAGGACACCGCCGTTCGGAGGGACGCCCAGCGAGAGCCCGGTTCCATCCCCGAACCCGGCGGAGGTCGGGAAGATGGTGCCGGTGGAATGCCTCATGATGCCGGGGAAGGGTTCCGCCTGAGGGTCGGCTCGCCGCCTCCGGAGTAGGCGGGGAGGACGGCCCGACAAGATTTGCCGTGGTTCGGACTGGGGAAAGGTCCCAAAAGCCTCCGCCGTGACGGGACGAAGCGGGAACCCGACTCGGCGGGTGGAGTCCGGCGCCGCTAAATAAACTCCGAGCGACCGCGGTCGCGTGGCGTGATCGCCCTCCGTGGTTCGGAGGTCCAGGGGACCTTCGCCGAGGTGCCACCGGCGACCTTTCGCCCATGTGTCGCTAAAGGCGGAGCAGCACTTCGGAGAGGCCCTCCTTCTAGCGCCAACTGCTGGGGGGGAAATAACTTTTACCGTGACCCCGGCGCGCGGGCGTGGAATCCGGGAACCGGGGTCGCTCTGCACGTTCGCCCGCCGATAGCTCCCCGCTCCCACCTCCGACCTCCGAAGGCGGCTGCACGCCAAGTCGCCGAACGACCTGCAGCAAGGCGGGTCGGATGCTCCGCCCGACCCTCCGACGCCAAGTCACCCGCCCGCCGAGCTCCCTAGAAATGGTGTTAGGTGTTCGAAGTTCTACTCACCTCTCCGAGGGTTCATCCCCTTCTCGCCTGCCTTACCCATTCGGGCTTAAATAGGTCGGACGGATGGCATGCTTCCACAAGCTCGCGGGTGGCGTACGGGCCTAACCTCGCAGGCCGGTGCCGTGGTCAACTTGGCGGGTGGTTGGGGCGATGCAGGGGAGAAGCGACGTCGGGCGATCAAATCGTGGGAGTAATGGAGCGCAGGAGGGGCGATGACGTCATCCGAGTGTACGCTCCAAGACCAGGTGTCACGTCATACTTAATATCCCTAACAAGCGGCGGCTCGACCCTTCATCCCGAACGGCGGTTCGGATGTTATGTTTTCAAGGTCTTGTGTGGGCCTCGACCCCTTACTACCGGACGGCGGTTCGGCAACGGGGGATTGAGTGTCGCCTCGATCCTTTATCCCGAACGGCAGTTCGGTTATCATGGTCTTGAGTGGCGGCTCGACCAACGGTTATCATGGTCTTGAGCGGCGGCTCAACCAACGGTCTTCTGGGTCTTGAGCGGCGGCTCGACCATTCATCCCGAATGGCGGTTCGGATATTATGGTTTACATGGTCTTGAGGTTCCTCGACCATCGGTTTTCTGGGTCTTGAGGTTCCTCGACCCCTTATCCCGATCAGTGGTTCGGTTACATGGTCTTGAGGTTCCTCGACCATCGGTTTTCTGGGTCTTGAGGTTCCTCGACCCCTTATCCCGAACGGCGGTTCGGATATTATGGTTTACATGGTCTTGAGGTTCCTCGACCATCGGTTTTCTGGGTCTTGAGGTTCCTCGACCCCTTATCCCGAACGGCGGTTCGGATATTATGGTTTACATGGTCTTGAGGTTCCTCGACCATCGGTTTTCTGGGTCTTGAGGTTCCTCGACCCATTATCCCGAACAGTGGTTCGGTTACATGATTTGGAGCGGGACTCAACCATTGGTTTTCTGGGTCATGAGCGGCGGCTCGTCCCCTTATCCCGATCGGCAATTCGGTCATTATATTCTCGGACGGCGTGTGGACTCCGCCTCTGGCACAATGATTCAGTCAAGTTATGTTACGACAGGCAGAACCTCCGCCCGAGATCTCAGTCGGCCGTTCGATAGCAACTGGGTTTCTCCGAGCACCACCCCCCAACCCTCAAAGACCCGCCCGCAAGAGTGGCTTTTGAGGGGGTAATGTTAGGGGTATTAAATATGACGTGACACCGGTCCTCGTCAGACACCCGGATGACGTCATCGCCCCTCCTGCGCTCCATTACTCCTACGATTTGATCGCCCGACGTCGTTTCTCCTCTGCTTTGCCCCAACTACCCGCTAAGTTGACCACGGCACCGGCCTGCGAGGTCAGGTCCGTACCCCACCCGCAGACGTAACCGGAAGCATGCCATCCGTCCGACCTATTTAAGCCGAATGGGTAAGACAGGCAAAGGGAGAAAAGAAACACTGAGGGAGGTGAGTAGACTCGAAACCCTGAACACATTCCGGGGAGCTCGGCCGACGGACGAGGGCTAACTTGAGCGTCGGAGGGGTCGGGCGGAGCACCCTCCGACCCGCCTTGCTGCAGGTCTCGTTCCCGACGACCGAGCGTGGAGCTGCCGCTCGGAGGCGCCAGGCGGGAGCAGGAGCCATCGACGGGCCCGAACCATACCGTGACGACCCTCCGGTTCCCGGATTCTACGCCGCACGCCCCAGGGTCACGGTAAAAAGTTGTTTCCCATAACAAGCGCGGCCGATTCTTATCCCGAACGGTGGTTCGTTATCGCCTTGAGCAGCTCGACCATTGGTCTTCTAGGTCTTGAGCGGGCCTCAACCCCTTATCCAACGCGGTTCGTGCAGGTGTTGAGTGGCGCCGATCCTTTATCCCGAATGGCGGTTCGGTTATCTAGGTCTTGAGCGGCGCGACCATCCGTCGGGTCTTGAGCGCAGCGATTCCTTATCCCAACGCGGTTCGGTTATATAGATCTGAGCGCGCTCGACCATCGGTTTTCTGGGTCTTGAGCGCGGCTCGACTTATCCTAACAATGTTCGGTTATCACAGTCTTGAGCAGCGGCTCGACCATTGGTCTTCTAGGTCTTGAGCGGGCCTCAACCCCTTATCCCGAACGGCGGTTCGGTAACAGGGTGTTGAGTGGCGCCTCGATCCTTTATCCCGAACGGCGGTTCGGTTATTTAGGTCTTGAGCGGCGGTTCGACCACCGGTTTTCTAGGTCTTGAGCGGTGTTAGGGGTATTAAGTATGACGTGACACCTGGTCTTGGGTCGTACACCCGGATGATGTCATCGCCCCTCCTGCGCTCCATTACTCCTACGATTTGATCGCCCGACGTCGCTTCTCCTCGTGACGCCCCAACTACCCGCCAAGTTGACCACGGCACCGGCCTGCGAGGTCAAGCCGTACGCCACCCGCAGACGTAGCCGGAAGCATGCCATCCGTCCGACCTATTTAAGCCGAATGGGTAAGACAAGCATGGAGGGACACTCCGAGAGGTGAGTAGACTCAAACACCCTGACACATTTCTAGGGAGCTCGGCCGACGGGCGAGGACTGACTTGAGCGTCGGAGGGGTCGGGCGGAGCATCCGACCCGCCTTGCTGCAGGTCTCGTTCCCGACGACTTGAGCGTGGAGCTGCCTTTCGGAGGGGTCGGGAGGCGGGAGCAGGAGCCATCGACGGGCCCGAACCATACCGAGACGACCCTCCGGCTCCCGGATTCCACGCCACACGCCCCGGTGTCACGGTAAAAAGCTGTTTCCCACAACAAATTGGCGCTAGAAGGAGGGCCTTCTATCGAGGGTCTACCTGCTCCGCCTTTAACGACACATGGACGAAAGGTCGCTTTCGGGCACCTCGCTGAGGTCCTGCTGCACTTCCAAACCCGGAGGGACGATCTCACCGCGATCGCAGATCGCCATCGGAGTTTATTTAGCGATGCCGACTCCACCCGCCGAGCCTGGGTTCCCCGCTTCTTCCCCGCCACGGCCGAGGCTTTTCAGACCTTTCCCAACAGTCCGAACCCGGCAAGTGCCGCCTGTGCCGCCCTCCCCGCTTACTCCAGAGGCGCAAAGCCGACTTCTCCAAAGGCGGAACCCTCCCCGGCATCATGAGGCATTCCCACCGCGCCATCTTCCCAGCCTCCCGCCGGTTCAGGACGGAACTGTGGCTCAAAACTCGACGCCTCGCTCAACCCGAGGCGGTGTCCTCGCATTCGATGCAGATTTGTTTCTGGCTCAACCGCTCCATCGCCAATACTGGATGAGGTGCAAAGGGACATCCGTAAGTCCAAAGAAGAGCAGAGGGAAGCGCCCCACCGAAGTCCCCGTCACGCGACATACGGAATACCCGGTGCCCTTTGAACTTCCGCCTCCTCCATCGACCTTTATGATGGAGTCGCGATCCAGGATCACGCCGCCGCTTCCGGCTCGATGGCCCTATATGGAACTCCTGACGCCTGATGTGCCGTGCGCTCCCACCACATTGAAAGGATCCGCCAGACGTGTACAAAGCACCTTAAAAAGCGGACGGTAATATCCTTGAACAGCTCGCCAAGGACTTCGAGCTACATTTTTGGCGCTTGCGCGACCAAAGCCTTCTGTCGCACTCCTCCTGGGTTTGAAGCAAAAAGAGGACGAACCCCTCACCCACTTTGTGCGGAGGTTTACCACGGAGGTACGAGAGTTATCTGATACTCACCCATCGTTGTTGATGCAGGCGTTTATGATGGGGCTGCGACCGTCGAGGTTTTGCTGGTCCTTAGTGGAGCGACCCCGCCCATCGCGGAAATGTTTCAGCGGCAAGTCAATACGTGGCGCCGAGTCCTGATGTCGGAAGAAGGGAAGAACGACCGAGGGGGCATTCTACTCCATCCCGATCGGAACGATAACTAGGCGGAGTCCCCGCACTGGACGCCGATGGGGCACCCCGACCCATACGCGTGCCCGCCGCCACCTCCTTGAACGCGTCTCGGACGCAAATATTCCTCCAGATAAAGGAGCGGAGAATGCTCAGGCCGCCCCGCCCGATGAAGGGCCGACGAGAGCTGGCCGATCATACCCGGTATTGCCGCTTCCATCGGCAAAACGGACATGACACGAGCAATGCCACGAGCCAAGCGCAAATTGAGGAGCCGATCCGAAGAGGTCACTTAGATCAGTACTCCGCATACACGGAACCATCCTGCATCCCGAGGCCCCGCCGAGCAACACATCGACGTAATTACATGTGGGGCCCGCCACCGAGGGCATAGTGCTTCGGTCGAAGAGCTTACGCCGCGCCGCTATGCACGGGAATACCACCCACCCTCCGAGCCGAGATCACAATCCCTCAGGGGACATGGGAGCGACGGAGCATGATGACGCACCGTGGTGTCGGCCCGAATAGCCAACGCGCAGTCCGGCGATTATGGTCGACACCGCACGGCCGACATCCTTTATTTCGAGGCCTTTTGAAGCTAGGGTTGCCGGAAGCCTCAAGCCCTTGCACTCGGCACTCACCGGCTTTACCGGCGACTCGATTTCGCTGGGCGTGGTGACCCTACCGTTGACTCGGGATTCTCCAAAGACAAAACTCTGGTGACCTTTTCCGTGGTCGACTCTCCTACCGCTGCATAACGCCATCCTCGGGCCGACCCACCTCAACAAAGTTAAGGGCGATTATATCCACATACCACCGGACGTTGAAGTTTCCGACCAGTGCCGGAGTTGGGGAGGTCCGGGGAGATCCTCAGGAGTCCAGACGGTGTTACTTGACAGCGACTTCCCTGGGTAAGAGAAAAAGGCCGGAGCAGCCCCTCAAAGACCCACGCGGAACGCAACGCTAGACCGAGCGTCCCGAGCCGACAAACCCGGCGGTTAATATTCCGCTGCTAGACGACCGTCCCGATCGGACAGTCGGAATCGCCCGACTCGATGATCAAGAGCGGCACTTATCGCCTCCTCCAGAGCACCGATGTCTTCGCCGATACCGCCGACCTCCCGAATCGATCTCAAGTTTTCAACACCTTTGCACATTTCTCGCCCGCTTTCGGTGAAGACAGACCCCGCCTCCTCGAGCGCCAACAGTCAGGTAAATGGAAGTCGATAAGCTCTTGGCGTCCCGACTTCATTGAGGAAGTCCGTATCCTCGGTCGGCCCAATGTAGTCCTCGCAAGAAGCCTAATGGAAGCCGGAGGATGTGTGTCGACTACACCGATCTAAATCGTGCTTGCCCGAAGGATTGCTTCCTTGCCTAGGATCGACTGGGCTTGGTCGACTCAACCGCGGGCACGCCCGCTTCTCCGTCATGGACGCCTACTCGCATAATCAGATCCGGATGGCCCCGAGGATCAAAGAACATACGGCCTTCCACACGCCCCAAGGAGCTTACTTCTACAAGGTCATACCGTTCGGATTAAAGAACGCGGGCGCCACCTACCAAAGGATGGTGAATAAAGTGTTCGCCCAGCAAATAGGGCGAAACATGGAAGTATATGTTGACGACATGATCGTAAAAAGTCGCACAGGGGCTGCACACCTTGATGACTTGCGGGAAACCTTCTCTACGCTAAGAAGATATGGGATGCGCCTTAATCCAGCTAAGTGCGCCTTCGGCGTGACATCAGGGAAGTTCCTCGGATTCATCATACACGAGAGAGGAATTGATGCCAACCCCGAGAAGATCCGAGCTCTCACCGACATGAGATCTCCAAGAACAGTAAAGGAGCTTCAATGCCTTAACGGAAGGATAGCGGCTCTGTCCCGGTTTTTGTCCCGGTTGGGAGATAAGTGCCTTCCTTTCTTCAGAGTCCTCAAAGATCCGAATAACTTCCAATGGACGGCACGCGAAAGCTTTCACATGCCTCAAGCAAAGACTTATCCGAGCTCCCGCTTTACTGTGTCTACACCAGAGAAACTTAAACTCTAACTAGCGGCGACCCAGCATGCAGTAAGCTCAAGATCGTGAAGGAAGCTTCCGACGCCAACGTCCGGTCTATTACACCACCACGTGTTGCGTGCCGAGCAGCGCTTATCCCCATCGAAAGGTTGGCGTTAGCGCTATCCTATCACCGTGGTTACGCCCTATTTCCGTGCCCATACGATTGAGGTAATGACCGACCAGCCCTCGCACAAGTTCTTTCTAAGTTTGACGAGCGTATGCCTTCTAAAATGGTCGGTGGAGCTATCCGAGTTCGACCTCTGCTACAAGCCGAGAACAGCCATCAAAGCCCAGGCCTTGGCCGATTTCATCTCGGAGTTGACACAGCCGGAAACAGAGTGCGTTGAACAAATCCACCTAGACGACTCGACGTGGATGGGTCTTCCACCCAGGTGCCGCGCCGAACTCATTCTAGAGGACCCCGACGACACGCTCGAGCCGCTCCTCCGCTTCGTTTCGAGGCCACGAACAATGAGGCGGAATACGAGGCGCTGGCAGGCCTCCGCTGGCAACCGAGATGCACCGAGAGCACCATGTTCTCACGGATTCTCAACTCGCCGCCGAACAAGTTGGCGGAGAGTATCGGCGCGGATTCGACTATGTCCAAATACCGACCAAGGTAAGAGCCCAAGCTCTCTAACTTTCCTCGCTTCACTGGCCCGTGGTGCCCAGTGTCCCAAAACGAGCGCGGACCAGCTCGCTAAATTAGCCTCTGGAGCCGATCCAGAGGAACATCCCGAGGTCGAAGAGCTCACACACCGGCCGGTGGCCATCATGGAGATAGGGACCCCGAGTCTTGACCTCTCCACCCACGTGGATTCTGTGAAGTGTCAAGTATAAGCGCGATGGGATCCTCGCCCGAGGATGAGGTCAAGGCATGGCGCCGCCAACCCAGCGTGGTATCGCGAGATTGGCGACCGGCTCTACAAAGGTCGCTTTCCCATCCCCTACTGCGATGTTTAGATCCCGGCGAGGCGGAAGTGATTCTCGCCGAGGTTCACGCGGGACTTGTGGGGAGCACATGGGCGCCGAACTTTGGCCTTCAAAATACTACGCCAGTGGCTACATCGCCTACGTTGCACCGAGACGCCAAGGCTTTCGTGGCGACGGTGTGACACTTGCCGCCAGTTCGCGCCCGCAGCCTCTCGCGGTCCCGCCACCTCCATGGATTGCGCTTGGCCCTTCGCTCAATGGGGAATGGACCCGTCCGGCCAATGGAGATATATCATCGGGGGATAGATATTTCACTAAGTGGGTGGAAGCCGAGCCCCCGGCAACCATCACTACCGAATGGGTCGAACAGTCAGATGGAAGAACATCGTGACCCGATTCGTTCGCCCAACGTTATCATCATCGATAACGGAACCCCGCCACAAGACTTTTACGGAGTTATGCGCGACTTATCAAATCCATTGAGGTTTAGCTCTGGTGGCCCACCCCTGCACCAACGGGCTCACGAGGTGACCAACCGATCTATCCCGATGGACTTAGGAAAGGACTTTGAAGCCCGACGAGCCGGGTCGACGAGCCCCTAACATCCTATGGTCTTTGCGGATCACTTCAAGACGGCCGTGAGTCCCCACACCGGCATTCGGCGTGGAAGCAGTCCTACCACCGAGTTGGTCATTCCAACATTCCGTGGAGAACTATGAGGAATCCACCTCGCCCAGTGGAGTTCGGGCTGGCCTAGACTCGCTAGAAGAACGCAGGCCAACGCGCACGAAAGATGCCGGCGCATACAGAGTGTTGCCATGTTATAACAAGAGGGTGCGCCTCGACCTTTCCTGGGATGGGAGATCTAGTATTACGCAAGGCGGAAGTAAGCGACCCCGCCAACTCAAGCGCAAGCTTGCACCTATGTGGGAAGGCCCCTATCGCGTAATCAAAGTTATCCAACCGGGAACGTTCCGACTCGCGACTATGACCGGGCAGCAATTCCCGAGGACCTGGAACGTCCAGAACCTTAAGAAGTACTTTGTTTAAGGACCAAACAGAAGCAGGCTAATATTTGACTCGAGCTATTGGAATGAAGTTGGAAATTGTATTGCCATAAAAAGGGAATTATATTACCAAAAGCTTTGGAGTACAAAACGAGCCCCTAGAGGGGAAAGAAGGATTACAAAGGCGAGGGAAGGCCCTCCAAAAAGAAGAAAAAACCCCTGCCGCGGCCCGGAAGGTCTGCCAAAGGGAACTCGCCGGCATGTCAACCCTCGCCCTCGGGACAGAGGTGAAGGGATCCTCCACAACCGCAGAGCCCGGAGGGCACGCCGAATCGGGCCAGGGCAACCTTATACCCATACTCATGATACTCGCCTGTCCGGCCCAGCCCGAGGAGGAAACCTCCGACTTCTTGTATGCCTCGACCGCCTCCGGCCCTCTCGGCGGCTGCCTTCCGCCGCGGCAAGAGCTTCCTGGGCGGCCTTCACCTCAGCCTCTCTCGAAGACAGCTTGGCGGCCAACTCCGAGGCCTCCTTGGTGCGGAGGCGATTCTCCAGCTTCTCCGTTCGGAGAAGCTTCTGCAGTTTGGCCTCCGACGCCGAGACGGCCTCGAGCTCGGCAGTCAGGCGCGTGACTTCTGCGCCCATGTCGGCCGCACGCTGCTCGGCAACAGTAACCGCCGAGTCCGCACTCGCCTTCAGCCGGGCAACAGCAACTCGAGGTTGCGCCGCCTGCATCGCCACCAACCGATCGGCTGGCAATCTTGGCCGATGAGGGCCGTGGTGTAGTGGAGATTCTGCATAGAAAGGAGAAAGTCAAATGGTGAACAGTACTTAGCCAAGAGAATACACGCAAGACGGTGCTTACCCACAACACCGACCTGGCCGACTTGGCGATAAGTGCTTCCGGCGAGCGGTACAGTCCCGAGCTATGTCGGGATGGAGCGCCTCCCGGAGGTAGCTGGCCGAGGGCTCTCCCCCGACCCACACATTGTCCCCTCGGGACAGACCATGCCACCGAGCCACCAGAGGGTCGCTCAGCGCCCCAGAAGGGACTTCGCCCATCACACGGGAAAGGAATGGCTGATCCTTCCCCGACGTGACTCGGCATAAGTCCTTCATGGCCGGAGGACGCTGACCCTTCCCGGTCGTCCTCGGCCGGGCCCGCGCTCGGCCGAGCGGAAGCGCCCGGCCGCTCGGTCTTGGCGGATGGAGCCACAGGCACCTCCAGGTCCACCACGTCCCTGGCCTTGGCCCTCTTCTTTGGGCGCCCCTCCTCGGTAGTACGCGGGGAGCCGCCCCCCGCCCGCTTGGGAACCGCCGGAGAGCGCGGAGATGGTCCTGTCGGAGCACCCGAATCATGGAAGGACCGCAGGTTCACCATCTCTGCAAAGAACAAGGATGAGTTAGAAACTAGAGTGTGACAAAGAAGCCCAAAGATGCGAAACAACAATAGCCTACCCCGGGAGCGCAGACTTAGTCCCGCCTCCACAAGCCACTTCTCCGACATGTTGCGGATGGCTTGCGAGGAAGGGAGGATTACCCTTAACCGCTCGAGGTGCGCACGCTCCTCGGCATTGAGTTTTGGGGCAGTGTTATCAATGGTCCTTGACGACCACCGAACCCCGAAACCCCAGTCCTTCTGGCACTGGACGAAGAAGAAGCGCCTCTTCCACCCTTTGTTATTGGTGGGGGCGCCGCTAACCCGAAACCCTGTCCGGGCGGCAAGGAAGTATCCCCCCGACCCCTTGAAAAGGCGGAAACAGGAGAGAAAAAGGTTATGGTCGGGCGATGTTGGCGTAATGGCATTCCCCCATAAAAGCCACCAGATACCGCCAAGAGTTTGGGGTTATTTGTGAAGGTGAGATCCGCCACAAGGATATGCAGGATACTATGATTGGGTGCAGGGGAAGACGTAGGTCGGCCTCTAAGGCATCGGCGGTCAGGGCAAAGCCCTTAGGAACTGGTCGAAGCCCGCCCAGCCGGGGCCGAAAGGCTATATTCTTCCGGATGCCATAACGCCGGAGAATCCCTACCATGCGCTCATCCAGTGGTGGAATCTGGTCGTGGCGCCACATTATGGCCTCTAGCGCACGCGCCGCCTGCATCCGAGGAAGGGCTGGAAGGAGGAGATGAGGGGAGAGCGTGACACGTTGTGACAGAGGGGAGGAAGAGGAAGAAGGAGGAGGAGAGGAAGAGATGAGGAGGAGGTGGAAGGAAGAGCCATCATGCACTAACCTACGTGAGAAGGAATCGGGGAGTCAAAGGACACCGGAGCCAAGAGGAGAAAACTCGGAAGACGGACGACTCGAGAGGGAAAACTCGAGTGATAGAGTGTCGCCGATCGCTATTTATAGACCTCGACCTTCGCCTCCCGAGGCATGGTCTTGACGCGCACACACCGAATAGCATCGTGATCTAGGCCATATTAATGAAGAGGTGACGGTTCACGGTAACTTACCCGACGCCAACGACTCGATTCGAACTATCGCGATTTTCGACGGCTCGATTTTCAGTCTTGAGCGGCTCGACCATTGGTTTTCTGGGTCCAGAGCGGCGGCTCGGCCCTTTATCCCGAACGGCGGTTCGATTATTATGGTTTTCCAGGTCTTGTGCGGACCTCGACCCCTTATTACCGAACGATGGATCGGCAACAGGGAGTTGAGCATCGCCTGCCCTTTACCCCGAACGGCGGTTCGGTTACATGGTCTCGAGGTTCCTCGACCATCGGTTTTCAGGGCCTTACGCGGGCCTCGACCCCTGATTACCGGACGACGGATTGGCAACGGGGGATTGAGTGTCGCCGATCCTTTATCGAGCGGTTCGGTTACATGGTCTTGAGCGGCGGCTCGACCACCGACTTTCTAGGCCTTGAGCGGCGGCTCGGCCCTTTATCCCAAACGGCGGTTCGGCGATATCGGTTTTCCAGGTCTTGAGCGGCGGCTCGACCACTGGTTTTCTGGGTCCAGAGCGGCGGCTCGGCCCTTTATCCCGAAGCAGCCGATTCGGTTATTATGGTTTTCGGTCTTATGCGGACCTCGACCCTTATTACCAAACGACGGATCGGCAGGAGTTGAGCATCGCCGCTTTACCCCGAACGGCGGTTCGGTTACATGGTCTCGAGGTTCCTCGACCATCGGTTTTCAGTGCCTTGCGCGGGCCTCGACCCCTGATTACCGGACGACGGATTGGCAACGGGGGATTGAGTGTCGCCTTGATCCTTTATCCCGAACGGCGGTTCGGTTACATGGTCTTGAGCGACGGCTCAACCACCGGCTTTCTAGGCCTTGAGCGGCGGCTCGCCCTATATCCCGAGCAGACGGTTCGGTGACTATGGTTTTTCGGTCGCGAGGCTCCTCGACTTTATCCCGGCGGTTCGGTCACATGGTCTCGAGCTACATCGATCATCGGTTTTCTGGGTCTTGAGCGGCGCCTCGACCCCGCATCCTGCACAGGGATTCAGTCAATTATGTCACGACGCGGCAGAACCCTCGAAATCTCGGTAAACCGGGTTTCTCCGAGCACCACTGACCCTCAAAGCGTCCCGCGAGTGGCTTTTGAGAAATGTTAAAGTATTAAGTATGGCGTGACAGGTCTTGGGTCGTACACAGGATGGCGTCATGCCCCTCTGCGCTCCATTACTCCTCTGATTTGATCACCCCGGCGTCGCTTCTCCTGCATCGCCAACTACCGCCAAGTTGACCACGGCACCGGCCTGCGAGTCGAGCCGTCGCCACATGAGCAGCATGGGAAGCATGCCATCCGTCCGGCCTAGCCAAATGGGTAAGCAGGCATGGAGGGACACTCAAAGGTGATGAACTCAAACACGACACATTTACGGGAGCTCGGCCGCAGGCGAGACCAGCGTCGGAGGGTCGGGCGGAGCATCCGACGCCTTGCTTTGCGGTCTCGTTCCCAGCGACTTGAGCGTGGGCGCCTTTGGAGTCGGGAGGCGGGGTGGTATCGGCGGGCGAAACCATCCCAAGAGGCGACCCTCCGCTCCGGTTCTCGCCCGGTCGCGGATAGCGTTATTTCCACAACAAGCGGCGGCCCTTATCGAGCGGCGGTTCGGTTATCATCTTGGCGGCTCAACCATTGGTCTTCTAGGTCTTGAGTGGGCCTCGACCCCTTATTCCGAACGGCGGTTCGGTAACAGGGTGTTGAGTGGCGACTCGACCCTTTATCCCGAACGGCGGTTCGGTTATCACGGTCTTGAGCGGCGTCTCGACCATTGGTCTTCTAGGTCTTGAGCGGGCCTCGACCCCTTATTCCGAACGGCGGTTGTGCGAGTGTTAGTGGTGCCTCGATCATTTATCGACGGCGGTTCGGTTATCTAGGTCTTGGCGGCGGCTCGACCACGGTTTTAGGTCTTGGCGGCTCGACCCTTATCGAGCGGCGGTTCGGTTATCACGGTCTTGAGCGGTGGCTCGACCATGGGTTTCCGGGATCTTGAACGGCACCCGGACTCCTCCTCCTGCGCAATGGTGCAGTCAAGTATGTCACGACAGGCAGAACCCCGCGAGTCGCGGATCGACGCTCATATGCAACGAGCTTCCCGAACACCCCCGACCCTCGAAGACCGTCCCGCAGGAGTGGCTTTTTGAGGGGGGTAGTGTTATGGGTATTAAATATGACGTGACACCCGGTCCTGGGTATTACGCCGGATGACGTCACCGCCCCTCCTGCGCTCATTTACTCCCGCGTTTGATTATCCGACGTCGCTTCTCCTCTGCCTCGCCCCAACTACACGCAGGGTTGACCACGGCACCGGTCTACGAAGTTAGGTCCGTATACCACCCGCAGACGCAACCGGAAGCGTGCCATCCGTCCGACCTATTTAAGGCGAAGGGGTAAGTCAGGCGAGAGGGGGGAGGTGTGGACTCTGAACTCTTCAATTATTTAGGAACCGGTCGACGGGCGAGGACCTGACTTGAGCGTCGGAGGGGTCGGGCGGAGCACCCTCCGACTCGCCTTTCTGCAGGTTCCATTCCTGACGACATCGACACACGCTACCCCTCGGGATCTAGCTGGAGCAGGAGTCATCGACGGGCCCGAACCTTACCGAGACGACCCTGGGTTCCCGGATTCTCCGTCGCATGCCCCAGGGTCACGGTAAAAAGTTGTTTGCACTAACACTATCTATCTTGTTTGTTTCTCAGTTTTTGAACTAAATAATTTATTATTTTATAGATTCTTCAGGACTTAGCGAGATTATAATTAGAGTACTATTTTTTGATCGATGTGTGTGGCTGATGAGGTGCATGGTAAGATACAGCTTTCATAATTGAGTTCGACCATGAATAATGCTTCATTATCGAGTTCAAGCGCATCATAGTCGAAGGATCCTTCATGGTTAGGTTCGACCACATCATGTCACGATGTTTCATGTTCTAATGCAACTGTTGGATCAACTGGTCAGACCATAAATTTTCCATTGTTGAGAGTATGACATGAGTATTTTATATTCAACTCATGAGATAATACCAGGGTAAAACCTATTCCTTCGTTGTTAAGAAAGACATAAAAAAGAAAGTTTCCCAAAAAGAAATAAATATTTTATTTTTAAATTTAATAATAATAAACAAATAAATAAATTTTATTCCTAATTTATCCGCATAAATCAGGAACTAGATTTCGATTGGGCACTAAGATTTCTTGTTAGATCACACACACAAGGAAATAAAATTAATCTATCAAGCGCAAGAACCCTAATTATGGAATTTAAATTGAAGGAAAAAAGAGATTTAAGATTTTGGAAGACTCCCAAGTTTCGAGTGTTTTAAGCACCAATTGGCTGCAAATGCAGGATGCGTCGGTGACAAAGCATCGAAAACTCCGATTCGAGCCCGCCGCCGCGAGCTAGTCTTGATTGCCAACCCCGCACACCCCAAAAGCAGTCCGTTGTGATCGATGGAAGGTGACACATGCGACGACGACGACGGCTACCACTATATATTGCTCTCGACGGAGGTGTCCAAGACCCACGACACTTGTGTTCGTCGTACAGCATGAATACGCTGAAGGAGAAGAAGAAGACCTCAAAGGGCAAGCAGAAGATACCGTTGCAGAAGATTGAGAAGCGAGGAAAACTCTACGTCAGCTTCAGCAAGCGAAAACATGGATTGTTTAGCAGCGCCAGCGATCTCTGCAGTATGTGTGGCACAGAAGTGGCCGTGCTCCTCTTTTCACCGGTCGGTCAGCCTTTCTCCTTTGGTTGCCCCAACGCGGACCGGGTGCTGGATCGCTTTCAGTTCAGCAATATGACCTCCAATGCCGGCTTGTACGCTCACGAAGCCTATCGAAGTGCAATCGGCGACAGCTTGAACCAGCGGGCCATGGAGCTGCGCAATCTGATCGACGCCGAGAAGGCCAGGAAGGCCGTGCTCCACCGGCAGCTCACGGCGGCGACACAGGGCTTGGAGTGGCTCAATGACTTGAACAACTTGGACCTGGCGATGCTTGATGAGTTGCAGGAGGCGCTCGTGCAAATTAAAAACCGAGCCATTAACCGAGTGATGCAGCTCCAAACCGGCTTAGGGGCGTCTTCATCGAATGCCGGTGCTTCCGGCTCCGGCGGAATCGCAACCATGGATTCAAGAGGGCAAGGTGTTCAACCCATGCTAAACCCAGCTCTACCCTTCAAAGAGTTGTCGACTGATCTGAGAGCCTCTTCGTCTAACGCGGTTATCGTCGGTGATCATGTGGCTACTTCCGAGATTGCACCAGTGGATTCAAGAGGGAAAGGGATTCAACCCATGCTAAATCCAGTTCTGGCCATCGAGGAGTTCTCGATCGATCCAAGAGCGTCTTCGTCTTCATTCAACGCAATTACCATCGATGATCATGTGGGTATTTCCGGCTCAAGCGGGATTGGGATCGTCGATTCAAGATGGCAAGATTTTCAACCCATGCTAAACCTAGGTTTGTCTGTCGATGAGTTCTCGATCGATCCAAGGGTTTCTTCATCTAATGTGGTTACTATTGTCGATCATGTGGGTACGTTCGGCTCGAGACGGTTCTCGCCCGTCGATTCAAGAGGGAAAGAGGTTCGACACATGCCAAACCCGATTTTGCCCGTCAAGGAGTTCTCAACGGATCATAGGGCATCTTCATCTAATGTAGTTACTATCGGCGATCATGTGGGTACTTCCAACTCAAGCGGGAATATGACTTCTGACTCAAGATGGCAAGGTGTTCAACCCATGCTAAACCCATTGTTGCCCTTCAAGGAGTTCTTGATCGATCCAAGGGCATCTTCATCTAATGCGGTTATCATCGGTGATCATATGGGTACTTTCGGCTTGGGTGGGATCGCGATCGTCGATTCACGATGGCAAGGTGTTCAACCAATGCTAAACCCATCTCTGCCCTTCGAGGAGTTCTCGATCGATCCAAGGGCATCTTCATCTACTATGGTTACTATCGTCGATCATGCGACTACATTTGGCTCGGGAGGTATCTCGCCTGTCGATTTAAGAGGGAAAGGGATTCAACACATGCCAATTTCAGTTTTGCCCATCAAGGAGTTCTCAATCGATCAAAGGGCATCTTCATCTAATGTCGTTACTATCGGCGATCATGTGGGTACTTCCAACTCAAGCGGGAACATGACTTCCGACTCAAGATGGCAAGGTGTTCAACACATGCTAAACCCATCTCTGCCCTTCAAGGAGTTCTCGATCGATCCAAGGGCATCTTCATCTAATGCGGTTATCATTAGTGATCATGTGGGTACTTTCGACTCACCTATTGCTTCAAGATGGCAAGCTGTTCTACCCATCGAGGAGACCGATCCAACAATGTCTTTATCTAATAGAGTTAGGCTTATGGACAATGCTAGTACTCATGGCTCAAACGAGAAGGTGACCGTTGATTCAGAATGGCAAGGGTTTCAAAACATGCCAAACCTAAATCCATCCATCAAGGAGTTCTCGACGGATCCAAGGGCATCTTCATCTAATGAAGTTACAGGCTTTGATCTTACAAGTACTTCTGACCTGAGAATATGACCGAGGAAGTTCAGGGATATTCAATAAAATTAAAATTATACAGAGAAAATTAGAATAGCCCCTGCATAAGAAAGACATGCATATATTGAGAAATGATCCTTCATATTTCATATTCGAGTATTAAATAAATAATTCCATTCCAACCTTTATTGGTCGTCATTATGGCAATGGTCGCAAGTAGGATATTTTCAAATGCATGCAACACCTTACATTTTTTAAAATGGGATTTGCATCCCACAAAAAAAAAAAAAACTTGAGTAGGATTTGAATGGTTAGAAATAAGTTTTCCAATATTGGAAAGATTGATAGTTAGAGTTCTAATCACTACCACTTATTTGAAAGCATGGATCTCATCACCATCATCATACTTAAATCCAAATTATAAGTAATGCACTTATTTAGTCCTTATAAACTAATTTAAGTCTTCCCTCAAGTTGGACGTGAGATTAAACTAAGGATGTTATTATCTCTTCAACTTAAAGGACTTGGCATCCTCATTAAAGTCATAACATAATCCAAAATCAAACCCTAATATTGCGTACATGAGGTCCAACACTTTCTCACTTGGATCTCTCACCATGCTCGGTACTAAGATCAACTTTAGTACCATTTATTAAGTCAATATGAGATCTAATATATTAACTTAATGTAATTAAACCATTGTTCAAAAAAACCTAAATCCATATTAATGATGGTAGATCCATGTAACCCTATATATTGACTCAATTGGTCAACTACACTGTATGTTAAATCAAACCCTTTATACTATCAAATGTCAAATTAAACCATCACAACCTATTAACTCATATTTGGTTGTCTGAAATATTAAGGACTTAATCCAACCTAACATTAAATCAACCTTCACAGCTCGATTGGCATCGTTGTACGATGGTTTGGTCGATGTGTCCTAGTGATCGGATGCATAGTAAGGTAAGACATGTCATCGGATTGCCTACGTGTCAAAACCCCGTATCATCTCTCCCATCGTGTTTCAACACATTAAAGGGATCACGACATCATGATGTTTTATTCAATAAGCCATCTGACCAATCTCATTTGTTATGGATCCGACTTTAAGTCATTGGGAGAATGCTTCGTAGCAAGATTCAATTGTTTTATTATCAAAATGATTATCTATGGTTGAGTTCACCTACATCATCATTAAATGATGCTTAACGGTCGATTGCACCATGGGCAGAGCTGCTTCACAACTAAGTTCTATTGTATCATTGTTAGAGTTCCACCCTTAAGTCTATCAAGACATGAACTCCTAATAAAATAAATAAATTTTAAATAAGCCCATATCCAACTCTTGCTATAGTAGAAAACTTAATAGAAGATGATTCAAAGCTTAGAAAATAAAAGGCGATTCTAACAGTTCCTCCCCCTTCAATTCAACTTTGTCCTAAATATTGAGTAGCATCAAACTCTGAAAGCTTCTCTTTCAGCACTTCAGTCATAGGATATCTGTAGCACATCACAACCCATTAGTCAAGTAAGTAAGGTCTCTGATACTAGATGATACGACCTCTAGGGTTTTACTATAGAAGAAGAGAAAACGAAAGAAATGATCACTTTGAAGGTGTTAGGGGAAACAACTTTTTACCGTGACCCCGGGGCGCGCGGCGCGGAATCCGGGAACCGGGGGGTCGTCTCGGTACGGTTCGGGCCCGTCGATGGCTCCTGCTCCCGCCTCCCGACCGCTCCGAAAGGCGGCTGTATGCTTCGGTCGTCGAGAAGGAGACCTGCAGCAAGGCGGGTCGGATGCTCCGCCCGACCCCTCCGACGCTCAAGTCAGTCCTCGCCCGTCAGCCGAGCTCGCCAGCAGATGGTTGCAGGGTGTTCGAGTCTACTCACCTCTCCCCGTGTTCATCCCTTCTGCCTGTCTTACCCATTCGGCTTAAATAGGTCGGACGAATGGCATGCTTCCGGCTGTGTCTACGGGTGGCGTACGGGCCTGACCTCGCAGGCGGGTGCCGTGGTCAACTTGGCGGGTAGTTGGGGCGATGCAGAGAAGAAGCGACGTCGGGCGATCAAATCGTGGGAGTAATGGAGCGCAGGAGGGGCGATGACGTCATCCGGGTGTACGACCCAAGACCAGGTGTCACGTCATACTCAATACCCCTAACACTACCCCCCCTCAAAAAGCCACTCCTGCGGGACAATCTTGAGGATTGGGGGGTGGTGCTCGGAAAAATCTGGTTGCCGACTGAGATCTCGGGCGGAGGTTCTGCCGCGTCGTGACATAATTGACTGAATCCCTGTGCAGGATAAGGGGTCGAGGCGCCGCTCAAGACCCGGAAAGCCGATGATCGAGGAAGCTCGAGACCATGTAACCGAACCGCCGTTCGGGATAAAGGGGGTCGAGGAGCCTCGAGACCCGGAAAACCATAGTCACCGAACCGTCGTTCGGGATATAGGGCCGAGCCGTCGCTTGTTAGGGGTATTAAGTATGACGTGACACCTGGTCTTGGGTCGTACACCCGGATGACGTCATCGCCCCTCCTGCGCTCCATTACTCCCACGATTTGATCGCCCGACGTCGCTTCTCCTCTGCATCGCCCCAACTACTCGCCAAGTTGACCACGGCACCGGCCTGCGAGGTCAGTCCCGTACGCCACCCGCAGACGCAGCCAGAAGCATGCCATCCGTCCGACCTATTTAAGCCAAATGGGTAAGACAAGCATAAGGGATAAAACACTCCGAGAGGTGAGTAGACTCGAACAACCCCGCAACCACCGTTTTGCACGGGAGCACGACTCGGCCGAACCGACGGAGCGGCGTCGGAGGGGTCGGCGGAGCATCCGACCGCCGCTGGTATCGACGATCGAGCATGCCGCCGCCTTTTCGAGCGGTTTGGAGGCGGGAGCGGAGCCATCGACGGCCCGAACCATACCGAGACGACCCCTTCGGATTCGCCGCCATACCGGTCACGTGAAAAAGTTGTTTCTAACAGATTGGCGCTAGAGGGAGGGCCCCTCTCTGTCGAGGGTCTGCCTGCTCCACCTTTAACGACACATGGACGAAAGGTCGCTTCCGGCTGGCACCTCCGCGGAGGTCCCGTAGACCTCCGAACCCTGGAGGGACGACCCTGCCGCAACTGCAGATCGCTACTGAAGTATATTTAGCGACACCAGACTCTACCCGCCAAATCGGGTTCCCCCGCTCCCTCCCACCATCACGGCGGAGGCTTTTCAGGACCTTTCCCAACAGTGTCGGACCACGCAAATCTTGTCGGTGCCGCCCTCCTCGCCTTACTCCAGAGGCGCGCAGGGAACCGACCCTCCAAAGGCGGAACACCCCTCGAAGACCCGCGCGGGACGCAGCGCCCGACCGAGCATCCCGAGCCGACAAACCCGGCGGTTAATATTCAACGCAAGATGACCGCCCAGACGGACGGAATCGGCCGGATCGGATGATCAAGAGCGCAGCTCATCGCCTCCGTGAAAGCACCGATGTGTTCGCCGACAGCGACCTCTCGGGAATCGACTCGAAGTCTCTCAACACCATCGCACATTTCCCGATCGCCCCGCTCGGTAGAAGACGTAAACCCGGCCTCGGTCCCTCGAGCGCCAAGTCGTGCAAATAGAAGTCGATGTGCTCGGCGCCCGACTTCATTGAGAAGTTCGGTATCCTTAGTGGCTGTCAATGTAGTCCTCGTCAAGAAGCCTAATGGAAGCCGGAGGATGTGTCGACTACACCGATCTAAATCGTGCTTGCCCGAAGGATTGCTTCCTTACCTAGGATCGACCACCGGTCGACTCAACCGCGGCACGCCCGCTTTTTCCTTCATGGACGCCTACTCGGTTAACCAGATCCGGATGGCCGCCGAGGACTAGCAACATACGGCCTTCCATACACCCCAAGGAGCTTACTTCTACAAGGTCATGCCGTTCGGGTTAAAGAACGCAGGCGCCACCTACCAAAGGATGGTGAACAAGGTGTTCGCCCAGACGCAGCCAGAAGCATGCCATCCGTCCGACCTATTTAAGCCAAATGGGTAAGACAAGCATAAGGGATAAAACACTCCGAGAGGTGAGTAGACTCGAACAACCCCGCAACCACCGTTTTGCCTGGGGAGCTCGGCCGACGGCCGAGAACTGACTTGAGCGTCGGAGGGGTCGGGCGGAGCATCCGACCCGCCCTGCTGCAGGTATCGACGACCGGAGCGTGCCGCCGCCTTTCGGAGTCGGAGGCGGAGCGAGCCATCGACGCGGGCGAACCATACCGAGACCCCTCTGCCCCGGATTCCGCGCCGCGCGCCCCGGGGTCACGGTAAAAAAGTTGTTTCCCCTAACAGATTGGCGCTAGAAGGAGGGCCTCTCTGTCGAGGGTCTGCCTGCTCCACCTTTAACGACACATGGACGAAAGGTCGCTTCCGGCTGGCACCTCCGCGGAGGTCCCGCAGACCTCCGAACCCTGGAGGGACGACCCTGCCGCAACTGCAGATCGCTACTGGAGTATATTTAGCGACACCAGACTCTACCCGCCAAATCGGGTTCCCCGCTCCTCCCACCATCACGGCGAGGCTTTTCAGACCTTTCCCAGCAGTGGACCGGCAAGCATCTTGTCGTGCCGTCCTCCCTCGCCTACTCCAGGTGGCGGCAGAACCGACCCTCCAAAGGCGAATAGCGGCCCTCGAAGACCCACGCGGACGCAGGCGCCCGACCGAGCATCCCGAGCCGACAAACCCGGCGGTTAATATTCGCACAAGATGACCGGCCCAGACGGTCGGAATCAGCCGGATCTGGATGATCAAGAGCGGGCGACTCATCAGCCTCCTCCAGGAAAGCACCGATGTGTTCGCCTGGACAGCTGCCGACCTCCCGGGAATCGACTCCGAAGTCTCTCAACACCATCTGCACATTTCCCCGACCGCCCGCTCGGTAAGACAGAAACCCCGGCCTCAGTCCCTCGAGTGCCAACAGGCTGTGCAAATGGAAGTCGACAGGCTCCTGGCGTCTGACTTCATTGAGGAAGTTCGGTATCCTTAGTGGCTGTCCAATGTAGTCCTCGTCAAGAAGCCTAATGGAAGCTGGAGGATGTGTGTCGACTACACCGATCTAAATCGTGCTTGCCCGAAGGATTGCTTCCCCTTACCTAGGATCGACCAGCTGGTCGATCAACTCGCGGCACGCCCGTTTTCCTTCATGGACGCCTACTCCGGTTACATAACCAGATCCGGATGGCCCCGAGGATCACAACATACGGCCTTCCATACACCCCAAGGAGCTTACTTCTACAAGGTCATGCCGTTCGGGTTAAAGAACGCAGCGCCACCTACCAAAGGATGGTGAACAAGGTGTTCGCCAAGAGATAGGCTAAACATGGAAGTATATGTTGGCGACATGATCGTGAAAAGTCGCATGTGGGCTGCACACCTCGACGACTTGCGGAAACCTTCTACGTTGAGAAGATATGGATACGCCTCAATCCAAAGTGCGCGTCTTTGGCGTGACATCGTGGAAGTTCCTCGGTTCATCATACGAGAGAGGAATTGATGCCAACCAGAAGATCCGAGCTCTCACCAACATGAGATCTCCAAGAATAAGAAAAGAGCTTCTGCCTTAACAAGGAAGGATAGGCTCTGCCCCGATTCTGTCGGTCGGAGATAAGTGCCTTCCTTTCTTGAGTCCTCAAAGATCCAAAGAACTTCCAATGGACGGTAGAATGCGAGGATGCCTTCACAAGGCGGCAAAGACTTATCCGAGCTCCCGCCTTATCTCGGTGTCCGCGCGAAAAGCTTACCCTCTACCGGCGGCATCTCAAAGATGCGATGAGCTCAAGATCGCTGAAGGAAGCCCCGACGCGCAACATCCGGTTTACTACATCAGCCATGTGTTGCGCGGGCCGAAGCAGCGCTATCCTCCCATCGAAAGGTTGGCATTGGCACTTGTCCTAGCGGCCCTGGAAGCTACGCCCCTACTTCCAAGCCCATACGATTGAGGTAATGACCGACCAACCCTCCAAGTTCTTTCTAAGTTTGACGAGGCATGCCTCCTAAAATGGTCGGTGGAGCTATCCGAGTTCGACCTCTGCTACAAGCCGAGAACAGCCATCAAGGCCCAGGCCTTGGCCGATTTCATCTCGGAGTTTACACAGCCGGAAACGGAATGCGTTGAGCAAATCCACCGAGATCCGGACTCGACGCGGATGGGTCTTCCACCGGGTGCCGGCCACGACTCATTTTGAGGACCCCGACGGACACGCATTCGAGCTGCTCTCCGCTTCGGTTTCGAGGCCACGAACAATGAGGCGAATACGAGGCGCTTTGGCAGCCTCCGTTTGGCAGCCGAGATGCAGCTGAGAGCAGTCCATGTTCTCACGGATTCCCAACTCATCGCCGAGCAAGTTGGTGGAGAGTATCGGGCGCGGGATTCGACCATGTCCAAATACCTGACCAAGGTAAAAGCCCAAACCTCTAACTTTCCTCGCTTCACTCCCGTGGTCCCTGTGTCCCAAAACGAGCGCGGACCAGCTCGCTAAATTAGCCTCGAGCCGATCCGAGGAACATCCCGAGGTCGAAGAGCTCACACACCGGCCGGTGGCCATCATGGAGATAGGGGACCCCGAGTCCCGACCTCTCCACCCACGTGATTCGTGAAGTGCTTTGAAGTATAAGCGCGATGGGATCCTCGCCCGAGGATGAGGTCAAGGCACGCGGCTCCGCCAACCCAGCGTGGTATCGCGAGATTGGCGACCGGCTCTACAAAAGTTCATTTTCCCATCCCCTACTGCGATGTTTAGATCCCGACGAGGCGGAAGTGATTCTCGCCGAGGTTCACGGCGGGACTTGTGGGGAGCACATGGGCGGCCGAACTTTGGCCTTCAAAATACTACGCCAGGGCTATTACTGGCCTACGTTGCACCGAGACGCCAAGGCTTTCGCGATGACGGCGCGACACTTGCCGCCACAGCCCGTGTCCCCGCAGCTCCTCGCGTCCCGCCACCTCCATGGATTGCGCTGGCCCTTCGCTCAATGGGGAATGGACCTCTGGGCCGTTTCCCTGGCCGTCCAATGGAGACATATCATCGTGGGGATAGATTATTTCACTAAGTGGGTGGAAGCCGAGCCTCGGCAACCATTACGCCGAGCGGGTCGAACAGGTTCAGTATGGAAGAACATCGTGACCCGATTCGGTCGCCCAACGTTATCATTATCGATAACGCGAACCGCCACAAAGACTCGGTTTACGGAGTTCTGCGGCGACTTATCACATCCGCTTGAGGTTTAGCTCGGTGGCCCACCCTGCACCAACGGGCTCACGAGGTGACCAACCGATCTATCCCGGATGGACTTAGGAAAAGGACTTTGGAAGCCCGACGAGCTGGGTCGACGAGCTCCCGAACATCCTATGGTCTTTGCGGACTACCCAAGACGGCCGGCGAGTCCCCTACACCGGCATTCGGCGTGGAAGCAGTCCTACCACCCGAGTTGGTCATTCCGACATTCCGGTGGAGAACTATGAGGAATCCACCTCGGCCCAGTGGAGTTCGGCTGGCCTAGACCTGCCGGAAGAATGCAGGCCAACGCGCAAGACGTAAAGATGCCGCGCATAAAGTATGTTGCCGGTTATAACAAGA
Source organism: Musa troglodytarum (assembly GCA_023547065.1). NCBI lineage: Eukaryota > Viridiplantae > Streptophyta > Magnoliopsida > Zingiberales > Musaceae > Musa > Musa troglodytarum. The sequence continues at coordinate 1,681,174 of CP097507.1, read as the reverse complement.
AGGTGCGCCTCGACCTCTCGGGATGGGAGACTTGGTATTACGCAAGGCGGAAGTAAGCGACCCGCCAACTCGAGGCAAGTTTGCACCTAAGTGGGAAGGCCCTACCGCGTAATCAAAGTCGTCCGACCGGGATGTTCCGACCGCGACTATGACCGGCAGCAATTCCGAGGACCGAACGCCCAGTAACCTTAAGAAGTATTTTGTTTAAGGACAAATGTATGACCAATATGTGACTCGGGCTATTGGAATGAAGTTGGAAATTTTATTGACAGAAAAAGGAAATTGTATTACCAAAAGATTTGGAGTACAAAATGGGCCCCTAGAGGGGAAGCAAGGATTACATAGGCAAGGGAAGGCCTCCAAAAAGAAGAAAAACTCTTCTGCCGCAGCTCCGGAAGGATGTCGTCGAAGGAACCTCGCCGGCATGTCGACTCGGTCCTCGGGCAGGAGGTAAAGGGATCCTCCTCGACCGCCGAGCCTGGAGGGCACGCACGGAACCGGGCCAGGGCAACCTTATACCCATACTCGTATGATACCCTGCCCGTCCGGTCCAGTCCGAGGAGGAAGCCCTCCGACTTCTTGTACGCCTCGACTGCCTCCCGGTCCTCCGCCGATCGCTTCCGCGCGGCAAGAGCTTCGGCGGCCTTCGCCGCCTCTCGAAGTCAGCTTGGCGGCCAACTCCGCCTCCTTCATCCGGAGGCGGTTCTCCACTTCCGTCCGAGATGCTTCGCAGCTTGGCCTCCGACGCCGAGGCGGCTCGAAGCTCGGGCGGTCGCGTGACTTCGCGCCACGCCGCCAGACGCTGCTCGGCAGCAAAGAACCGCCGGTCCAGACCCGCCGGCCTCAGCCGGCGCAACTCGAGGTTGCGCTCGCATCGCCCACCAACCGACCGCGGCCCCGCACCCTGTCGATAAGGGCCGTGTGTAGTGGAGATTCTGCATAGAAGGGAAAAGCTGAAAAAGATGAACAAGTGCTTAGCCAAGAGAGTACACGCAAGACGGTGCTTACCCACAACACCGACTTAGCCGACTTGGCGATGAGTGCTTCCGAGGGGAGCGTGTATAGGTCCCGAGCGATGTCGGGGTGGAGCGCCCCCCGGAGGTAGCTGGCCGAGGGCTCTCCCCCGACCCATACCTTGTCCCCTCGGGATGCACCATGCCACCGGGCCACCAGAGGGTCGCTAGCGCCCCGGCGACCTCACCCATCACTCGGGAAAGGAATGGCTAATCCTTCCCGACGTGACTCGCATAAGTCCTTCATGGCGGAGGACGCTGACCCTTCCCGGCCGTCCTGCTGGGCCCGGCCTCGGGCAGAGCGGAGGCGCCCGGCCGCTCGTCGTCTCGGCGGATGGAGCCACGCGTCCAGTCCACCACGACCGGGCCTTGGCCTCTTCTTTGGGCGCCCCTCCTCAGTGGTGCGCGGGGAACCACCCCCCGCCCGCTTGGGAACCCCCGGAGAGCGCGGGGACGGTCCTGTCGGAGCGCCCGAGTCATGGAAGGACCGCAGGTTCACCATCTCTGCAAAGAAAGAGGATGAGTTAGAAACTGGAGTGCGGCAAGCAAGCCTAAAGATGCGAGACAACAATAGCCTACCCCGTGAGCACGGACTAAGTCCGGCCTCTACAAGCCACTTCTCCGACATGTTGCGGATGGCTTGCGAGGAAGGGAGGATTACCCTTAACCGCTCGTGGTGAGCACGCCTCGGCATTGAGTTTTGGGCAGCGTTGTTATCAATGGTCCTGACGACCACCGAACCCCAAAACCCCACCCTTCCGCACCGGACGAAAAAGAAGCGCCTCTTCCACCCTTTATTATTGGTAGGGGCGCCGCTAACCCGAACCCTGTCCGGCGGTAAGAAGTATCCCCACCCCTTGAAAAGGCGAAGCAGAGAGGAAGAGGTTATGGTCGGGCGAGCATGTTGGCGTAATGGCATTCCCAGTGAAAGCCACCAGATACCGCCAAGAGTTGGGAGTTATTTGTGAAGGCGAAATACGCCACAGGAGATGCAGGATACTATGATGGGATGCAGGGAAGGCGCAGCCGCCTCTAAGGCATCGGCGGTCAGGGCAAAACCCTTAGGAACCGGGTCGAAAGCCCGCTGCCCTACTTCAGGGGCCGAAAGGCTGTATTCTTCCGGGATGCCGTAGCGCCGCCGGAGAATCCCTACCATGCGCTCATCCAAGGTGGAATCCTGGTCGTGCGGCCACATTATGGCCTCTAGCGCACGCGCCGCTTCCGCACCTGAGGAAGGGCTGGAAGGAGGAGATGAGGGGAGAGCGGCGACACGGGTTGTAACAGAGGGGGAGGAAGAGGAAGAAGCAGATGAGGAGGAGGTGGAAGGAAGAGCCATCACGCACTAACCTATAGTGGAAGGAATCGATCGAAGAAGAAGTCAAAGAACACCGGAGCCAAGGGAGGAAACTTCGAAGGAAGACGACGGCAGGACTAGAGAGAATAACTCTGATAAAAAGTGACAGAGTGTCACGAGCTCGCTATTTATAGGCAACGCGACACGCGCACACGCAATAACACCGCCAGCAGATACGCAAGGCACCGCCGGCCGTGACGAAGAAGCGCGAGACCGGCCGGCCGCCGGCAAAGCACTTACCCCAAGACCATCGCGAGCGTCTTCGCGGCTCGCATTTTCGCGAGCCGCACGCGGCGGCGTTCGCACACGCTTTTCCGTGTCTTGAGCGGCCGACCATCGTCTTCGGGCTCGAGCGGCCGGCCATATCCTAACGGCGGTTCGGTTATTATGGTCTTCGTGTCTTGAGCGCGGCTCGACCATCGCTTTCTAGGCCTTGAGCGCGCTCGGCCCTATATCCCGAAGCAGCGGTTCGGCAATATCGATTTTCCGTGTCTTGAGCGCGCTCGACCATCGGTCTTTTGGGCCCCGAGGGCGACTTCGGCCCCATATCCCAACGCGGTTCGGCGATATCGGTCTTGGCTCGACCATCGGTCTTCGGGCCTGGCGGCGGCTCGGCCCCATATCCCGAACGGCGGTTGGTTATTATGGTTTTCCAGTCCGTGCGGACCTCGACCCTTATTATCAAACGACGGGTTGCGAATGGAGTTGACGTCGCCGCCTTTACCCCAACGCGGTTCGGTTACATGGTCCTGAGTACCTCAACCATTGGTTTCCAGGGCCTAGCGCGGGTCTCGACCCCTGATTACCGAACGTTGGATTGGCAACGGGGGATTGAGCGTCGCCTCGATCCCTATCCCGAACGGCGGTTCGGCGAGGTGGTATCCCAGGTCTTAAGCGGCGGCTCGACCACTGGTTTTCTAGGCCTTGAGCGGCGGCTCGGCCCTATATCCCGAACGGCGGTTCGGCAATATCAGTTTTCCAGGTCTTGAGCGGTGGCTCGACCACTGGCTTTCTGGGCCTTGAGCGGTGGCTCGGCCCCATATCCCGAACGGCGGTTCGGCAATATCGGTTTTCCAGGTCTTGAGCGGCGGCTCGGCCCTATATCCCGAACGGCGGTTATTATGGTTTTCTGTGTCTTATGCGGACCTCGACTTATTACCAAACGACGGCGAATAGGGAGTTGGACGTCGCGCCTTTACCCGAACGGCGGTTGGTTACATGGTCTGAGTACCTCAACCATTGGTTTCGTGGGCCTCAGCGGGTCTCGACCGATTACGAACGTTGGATTGGCAACGGATTGAGCGTCGCCTCGATCCTTTATCCCAGCACTCGGTTACACGTGGTCTTGAGCAACGGCTCGACCATCGGCTTCCTAGGCCTTGAGCGGCGGCTCGGCCCTATACCCCGAACGACGGTTCGGTGACTATGGTTTCCTGGGTCTTGAGGCTCCTCGACCCCCTTATCCCGAACGGCGGTTCGGTTTCTCGAGCTTCCTCGATCATCGGTTTTCCGGGTCTTGAGCGGTGCCTCGACCCCTTATCCTGCACAGGGATTCTGACACGACACGGCAGAACCTCCGCCCGAGATCTCAGTCGGCAACCAGGTTTTTCCGAGCAACACCCCCCAAGCCTCAAGATCGTCCCGCAGGAGTGGCTTTTTGAGGGGGGGTAGTGTTAGGGGTATTAAGTATGACGTGACACCTGGTCTTGGGTCGTACACCCGGATGACGTCATCGCCCCTCCTGCGCTCCATTACTCCCACGATTTGATCGCCCGACGTCGCTTCTCCTCTGCTACGCCCCAACTACTCGCCAAGTTGACCACGGCACCGGCCTGCGAGGTCAGTCCCGTACGCCACCCGCAGACGCAGCCAGAAGCATGCCATCCGTCCGACCTATTTAAGCCAAATGGGTAAGACAGGCATAAGGGATAAAACACTCCGAGAGGTGAGTAGACTCGAACAACCCCGCAACCACCGTTTTGCCTGGGGAGCTCGGCCGACGGCCGAGAACTGACTTGAGCGTCGGAGGGGTCGGGCGGAGCATCCGACCCGCCCTGCTGCAGGTATCGACGACCGGAGCGTGCCGCCGCCTTTCGGAGCGGTCGGGAGGCGGGGGCAGGAGCCATCGCCGGGCCCGAACCATACCGACGACTCCGGTTCGGATTCCGCGCGCGCCGGGTCACGGTAAAAGTTGTTTCCTAACACGCTCAAGGCCTAGGAAGCCATGGTCGAGCCGTCGCTCAAGACCATGTAACCAACCGCCGTTCGGGATAAAGGATCGAGGCGACGCCAATCCCCGTCGCCAATCCGACGCTTCGTAATCGTGGTCGACCGCGCAAGGCCCCGGAAACCAATGGTTGAGGAACTCAGACCATGTAACGAACCGCCGCTCGGTAAAGGGCGGCGATGTTGACTCGCTTTCGATCCGCTGCTTGGTAATAAGGGTCGAGGTCCGCAAGACCTGAAAACCATAATAACCGAACCGCCGTCGATATGGGGCCGAGCCAAGGCCCAGAAGACCAGTGGTCGAGCCGCCGCTCAAGACCTGGAAAACCGATATCGCCGAACCGCCGTTCGGGATATGGGGCCGAGCCGCCGCTCAAGGCCCAGAAGACCAGTGGTCGAGCCGCCGCTCAAGACCTGGAAAACCGAACCGCCGTCGTGCCGCTTCGAAAAACGGCTCGCGATAGTGCGGTTGCTGGAATCGAGGAGCCGCTGGGGTGCCGGGTAAGGTACTTACCTGGGCAGTGGACACCCCACCTCTCCATTAATATGACGCCGCGCTTCGATCGCCTGATGCGATGCTATTGGGTGGTGTTGCGGTGTCATGTCACACTCGGAGACGAAAGGCCGAGGCCCCCTTTCTATAAATAGCGAGCCCGCGACACTCTATCACTTTTTATCAGCGGAGTTTTTCCTCTCGAGTCCTGCCGTCGTCTTCCTTCGAGTTTTCTCCTTTGGCTCTGGTGTCCTTTGACTCCTTCCAGTCGATTTCTTCCACTGTAGGTTAGTGCGTGATGGCTCTTCCTTCCACCTCCTCCTCATCTGCTTCTTCCTCTTCCTCCTCCTCTGTCACAACCTGTGTCGCCGCTCTCCCTCATCTCCTCCTTCCACCATTCCTCAAAGTGGAAGCGCGCAGGCGCTAGAGGCCATAATGTGGCCGCACGACCAGGATTCCACCTTGGATGAGCGCATGGTAGGGATTCTCCGGTGGCGCTATGGCATCCCAGAAGAATACAGCCTTTCGGCCCCTGAAGTAGGGCAGCGGGCTTCGACCCGGTTCCTAAGGGTTTTGCTCGACCGCCGATGCCTTAGAGGCCGGCCTGCGTCTTCCCCTGCATCCAATCATAGTATCCTGCATATCCTTATGGCGGATCTCGCCTTCACAAATAACTCCAAACTCTTGACGGTATCTGGTGGCTTTCCTGGGGGAATGCCATTACGCCAACATCGCCCCGACCCGCAACCTCTTTCTCTCCTGTTTCTGCCTTTTCAAGGGGCTGGGGATACTTTCTGCCGCCTGACAGGGTTCCGGTTAGCGCGCCCGCACCAATAACAAAGGGTGGAAGAGGCGCTTTTTCGCCCATGCCAAAAGGACTGGGGTTTTGGGGTTCGGTGGTCGGCGACCATTGATAACTCTGCCCCGAAACTCAATGCCGAGGAGCGTGCTCACCTCGAGTGGTTAAGGGTAATCCTCCCTTCCTCGCAAGCCATCCGCAACATGTCGGAGAAGTGGCTTGTGGAGGCCGGACTTAGTCCGCGCTCACGGGGTAGGCTATTGTTGTCTCGCGTCTTTAGGCTTGCTGCCGCACTCCAGTTTCTAACTCATCCTCATTCTTTGCAGAGATGGTGAACCTGCGGTCCTTCCATGACTCGGGTGCTTTGACAGGACCGTCCCCGCGCTCTCCGGGGGTTCCCAAGCAGGCAGGGGGTGGCTCCCCGCGCACCACTGAGGAGGAGCGCCCAAAGAAGAGGGCCAAGGCCAAGGTCGTGGTGGACCTGGAGGTGCCTGTGGCTCCATCCGTCGAGACGACCGAACGACCGGGCGCCTCCGCTCCTGCCGAGAGTGCTGGGCCCAGCCAGGGGACAACCGGGAAGGGCCAGCGTCCTCTAGCCATGAAGGACTTATGCCGAGTCACATCGGGGAAGGATCAGCCATTCCTTTCCCGAGTGATGGGCGAGGTCCCTTCGGGGCCGCTGAGCGACCCTCCGTGGCCCGGCAGGCATGGTCTGTCCCAGGGGACAAGGTGTGGGTCGGGAGAGCCCTCGCCAGCTACCTCCGGGGCGCTCCATCCCGACATTGCTCGGGACCTATACACGCTCCTAAGCACTCATCGCCAAGTCGCCAAGTCGGTGTTGTGGGTAAGCACCGCTCTTGCGTGTATTCTCTTGGCTGACCCCTTGTTCATTTTTTTTAGCTTTTCCCTTCTATGCAGACCCTCCACTACACACCGGCCCTTATCGACGGGGTGCAGGACGCCGATTGGTTGGTGGACGGTCTGGGCGAGCGCAACCTCGAGTTGCGCCGCCAGCTTGAAGAGGCCCGGGCGGGTCCGACCCGAGTGGTTGCCGCTGCCGAGCAGCGGCGCCGACATGGGCGCGAAGTCGCGCTACCGACCGCCGAGCTCGAGGTCGCCGCGCCGAGGCTGTTGCCGCAGGCTTCTCCGGACGGAGAAGCCGAGAACCGCCTCCGATGAAGGAGGCTTCGGAGTTCGCCGCCAAGCTGACTTCGAGAGAAGCCGAGCTGAAGGCCGCCAGAAGCTCTTGCCGCGCGGGAAGGCACACGGAGAGGGACCGGAGGCGCCGAGGCGCATAAGAAGTCGGAGGGCTTCCTCCTCGGCTGGACCGACGGCGGTGGTATCATACGAGTATGGGTACAAGGTTGCCCTCGCCCTGCCCGAGCGTGCCCTCCGTGCTCGGCGGTCGAGGAGGATCCTTTACCTCCCGCCCCGAGGACCGTGGGGTCGACATGCCCGGCGAGGTTCCATTCGACGACAGCCTTCCTGGAGCTGCGGCCTGAAGAGTTTTTTTCTTCTTTTTGGAGGGCCTTCCCTCGCCTTTGTAATCCTTCTTTCCCCTCTAGGGGCTCGTATTTGTACTCCAAATCTTTTGGTAATACAATTTCCTTTTTTATGGCAGTATAATTTCCAACTTCATTCCAATAGCCCGAGTCAAATATTGGCCTGCTTCTATTTTGTCCTTAAACAAAATACTTCTTAAGGTTCTGGACGTTCCAGGTCCTCGGGAATTGCTGCCCGGTCATAGTCGCGAGTCCTGAACGCCCCTGCCTGACGACTTTGATTACGCGGTAGGGGCCTTCCCACTTAGGTGCAACTTGCCCTCGAGTTGGCGGGGTCGCTTACTCGCCTTGCGTAATACTAAGTCTCCCATCCCGAGAGGTCGAGGGCGCACCTTCTTGTTATAACTCGCAACACTTCGTTGTACGCCAAAGATCTTTACGCGCGCTGCTGGCCCTCGCGTTCTTCCAGCAGGTCAGGCCAGCCCAAACTCCCCGGGCCGAGGTGGATTCTCATAGTTCTCCACCCGAATGTTGGAATGACCAACTCGGCCGGGTAGGATCGCTTCCACGCCGAATGCCAGTCAGAGGGGACTCGCCTGCCGCTCTTTGGGGTAGTCCGCAAAGACCATAGGATGTTCGGAGCTCGCCGACCCACCTGATCGGGCTTCCAAAGTCCTTTTCCTAAGTCCATCCAGATAGATCGGTTGGTCACCTCGCGAGCCCGTTGGTCCGGGTGGGCCACCGAGCTAAACCTCAATCGATGTGATAAGTCGCACGTAACTCCGTAAATCGAGTGTCGGGCGACCGGGTTCCGTTATCGCAATGATAACGCTGGGCGACCAATCGGGTCACGATGTTCTTCCATACGAACTGCTCGACCCGCTCGCCGTAATGGTTGCCGGGCTCGGCTTCCACCCACTTAGTGAAATAATCTATCCCCACGATGATATGTCTCCGCTGGCCGGACACCGCGGGGAACGGCCCCAAGAGGTCCATTCCCCATTGAGCGAAGGGCCAAGCGCAATCCATGGAGGTGAGTGGGACCGCGGGGAGCTGCGGGGCGCGGGCCTGGTGCTGGCAAGTGTCGCACCGTCGCACGAAAGCCTTGGCGCCTCGGTGGCAACGAGGCCGCAATAGCCCTCGGCGTAGTATTTGAAGGCCAAAGTTCGGCCGCCATGTGCTCCCACAAGTCCCGCCGTGAACCTCGAGAATCACTCCGCCTCATCGGATCTAAACATCGCAGTAGGGGATGGGAAAACGACCTTTGTAGAGCCGGCCGCCAATCTCGCAGCACCACGCTGGGTTCGGCGAGCCGCCGTGCCTTGACCTCATTCGCAGTGTGATCCCATCGCGCTTATACTTCAAAGACTTCCCGAATCCACGAGGTGGAGAGGTCGACTCGGGTCCCCTATCTCCATGATGGCCACCGACCGTGTGTGAGCTCTTCGACTCGGATGTTCCTCCGATCGGCTCCCGAGGCTAATTTCGCGAGCTGGTCCGCCCGCCGCTTTGGGACCCGGGCACCTGACAGAGTGAAACGAGGAAAGTTAGAGGTTTGGGCTTTTACCTTGGTCGTGTATTTGGACACGTTGAATCTCGCGCCGATACTCTCCGCCAACTTGTTCGGCGACGAGTTGGGAATCCGTGAGAACATGGAATCGCTTCTCGCTGCATCTCGGCCGCTAAACGGAGGCCCGCCAAAAGCACCTCGTATTCCGCCTCATTGTTCGTCGTGGCCTCAAACCGGCGGAGGGAACGCCGAAAGCGTGTCCGCCGGGTCCTCTAAAATGAGTCCGCGCCGGCACTCGAGCCGAAGACCCATCCACGCAGGGTCCAGCTCGGTGGATTTGCTCAACGCACTCGCTTCCGGCCGCGTCAACTCCGAGATGAAATCGCCAAGGCCCGGGCCTTGATGGTCTCTCGCTTGTAGCAGCAGGTCGAACTCGGATAGCTCCACCGACCATTTTAGAAGACGCCTGCTATGTCAAACTTAGAAAGAACTTGACGCAGGGGTTGGTCGGCCATTACCTCAATCGTATGGGCGAAGTAGGGGCGAGCTTCCGAGCCGCTAGACAAGTGCCAATGCCAACCTTTCAATGGGAGGATAGCGCCGCTCGCCCGCGCAACACATGGTCGATGTAGTAAACTCGGATGTTGCGCGTCGGGGCTTCTTTCAAGAGTACCGAGCTCATCCGCATGCCGAGATGCCGCCAGTAGAGGGTAAGTTTTTCCGCGCAGACACCGAGATGAGGCGGGAGTTCGGATAAGTGCCGCTTCAGGCTGTGAAAGCTTCCTCGCATTCGCCGCCCATTGGAAGTTCTTTGGATCTTTGAGGACTCAAGAAAGGAAGGCACTTATCTCCCGACGACAAAACCGACAGAGCCGCTATCCTTCCGTTAAGGCATTGAAGCTCCTTTACTGTTCTTGGAGATCTCATGTCGGTGAGAGCTCGGATCTTCTCGGGGTTGGCATCAATTCCTCTCTCGTGTATGATGAATCCAAGGAACTTCCCTGATGTCACGCCGAAGACGCACTTGGCTGGATTAAGGCGCATCCCATATCTTCTCAGCGTAGAGAAGGTTTCCCGCAAGTCGTCAAGGTGTGCAGCCCCTGTGTGACTTTTCACGATCATGTCATCAACATATACCTCCATGTTTCGCCCTATTTGCTGGGCGAACACCTTGTTCACCATCCTTTGGTAGGTGGCGCCCGCGTTCTTTAATCCGAACGGCATGACCTTGTAGAAGTAAGCTCCTTGGGGCGTATGGAAGGCCGTATGTTGCGATCCTCTGGGGCCATCCGGATCTGGTTGTAACCGAGTAGGCGCCCATGAAGGAGAAACGGCGCATTCCGCAGCTTGAGTCGACGCTGGTCGATCCTAGGCAAGGGGAAGCAGTCCTTCGGGCAAGCACGATTTAGATCGGTATAGTCGACACACATCCTCCAGCTTCCATTAGGCTTTTTTACGAGGACTACATTGACAGCCATCGAGGATACCGGACTTCCTCGATGAAGTCAAACGCCAAGAGCTCGCCGACTTCCATTTGCACACCGCTGGCGCCGAGGGACCGAGGCCGAGGTCTTTGTCTTACCGAGCGGGTCGGGAAATGTGCGATGGTTGAGAAACTTCGGATCGATTCCCGGAGGTCGGCACCGCCCAGCGAAGACATCGGTGGTTTCCTGGAGGAGGCTGATGGGCTGTGCCCGCTCTTGATCATTCAGGTCCGGGCCGATTTCGACCGTCCGACGGACGGCCATCTTTCCCGAATATTAACCGCCGTTTGTCGGCCGGATGCTCGGTCGGCGCCGCGCCCCGTGGGTCTTCGAGGGGCTGTTCCGCCTTTTTCTCTTACCTGTGGAGGTCGTCAAGTAACACCGCTCGACTCGAGATCTCCCGAACCTCCCCGACCCAGACCGCTCGGGAACTTCAACGTCCGGTGGTATGTGGATATAATGGCCCTTAGCTCGCTGAGGGTGGGTCGGCCCAGATGGCATTGTACGCAGAGGGAGGTCACCACCGTAAAAGTCACCAAGCAGAGTTTTTGCCTTCGGAGAATCCCCGAGAGTCAACGGTAGGGTCACCGCACCGCCGGCGAAATCGAGTCGCCAGTAAAGCCGTGAGTGCCGAGTAAGGGCTTCGTGGCTTCCTTCGCAACCCTAACTTCAAAAAGGCCTCAAATAAAGGATGTCGGCCGAGCCGCCGTTGTCGACCATAATCCTTCGGACTCACGCTGGCTATTCGGCCGACACCACTAGCGCATCATCATGCTCCATCGCCTCCCATGTCCCCGAGGGGAATGTGATTGCCCGAGGGAGGGTGGTATTCTGGCCGCAACGGCACGGCGTAAGCTCTTCGACCCGAGGCACTATGCTCCAGCGGGCCCCCGTAACCACGCCGATGTGTTGCTCGACAGGCCTTCGGACGCAGGATGGTTCCCGTGGATGCCGGAGGTACCGATCTAAGTGACCTCTTCGGATCGCCTTCAATTTGTCGCCTACCGTGGCATTGCTCGTCATGTCCGCTTTGCCGATGGAAGCGCAATAACGTATGATCGGCCAACTCTCGCCGCCCTTCATCGGCGGGCGGCCTGAGCATTCCCCGCTCCTTTATCTAGAGGAATATTTGCGTCCGAGACGCGTTCAAGGGGGGAGGTGGCGGCGCGGGCGCATATGGGTCGGGGTGCCCCATCCGGCGTCCCTGGTGTGGGGACTCCCACCTAGTTGTCGTTCCCGATCGGGATGGAGTAGAATACCCCTGGCCGTTTCTTCCTTTCTTCCCGACATCCAGACTCGCCGCCACATATTGACTTGCCCGCTGAAACATCTCCGCGATGGACGCGGGGTCGCTTCCACCAAGGATCAAGAAACCTCGACGGCCGCAGCCCCATCATAAACGCCGCACCAATAACGATGGGTGAGCATCCGATAACTCCTGCATTCTCCGTGGTGAACCTTCGCACGGCGTGGGAGAGGGGTTCGCCCTCCTTTTGCTTCAAACCCGGAGGAGTGCGGCGTAAGGCTTTGGTCGCGCAACGCCAAAAAAACTTAGCTCAAGTCCTTGGCGAGCTGTTCAAAGGATGTCACCGCCCAGCTTTTTAAGGTGCTGTACCACGGCGAGCGGATCCTTTCAGCGTGGTGGGGAACGCCCGCACATCAAGGCGCCCGAGGTTCCATATAGGGCCATCTCGAGCCCGAAGCGCGACGTGATCCGCCGATCACCGACTCCATCATAAAGGTCGATGGAGAGGAGACGGAAGTTCAAGGGCACCGGTATTCCCGCATGTCGTTGGCGAATGGGGACTCCAGGGGACACTTCCTCCGCTTCTTCTTTGGACTTACGACGTCCCTTTGCACTCATCCAGACGCAGGCGATGGAACGGATTTGAGCCCGAAATAAGTCCGCTGACCGAGGACACCGCCGTTCGGGACGCCCAGCGCAGAGCCCGGTTCCGGCCCCGAACCCGCGGGAGGTCGGGAAGATGGTACCGTGGAATGCCTCATGGTGCCGGGAAGGGTTCCGCCTGAGGGTCGGCTGCCGCTGCCCCGAGTAGGCGGGGGAGGACGGCCCGACAAGATTTGCCGTGGTCCGACCTATTGGGAAAGGTCTCAAAAGCCTCCGCCGTGACGGTGGGAGGAAGCGGGAACCCGACTGGCGGGTAGAGTCCGGCCGCTAAATATACTCCGAGCGACCGCGATCGCGCGCGGATCGCCCCTCCGTGGTTCGGAGGTCTGGGACCTCCACCGAGGTGCCAAGGCGACCTTTCGCCCATGTGTCGTTAAAGGCGGAGCAGTGCACTACAGAGGCCCTCCTTCTAGCGCCAATCTGTTAGGGGAAACAACTTTTTACCGTGATTCGGGCGCGCGCGCAGAATCCGGAACCGGGTCGCTCTGCACGTTCGCCCGCCGATGGCTCTCGCCTCCCGCCTCCGACCGCTCGGAAGGCGGCCGCACGCCTCCATTGGGAAGGAGACCGCAGCAAGGCGGTCGGATGCTCCGCCCGACCTCCGACGCCAAGTCGCCCCGCCGTCGGCCGAGCTCGCCAGCAGATGGTTGCAGGGTGTTCGAGTCTACTCACCTCTCCCCGTGTTCATCCCTTCTGCCTGTCTTACCCATTCGGCTTAAATAGGTCGGACGGATGGCATGCTTCCGGCCAGTGTTCGCGGTGGCGACGGGCTCGACTCTCGCAGCCGGTGCCGTGGTCAACTTGGCGGGTAGTTGGGGCGATGCAGAGGAGAAACGACGTCGGGCGATCAAATCGTGGGAGTAATGGAGCGCAGGAGGGGCGATGACGTCATCCGGGTGTACGACCCAAGACCAGGTGTCACGTCATACTCAATACCCCTAACAGAAGGGATCAACCTTCTTGATCACCTTAAGGGAATCAGCCTCCTAGGGTTTGCTAAAGGATGGAATAATATTTCATAGATGGTGAAAAGAAATAGATATATCTATATTTATAGAGTTCCACCCTTTGAGTCTATCAAGGACTTGGACTCTTAATAAAATAAATAAATCTCAAATATGTTCATGTCCTACTTTTACCGGACTTGAAAATTTTAATAGAACATGATTCAAAGCTTGAAAAATAAAAGGAATCCTAACAGTTCCTCCCCCTTCAAATCAACCTTATCCTTAAAGCTAAATAGTATCAAACTCTAAAAGCCTCTCTTTCAGAACTTTCAGTTACAGAATATCTACGACGTATCACAACTTGTTGATCGAGTAAGTAGGGTCTCCACTTCATGATAGTGTAAGCAATGGATCAGTATTTCGATGTAGTAGTCATTGCAATCTTCTAAAGAACCCTCTCAATCAAATGACTAGCGGCAATTGTGGCCTTACTTTCACGTTTTCCCTTTAGGATCATCTGTTTTTCATTAACAAAACAACTTCATGATTAATATAGAACAATTTCAAGAAACATCATCCAGGTTGATAGCTCTGGGCTAGAAAAACTTAATAGAACATGATTCAAAGCCTGAAAAATAAAAAGGATTATAACACCTTCTCAAGATTAGCATTTATTTTCTGTTGGTGTATGTTAGGGGAAACAACTTTTTACCGTGACCCCGGGGCGCACGGCGCGGAATCCGGAAAACGGGGGGTCGTCTCGGTACGGTTCGGGCCCGTCGATGGCTCCTGCTCCCGCCTCCCGACCGGCTCCTCCGAAAGGCGACGGCACGCTCCAGACGTCGGGAACAAGACCTGCAGCAAGGCGGGTCGGATGCTCCGCCCGACCCCTCCGACGCCCAAGTCAGTGCTGGCCCGTCGGCCGGAGTTCTCCAGAGAGAATTGCGGGGGTGTTCGAGTCTACTCACCTCTCGGAGTGTTCAAGCAAAGAAAGGGTCCTCAAGAGAAATCTAGGAAAGAAAAGGTCCTTCCCCTAGAGGTCTTGAGAGAGATCAAAAAAATCCTTCCCTCCTGTCTTACCTGTTCGGGTTAAATAGGTCGAACGGAGGGCATGCTTCCGATCGTCGCAGTGGCGACGGCTCGACTCGCAGGTCGGTGCCGTGGTCAGCTTGGCGGGTAGTTGGGGCGATGCTGAGGAGAAGCGACGTCGGGCAGTCAAATCGCGGGTGTTATGGAGCGCAGGAGGGGCGATGACGCCATCCGTGTACGACCAAGACCGTGTGTCTCGCCATACTTAATACCTCTTATCACTACCCCCTCAAAAGGCCACTCGCGGACAATTTGGAGGGTGTTGCTCAAGAACCTCGTTGCCGATCGAGATCTCGCGAAAGTTCTACCGTGCCGTGGTCATAATTGACCGAATTTCTTAGCAGGATAGGGGGTCGAGGCGCCGCCAAGACCCGGAAACCGCTGATCGAGGAAGCTCGAGATCTCGAATCAACCGCTGCTCGATAAAGGGGGTCGAGGAAACTCAAGACCCAGAAAACCATGGTCACCGAACCGCTGCTCGAAATAGGGCCGAGCCACCGCCAAGGCCTAGGATGCCGGCGATCGAGCCGCCGCCAAGATCATGTACCGAATCGCTGCTCGATAAATGGGGTCGAGGAGACGCCCGATTTCCGCTTGCTGCCGGCATCCGTAAATCGTGGGTTGAGACTCGCGCTTAGGCCCGTTGAACTAATGGGTGAGCAACCGCCGAGGTAAGGGCAGCGACGCCCAAGTCCTCGCACACCCGCCGTTGGGTACTAGGGGTCGAGGTCACGCATACGACCTAAAAACATGATAGCCGAATCGCTGCTCGATGTGTGTGTGGCCGAGCCGCCAAGGCCTCGTGGAAATTGTAATAGCCGAATCCGCTGCTCGATGTGTGGCCGAAGCCGCGCCAGTGGCTCAGAAATTCAGAATAGCCGAATCCGCTGCTCGATGTGTGGCCGAGCGCGCCAAGGCTCGAAACAGAGTAGCGAACCGCTGCTTCGGGATAAAGGGGTCGAGGAGACGCCGCCTTCGCGTGCTGCCGACGCCCGGAAGTCGTGGTTGAGACGCGCTAGGTCCTCTCGCTACCGACCCGCTATTTTGGTGCAAGGGGTCGAGGTCACGCACGACACAAAAACTATAATAGCCGAACCGCCGCTCGATGAAGGGGTCGAGGAGACGCCCGATACCATTGCCAAGCGACGTCCAAGTCGTGGTTGAGACGCGCCAGGTCCTCCTCGCCACCACCCGCCATTTTGGTGCAAGGGGTCGAGGTCACGCACACGACTAAAAATCATAATAGCCGAACCGCCGCTCGATGAAGGGGGTCGAGGAGACGCCGATACCCATTGCCGCTGACGCCGGAAGTCGAGACGCCGCTTAGGTCCTCCTCGCCATCGACCCGCTGCTTTGGTGCAAGGGGTCGAGGTCACGCATACGACCAAAACCATGATAGTCGAATCCGCCGTCGATATGTGGTCAGCCGCCGCCGCCTGAAGACCGCGGTCGAGCCGCCAAGACCTAGAAAACGGTGACGCCAACCGCTGCTCGTGTGTGTGGCCGAGCCGCCAAGGCCTGAAGACCGCTGGTCGAGCCGCCGCTCAAGACCTAGAAAACCGTGACGCCAACCGCTGCTCGGTGTGTGTGGCCGAGCCGCCGCCGCGCCTGAACCGATGGTCGAGCCGCCAAGACCTAGAAAACGTGACGCTGAACCGCTGCTCGTGTGTGCGTGGCCGAGCCGCCGCCAAGGCCTGTAAGACTGCGGTCGAGCCGCCGCTCAAGACCGAAGACTGAATAGCCAACCGCTGCTCGATGGAGGGCTGCCGCCGCCAAGGCCTGTACGCGTGGTCGAGCACGCCAAGACCTAGAAGCCTGTAATAGCCGAACCGCTCGGGATGGAGGGCCGAGCCGCCGCCAAGGCCTGTAATGCCGAGGTCGAAGCACGCTTAAGACCTAGAAAACCGAACCGCCGCCATGCCGCTCAAAAACGGCTCGCGATAGTGCGGTTGCCGAATCGAGATACGGCGCGCGGGTAAGTTTCTTACCTTTGTAGAGCCGGCCGCCAATTTCGCAGCACCACGCTGGTTCGCGGAGCCGCCGTGCCTGACCTCATCCGCCGGGCAGATCCTCGCTTGTACTTCAAGATTTCGAATCCACGAGGTGGGGTGGTCGACTCGGATCCCCGATCTCCATGATGGCCACCGACCGTGTCGCCTCCGACTCGGATGTTCCTCCGATCGCCTCGAGGCCAATTTCGCGAGCTGGTCCGCCGCTGCTCGGGACTCGCACCCCGGACAGAGTGAAGCGTGGAAAGTTAGAGGTTTGGGCTTTTACCTCGGCCAGTATCCGACATGGTCGAGTCCCGCGCTCGACATTTCCACCAACTTGCTCGGCGACAAGTTGGGAATCCGTGAGAATGTGGATTGCTCTAGTT
This sequence comes from Musa troglodytarum, assembly GCA_023547065.1. Classification (NCBI taxonomy): domain Eukaryota; kingdom Viridiplantae; phylum Streptophyta; class Magnoliopsida; order Zingiberales; family Musaceae; genus Musa; species Musa troglodytarum. The sequence continues at coordinate 1,664,471 of CP097507.1, read as the reverse complement.
GCATCTCGCCGCCAAACGGAGGTTCGCCAACAATACCGATTCGCCTCATTGTTTGTGGCCGCTAAACCGGCGGAGGGAACGCCAAAGCGTGTCCGCCGATCCTCCGCACGAGTCCGCGCCGCCTCGAGCCGAAGACCCATCCACGCAGCAGATCCGCCTCGTGGATTTGCTCAACGCCGCTCGCGGTGGTGTCAACTCCGAGATGAAATCGCCAAGGCCTCGGGCCTTGATGGTTGTTCTCGCTTGTAGCAGCAGGTCGAACTCGGATAGCTCCACCGACCACTTTAGGAGACGCCCGCCACGCCAAACTTAGAAAGAACTTGACGCAGGGGTTGGTCGGTCCAATACCTCAATCGTATGGGCTTGAAGTAGGGGCGTAGCTTCCGAGCCGCTAGCACAAGTGCCAATGCCGCCTTTCAATGGGAGGATAGCGCCGTCCGCCCACGCAAAGACGTGACTAGTGTAGTAAATCGGTGTTGCGATCGGGGCTTCTTTCACAAGCACCGAGCTCACGCATGCCGAGATGCCGCTGTAGAGGGTAAGTTTTTCGCGCGCACACCGAGGTAAGTCGGGTAGCTCGGATAAGTGTGCTCAGCCGAAGGCTTCCTCGCATTCGCCGCCCATTGGAAGTTCTTTGGGTCCTTGAGGACTCGGAAGAAAGGAAGGCACTTATCTCCGACCGATAGAAACCGACAGAGCCGCTATCCTTCCGCTAAGGCATCAAGCTCCTTTATTGTGCTCGAGATCTCATGTCGGTGAGAGCTCTGATCTTCTGGGTTGGCATCAATTCCTCTCTCGTATGATAAACCCGAGGAACTTCCCCGATGTCACGCCAAGACGCACTTGGCCGGATTAAGGCGCATCCCGTGTCTTCTCCCAGAGAAGGTTTCCGCAAGTCGCCGAGGTGTGCAGCCCCGCGGGCGACTTTTCACGATCATATCGCCAACGACACCTCCATGTTTCGCCTATTTGCCGGGCTTAACACCTTGTTCACCATCCTTTGGTAGGTGGCACCTGCATTCTTTAACCCGAATGGCATAACTTTGTAGAAGTAGGCCTCCTTGGGGTGTGTGGAAGGCTATATGTTGCCGATCCTGGGGCCATCCGGATCTGTAACCGAGTAGGCGCCCATGAAGGAGAAGCGCGCATACGGGCTGAGTCACCAGCTGGTCGATCCTAGGTAGGGGAAGCAATCCTTCGGGCAAGCACGATTTAGATCGGTGTAGTCAACACACATCCTCCCCTTCCATTAGGCTTCTTGACGAGGACTACATTGGACAGCCACCGAGGGTACCGGACTTCTCAATGAAGTCGACGCCAAGAGCCTATCGACTTCCTTCTCGCATTTTGTTGGCGCCGAGGGACCGAGGCCGAGGTCTCGCCTCACCGAGCGACGGTCGGGGAAATGTGTAGATGGTGTTGGCGACTTCGAGTCGATTCCCGGAGGTCGGCATCCGCCCAGCGAAGACATCGGTGCTTTCTCGAGGAGGTCGCTGAGCCGCGCTCGCCTTGATTATCCAGGTCCGGCCGATCCCGATCGTCCGATCGGACGGCCATCTTGCGCCGAATATTAACCGCCGGGTTTCTGGCTCGGATGCTCGGTCGCGCGCGCCCCGCGTGGGTCTTCGAGGGGCGGTTCCGCCTTTTCCTCTTACCTGTGGAGGTCGCTAAGTAACACCGCCGACTTCGAGGATCTCCCAACCTCTCGACCGGCTACCGTGGGGAACTTCAGTCCGGTGGTATGTGGATAGAACGGCCCTTAGCTCGCTTGAGGGTGGGTCGGCCAGTGATGGCGTTATACGCAGAGGGGAGGTCGACCACCAAAAAAGTTACCAGCAGAGTTTTGGCCTTCGGGGAATCCCCGAGGGTCAATGGTAGGGTTACCGCCCCTCGCGGCGAGATCGAGTCGCCAGTGAAGCCGGTGAGCGCCGAGTGCAAAGGCTTCAGGGCTTCTTTCGGCAACCCCAACTTCAGAAAGGCCTCGAAGTAGAGGATGTCACGAGCCGCCGGTCGCACCATAATCCGCCGAACCTGCGGCGTAATTCGGCCGACACCACCAAATAAGATCGTCATGCTCGTTGTTCTATATCCCCGAGGGGAATGTGATCTGCTCGAGGAGGGTAATATTCCCGGCCGCAACGGCCGGGCGTAAGCCCTTCGACCCGGTGCGCTATGTCCTCCGCGGGTCCTCTGATCACGCCGATGTGTTGCTCGACCGCCTTCGGGCGCAGGATGGTGCCCGCGGATGTCCGGAGGTATTGATCGAGGTGACCTCTTCGGATCGCTCTTCAATTTGTCGCCTACCGTAGCACCGCTTCCGTGTCATGTCCGCTTTTGCCGATGGAAGCGCAATACCGGGTGCTATCGCCACCGCCGCCGCCCTTCATCCGGGGCGGCTCGAGCATTCCCGCCTTTATTTGGAGGAAAATTTGCGCCCGAGACGCCTTCAAGGGGGAGGTGGCGGCTCGGCGCAGATGGGTCTGGGTGGCCCATGCGCGCGCCTTGGTGAGGGGCCTCGCCTAGTTGTCGCTCCCGACGGATGGATTAGGAGGCCCTCGCCGTTCTCTTCCTTCCCGACATCCGTGACTCGGCCGCCACGTATTGACTCGCTCAAACATTTCCGCGATGGACGCGGGGTCGCTTCCACCAAGGACCAGCAGAATCTCGACGGCCGCAGCCCCATCATGAATGCTCGCACCAATAACGATGGGTGAGCATCCGAGCAACTCTCGCACTCTCCGTGGTGAACCTTCGCACGGCGGGAGAGGGGTTCGCCCTCCTTTTGCTTCAAACCCGTGGAGGAGCGCGACAGTAAGGCTTTGGTCGCGCAAACGCCAAAAAGCGTAGCTCAAGTCCTTGGCGAGCCGCTCAAAGGATGTTATCGACCCGCTTTTTAAGGTATCGCATCCACGTACGCGATCCTTTCAACGCAGGGGGAACGCCCGCACATCAAGGCGCCGTTCCATATAGGGCCATTTGAGCCCGGAAGGCGCGACGTGATCGGCCGATCACCGACTCCATCATAAAGGTCGGCGGAGGGGAGACGGAAGTTCAAGGGCACCGGGTATTCTGCATGTCGCAAACGGGACTCTGGGGACACTTCCTCTCGCTTCTTTTTGACTTGCGACGCCCTTTGCACCTCCTCCGCACGCGCGATGGACCTGATTCGAGCCCGAAATAGGTCCGCCGAGTTCAAGACACCGCCGAAGTTCAAAGTGACGCCCAGCAAGAGCCCGGTTCCGCCCCGAACCCGGCGGAGGTCGAGAAGATGGTACCGCGACGCTCATGATGCCGGGAAGAGGTTCCGCCTTCGAGGGTCGGCCGCCGCCTCGGAGTAGGCGGGGAGGACACCGACAAGATTTGCTGTGGTCCTGACTGCTGGGAAAGGTCTCGAAAGCCTCCACCGTGACTGGGGAAGCGGAACCCGACTTGGCGGGTAGAGCCCTGCCGCTAAATATATTCCAAGAGCGATCTATGGTTGCGGCAGATCGCCCTCCGGTTCGGAGGTCCATGGACCTCCGCCGAGGTGCCACCTGAAACGACCTTTCGCCCATGTGTCGTTAAGGGCGGAGCAGTGGTCCTTCGACAGAGGCCCTCCTTCTAGCGCCAACTGCTAGGGGAAACAACTTTTACCGCGGACTGGCGCACGGCGCGAATCCGAAACGGGGTCGCCTCGCAGACGGTTCGCCCGCCGATGGCTCTCGCCCCGCCTCCGACCGGCCTCCGAAGGCGACGACGCCCAGACGCCGAACGAGACTCGCAAGAAGGCGGTTTGATGTTCCGCCCGACCCTCCGACGCCTAAGCCGCCGCCCGTCACGAGTTCTCCAGAGAGAATTGCGGGGTGTTCGCCCACTCACCTCCTGAGTGTTCAAGAAAGAAAGGGTCCTCAAGAGAAATCTAGGAAAGAAAAGGTCCTTCCTAGAGGTCTTGAGAGAGATCAAAAATCCTTCCTCCTGCCTTACCTCGCTCGTTAAATAGGCCTGACGGAGGGCATGCTTCCGATCGCCTGTGTGGCGACGGCCCGACTCGCAGTCGGTGCCGTGGGTCACCATGGCGGGTAGTTGGGGCGATGCTGAAGAGAAGCGACGTCGGGCGGTCAAATCGCGGGTGTTATGGAGCGCAGGAGGGGCGATGACGTCATCCGGGTGTACGACCGAAGACCAGGTGTCTCGTCATACTTAATACCCTTATCAGTGTATAATAAAGCCAAGGACCTTTCCAAAGTTGATTGTAATGGCACACTTAGTCGTTGGATTGAGATGGATGATAGTTGGATCAACTCAACTTGGTTTAAGCCCATGTGAGCAAGAAGTCTTTGTGTGTGCCTAGGGTTCTTGGACATCCAATCCGGTGTCGACCTATAAGAAAACCAAGGTCGGGTGGGTCTCGACATAGTTAATCTGATGCTCAATTTGATAACAGAGTATGGAGACATTGGAATAGATGTTGTTGACGTCGATTACTTTAGTCTGGTGAACCTTTTATATAATTAATCCAATTGGAATGAATATTTCATGATACGAGTGAAATATTTTTAAAATATTTTAAATATTTTTAAGATAGTTCATCTCTATATGTTAAGTTGGCATTTCCACTTGCAACAAAACTTCCCGTAATCTGCGTTGTGGATGACAATTGTTGTTTAACGAGTTCGATGAACGCAGAGAGTTTGCTCAGCTACTGCGTGAAGCCAATGACAACTTGTGCATATGTAATGCACAAGTTGGCGCAACTTTTTCTGAGTCAACTGTACACGTTCTATGCAATGTTATCAGTCAACCGTGTCTTTTTGTCAGGTTTTAAATCCTTTTTAACTCTTCAATAAGCTGGATTTTGGTGTACAACTCGATCGATTTCCTGTAATTAATAGTATCAGGGAGGGGAATGGCCGGCCGACGAGGAATCTCCGCCGCAGCGTCACCGCCGCAAACGAAGCGAAGCCTCGCGGGGCGGGGGCGGCAGCGGCAGTCCAACCCACGCTCCCGCATCGAACGCTAGATAAAGCGCGGAGGTGATGTCGTCGATGAGGCCGGGATTCCAAGTCGTCGCGGTCGCGAGACCGGACGACAGCAACCACAGGCTGTCCGCAGCTGGATGCCATATCTTATTCTGCGTTTGAATTGGCTGCTGCACCCACCACCTCTCGCTCCTGCCCGCAGTCTCACTTTTCCCGCAGCACAGCCCCAGAGATGAGTGCTACGTTTGATCTCTCGTCTCCTTCGTGCTTTCTTGGAATCTCGTGGAATGGAAATGTAGAGCACACATTTGTTCTATCTTTCTTTTTTGTTGCATGCATGAGGAGGGAGAGGAGCGGATTTGACATGCGAGCTTGTGAAGCAAAGCATGCGATTACTGGTACGGTAAGGAGATAAATGGAGGGAAAGGACGAGAGCAGGGACGAGTGGGGCCGGGGGGCGTTCACCAGCTCATGCCGCACGCTTTCCCATGGATTCCTCTTCTTCCCCGACCCCCGAACCCTCTCCACTCCGCCCTCCCACCTCGCCAGCCTGTGCCTGCGTGAGTGTGTCGTCGCCACTCGTCGACCCCCCTCTCTCTCTCTCTTTAAACTCCTGGGAGGAGGAGAGAAGGAGCAAGGAAGGAAGGAGATGGAGCCGTGCCCCTTCGTCAGGCTCCTGGTGGGAAACCTGGCGCTGAAAATGCCGGTGGCCGCGCGGCCCGCCGGGGCCGGCGTCCACCCCTCCGCCTCCCCATGCTTTGCCAAGATCCACCTCGGCAAATCCCCACGCCAGACTGTCGCCGTCCCCCTCGTCCCCTCCGACGACCACGCCGCCCCCTCCTCCTCCGCGGCCGCTTCTGGTGCCCTCGCCGCCCGCTTCCACCTCTCCAAAGCCGAACTCGACCGGATCTCGGCCAAGCCCTCGCTGTTCGCCGGAGGGCGCGGCGGCCGCGTCAGGCTCAAGGTCTCCGTCTTCACCGGCCGGAGGGGGACCACCTGCGGGGTGAGCTCCGGCCGGCTCCTCGGCAGGGTGACGGTGACGCTGGACCTGAAGGGGATGGCAGATGGCGGCGGGAGCAGGGCGGTGGTGTTCCACAGCGGGTGGGTCGCCTTGGGCAAGAAGAAGACGAAGGCGGGGGCGGGGAAGGGCTCCTCCTCGTTGCCGGCGCAGTTACATCTGACGGTTAAGGCGGAGCCGGACCCGCGGTTCGTGTTCGAGTTCGACGGGGAGCCCGAGTGCAGCCCCCAGGTGTTCCAGGTGCAGGGCAATCTGAGGCAGCCCGTCTTCACTTGCAAGTTCAGCTGCCGCAATGCCGGCGACCGCAACCTGAGTTCCAGGTTTTGCCCCATTCCTCGTCTTCCTTGTTCCTTTAGGGTTTCATCAAGATTGGGATTTCCTTCTTTTTCTTGATGCGTTATCCGACATCTGATCTGTTGTGATCTGACGCAATGTTGTGATGCAGGTCGATGCATTCGGAGCCGGGGAGCTCGCGGAGCTGGATCTCTTCGTTCGGATCGGAGCGGGAACGGCCGGGGAAGGAACGCAAGGGGTGGTCGGTGACGGTCCACGACCTCTCCGGGTCGCCCGTGGCCCTCGCCTCCATGGTGACTCCCTTCGTGGCCTCCCACGGGACCGACAGGGTCAGCCGCTCTAATCCCGGGGCATGGCTCGTGCTCCGCCCCGGCGACGGCACCTGGAAGCCCTGGGGACGCCTCGAAGCCTGGCGTGAACGCGGCGGCTCCGGCGCCAGCGACGGCCTAGGCTACCGCTTCGAGCTCCTTCCCGACGCCGCCATGGGCGCGGGCATCAACCTCGCGGAGTCCACCGTCAGCACCGCCAAGGGCGGCAAGTTCACCATCGACCTCACCAGCGCGGCCGGCACCCCTCTGAGCCGGTCGACCTCGCCGGGGTGCAGCCCGAGGGGGAGCGGCGACCTCGGCCACGCGCTCTGGCCCTTCCCCAGCTACCGCGGGTTCGTGATGTCCTCGACGGTGGCCGGCGAGGGGCGCAGCGGCCGCCCCACGGTGGAGGTCGGCGTGCAGCAAGTCGGGTGCACCGAGGACGCCGCAGCCTTTGTGGCGCTCGCGGCCGCCGTCGACCTGAGCATGGACGCCTGCCGCCTCTTCTCCCACAAGCTCCGGAAGGAGCTGAGCGCGCCGGATTTGTTGCGGTGACCGACCAAATCCCACAACGTTTTCCTCCGTCTTCCTCTCTTTGTACAGGTGTGGGAAGTGTTTCCTGGGCAATTTTTCGTTTTTGTTTTCGTGTGCTTCGGCTAAGCTTTCATTTAGTCTTCTAGATGTGTTTTTTATTACGCTAGAAGTCTACAACCGACAGAGAGAGAGTGTGTCCGTGTGAGAGTGACGATGGTAGTCTGTAGTTTGTAGCCTCGTGTTCACCTTTGGGCGAGCATGATGAATGAAACTTGAATAAAGCTTTGGAGCTCTTGCTGTCACGATGCAATTGCTTTTTGCAGCGTGGTTTCAGAGGCTTGTGTTGGCGGTGTTCAGGCGAACCTTTTGGCTCCAGGAACTATGTGGCCTCCTCCCAAAGCTAGCTTGCAATTGTTTGGTGTGTGAGATGCATCCTTTCTCAGGCTTGTGCTGCAATTGCCAAACCATCTTTTGATACGAGATGTCGAGGAAGAAGAAGAAGATAGGTTGTGATCTTGCGTTACCTTTTTGGGGGACCCTTCGGAACCAAAAAAGCAAGATCAAACTTGAATAAAGTGAAGCGGGGCTCCTGAGAGTTCACCTCCTCCGCTTTGGACGAACGGGGTTTCGCCGTTCTCCATGAGCCAGCCGAGAAGGCGGGGGCCGGTGCACGTGGCTGTCGCTTGCCATGGACTACCAAGAACTGGCGGCCACCGCCGAGGGTGTGGGCCTTTCTGCTCTTTTGAATTCCTGAGGGGCACCAGCAGACAAACTTGGATGAGGTCACCCCGGTCGTAGCCGGGGCCGTGAAGGAGCATGGTGGCGAGGGGTAGGAGAAAGGTTGATGTCACTCGGCCCCGCACAGCAACAATGGCGCTCTTTTCTCGATTTGTTTTGGTAGGTTTCTCCACAGGACAGGGCCTTTTGTCTGCCTCTGTTGGTGTCCAAGCGCCATAACCACAAGGCGACAGCGGTTGCTGTCGTCCGACCTGCAATGTGGTTGTGGAAATGCGTGAGAGGCGAAGGGCGGGGAGAGGGGTTGAGATTCCGAGGTCACCATCGCTTTCCAACAACTCACCCAACCTCGCTTGCTTCCCTTCTTTTGCCAGCTTACCCACCTCACGCAACTCGAAGGCTGCCTTTGCTTGTCGGCCTCCCCCAGGATTTCCACTTGATGTTTCACCCTGCCGCAAGGTATCGTTCTTCTGCACTCCTACAACATGTTGTACCTTCGACAGCATGAAGCCCAAGTCATCTCTCGCATGCTACATAGGTAACTTTTACAGTACAATACATTCTATAATCATGGTATGCTTTTGAAGATATTAAAAGTTTCAAGTGACAGTATATACAAATATATGATACATATGTATGCAAATATTCACAATTTTGCCAAAGAAATATTTATGTGAAGAGTCAAGTGGGTCGTGCTGGGCCAACTTTCTCAGGCCTGCAGTAGCCTATAATTCCATGTTTAGTTGATACTAAAGGCTTTTATCTGAATCTGCATGTAGTGTATCGAGGTTAGCTGCATTTGCTCAAGTGAATTCTTTTGGTGATGAACTGAGATGGCCAGAACATTACAGCCACTGGAGTTCTTGGACATATTTGATGTCCGAGAGCACACCTTCAGAACGCTTAATTCATGTCGAGGAGACATCGAAAGTAATGGAGGACAGAAGAAAGCAAACAAAGCATATGATGTTGGGCTGAGAGCCTAGTTCTGCCCATATGGGCTTTAGGAGCCCATAGTCCTTCTCTTATTAATCTTAACTTTAATCTAAAATCTAATTATATATAGGGGCTAATGGTGACTACGAAATTAGGAGATTAACATCGCATCAAGGGGGAGAAATTTGCAACAACATTAGGGATTCAAAGAGAGGAGAAAAGACAGAAAAACAAGAGAAAAAGAAAGGGAAGAAGACAAGGAAAACACAAAAATTGTTCTCATTCATCCAAACAGTTTCTCATCTCAGGTTAGATCTGATCTTCAGTGAATTCTTCTATAATTTCTTGAAGAGATTTTGGATATTGTGCACAGTGACGTGATCCTTGTATCTCAGTTATTCTCTTGAGATTGTTGCTTGGGTTTTGGGCAAGAGATTCAAGAATTGTACATTCATTATTTCTATAGTGGATTTTCTCTGGTTTGCCCCATGGTTTTTACCCTTCACGTTGAAGGGGTTTTTCACGTAAATCTTGGTGTTCTATTTGATTGTGATTTTTGTTTAATACCGCTGTGTGTTACGGCCTGCTAGTATTTGTTCTTATACAAAAGTTATTGTTTGTTGTCTATCCTCCTTTTATTTTCTCCCATCAACTGGTATCAGAGCAAGGTTTTGGTGATTTAACTTTTGTATTTGAACATAAAGGCTGGTAATGTTTCTCGCATGATTAGTTTGAACGAAAACAATTGGATGATATGGAAACTGTTATGAGAAACAACTTTTTACCGTGACCCTGGGGCGTGCGGCGTAGAATCCGGGAACCGGAGGGTCGTCACGGTATGGTTCGGGCCCGTCGATGGCTCCCGCTCCGCTGGCGCCGAGTGGCGCCCACGATCGTCGGAACGAGACTGCAAAGAAGGCGGTCGGAGGGTGCTCGCCCACCCTCCGACGCCGGTTAGCTCCTCGTCCGCCGGGCCGAGCTCCTGAATGTGTTCAGTGGTTTCGAGTCTACTCACCTCTCCGAGTTTTTTTCTCCCTCGCCCTGCCTTACCCATTCGCTTAAATAGGTCGACGATGGCAAGCTTCCGCACGCTCACGGTGGGGTACGGACCGACTCGCAGCCGTGCCGTGGTCAACTTGGCGGTAGTTGGGGCGAAGCGCAGGAGAAGCGACGCCGCGATCAAATCAGAGGAGTAATGGAGCGCAGGAGGGGCGATGACGCCATCCGGTACGACTGTGTCCAGATGTCACGCCATATTTAATACCTAACATTACCCTCAAAAGCCACTCGCGGACGGTTTTGCCGAGGGTCGGGTGGTGCTCGAGAAACCCGCCATATCGAACGCCGATCGAGATCTCGCGAGGTTCTCGCCTGTCAGATTACAACTTGATCAATCATTGTGCCGCAGGCGAGTCCACGCTACCGTCCGAGAATATAATGACCGAATTGCCGATCGATAAGGGGTCGAGCCGCCGCCATGACCTGTAAAACCGAGGGTCGAGACCCGCCAAATTCATGTAACCGAACCATCGTTTCGGGATAAGGGGTCGAGGAACCTCAAGACCTGTAAGACCGATGGTCGAGGAACCTCAAGACCATGTAAACTATAATATCCGAACCGCCGTCGATAAGGGGTCGAGGAACCTCAAGACCTAAAACCGATGGTCGAGGCCGCCAAGACCATGATAACCGCTGGTCGAGCCGCCGCCAGACTTAGATAACCAACCGCTGCTCGATAAAGGATCGAGGCGACACTCAAATCCCCGCCACAACCGCCATCCCAGAGTGAGGGGTCGAGGCTCGCACAAGACCTTGAGAAACATATCATCCAACCGCTGCTCGATTTAGGGGTCGAGCCACCGCCAAGACCTGTGAAACCGTGGTCGAGCCGCCGCCAAGACCTAGAAGACCATGATAACCAACCGCCGCTCGATAAAGGATCGAGGCGACACTCAAATCCTCGCTCACAACCGCCCAGAGGCGGGTCGAGGCCCGCACAAGACCTTAGAAAACCATGATAACCGACCGCCGTCGATAAAGGATCGAGGCAACACTCAAATCCTCGCTGTAACCGCCGCCGTAAGGCGCGGGTCGAGGCCCGCATAAGACCTTGAAATTCACGATAACCGAACCGCTGCTCGGATAAAGGATCGAGGCGACACTCAAATCTCGCTTGCCAACCGCCCGGTAGTAAGGGGGTCGAGGCCCGCACAAGACCTGAGAAACATATCATCCAAACGCCGTCGATGAGGGTCGAGCCGCCGCTCAAGACCCAGGAAACCAGTGGTCGAGCCGCCGCTCAAGACCTAGAAGACCATGATAACCGAACCGCCGTTCGGGATAAAGGATCGAGGCGACACTCAAATCTCGCTTGCAAACCGCCGCCCAGAGGCGGGTCGAGGCCCGCACAAGACCTTAGAAAACCATGATAATCGACCGCCGTCGGATAAAGGATCGAGGCGACACTCAAATCCCCGCTTGCAACCGCCGCCGTAGTAAGGGGTCGAGGCCCGCATAAGACCTTGAAACCATGATAACCGAACCGCCGCTCGATAAAGGATCGAGGCGACACTCAAATCCCCGCTTGTAACCGCCGCCCAGTAAGGCGGGTCGAGGCCCGCATAAGACCTTGAGAAATATATCATCCGAACCTGCCGATGAGGGGTCGAGCCGCCGCCAAGACCTGTGAAACTAGTGGTCGAGCCGCCGCCAAGACCTAGAAGACCGCGGTCGAGCCGCCAAGACCTAGATAACCGAACCGCCGCTATGCCGCTCAAAACGGTTCACGAGAAAAGTGCGTTGCCGGAATCGAGGGGTCGCGCGCAGGTGGTAAGTTGCTTACCCGGCCGTGGACACGCCGCCTCATTAATATTGGGCCGCGCTTGATCGCCTGACGCGACAGGCAATGTGTGCGACGCCATGTCGCCGCCACCTCGAAGGCGAAAGGCCGAGGTCCCTTTTCTATAAATAGCGAGCCCGCGACACTCCATCACTTTTCATCGTGAGAGTTTTTCTGCCTCCCTAGTCCTCGCCGTTGTCTTCCTCCGAGTTTTCTTCTGGCCTGTTTCTTGCCATCCTTCGCCGATTCCTCCGCTATAGGTTAGTGCGCAATGGCTCTCCCTTCCACCTCCTCCTCATCCACTTCTTCCTCTTCCTCCCTTCTGTCACTACCCGTGTCGTCGCTCTTCCTTCATTTGCTCCTTCCAGCCCTTCCTCGGGTGGGGAAGCGGCGCGTGCACTAGAGGCCCTAATGTGGCCGCACGACCAAGACTCCACACTTGACGAGTCCTCGGTGGGGGTACTCCGGAGGCGCTATAGCATCCCGGAAGAATACGTCCTTTCGGCCCCCGAAGCGGGGCAACGGGCCTTCGACCCGATTCCTAAGGGCTTTGCCCTGACCGTCGATGCCTTGGAGGTCGGACTGCGTCTCCCCCTACATCCAGTCATTGTGTCTTGCATATCTTTGTGGCGGGTCTCGCCTTCACAGATAACCCCAAACTCTTGGCGGTACTTGGTGGCTTTCTTGGGAGAATGCCATTATGCCAATATCGCCCCGACCCGCAATCTTTTCCTTTCGCTCGCTTTTCAAGGGGCCTGGGCTACTTCTTGCCGCCGACAGTGGTTCCGTTAGCGGCGCTCCCACCAATAACAAAGGGTGGAAGAGGCGCTTCTTCTTTGTTCAATGTAAGAGATACTGGGTTTCGGGGTTCGGTGGTCGTCCAGGACCATCGACAACACCGCTCAAATCGAATGCCGAGGAGCGCGGCGCACTCGAGCGCCGAGGGCAATCCTCCTTCCTCGCAAGCCATCCGCAACATGCTCTGAGAAGTGGCTTGTGGAGGCGGGGCTTAGTCCGCGCCTCGGGTAGGCTATTGTTGCCTCACATCTTCGGGATTGTCACACACTCTAGCCTCTAACTTGTCTTTGTCTTTTTGCAAAATGGTGAACCCGCGGTCTGCTCCATGATTCGGCACCTCCAGATCGCCCCACGCGCCTCCACTGCTCCCGAAGCGAAGGGGGCGGCTCCCCGCGCACTACCGACGAGGGGTGCCCGAAGAAAAGGGCGAAGGCCAAAGACGTGGTGGACCTGGAGGTGTCTGCGACCCCACCCGCCGGGACGACCGACCGACCGGGCGCTTCGCCGCCGAGCGCCGCCCAGCTGTGGGACGACCGGAAGGGCCGCGCCCCGCCATGAAGGATTTGTGCCGGATCCCACCGGGGAAGGGTCAGCCCTTCCTTTCCCGAGTAATGGGTGAGGTCCCTTCTGGGGCGCTAAGCGACCCCCTGGTGGCCCGGTGGCATGGCTTATCCCGAGGGGACAAAGTGTGGACCGGGGGAGAGCCCTCGGCCAGCTACCTCCGGGCGCCCATCCCGACATAGCTCAGATCTCAGACACGCCTCTGAGGCCCTTATTGCTGTCGGCCAAGCGGTGTGGGTAAGCACCGCCTCGCGTGTATTCTCTTGGTTGTAGATTGTTCATCATTTGACCTTCTCCTTTCTATGCAGAATCTCCACTACACTACGGCCCTCATCGACCGTGCACGATGCCGGCCTGCTAGTGGGCGGATCGATGAGCGCAACTCGAAGTTGCGCCGCTGGAAGAGGCCCGAGCGGGTCGGGACCCGAGGCGTTGTCGCCGCCGAGCAAGGCGGCCGACATGGGCGCGAAGTGGCGCGCTACCGACCGCCGAGCTCGAGGTCGCGCGCCGCAGAGCAAGTCGCAGGCTTCTCCGAACGGAGAAGCCGAGAACCGCCTCCGCACAAAGGAGGCCTCGAGCTAGCGGCGCCGCTTCGAGGGAGGCCGAGGCAAAGGCCGCCCAGAAGCCTCGCCGCGATAGAAGGCGCCGTCCGAGAGGGACCGGGAGGCGTTGAGGCCTACAAGAAGTCGGAGGGTTTCTCCTGCCAGACGGACGGCAGTATCGTGACGAGTACGGGTACAAGGTAGCCCTCGCCCGATTCCGAGCATGCCCTCCAGTTCATGGTCGAGGAGGATCCTTCATCTCCCGCCTGAGGATGAGGGTGTGGACATGCTCGCGAGGTTCCTTCGACGACAGGGCCTTTCCTGAGCCGCTGAGGGGTTTTGTTTCTTTTCTTCTTTTTGGGAGGGGCTTCTCTCACCCTTGTAACGCCTTTTCCCTCCTAGGGGCCCATCTTGTATTCCGAAGACTTTGGCAATACAATTCTCTTTTTTGGCAATGGAATTTCCAAGTTAACTCCAATAGCCCGAGGCAAATACTAACTTCTGTTTGGCCTTTAAACAAAATATTTCTTGAGGTTCTAGATATTCCAGGTCCTCACCAGTTGTTGTCCGGCCATAGTCGCGAGTCCTGAACGCGTCTTGGCCGGACGACTGACACACGATAGGGGCCTTCCCACTTAGGTGCAAGCTTGCCTTGAATGGGCGGGTCACTAACTTCCGCCTATGAGTACTAGATCTCCCATCCCGAGAGGTCGAGGGCATACTTCTTATTATAGCTTCGCAACACTTCGATTGTATGCCAAAGATCTTTATGTGCGCGCCCTCGCGCTTCTTCTAATGTGTCCGCACTGCCCGAACTCCTTGGGTCGAGGTGGACTTTTATAGTTTTCCACCCGATGGTCGGAATGACTAACTCGGCCGGAGGACCGCCTCCACGCCGAATGCCAGTCAGAGGGGACTCGCCCGAGGCCGCCTTTCGGGTAGTCCGCAAAGAACATAGGATGTTCGGAGCTCGTCGACCCAACTTGACGCAAGCTCCAAGTCCTTTTTCTAAGCCCGCCTAGGATAGATCGGTTGGTCACCTCACCGAGCCCGCTGGTCCGGGTGGCCACCGAAGCTAAACCTCAATCGATCCGATAACTCGCGCAATTCCCTAAACCGGCGCCGCAACCGGGTGCCGCTATCGCGATGATAACGCTGGAAGGCCGAATCGGGTCACAATGTTCTTCCATACGAATCGCTCGACCTGCTCGCCGAATGGTTGCTGGGCTCGACTTCCACCCACTTAGTGAAGTAGTCAATCCCACGATGATATATCTCCGCCGACGCCGGGAACGGACCCAAAAGGTCCATCCCCATTGCGCCAAGGGCCAAAGTAATCCATGGAGGTGAGCGACAATGGGAGCCGCGGCACGCTTGGCGTTGGCAGTGTCGCACCGCCGCACAAAAGCCTTAGCGCCTCGCAACGAGGCCGAGTAGCCTTGGCGTAGTACTTTGAAGGCCAAAGTTCGACTACCCATATGCTCCCCGCAGGTCCCGCCGTGAACTTTGGTGAGAATTACTTTCGCCTCGTTGGGATCTAAGCATCGCAGTAGGGGATGAGAAAACGACCTTTTGTAGAGCCGGTCGCCTATCTCGCAGTACCACGCCTGGGCTCGGAGGAGCTGCCGTGCCTTGACTTCATCCTCAGGCAGGATCCCCTCGCGCTTATATCTCAACACCTCCTGAATCCACGTGGGTGGAGAGGTCAGGACCCCGGGGTCCCCTATCTCCATGATGGCCACCGACCGGTGTGCGAGCTCTTCGACCTCGGGATTTTCCTTGGGCTCGGCTCCCGAGGCTAATTTCGCGAGCTGGTCCGCCCGCTCGTTCTGGGACCTAGGGCCTCTAGATAAGGTGAAACGAGAAAAGTTAGAGGTTTGGATTTTTACCTCGGCCAGATATTTGGACATGGTCGGGTCCCGCGCCCGATACTCCCCGCAAACTTGTTCGGCGACCAGTTGGGAATCCGTGAGAACATGGACTGCTCTCACCAGATCTCGGTTGCCAAACGGAGGCCTCGCCAAGAGCGCCTCGATTCCGCCTCATTGTTCGTGGCATCAAGCCAAAGCGAGGGAACGCCAAAGCGTGTCCGCCGGGTCCTCTGCATCGAGTCCACCGCACCTCTCGAGCCAGAGGACTGGCCCACGCAGCAGACCCACCCCGATAAATCTATTCCACTCACTCGCTTCCGCAGTGCCAATTCGATATGAAGTCGGCCGTGGCCCGGCTTTGATGGCCGCTTTCGATTTATAGCGGAGGTCGAACTCAGATAGCTCCACCGACCATTTTAGGAGGCGCCCTGCCACGTCGAACTTAGAGAGAACTTGACGCAGGGGTTGGTCGGTCTTTACCTCAATTGTATGGGCCTGGAAGTAGGGGCGTAGCTTCCGAGCTGCTAGGACAAGCGCCAATGCTAACCTTTCAATGGGGGGATAGCGCTGCTCCGGCCCGCGCAACACATGGTCGTGTAGTAAACCGATGTTGCACGCCGGGGCTTCTTCACCAAGATCGAGCTCATCAGATGCAGAGATGCCGCCAGGTAGAGGCTAAGTTTTTCTGGCGTAGACATCGAGGTAAGGCGAGGGAGTTTGGATAAGTGCTGCTTCAAGCTTGTGAAAGCTTCCTCGCATTCTGCCGTCCATTGGAAGTTCTTCGGATCTTTGAGGACTCGGAAGAAAGGAAGACACTTATCTCCGACCGACAAAACCGGTCGAGCCGCTATTCTTCCGTTAAGGCATTGAAGCTCTTCACCGCCCCTGAGATCTCATGTTGACGAGCTTGATCTTCTCCGGTTGGCATCAATTCCTCTCGTATGATAAATCCTAGAACTTTCTCGATGTTACGCCAAGGTGCACTTGGCGGATTAAGGCGCATTCCATGTCTCCTTAGCGAGAAGGTTTCCGCAAGTCGCCGAGGTGTGCCGCCCGAGCGACTTTTTACGATCATGTCGCCAACATATACTTCCATGTTCCACCCTATTTGTCGGGCGAACACCTTATTCACCATCCTTTGGTAGGTGGCCCCGCGTTTTAATCCGAACGGTATGACCTTGTAGAAGTAGGCTCCTTGGGGCGATGGAAGGTCAGATGTTGCCGATCCTCGTGGGCCATCCGATCCGATCAGTAACCGAGTAGGCGCCCATGAAGGAGAAGCGCGTGCTCATGGTTGAGTCGACCAGTTGGTCGATCCTAGGCAAGGGGAAGCAGTCCTTCGGGCAAGCGCGATTTAGATCGGTGTAGTCGACACACATCCTTCAGCTTCCATTAGGCTTCTTGACGAGGACTACATTGACACCATCGGGATACCGACTTCTCAATGAAGTTAGACGCCAAGAGCCCGTCGACCTCCATTTGCACAACTGCTGGCGCCGAGGGACCGAGGCCGGTCTTTGTCCGACCGAGCGCGGTCGGGAAATGTGCGAGATGGTTGAGAAACTTCGAGATCTATTCCCGGAGGTCGGAAGCCGCCCAAGCAAAGACGCCGGCGCTTCGAGGAGGCTAATGTTGGGCCCGCTTGATTAACTGTGTTCGGTGCCGATCCCGACCGTCCGATCGGACGGTCATCTTGCAACGGAATGTTAATCGCCGGATTGTCGGCCGGATGCTCGGTCGTGTTGCGCCCCGTGGGGTCCTCGAGGGGCCGCTCCGCTTTTTCTCTTACCTGTGGAGATCGCGCCAAGTAACACCGCTCGATTCTCGAGGATCTCCCCGACCTCTCGACTCGCATCGGCCTGAAACTTCAAGGTCCGGGTATGTAGATATAACCGCCTTAACTCGTTGAGGGTAGGCCGACCTGTGATGACGTTGTACGCTGAGGGAGGTCACCACCGTAAAGGTCACCAAAGATAGTTTTGGTCTTTGATAATCCCCGAGAGTTAACTAGGGTCACCGCGCTCGCGGCGAAATTGAGTCGCCGGTAAAGCCGGTGAGCGCCGAGGACAAGGGCTTCGTGGCTTCCTTCGCAACCCTAGCTTCAAAAGGCTTCAAGTAAAGGATGTCGCTAAGCCGCCGTGTCGCACCATAATCCTTCGACTCGCTGCTGGCTATTCGGGCCGACACCACCAAGGCCATCATGTTCCGTTGTTCCCATGTCCCCGAGGGGAACGTGATCTCCGCTCTGAGGAGGGTGGTATTCCCTGCCGCAACGGCACGGCGTAAGCTTTTCGACCCGGCGCTATGCCCTCCGCCGCGGCCCCTATAATTACGCCGATGTGCTCGGCGTGGCCTTCGGATGTAGGGATGGTTCCCGTGGATGCCGGAGGTATTGATCTAAGTGACCTCTTCGGATCGCCTCCTCAATTTACCGCCTCACCGTGGCATTGTTCCGTCATGTTCGCTTTGCCGATGGAAGCGCAATACCGGGTATGATCGCCACCGCTGCCTCTTCATCGGACGGGGCGGCCCGAGCATTCCCTGCCTTTATCCGAGAAATATTTGTGTCCGAGACGCGCTCAAGGGGGAGGTGGTGGCCCGCACGTATTGGTCGGTGCCCCGCCGGCCCCCGGTGCGGGACTCGCCTAGTCATCGCTCCGCCGGATGGGGTCGAATGACCCCTGGTCGCTTCTTCCCGACATCCGTGACTCGCCGCCACATATTGGCTTGCCCAATAAACATTTTCGCGATGGACGCGGGGTCGCTTCCACCAAGGACCAAAGAAACCTTGATGGTCGAGTCCCATCATAAACGCCGCATCAACAACGATGGGTGAGCGCCGATAACTCCTGCACTGCGGGTAAACCTCCGCACAAATTGGGAGAGGGGTTCGCCCTCTTTGCTTCAAACCTGTGAGGAGTGCGATAAGGCTTTGGCCGCAAGAACGCCAAAAATGTAGCTCGAAGTCCTTGGCGAGCTGTTCAAAGGATGTCACCGTCCCGCTTTTTAAGGTGCTATACCATGTACGAGCGGATCCTTTCAAAGTGGTGGGGAACGCGCGACACATCAAGACGTCCGAGGTTCCATATAGGGCCATCTGAGCCCGGAAAGCGGCGACGTGATCCGCTAGATCACTGACTCCATCATAAAGGTCGATGGAGGGGAGGCGGAAGTTCAAGGGCACCGGGTACTCCCGCATGTCGCTAATCTAACGGGACTTGGGGACACTTCCTCTCGCTTCTTCTTTGGACTTACGGACGCCCTTTGCACCTCATCCAGCGCCGGGCGATGGAACGGTTGAGCCCGAAATAAACTGCCGAGTTCGAGGACACCGCCGTTCGGGCGGATGTCCAAGTTTTCGAGCCCGGTTCCGCCCCGAACCGGCGGGAAGCTGGGACGATGGTGCCGGTGGAACGCCTCATGATGCCGGGGAAGGGTTCCGCTGAGGGTCGGCCCTCCCGCCTCCGAAATAGGCGAGGAGGACGGCTTGACGGCATCTCGCCGTGGTTCGGACTGCTGGGAGAGGTCCCAAAGGCCTCCGCCGTGACGAAAGGGAGAAGCGAGGAACCCGACTCGGCGGGTGGAGTCCGAGTCGCAAATAAACTCCAGTGAGCGACCTGCGGCGGTGAGGATCGCCCTCCGTGGTTCGGAGGTGGTGGGACCTCCGCCGAGGTGCCACCCGGCGACCTTCGTCCCATGCGCGTTCGAGCGGAGCAGTAGACCTTCGACAAAGGCCCTCCTTCTAGCGCCAATCTGCATGGAAACAACTTTACCGTGACCGGGCGCAGCGGCGAGAATCCGAACCGGAGGGTCGCCACAGATGGTTTGGGCCCGCCGATGGCTCCCGCCCCGTCCGGCGCCCGAGCGGCAGCCCACGCCGATCGTCGAACGACTGCAGAAGGCGTGAGGGTGCTCCGCCCACCCTCCGACACTGTTAGCCCTCGTCCGTTTACCGAGCTCCCGGAAGGTGTTCTGTGGTTTCGAGTCTACTCACCTCTCTCGAGTGTTTTTCTCTCCCTTGCCTGCCTTACCCATTCGGCTTAAATAGGCCTGACGGATGGCAAGCTTCCGCCACGCTTCACGGTGGGGTACGGACCTGACCTCGCTGGCCGGTGCCGTGGTCAACTTGGCGGGTAGTTGGGGCGAAGCAGAGGAGAAGCGACGTCGAGCGATCAAATCGTAGGAGTAATGGAGCACAGGAGGGGCGATGACGTCATCCGGGTGTACGACCAGGTCCAGATGTCACGTCATATTTAATACCCCTAACAGAAACCAAGAATGGAAGATCTCTTGTATTGCAAAGATTTGTATGGACCTTTGCAAGGGGATAGTGAAAAACCTACAACTATGACAGATGATGAGTGAAAGAGATTAGATCGAAAAACGGTTGGATTTATTCAACAGTGGCTCGATGATAGTGTCTTTCACCATGTTTCTACTGAAAGTTCTGCATATTCTTTTTGGAAAAAGTTAGAAGGTCTCTATGAAAGAAAAACAGCTAGCAACAAAGCTTTTTATCGTAAAACTTATGAACCTAAAATATAAAGAGGGTGCTTCTATTGCTGAGCATTTGAATGAAATTCAGAGTATTACTAACCAGCTTATCTTCTATGAAAATGTCTCTTGATGATGAGTTGCGTGCATTGTTACTTCTCGCTCATTGCCGTAAAGTTGGGAGACACCGTAGTTTCGCACTTCACACAAATGGTATTGTTACCATGAGTCAAGTAACAAGTAGTTTGTTGAATGAGGAGTTGAGAAGAAAGACCTCAAAAGATCTCGCATTGATTCATGTGCACTTATCTCAGAGAACATAAGAAGGTCAAGGTCTAAAGATAAAAGCAGCTTCACGATAGGTAGAAGCAAGTCAAGATCAAGGAAAGATATTGTTTGCTATAACTGGTGAGAAAGGACATTATAAGAATCAAGCAGCCTAAGAAGAGCAAGAAAAAGGGAAAAGAAGTGGAGTCTACAGAGTCAAAAGAAAATACCATAGCTACAAAGTGTTGGTGATTATTTGATTTTGTCTCCATCTGATGATATTTTTTCTTGTGTGTGTCAGAATCTCGAGTGGATAATTGACACAGGAGCTTCTTATCATGCTACACCATGGAGGGAGTTTTTTACTACGTACAGGTCTGGAAATTTTGGTGTTGTTAAGATGGGCAATCATGGCACAGCAGACATCATTGGCATGGGTGACATCCATATAAAGACCAATCTTGGAAGCAAATTGGTGCTTAAGGATGTGAGGCATGTGGTTAACTTGAGGTTGAATCTAATTTCAGTTGGAAGATTAGATGATGAAGACTATGATAGCAGGTTTCACAGAGGGCAGTGGAAACTCAGTAAGGGTTCTCTTGTTATAGCTAATGGAAAGAAATGTCACACTTTGTACAGGTTGCAGGCTAAAGCTTGTGGTGAACAATTGAATGCTACAGAGAAAGACTTCAGCATGGAGTTGTGGCATAAGAGATTGGGACACATGAGCGAGAAAGGACTACAAGCTCTTTCCAAGAGAGAGGTATTGCCTGACCTCAGAGGTATATGTTTGAACCCTTGTATTGATTGTTTAGCTGGTAAACAACATAGAGTTTCTTTTGCTAGTCCTGCTTTATCTAGAAAAATGCATGTCTTGGACCGTGTTTATGCAGATATATGTGGTCATTTGAGGACAAAAACTCCTAATGGTTCTACTAATGTTCCTGGCATCAATGGTACACTTTACTTTGTTACTTTTATAGATGACTATTCCAGGAAAGTTTAGGCTTATGCTTTGAAGACCAAGGATTATGTTATTGGTGTCTTCAAAGAGTTTCATGCCTGATAAGGGTATTAAGTATGACGAGACACCTGGTCTTCGGTCGTACACCCGGATGACGTCATCGCCCCTCCTGCGCTCCATAACACCCACGATTTGACCGCCCGACGTCGCTTCTCCTCAGCATCGCCCCAACTACCCGCCACAAAGACCGACCGCGAGGTCGTGCCCGAGACGCCACCGCAGATGCCGAAGCATGCCCTCCGTCCGACCTATTTAACCCAACAGTAAGACAGAGGGAAGGATTTTTCGATCTCTCAAGACCTCTAGGGAAGGACCTTTTCTTTCCTAGATTTCTCTGAGGACCCTTTCTTTGCTTGAACACTCCGAGAGGTGAGTAGACTCAACACCCCGCACTTTCTCTCGAGAACTCCCTGACGGCCAGATCGACTTGGCGCCGAGGGGTTTGGCGAGCATCCGACCCGCTTTGCCGCAGTCTTGTTCCCGACGCCCGAGCGTGCCGCCGCTGAGGAGCCGGCCGGGAGGCGGAGCAGAGCCATCGACGCCCGAACTGCATCGAGACGCACTTCGCTTTCCGGATTCTCCGCCGCGCGCCCGGGTCACGGTAAAAAGTTGTTTCTAACAGATTGGCGCGAAGGAGGGCCTCTTCGCCGGCGACCACCGCCCGCCCTTAACGACACATGGACGAAAGGTCGCTTTCCGGCCGGCACCTCTACGAGGTCCCGCAGACCTCCAACCCCGAGGGACGATCCCGCCGCAACCATAGATCGCCATCGAATATATTTAGCGACGCCGGCTCTACCCGCCAAGTCGTTCCACCGCTTCCCCCACCGTCACGATGGAGGCTTTTCAGGCCCTTTCCCAATAGGTCCGGACCCTGGCAAGTACTGTCCAGGCTGTCCTCCCCCGCCTACTCCAGGAGGTGGCAGAGTCGACCCTCCAAAGGCCGAACCTCTTCCCTAAGATCATGAGGCGATACCGCCGCACCATCTTCTCGCCTCCCGCCGGGTTCGTGACGGAACCCGGCTCTTGAAAACTCGACGCCCCGCTCAACTCGAGGCGGTGTCTTCGCACTGACGACCTATTTCTGGCTCAGATCCGATCCATCGCACGTCCGAGGAGGTACAAAGGGACGCCCGCAAGTCCAAAGAAGAGCAGAGGGAAGTGTCCCATCGAGTCCCCGCTTGCCGACATACGGAATACCCAAAGGCCCTTAAACTTCCGCCTCCCTCCATCGACCTTTATGATGGAGTCGCGATCCACCCGATCACGCCGCCGCCTTCCGGCTCAAATGGCCCTATATGGAACTTCGGACGCCTTGATATGCGGGCGTTCCCACCACGCTGAAAGGATCCGCCCGACATGGTACAAGACCTTAAAAAGCGGGTCGATAACATCCTTTGAACAGCTCGCCAAGGATTTCGAGCTACGCTTTTTGGCGTTTGCGCGACCAAAGCCTTCTGTCGCGCTCCTCCTGGGTTTGAAGCAAAAGGAGGACGAACCCCTCTCCCACTTCGTGCGAAGGTTCACCACGAGGTACGGAGTTATGGATGCTCACCCATCGTTATTGGTGCAGCATTCATGATGGGGCTGCACCGCCGAGATTCTCCGGTCCTTGGTGGAGCGACCCGCCCATCGCGGAAATGTTTCAATGGGCGAGTCAATACGCGGGCGCGAGTCCCGATGTCGGGAGGAAGGAAGAACGATCGAGGAGGCCTCCTAATCCATCCCGATCGGAACGCATAACCAGGCGAGAGGCCCTCACCAAGGGCGCCGCATGGGCCACCCCGACCCATACGCCGCCGAGCCGCCACCTCCCTTGAAGGCGTCGACGCAAATATTCCTCCGCATCAAGGAGCTGGAATGCTCGTGCCGCCACCCTGATGAAGGGCGGCGATACCGGCCGATAGCACCGGTATTGCCGCTTTCATCGCAAAACGGACATGACACGAGCAATGCTACGAAAGCGACAAATCAAGAGCTGATCCAAGAGGTCACCTCGATCAATACCTCCAAAGATCCGCGGCACCATCCTCGCGCCCGGCGTCGGGCCGAGCAACACATCGACGTGATCACCGGGGACCCGTCGCCGAGGACATAGCGCCGGGTCGAAGGGCTTACGCCGAGCCGAGCGCACGGGAATATCACCCTCCTCCGAGCCGAGATCACATTCCCTCGGGGATATGGGAGCAACAGAGCATGACGATGCTACCGTGGTGTCGGCCCGAATTGCCAACGCACGTGTTCGACGGATTATGGTCGACATCGGCAGCTCGCCGACATCCTCTACTTCGAGGCCTTCAAGTTGGGGTTGCCGAAGGAAGCCCTGCCTTTGCACTCGGCGCCACCGGCCATCGGCGACTCGATCTCGCCGCGGGTGCGGTAACCTACCATTGACCCTGGCGATTCCTCAAGGCCAAAACTCATCGGTAACTTTTCCGTGGTCGACCTCCTACTGCAGATAACGCCATCCCGGGCCGACCCACCTCAACAGTTAAGGGCCGTTCTATCCACATACCACCGACGAAGTTCTACCGCCACGGAGTCGGGAGGTGCGGGAGATCCTCAAGAGTCCGTGACGGTGTTACTTGACGGCGACCTTCCCGGTAAGAGGAAAGGCCGAACCGCCTCAAGACCACGCGGGCGCAGCTCGACCGAGCATCCCGAGCCAACAAACCCGGCGTTAATATTCACGCAAGATGACCGCCCCGACGGACACGGATCGCCCGACTGATAATCAAGAGCGGCGCAGCTCATCGCCTCTCTGTGAAAGCGCCGATGTCTTCGCCGATACCGCCGACCTCCCGAATCGACTCAAGTCGCCAACACCATCTACACATTTCTCGACCGCCACGCTTCGGTGAGACAGAGACCTCGCCTCGCCCTCGAGCGCCAACAAGTCAGGCGAAGGAAGTCGATGTGCTCTTGGCGTCGACTTCATTGAAGAGGTCCGGTACCTCGCTGGTCGCCCAATGTAGTCCTCGCCAAGAAGCCTAATGGAAGCCGGAGGATGTGTGTTGACTACACCGATCTAAATCGTGCTTGCCCGGCGATTGCTTCCCCTACCTAGGATCGACCAACCGGTCGACTCAACCGCCGGTACGCCCGCTTCTCCTTCATGGACGCTTACTCCTAAGCATAAACCAGATCCGGATGGCCCCGAGGATCGGCAACATACAGCCTTCCACACACCCCAAGGAGCCTACTTCTACAAAGTTATGCCATTCGGGTTAAAGAATGCAGCGCCACCTACCAAAGGATGGTGAATAAGGTGTTCGCCCAAATAGGGCGAAACATGGAGGTGTACGCTGACGATATGATCGTGAAAAGTCGCACAGGGGCTGCACACCTCGACGACTTGCGGAAACCTTCGCGCGAGAAGACGGGATGCGCCTTAATCCGCCAAGTGCGTCTTCGGGCGTGACATCGGGAAGTTCCTCGGGTTTATCATACACGAGAGAGGAATTGATGCCAACCTCGAGAAGATCCGAGCTCACCGACATGAGATCTCCGAGCACAATAAAGGAGCTTCTGCCTTAACGGAAGGATAGCGGCTCGTCCCGGTTTCTATCCTGGCCGAGATAAGTGCCTTCCTTTCTTCCGAGTCCTCAAGGACCCAAAGAACTTCAATGGACGACGCGAGGAAGCCTTCGCCGCTACCGGCAAAGACTTATCCGAGCTACCCCGACTTACCTCTGTCCGCGCTAAAAACTTACCTCTACCGCGGCATCTCAAAGATGCCGTGAGCTCGGTGCTTGTGAAAGAAGCCCCGATGCGCAACACCCGATTTACTACACCACCACGTGCGTGGGCCGAGCAGCGCTTATCCTCCCATTGAAAGGTCGGCATTGGCACTTGTGCTAGCGGCCCGGAAGCTACGCCTACTTCCAAGCCCATACGATTGAGGTATTGACCGACCAACCCCGCGCAAGTTCTTTCTAAGTTCGACGAGCGTATGCCTCCCAAAGTGGTCGGAGCTATCCGAGTTCGACCGCTACAAGCCGAGAACAACCATCAAGGCCTGTGCCTTGGCCGATTTCATCTCGGAGTTGACACCACCGGCGTAAAGCGCTTGAGCAAATCCACCGAGACCGGATGTCGACGTGGATGGGTCTTCCACTCAGGAGCCGCGCACGACTCATTCTCGAGGATCCCGACGACACGCCGAGCCGCTCTCCGCTTTTCGCGCCACAAACAATGAGGCCGAATACGAGGCGCCATTGGCGTGCCTCCGCTTACGCCGAGATGCAACTAGGAGCAATCCACATTCTCACGGATTCCCAACTTGTCGCCGAGCAAGTTGGTGGAGAGTATCGCGCGGACTCGACCATGTCCAGATACACCGACCGAGGTAAAAGCCCAAACCTCTAACTTTCCACGCTTCACTGGCCCAGGTGCCCAGTCCTGCAACGAGCGCAGACCACCGCGAAATTGGCCTCGAGCCGATCCGCAGGAACATCCCGAGGTCGAGGAGTCGACACACCGGCCGGTGGCCATCATGGAGATCGGGATCCCGAGTCCCACCACCCCACCCACGTGGATTCGTGAAGCATCAAGTACAAACGCGAGGATCCCGCCACCGGATGAGGTCAAGGCACGGCGGCTCGCCAACCCAGCGTGGCATCGCGAAATTGGCGACCGGCTCTACAAAGGTCGCTTTCCCACCCCTACTACGATGCTTAGATCCCGGCGAGGCGGAAGTGATTCTCGCCGAGGTGCACGGCGATTTGTGGGGAGCACATGGGCGCCGAACTTTGGCCTTCAAAATATCGCGCAGGCTATTATCGCCTACGCTGCACCGAGACGCCAAGGCTTTCGTGCGGCGATGCGACACTTGCCGCACAGTTCGCGCCCGCAGCTCCTCGCGTCCCGCCGCCTCCATGGATTGCGCCGCCCTTCGCTTCAATGGGGAATGGACCTCTTGGGGCCGTTTCGGCCCGCCGGCCAATGGAGACATATCATTGTGGGGATAGATTACTTCACCAAGTGGGTGGAAGCCGAGCCTCGGCAACCATTACAGCCGAACGGGTCGAACAGTCAGATGGAAGAACATCGTGACCCGATTCGGTTCGCCTAACGTTATCATCGATAACGGACCTGGCCGCCACAAGACTCGCCTTCGGAGTTCTGCGCGACTTATCACATCCAATGAGGTTTAGCTCGGTGGCCCACCCCGCACCAACGGCTTGCCGAGGTGACCAACCGATCTATCCCGGATGGACTTAGGAAAAGGACTTTGAAGCCCGACGTGGGTCGACGAGCTCCCGAACATCCTATGGTCTCGCGACTACCTCAAGACGGCCGGCGAGTCCCCTACACCTTGCATTTGGCGTGGAAGGCCCTACCGCCGAGTTGGTCATCCCAACATTCCGGTGGAGAACTACGAGGAATCCACCTCGCCCAGGGAGTTCGGGCCGGCCTAGACTCGTTAGAGGAACGAGGCCAACGCGCACGAAAATGCCGGCGCATAACAGTGAGTGTTGCCCGGAGTTACAACAAGAAGGTGCGCCCTCGAATTTCTGGGATGGGTGACTTAGTCTCACGCAAGGCGGAAGTAAGCGACCCCGCCACTCAAGGCAAGCTTGCACCTAAGTGGGAAGGCCCCTACCGAGTAATCAAGGTAGTCCGACCGGAACGCTCCGGCCGCGACTATGATCGGGCAAATAGCCTTCGAGGACTTGGAATGTCCAGAACCTTAAGAAATATTTTGTTTAAGGACAAAACGGAAGTAAGTCAATACCAGGCTCAGGTCATTGGAAAGAAGTCGAAGATTGTATTAAGAAGGCAAATTTGTATTACCGAAAAGTTTGGATTACAAAATGGGCCCCTAGTGGGGAAAGAGGTATTACAAAAACAAGGGAAGACCCTCCAAAAAGAAGAAAAGAGGTCCTCAAGCCGCAGCTTCGGGAAGGCTGTCGTCGAAGGGAACCTCGCCAGGCATGTCGACCCCATGATCTTCGGGGCATGAGACGGCGGGATTCTCTCGACCATCGAGCCCGGAGGACATGCTCGAACCGCCAGGCAACCTTGTACCCATATCAGACGATACCCGGCCCGTCCGGTCCAGGCCGAGGAGGAAGCCCTCCGACTTCTGTCGCTTCCTCCGGTCCTTCTCGCCGACTCGCCGCGCGGCAAGGGCTTCCCTGGCGGCCTTCAGCTCGGCCTCCCTCGAGGTCAGCTTGGCGGCCAATCCCGAAGCCTCCTCCATCCGGAGGCGGTTCTCCAGCTTCAACGTCCGGAGGAGCTTCTGTAGTCCGGCCTCTGTCGCCGAGGCGGCCTCGAGCTCGGTGGTCAAACGCGCGACTTCCGCGCCCATGTCTGCCGCCCGTTGCTCGGCAGCAGCAACCGCCTCGGGTCCCGACCCCGCTCGGGCCTCCTCAAGCTGGCGGCGCAACTCCAAGTTGCGCTCGCCCAGACCGTGCACCAATCGACCGGAGTCGTGCACCCGGTCGATGAGGGCCGTGGTGTAGTGGAGATTCTGCACAAAGAGAAAGAAGGATGAAAATAGTGGGCACTGATCAGCTAAGAAGATACACGCAAGACGGTGCTTACCCACAACACCGACTTGGCGGACTTGGCCATGAGCACTTCCGAGGAGTGTAAATGTCCCGAGCGACGTCGGATGGAGCGCCCGAGGTAGCTGGCCGAGGGCTCTCCCCGACCCACACCTTGTCCCCTCGGGATGTACCATGCCACCGCCACGAGAGGGTCGCCGCCCCGGCGGGACCTCCCCATCATTCGGAAAGGAACGGCCGATCCTTCCCGACGCGTGACTGCACAGTCCTTCATGGTCGAGGACGCCCTCTCCCGGCCGCCTCGGCCGGGACCAAAGACTTCGGCAGGAGTGGTGGCGCCCTGGCCGCTCGGTCGCCCCGGCCGCACAGCACGGCGTCTGTGTCCACCACGCCCTGGCCTTCGCTTCTTTCTTGGGACGCCTCATCGGCAGCGTGGGGAGCCACCCCGCCCGCTGAGACCGCCGGAGAGCGCGAGACGGCCCCCTCGGAGCACCCGAGTCGTGGAAGGACCGCAGGTTCACCATCCCTG
The DNA here is from genome assembly GCA_023547065.1 of Musa troglodytarum. Taxonomy (NCBI): domain Eukaryota; kingdom Viridiplantae; phylum Streptophyta; class Magnoliopsida; order Zingiberales; family Musaceae; genus Musa; species Musa troglodytarum. The sequence continues at coordinate 1,636,251 of CP097507.1, read as the reverse complement.
CAAAGAGCGACAGATATGTCAGAAGATAGAGTATGGCAGCAATCCAAAAGGAGGCGAGACAACGACGGCCTACCCCGAGAGCGCGGACTTAGTCCGGCCTCCACCCACCGCCCGACATGTTGCGGATGGCTTGCGAGGAAGGGAGGATTACCTCACCGCCGAGCACTCTCTTTAGGCCGGCATTATCGATGGTCCTCGACGACCACCGAACCCCAAAACCCGATCCATTTGGCATCGGACAAAAAGAAGCGCCTCTTCCACCCTTTGTTATTGGTGGGGCGCTAACCCGAACCCCGGTCGTGCGGCCAGAAGTATCCCCGACCCTTGAAGAGGCGAAAGCAGAGAGGAAAAGGTTGCGGGGGCGATGTTGGCGTAATGGCATTCCCAGAAAGCCACCAAATACCGCCAGAGTTGGGAGTTATCCGGGAAGGCGAAATACGCCACAAGGAGATGCAGATACGGCGATGATTGGGTGCAGGGAAGGCGCAGCCGCCTCTAGGGCATCGGCGGTCGGGCAAAGCCCTTGGGAACCGGGTCAAAGCCCGCTGTCCCGCTTCGGCTAGGAGGTTGAACTCCTCCGGATGCCGAGCGCCGGAGAATCCCCACCATACGCCGCCCAAGATGGAGTCTTGGTCGTGGCGGCCACATTAAGGCCTCTAACGCACGCGCCGCTGCATCTCGAGGAAGGGTGGAAGGAGGAGACGGCGAGAGCGGCGACGGGTTGTAAATCGATGGGGAGGAGGAGGAAGAAGGAGGAAGAGGAAGTGGAAGGAAGACCCATCGCGCACTAACCTATAATGGAAGAAATCGGTGGAAGAAGTTAAAAGGCACGAGCCTATGGAGAAAACTTGAAGGAAGACGACAGACAAGAGATGAAAACTCCACGATAAAGTGATAGAGAGACGCGAGCTCCCTATTTATAGAAAAAGGGGCTCGACCTTTCGCCTCCGAGGCAAAGTGACAAAGATGACACCGCCACATCGCCCAATGGCAGCGCGCCATATTAATGAAGAGCTGACGTGTACACCCCCCAGGTAAGAAACTTACCCCGCACGCGCTCGATTCCAAAGAATCGCACTATCGCGAGCCGTTTTTGCGGCACGGCGGTTCGGTTTTCTAGGTCTTGAGCAGCAGCTCGACCACTGGCATTCTGGGCCTTGAGCGGCGGCTCGGCCCTCCATCCCGAACGGCGGTTCGGCTATTCTGGGCTTCTAGGTCTTGAGCGGCTGCTCGACCACTGGTATTCTGGGCCTTGAGCGGCGGCTCGGCCCTCCATCCCGAACGGCGGTTCGGCTATTCTGGTCTTCTAGGTCTTGAGCAGCAGCTCGACCACTGGTCTTCTGGGCCTTGAGCGGCGGCTCGGCCCTCCATCCCGAACGGCGGTTCGGCTATTCTGGTCTTCTAGGTCTTGAGCAGCAGCTCGACCACTGGTCTTCTGGGCCTTGAGCGGCGGCTCGGCCACACACACCCCGAACGGTGGTTTGGCTATTATGGTTTTTCAGGTCGTGTGCGTGACCTCGACCCCTTGCACCAAAATGACGGGTCGGTAAGCAGGGAGGACCTAGCGCGTCTCAACCCCTGACTTCCGGACGTCCGCTATAATGGGTATCGCGCCTCTCGACTTCTTCATCCCGAACTGCGTTCGCCATTATGATTTCTCGTGTCGTGGCGTGACCTCGACCCTTGCACCAAAAATGACGGGTCGGTAAGGTGGAGGACCTAGCGCCTCAACCTCGACTTCCGGACGCCGGCTTAACGGGAACCAAGCGCCTCTCGACTTCTTTATCCCGAACGGTGGTTCGTTATTTGTTTTAGCCTCGAGCGCGCCACACACACATCCCGAACGGCAGCTCGCTTATTCTCGCTTACGTGCCCCGAGCGCAGTTTCGCCACACACATCCCGAACGCGGCTTACTCGTTTCCTGTGCCTTGAGCGCGGCTCGACCACACACACATCCCCGGAACGCGCCTGGCTTATCATGGTTTTTTAGGTCGTGGCGTGACTCGACTTAGTACCGCAACGACGGTTTCAGAATGTGACTTGGACGCCGCCGCTCTTACCTCGAGCTACTTGCCACCCATTGGTTCAACGGGCCTAAGCGCGAGTCTCTGTTGAATCTCGGATTTTGATGATGAAGTCAATTGGTGAAATATTTGTGCTAATTCATCTTGTCGAGATAAGTGTGCAGGAATAACTACGAAGGGTAGAAAACATAAAGTGATCAAGTCCGTCGGAGGTTCAAGAGCTCATCGGAAGCCCGAGAGATTTTCGGCTGTGTTGCCGAACCATCAAGGATCAATCGTGACTTGCCAAAGTTTTCGGAAGTTCCTCTCGAGATCGCCGAAGGTTCGCGAACTCACCGATGATTCGAAACTAGCCAAGACTCGCTGAAGCTCGCCATACAATCCGGGTGTGCCGAGAATCCACCGAAGCAATCCGAGGAAGCATCTAAGCTTGATGGAATCTCGCCGAACCATGTCGGATCAAATCACAAGAATTTGTGTTTTAATGTTCGTAGTTTCATATGTAAGGCAAGGAATTAAGGCGAAAATCTCGCCTGGTGCAGGGGCCAAAAGGAAAGGAAAAAACAACAGCAAATCAGGCCAACCAGTTCACGAGCCAAGGAGGTGCGCCGCGACCACTCATTCCTACTGGCCGAATGAGGCCCGGTGTTGTACCGCTAGCTCGGGCGGTGGAACTGGGCGGTCAAGATTGGCCGCGCTATAGACAAAGCGGTGCAGTGGCATCGTCGTCGCGTAGCACCGCCAAGCTGTTTCGAAACAAAGTGGAACCAGGAATTGCCGTCGGGCAGAGCACCGCAGCCTTCTAAAACCGCAGGCGGAATGGCTTCGATCAAGTGGGTAATCGCCCGCCCCAAGCATCGCAGCGTGATCACCGGGCCGTCGCGGTGGCACCGCCAAAGATAATGACAGTGGGCTAAAAGACATAAGCTATGGCACTGCCTCTCGACAAAGTGGGCACCGCTCTCGACTCATCTGGTTCTGAACCCAAATTTATTTCAAATTTGGAGCCCAATTTTGAACCCACTTTGATCTATAAATACCCTCCCTTTCCCAAATTTGAAAGGGTAAAACCCTTTGAGCAAAAAGTCTAAGTCTTGAGTTATTCAAGTGTGTTGTAAAGCCTTGCTTTTGCTAGTGTTCACCTTCTTCCCTTTCTTGAGAGATCTTGTACAAGTGTGAACATATTGTAAAGGGTCAGAAGGGGTGTTTGATCCTTCCTCAAAGGAATTGCTAGTGGAAGAGAGGAGCCTCATCAAAAGGCTTCAAGAGTGGATGTAGGTCATTTGACCGAACCACTATACATCCTTGTGTTCATGAATGTGTGAGTGCTTACTTTCTTGAAGCATTACTTTACTTTGCTGCAAGTTACTTAGTTCATACTTATTTCCTTAAGCTAGCAATTTCTTTCAAGCTCTCTTTCGTCAAATTGAGATCTTCCTACGAACGTGAGTTTTCGCAAATCGGATTCAAGAAAACGGTTTTAATCCGCTGCACTAATTCACCCCCCCCTCTTAGTGCCTTTTAGATCCTTTCAATTGGTATCCGAGCAAGGTTTGCTTTCATATTGGTTTAAAAACCAAGAGAATAGGCCTACTCCGGTAGATGCAAGAAGGTCTCTCCATTACTGCCCACCTATGTTCAATGGGTCGGATTATACGTATTGGAAGACTCGATGAGGATTTTTCTTATTTCCATGGACTTCAACTTTGGAGCATTGTTGAAAATGGTTTTGCAAAATCTTCTTCCGATGAGTGAATGGAATGAGTCGGAGAAGAAGATTTTTGCTCTCAATGCAAAGGCTATGAATGCCTTATTTTGTGCGCTTGACAAGAATGAGTTTAATCGGGTTTCTATTTGTGAATCGGCATTTGATATTTGGCGAACTCTTGAAATCACTCATGAAGGCACTAGTCGAGTGAAAGAGTCCAAAATCAACATTCTTGTGCATTCTTATGAACTTTTTCTGATGAAACCAAGTGAGTCCATTGGAGACATGTACACCCGCTTTACGGATGTCATCAATGGACTAAAAGCTCTTGGTAAAGGTTTTTCGAATTTTGAATTGGTAACCAAAATTTTAAGATCCCTTCCAAAAGTTGGGATCCAAAGGTGACGGCCATTCAAGAGGCCAAGGATCTTAAAGTATTTCCGCTTGAAGAACTTATCGGATCTCTAATGACTTATGAGATGACGTGCCATGCTCATGAAGAGCTTGAGAATACCCTTCCAAAGAACAGGAAGGATGTGGCACTTAGAACACAAGAAGACCACTTGAAAGGAACATCAAGTGATGAGGACAGTGACAAAGATATTGCTCTTCTAACTCGAAAGTTTAAGAAATTTATAAGAAAGAACAAATTCAAAAATGACACAAAAGGCAAAAAGGACCAAGTCCTTTGCTATGAATGCAAGAAGCCGGGACACTTCAAGAATGAATGCCCTCAAGCCAAGAAGAAGCAATTCAAGAAGAAAAAGCTTTCAAAGCCACGTGATGATTCAAGTGACTCGAGGTCAAGAGGCTAGCAACAAAGAGGAGGCAAACTTCGCACTAATGGCATTTGGAGAAGAGGTTAGTAGTTTACTTTATGAAGAGTTATCTTTGATGAACTTTCTATGGCTTTTCATGAGTTATTTGATGAATGCAAAACTATTAGTAAGAAGTTCAATTTGCTTAAAAAGGAGCATGCTTTGTTACAAAGTAAGTTAAATAGTCTTCAAAACCCTTCTCTTCCCCCATGCTCTAAGTGTGAAGACTTAGATGCAACAAAGAGGGAGAACTTGCTACTTTCAAAGAGACCCTAAACAAGTTTAAGGTAGAGTAAGGGCTTAGACATGATTCTTGCTAACAAAGGTCATGTCGAAATAGAAGTGGTATTGGGTGTGAGAGGTTCTCATCAAAATCCCACCACCTTCATTAAAGGGCCTACATTGCATGTATCACCACATATGAAATGTAACTTTTGTGGCAAAATAGGACATGTTGTCTACAAATGTCCATTCAAGAAAATTGATCCACAAAAATTGATATGGGTTCCTAAAGGAACCACAAACGATTCAATGATGAATTGCAAAGTAAGTAGGTCATTTTGTAAGGCACCCAAAATCAAATGGGTACCTAAAACCATCCTCTTTGTAGACAAATTCACAAGCTAGGAGCAAGAAATGGTATCTTGATAGTGGATGCTCAAGGCACATGACCGGAGATCCATCTCATTTCTCTATGCTCTCTAGCAAAGAAGAAGGATATGTCACTGAGACAACAACAAGGGTAAAATCATTGGCAAAGGAACCATAGGTAACAAATCTAATTTTTCAATTGATGATGTGCTACTAGTTGATGGCTTAAAACATAATCTTATAAGTATTAGTCAACTATGTGATAAAGGTTATGTTGTTAGATTTGAATCTAATATTGCATTATTGAAAACCCAACAACAACATATCCATGATTGCTTTAAAACAAAACAATGTCTACACCATAAATATTGATAAACTAAGTAATGAAATGTGCTTTTCGATTTTGAATGATGATGCATGGCTTTGGCATAGGAGACTAGGACATGCAAGCATGAAACTAATCTCTAAGATTTCATCTAGAGATTTAGTAAGAGGTATCCCAAACACAAGATTTTTTAAGGATAAGGTATGTGATGCATGTCAACTAGGGAAACAAATAAAGACTAGTTTCAAATCTAAAAATCAAATTAGCGCCACTAGACCATTGCAATTGATCCACTTGGACTTATTTGGACCAATTGACATAACAAGTCTAGGTGGTAGCAAATATGCCTTTGTTATTGTGGATGACTATAGTAGGTACACTTGGACCTATTTCTTAGCTCATAAAAGTGATTGTTTCAAATGTTTCTCAAAATTTTGTAAACTCACTCAAAATGAAAAAGGCCTCATGATTTCATCAATTCAGAGTGATCATGGAGGAGAATTTCAAAATCATGACTTCCAAAATTTTTGTGAAATAAATGGATACAATCACAACTTCTCTACTCCAAGAAATCCACAACAAAATGGAGTAGTGGAAAGAAAAAAATAGAAGTTTGCAAGAAATGGCTAGAACCATGTTAAATGAAAATAATTTACCTAAATCCTTTTGGGTAAATACGGCTTGCTATATTATGAATAGAGTTCTAGTGAGACCATCCCTATCTAAAACTCCGTATGAGTTATGGAATGATAAAAGACCCAATGTTTCTTATTTTAAAGTTTTTGGTTGTAAATGCTTTATCTTAAATGAAAAGGATGCCTTAGGGAAATTTGATGCAAAATCCAATGAAGGCATATTTCTTGGTTATTCTTTGGTTTCTAAGGCTTTCCGTGTTTTCAAATAAAAGAACCTTACTTATTGAAGAATCAATTCATGTTGTTTTCAATGAAATTTCAGAATTCAAGAAGAAAGATTTTGATGATGATTTTGATCTTGATAATTTGAATTTGAATGAACCTCCTCAAAATAACAACTTGATGCATCTTCTTCCCAAATTTCCTTACCCAAGGAATGGAAGTACGAGATGCTCATCCCAAGGAGTTAATTATAGGAGATACATCAAAGGGGTTCAAACTCGCTCTCCTTTTAAAAATTTTTGTGCCCATGCCGCTTTTCTTTCTCAAGTTGAACCAAAATGCATTATTGATGCCCTAAAAGATGATTCTTGGGTTATCGCAATGCAAGTAGGATTGAATCAATTTGAGAGGAATAAGGTATGGAAGCTTGTTCCTAACCTAATGACCACTTAGTTATTGGTACTAAGTGGGTCTTTAGAAACAAGCAAGATGAATACGGTATCGTGGTTCAAACAAGGCTAGACTAGTGGCCAAAGGTTTCAACCAAGAAGAAGGTATCGACTGAAGAGACCTTCGCTCCGGTTAGATTGGAAGCCATTAGGATGCTCCTTGCCTTTGCTAGTAGTAAAGATTTCAAATTATTTCAAATGGATGTCAAAAGTGCATTCTTAAATGGTTTTATTTCCAAGAAGTGTATGTTTAACAACCACCCGGATTTGAAAGCTCTTTATTTCCTAATCACGTGTTTAAGCTAACCAAAGCTCTATATGGTCTAAAACAAGCCCCTAGGGCTTGGTATGAAAGACTTAGTCATTTTTTGATTTCAAATGATTTCACTAAAGGCAAGGTTGATACTACATTGTTTATTAAACATTTTAAAAATGATTTTCTTATTGTGATGATATCATTTTTGGGTCTTGTAATGAATCACTATGTGAATTATTTGCTAAGGATATGAGTGATGAATTTGAAATGAGCCTAATGGGAGAACTAAATTTCTTTTTAGGACTACAAATCAAGCAACTAAGTGATGGTATATTTCTAAATCAATCAAAATACACATTGGAATTATTAAAACGGTTTAACATGGATGGCTCAAAAGATGCTAGCACTCCTACGAGCACCTCGTTAAATTAGATATGGATGAAAATGGAGAAAGTTTTGATCAAAAACTTATAGGGGCATGATAGGTAGCTTGCTCTATCTCACCGCAACTGCACGACATCATGTTCAAGTGTAGGGTTATGTGCAAGATTCCAAGCTAATCCTAAGCAATCTCACCTAAAAGTCACAAGAGAATTCTTAGATACCTTAAAGGTACCCCTAATCTTGGATTATGGTATCCAAAATCTGAAAATTTTGACTTGAAAGCTTACACAGATGCGGATTTTGGTGGATGTAAAATAGATAGAAAAAGCACTTCCGGAACATGCCAATTTTTAGGACATGCACTCGTTTCTTGGACTTCCAAGAAACAAAATTTGCACTATCCACTACAAGCCGAATATATAGCTGCAAGTGCATGTCGTACAAAGTTATCCGGATGAAAAATACACTAGAAGACTATGGAATCTACTTAAATAATATCCCTATAAAGTGTGATAACACGAGTGCTATTTGTCTAACAAAAAATCCAATTCAACACTCTCGAACTAAGCACATTGACATTAGGCATCATTTTATACGTGATCATGTAAGTAGAAAAAATGTCCCCCTTGATTTTGTTGATACATCTCATCAATTAGGACATTTTTACGAAACCCTTAAATGAGGAACAATTTGATTTTATTAGAAGGGAATTAGGCATGTTAAACCGCCCAAATAAGTAAGTTCTATTTTGATATCTTTTCTTGAAATCATGGTTTTTATTGATTTGAGTTTGATTTTGGGTTCATCGATTTTTTTTGATCTTACATTCATCAATTTGCCTTCATTCCTTCTCGAGACGATTTTTCAAAAAAAAAAACCAACGAAGAAAAAAAGGGGGGGAACCCAAATCTGCAGATTTTTAGCATCGGCGTAGCATCACTACCGCGGTGGCACCGCTCGAAGTCCATCGCAGGTGGAACTGTCCGGGCGGTAGAACTCACGAGGCGTGAGAACCGCCTCAACACTCCTTTATTAAGGAGTGAGTTAGGCCGGCGTAGAACCGCCCGAACTCATCGCCCCTTTGCTGTAGAACCGCCAAACCTCTCCCAACACCTTCAACACTGATTTTACTAACCATTCTTCCCTTTAGAAGCCTAAGAAGAAGAATTAACCTTCAAGCTTCCTACATCTCAAGGGCAAACTCTAAGGTAAAAACAGATTTGTCTAGTTTCATTTCTGCCTGCTTTCACCGCTTAAAATTCTGTTCTGTTTCAATTCAAACAGAAATGTTTCAAACACATTCTGTTCTGTTTCAATTCAAACAGAAATGTTTCAAACACATTCTGTTCGCTTTCAAACAGAAATGTTTCGCTCAAATGTATATGTTGATTCATTGTTAGAAGGCTTGTCAATCGTTCATTGTTTCAAACAGAGTGGTTTCACTGGTCTACAATTGATTGCTTCTTCAATCGCTTTCAATTCTGTTGATTCATTGTTGGATGGCTTGTCAACCGCTTAATTGATTCAAAAGTTAAAATTCTGTTCTGCTTTCAAACAGAAATGTTTCATCACCATCGATCGTTTCAATTCAAACAGAAATGTGTCAAACAAAATTTGTTCTGCTTTCAAACAGAAATGTTTCGCTTTCAAACAGATATGTTCATTCACTGTTAGAAGGCTTGTCAACTGTTTCATTGTTAGATGGATCTAGTTTCAATTCTCTTGTTGTCTAATTTCCATCATGTTCTTCAATTCTGCTCTGTTTCAATTGTTTAATTTTTCACTCCTTTAAATAGAAATGGCTCCTAAAAGAACATCAAGAGACAAAGGAAAAGGATGGAGGTAGATTCATTTGACCACACCTTGTTTAAGTCACAAGAAGCTTCCCTTAGATTCTCTGAATTTGGTTCTAGATCCATTCATAAGGGAAAATATGTTGATTTGAATCAATTACGGAACCTAGAACCTATCATATGGTTTGCAGACTTAGAAGCCTTACTCATTTTGCAAATTAATGAACCTCTTTATCCACGCTTAGTGAAACTATTCTATGCTAATTTGACTGTGAATGATGATGGCTTGTCAACTTATCTTTTAGGTAATGAGATTCAAATATGTGATATTACTATATGCTCATTGATTGGCATTGTTGAAAAGGAGCTAGGGTGCTACTTTAGAGGAAAGTGGGATCTGCATACGCTTGGTGCCACCCACTCAAGCTTTAGAAGCGATTTGCAAACCCAAATTTGGGTATAATTCCCAAGAGTTGTGAACATTTACTACCTTTTAACTCTAAAATTTTGCATCACATTCTAATTAGCATTATCATTCCTAAATTTCATCATGATGAGATCACTTCATTGAGTTAGGTACCTTATTCGGATCATGACCCGACAATCCTTTTGTTTTGGTTACCTAATCAAAAGACATGTTAGAGGTCCTTTCTAAAGGATCAATGTTACCTTATGGAGGTTTGATTACTAGACTACTGCATGCCCAAAATATTAACATTCCTCCGCATGAAGAAGCAATACAAGTGGGCCAGATTTAATATCATTGATGTTAAATTACTTGCGACTTAGGTGTGTATTCGAACATGGAATAGGGTTAGACAACCTAGAGATGTGATATTCTTTCCCCACCCGTAGATCATCCCGAAACACCACCCTTAGGGGAAATGAATCTACTCCTCCCGATCCTTTTGTTGCAGCTACATCGGTGACACTTCCCGCTCCATCTCAAGATCCGATCATGAGAGTTAAATGAAGTAAAACTACAGCAACTTGAAATTTTGAAGGAAATGCGAAGATGAACTTAAAGATCGATCATATGTATAGGCATCTTGGCATTCCTCCCGAGGAGTAGCTTGTCGTATTTCTTTTTGAACGGTGTAAACTTATGTTGACATGTGTGTTGTATTATCTTCATTGCATCTTGACATATATGTTGCATTACACATAAATAAGTGTAGCAATATCTTGATTTTAAACACTACGATTAATTTCCTTTGTGTATGATATATTACAAAGTGTTAAGTGTGTTACATGCATCCCTTGTTTTCTTTTTGTTGATGACAAAGGGGGAGAAATAATGTGTGATGATAGTTATATGCATGGTTTAGGTTCTTGATATCATGTTTTTAATTATGAACACTTACCTATTTGACATCTTCCATGCTTTACAAGCTATTACAAGTTCAAGCTTATTTAGGATCTTGATATCATGTTTTTATCGATATATACTTGATTGATATCTTTGATACCTATTTGACAACATCAACTTTGAAGATTAACTCTTTACTATGTTGAATTCAAAAATTGAATTCAAGCAATTTTTCTTAATGGCATATAGATAGGGGGAGTTATGAGTAACTCCTTCACCACTTGATTGTCATCATCAAAAAGGGGGAGATTGTTGAATCTCGGATTTTGATGATGAAGTCAATTGGTGAAATATTTGTGCTAATTCATCTTGTCGAGATAAGTGTGCAGGAACAACTACGAAGGGTAGAAAACATAAAGTGATCAAGTCCGTCGGAGGTTCAAGAGCTCATCGGAAGTCCGAGAGATTTTCGGATGTGTTGCCGGAACCATCAAGGATCGAATCAGGGACTTGCCAAAGTTTTCGGAAGTTCCTCTCGGAGATCGTCGAAGGTTCGCGGAACTCACCGGGGTGATTCGGAAACTAGCCGAAGACTCGTTGAAGCTCGCCATACAACCGGGTGTCCGAGAATCCACCGAAGCAATCCGAGGAAGCATCGGAAGCTTGATGGAATCTCGCCGGAACCATGTCGGATCAAATCACAAGAACTTGTGTTTTAATGTTCGTAGTTTGCACATATGTAAGGCAAGGAATGAAAAAAACTCGCAGGATGCAGCCAACCAGCCTCATTCGCCTTGGCAGGTTGAGCACATTCGGCTTTGGCAACGAGGGCGGCAGAATGGCCAGCTCGGGGCGTGGAACCGCTGGCTGGGCGCAGCACGCAGCGCGGTGGCACCGCTCGTAGGCGGTAGCACCACCTGCTCGGAAACAGCGGTGGAATGCCGGCCGGGCGTAGCACCGCCCGCTTCTAAAACCAGAGGCGGGAACCGCCGATCGCGGTGGCACCGCCTGCCAGTGATCGCAGCGGTGACATCGCTTCGGGCGTGTGGCACCGCCTGCATTTCTGGCCAAAGACAAATGTGCAGTGTGGCACCGCCTCTGACCATCTGTTCTTGGAACTCCAAATTTATTTCAAATTTGGAGCCCAATTTTGAACCCACTTTTGATCTATAAATACCCCTCCCTTTCCCAAATTGAAAGGGTAACCTTTGAGCAAAAAGTCTAAGTCTTGAGTTATTCAAGTGTGTTGTAAAGCCTTGCTTTGCTAGTGTTCACCTTCTTCCCTTTCTTGAGAGATCTTGTACAAGTGTGAACATATTGTAAAGGGTTGTAAAGGGGTGTTTAATCCTTCCCCCTTAAAGGAATTGCTAGTGGAAGAGAGGAGCCTCATCAAAAGGCTTCAAGAGTGGATGTAGGTCATTTGACCGAACCACTATACATCCTTGTGTTCATGAATGTGTGAGTGCTTACTTTCTTGAAGCATTACTTTACTTTGCTGCAAGTTACTTAGTTCATACTTATTTCCCTTAAGCAAGCAATTTCTTTCAAGCTCTCTCTTTCGTCAAATCGAGATCTTCCTACGAACGTAAGTTTTCGCAAATCGGATTCAAGAAAACGGTTTTAATCCGCTGCACTAATTCACCCCCCCCCCCCTCTTAGTGCCTTTTAGATCCTTTCAGTCTCAACCCCTGATTACCGGACGTCGGCTTGGCAAACGGAAATCGGGCGTCTCCTCGACCCCATTTATCCCGAACGGCAGTTCGGTACATGATCTTGAGCGACGGCTCGATCATCGGCATCCTAGGCCTTGAGCGGTGGCTCGGCCCTATTTCCCGAACGACGGTTCGGTGACCATGGTTTTCTGGGTCTTGAGTTTCCTCGACCCCCTTTATCCCGAACGACGGTTCGGTTACAGGATCTCGAGCTTCCTCGATCAGCGGTTTTCCGGGTCTTGAGCGGCGCCTCGACCCCCTATCCTGCAAAGAAATTCGGTCAATTATGACACAGCACGGTAGAACTTCCGCCCGAGATCTCAGTCGGCAACCAGGTTCTTCCGAGCAACACCCTCCAAATTGTCCCGCAGGAGTGGCCTTTTGAGGGGGGGGTAGTGATAAGGGTATTAAGTATGACGAGACACCTGGTCTTCGGTCGTACACCCGGATGACGTCATCGCCCCTCCTGCGCTCCATAACACCCGCGATTTGACCGCCCGACGTCGCTTCTCCTCAGCATCGCCCCAACTACCCGCCAAGCTGACCACGGCACCGACCTGCGAGGTCAGGCCCGTACGCCACCTGCAGACAGTCGGAAGCATGCCCTCCGTCCGACCTATTTAACCCGAACAGGTAAGACAGGAGGGAAGGATTTTTCTGATCTCTCTCAAGACCTCTAGGGGAAGGACCTTTTCTTTCCTAGATTTCTCTTGAGGACCCTTTCTTTGCTTGAACACTCCGAGAGGTGAGTAGACTCGAACACCCCCGTAATTCTCTCTGGAGAACTCCGGCCGACGGGCCAGCACTGACTTGGGCGTCGGAGGGGTCGGGCGGAGCATCCGACCCGCCTTGCTGCAGGTCTCGTTCCCGACGTCTGGAGCGTGCCGTCGCCTTTCGGAGGAGCCGGTCGGGAGGCGGGAGCAGGAGCCATCGACGGGCCCGAACCGTACCGAGACGACCCCCCGTTTTCCGGATTCCGCGCCGTGCGCCCCGGGGTCACGGTAAAAAGTTGTTTCCCCTAACAATGCCAGAGTTGAAAGGGAGACAGAAAGACAGTTGAAATGCATAAGATCAGATAATGGTGGTGAGTATACAGGATTGTTTGATGATTATTGCAGGTCACATGACATCCAGCATGAGATGACAGTTTCTGGTACACCTCAGCATAATACAATTGCGGCAGAGGATGAACCGTACTCATCATGGAAAAGATCGATGTATGCTTTCACAGCAAAGCTACCCAAAAGGTTTTGGGATGAAGCTTTGAGGACTGATTGATGTGATCAACTTATCTCCTGTCTGACCCTAGATGCCGATGTTGCAGAGCATGTTTGGTCAGGGAAAGATGTTTCCTATAAGCATTTGAGAGTATTTGATTGTCGTGCATTTGCACATATTCCAAATAATGAAAGGTCTAAGCTGGATGGTAAGACAAAAGAATGTATTTTTCTTGGCTACTCGCATGATCAATTTGGTTCTGAACTTTGGGATCCGTAAAAGCGAAGTGTGTTTAGAAGTAGAGATATGGTCTTCTTTGAGGATCAAACCCTTGAGGATTTGAAGAAGGAGGCACCAGCCAATACTTCTACAGAAGGATTAGCAGATTGTGACCCAGCTTGTTCCTCCAAAGATATCAGGTGATGGGGAGATGTGCAGAAGATGGTGTAGAGCCGGATATTAATCTACCGCATGACATGTTGAGCAAGAAGAAGTTGAGGAGCGCTTCCCGCATAACCTCAATTGAGAAGATCTTCTAGACAACGCGCCTTCCGTAAGATACTCTACAGATGAATATGTGATGCTTACTGATGCAGGTGAACCAGAGAGTTACCATGAAGCAGTTGAAAGTGAGTAGAAAAAAATGTGGCTAGTTGCTATGCAAGAAGAGATGGATGCTCTATAGATGAATCATACATATGATTTGGTGCAACTTCCATAGGGAATGAAGTCCTTGAAGAACAAGTGGGTTTTCAGGTTGAAGACTCAAGAATATTGTTCTCAACCAAAGTACAAAGCCAGATTGGTTGTGAAAGACTTTGGTCAAAAGAAAGGTATTGACTTTGAAGAGATTTTTTCTCCTGTTGTTAAAATGTCTTCTATTCGTGTTGCTCTAGGTATTGCTGCTAGCCAAGACTTGGAGGTGGAGCAGTTAGATGTGAAGACAGCTTTCCTTCATGGTGATTTGGAGGAGAAAATTTATATGGAGCAACCAAAAGGTTTCAAAGTCAAAGGTAAAGAAAATTTTGTCTGTAAGTTAAGAAAGAGTTTGTATGGATTGAAGCAAGCTCCAAGATAGTGGTACAGAAAGTTTGATTCATTTATGATTGAAAATGGATACAAAAGAACAGCTTCAGATCATTGTGTGTACATCAAATGGTTTGGTGAGAATTTTATTATTCTCTTACTTTATGTTGATGATATGCTTATCCTTGGGAAAGATATGTGTATAATTAATAAAAGTTGAAGAAGGAACTGAGTGAGTCCTTTGCAATGAAAGACATGGGGCCAAAGAAAGCAAATATCGGGCATGCATTTCTCGTGACAGGAAAAACAAGAAGATTTGGTTGTCACAGGAGAAATACATCGAGAAGGTATTATAAAGGTTCAGTATGAGCAATACAAAGCCAGTTTGTTCTCCTCTTTCAGGTCACTTCAAGTTGTGCTCAGAACAAAGTCCATCAAGTGATGAAGAGAAGGAGAAAATGCAAAAGGTTCCTTATGCTTCAGTAGTTGGAAGTTTAATATATGCAATAGTATGTACGAGGCCGGACATCGCATATGCAGTGAGTGTTACTAGCAGATTTCTTGCAAATCCAGGCAAAGAGCATCGGGCAAAGAATGAAGTGGATATTGAGATATCTCGTGAGGAAGCTCTAAGGTTTGTTTAAGCTTGAGGTGGACCAATGTGCAGTGAGTTACAGATGCAGATATGGCCGCAGATATTGATACAAGGAAATCTACATCAGTTTTGTACTTACTTTTGCAGGGGAGTCGTGTCATGGCAATCCAGACAAAGGTGTATTGCTTTCTCCACCACAGAGGCAATATATTGTCGCTATAGAGGTTTGTAAAGAAATGTTATGGATGAAAGAATTCTTACAAGAATTAGGGCTAAAACAGGAAAACTATGTGGTGTATTGTGACAGCCAGAGTGTCATCCATTTATGTAAGAACCCAATTTTTCATTCCAAGTCAAAGCATATAGATGTCAGATATCATTGATTCAAATGTACTTGAAGAAAACAGTTGCTACTTGAAAATTCATACAGATGATAATGGAGCGTATATGTTGACAAAGACCTTACCAAAAGAGAGGCAGTGAGATGTGTCGACGGTTGGTTGGCATGGATTTACACCGAGTCATGGGATAGCCTCCTTATGGGTCAAGGGGAGGTTGTTGGCCGAGAGCCCAGTTCAGCCCATAGCCCTTCTCTTATTAACCCTAACCCTAACCTAAAACCTAATTATATATAGGGGCTAATGGTGGCTGCGAAATTAGGAGATTAACATCGCAGCAAGGGGCAGAAATTTGCAACAACATTAAGGATTCAAAGAGAAGAGAAAAGGGCAGAAAAACAAGAGAAAAAGAAAGAGAAGAAGACAAGAAAAACACAAAAATTGTTCTCACTCATCCAAATAGTTTCTCATCTCAGGTTAGATCAGATCTTCAGTGAATTCTTTTGTGATTTCTTGAGGAGGTTTTGGATATTGTGCACAGTGACGTGATCCTTGTATCCCAATTATTCTCTTGAGATTGTTGTTTGGGTTTTGGGCAAAAGATTCGAGAATTGTACATTCATTATTTCTATAGTGGATTTTCTCTGGTTTGCCCCGTGGTTTTTACCCTTCACGTTGAAGGGGTTTTCCACATAAATCTTGATGTTCTATTTGATTGTGATTTCTGTTTAATATCGTTGTGTGTTATGGTCTGTTAATATTTGTTCTTATACAAAAGTTATTGTTTGTTGCCTATCCTTCTTTTATTTTCTCCCATCATATGAGATCTCTCATCTTCTCGAGTTTGACATTACAAATTGAGCTAATTACTTACTAACTATAGCTTTGATTGCTGCATTCACTCAAGCTTTGTGTCTCAGGTTCTTCTTAATCATGTGAGCTTTGGAAAGAAAAAAGATCCCAAGTCTAATTCAGGGGAAGCGCTTTTAACGCTGATGCACCTTTTCTTTGCAGGATAAAATGCATTGCTCTCTCAGAATGCAGAAGGAAATGTTGCTTCTGAAAGATGGACAAAGTTAGCATTGATGCTGGATCTTGAAAACATGGAGGACCAGTTGTTCGGACTGCAGATGTGGAAAAGAAGTCTAATGTGCTTCATCTGCAAGCAATGCTTTTGTTGCAAACGCAAGCCTTGATTACTCAACAATTATTCCAAGCTTTCGGATCTCCCATCACTTCGCTTTGTGGAAGTTGACAGCTGCATTGACTCACAGCCGTGTTATCAGCAAAAGAAATGTGCTATGCAGACTATTAAAAAGACGCGATTTTGTTTCTTCTCTCTGTGGAGCCTTCTCTAGACAGATTGCATGATGTGGATCGATCGAGAACGAAGACCTGAAGGCAATCATGGAGAGATGAGTCTTCCCGTGTGTCCTGCATCTTATTGAAATGATTGGATCCAACCACTAAGAAGAGGAACAACAGGCACTGGCTAAAGACCAAAGAGAAGAGGTTGGTGGAGCAGAAACATCATACTGTATTGATTGATATCTTTTCCATGACATGAATGAACGGGCTCATCGATGCACCTCCTTCAACAGATATAGCTTGTGTAGACCCAGGACGACAGCCGGACTGAACTCACCCAGTTGTCTCCTGAGCTGAGATGTTTTGTTACCTAGATCTTGCTGCCGTCTACCATTTGCTTGCAACATGTAACTCGATAACATGGACATGATCTTTCATGGAGATGGAATGGAGTGCAGCGAAGGCACCAAAGAGGAGGTCTGTCCTGTCACTTCGAACGATCATGTCTACAAGCTCTGTGACAACTGCTAGTCTCTGCGTGATATGATGCTAAAGGAGCCTTCTTTATCCCTTGTTCAACCAACCTCAGAAGCAAAAGAGATCAAAGCACTTGGGTCACAGGGAAGGCAACATGATGATGATGATGATGTCTGAGAAAAGAAAAGTAGGGAGATGGATTACAGGGAAGACTGAAAAGTAGTAGTAGACAGACGACCTCCACATCCATACATGACACACAAAGGCAACCCAGGTTCAAGAAGAGATCCAACAAGAAAAGAAGGAATCCATCGAGTATTGTTATCTACAGGGCATTAATCCGGTGGTGGCTCGCTTTCCGAGTCTCACGGATCAAAGATCAAGTCTCCACATTTGCATTTCCAGCTCAGGGGCTTGTAGTTGGAGCTGTAGTCACCCCTCACGGCGGCCGTACCCAAGAATTGCCTGCTTCGACTCTTCGTTTCCTGTGGGATTACTGGCACCTGAACTGCTTCACAATGGCCACATGCGATGCACCTCCTCTCGCAGACCGGTGGTCTTGATCCAACCAAAGCTCTTACCGCCGCCTTCGCCTCTCCCCTTCCCTGCATTCTAAGATGGTCATATGTTGTTCTCAGGCGTAGAGATTGCACTTCTCACCAGAAATCAGCGGAGGCCTTACACTTGCAACCTCAAGAAGCGCAGGCAATGATCTACCTGCAACCATGTAACCCCTACTGTCAGAAGAAGCGATCAACCACAGAAAGAAAACAAGCTTACCTTCGACAGAATGCTTGATCGGATTGGAGCTCAAGAGGAAAAGCATTGAGAGGAGAAGATGGAGTGGCCTTTTTGTTCTGATACGATCGAGAGGTCCCATTTCTTAATGCGCGAGGAGTTTAGTTAGAATGCAGAAGCTTGTTCTTCCAAATCTGGGCTTTATAAGCGACCGCATGCACATGAACAAGCAGAGGAGAGCACCTGAAAGCCACTGCAAAGGCGAGGCGATCAGGTTTGGGGGGTGGGGTGGGGAACTCTTCCCGAAAGCGGCCGCTGCAACGCAGCTGTATGCTTTCGCTTTACCGTTCGAGCAGTCCCCAGCCTTACCGATCGTCTTCTTCTGGTTGTGCTGGTGCGGCAGAGTTGATGCCGCACGTCGCAAATCTCTCTCCTTTCTCTCAGGATTGTAAACGAGGAGAGCATATGACTGCACAATGCATGCAAACACTGCAACTTGTCAACGATGAGCATCGAGCCTTTTCAGAGTGCGTGGTGGTGTGCGCTAAAGTTGACATGAACGCATGAATCCATGAACACCAACTATGACTTTGAGGGCGTTGCAGTGATGCTCTTCTTCTCTTGTTTTGATTGGGAGAATATATTCGGATGCTTCTTTTCATGCACTGCAAATCTTTCTTTGACAAAAACGATGCTCAAGTATCAGGCAATCCTCTACAAGCTACCTCATCTGACATGAACGGAACGAGGCAGGGATGATACCAGTACTGAGTTTTTAACCTGTCTCATGCTACTATTTTTGTCTCCTCTACAACTAAAAATTTTTCCTTTTTTATTTGGTCACACCTTGGCAGAGTCTTCTATGTTATACTGGATTTATAATGCAGTATAATAAATACCTTTCTCTTATATTAAATGAAAGTTATTTCACTGATGAACAGCTTCATCATCTGTCAACTTCAGCATCAACTGCTGCTGTAAACTTCACAGGCATAAAAATACCAGGGAGGTTCCATCAGGATGCAGATCGGTGTTACTGTTGATTAGGATTATAACAGCATGGGTTGAAACTTGTCTTATACAAATTATGTCTACAATATAATGATTTATGATTACACCTTTTTCTTATTCTGTTCAAAGTTATCCATAAAGATCACAGAAACTTAAAGCATTGATATTAAATCAACATATTACACACAATAAACAAAGTCAGACACTGCACTTATGCAATCCTTCAATTTCACAAGCTCACAACTTGCAGAGAGTTGGCACTTTCACCACCCAAAAGACTGTTGTTACACACTGCCATGCATAATAAAAGGAAGGTCACAGTACAGGATATCTGACCTGCCACGATGACCATGAAAAATGAAGGAGGGCAAATGATATCTTTAAACCTCCAAAAAATTTCCTCTTGGCAGGCATTCAGAAAGATACAGTTGATTTGGTTTACTGGGGATTGTGGCTCTCAGAAATGTGCTACTATGTTTAGCTAAAATCAATAGCTTTTACATACTAATTTACTTTTTCTTGCAAATGAATAGTAAAGATAGGTCTATATGAACTAATCGCTTTCGGCATACACACAAGACAATCCCATTGCAGGAGAACAGAATAGGATGAAACAGAAGTAACTCCAACAGATAAGATGCAATATAGTCATAATAACAATTTGTGGTATTCAGACACTTCCAAACTGATAGTTATATGCCAAACTGCCCTAAACATTGCACTAAACATTGATTAAAGCGACATAACGATAAGCCGATTGTAGTGCAAAGCTTACATATGGAGAGAATTTAATGTGCACCTGGGGAACTTTGCAAGTAGGTGAACATTGATTATGGACCGACGTGGTAAAGACCATCACCCATGAAATGCCCTTCCATGTACAAGGCAGCAGCAGCATTCTGCGGATGAAAACCATCCATCACCATGAGTTGCATGTCCTCCGACGGCCTCCAATGCCGTTTCCTTTGGTTTATAAACCAATTGTTGATTTGCTTCTGATCGAGGCCGGTCGATTCAGCCAGAGCTAACTTTTCTGATTCCTGCTTTTGGTCACATATATGAGTTATGACTGCCTTCTTGCCCTATGCATTACGATTTAGCAAGACATAACTATGATATGCAAAAAGAAACTAGACCGGTACTAGCGGAGCCCTCGCCGTGAGAGCTTAGTTCCTTTTCAATTTAATTATGGTAGCATTCTCTGGCAATTCTGTGATCCAGAATAGCCAAAACCACTCGACTATCTCATGCCCTTGCAAAAGAAAAATTAAAATTAAAAATGAAAATTGCTCCAGAAAGTATTCTTAAACAAAAAATATTACTACGTCCGAGAACTCTGCATATTGCAGTTCTATTTCATCAAATTTTGCAGTTCTATTTAAAGATTGGGATTCATGATATTAGTTTATTTCCGTATCAGAGTTTCAATTGCATACTCTTTTTTCCTTAAGGGGAACAATTATATGCAGTGCAGTGTTAGAAGGAAAAGCTAGGAAATGTTTCACTCTTACCGACGGATAAGGCCATTTGTAGTGGAGCTCCCACCATTTGAGCAGTTTCTGTCGGGCTTCCTTTGGTAGTTTTCCTTTCTTCCTTTTCTTGGACAGCTCTTGCCTAAGGCTGCTCAAATACCCACTATATTTCTTTAGAAGATGGTGCTTCAGCTCTTTGTCGTCGGCTCTTGGATCAATCTCTGAAATATCAGCTTCTCCACCGCTGGCATCAGGGTCCTCTTCGGAGGATGCAACATCTTCACATCTTTCATCTGCAGGTTCCCAAGGAAAATTTTTTAACAGCCCAGACAAACACAATGATGTCCTTTGGATAAATTATCATATCATTCAGTCACTATTTTGAAAGAGGTGCAGCCAATTCTTAAAAGTCATCATGTTGCCAAGAAAGAATTTACTAGAAGAGACTAGATTCTTTAGTACACCATAGAAAACAATGCATTATTCAGACTTAAAAATGTTCTTTCGAACAATACCAAAGGCTTTGATGACATCACGGACAACGGATTTACGGAGTGGAACTAGTTATATTGAATATTTTCTCAACAATCAAATACCTCATGCTTAAAAAAGATGAAGAAACGAAACCAGTCATCACAAGACAATGATTAGACTAAGAGCGACCAAGAAGTCATGGTTTCTGAAACATATATCTCATATACGAGGCATTATTATCATTATTAGGCGAATTTCCTACTTGCGAGAAAGATGGAACCGTAAACCCACATCTTTTGTAAATCATGCATATCTCCTGTTTGTCTTCCTTGTTGGTGTTAGGAATTCATTAACGATGCATCCGAGTCAAACCGATCAGGATAAACATACATTAGGTCAGATATCAATGAAACCCAAAAGCTTAAGATACTAGTTGTGAATCTAACATCTACCCCCACTCATGTGTGGCTCGATCCGAAAACTTAACAATTAGATTGTGAGTCGAACCCAATATATGTCACTAACTCTCTTAATATTTACCGATGAGGAATTATTCTTTTAGTCCTCTTTTCAATCTCTCCTCTGCTGCCTGTTTCCGAACTCGAGAAGCAAAAAGGGTAGAGCACATTGACATGCTTCCACAAGTTCTTGCTGATATCTAAAGCATTTATTATTTTATCTTGATCCAATGACAAAAATCTCCAACAGAAGCTCTTTCATTACGGGGACCACAATGTAGAACATACACTGTGAGAATGACAAATGAAAGCTATATGTCTCTAACATTTGGTGTTGGGTGTGTTGTTTTGTTCCTGTCACCGAGCGACGTCGATCACATCTCTTCCTTTTGAGCATGTTAATACATATAATCTCATATAAAGCAATGATCAAGAGCAAGGAAAGCTAATAGAATGCAAACAAATATATCTACACAATGTCGAACACGAAAGGCGAAAAGAGGAATTTGCAGAAAACAAGAAATAGCAGCATTGGCATGGTTACGTTGATCGAAAATTTTAAGTTTATTTTGGGAGAGTTACAACGACAAAGAAGAGTTGTCGGAAACGTAGGTTTAACATCATAAATTATTTTCATTAACTCAGCTAGAAAGCTTGAATCAAACTTCAGTTCAAACAAATTATCTCATATTCAATAAGCACAACACATTTTATTTCCTAGAATTATATGTATACTTCCAACACACAGGGGTTAAACTGGGACATGTTTTATGCCGCTATAGATTCAATCTATCTATCATAAATGCCAAGCACAAAATTTTTAGAACCGATATAAGTGGAAGATTAACCATAGCTGGATGAGATAATTCTGTGACAATCAAGTGGACCGTCTCTACTACATGTATGATATGTGATATCGGCCTTCTTAGGGATAGAAAGTCAACAAAATATATCTTACCGACAGAACCGATGTCAAGTGCTATAGTGAACCGACGAAAACAAGAGTGTGATAGTATTGATTCACATGAAGCCATCGGAAACTTGTGACTAGTGCAGATAATTAAGTCGATATGATTCGGATGTTGCAAGTGTAACCAACATTGTTTAATCACAATGTTCATTACTAAAAAGCGAACCTAATCTTTGTGTATTAGAGAAACGCAGACTGCATGCATAAAATATCATTAACTTGAAATTACAAAGTCGATCTCATTGTTGGAACACTTTCAAAATTTAGAGTTGCAATTTAAGTAGGTCAACAAGCACAAACACAAGAAGTTTACCGAATTGAGAAAACGAGAACTCTATTCCCAAAGATGTTAGTAGGCATTGTGCAGCAGATTGGCATAGAATTCTGGATCCTTGATTCGAACAAAAGCCATGAGACCATTTACATTTACATCTCCTTGTCATCTATCTTCCTGAAGCTAAAGAAACCACTCATCCAATGTATTCCTAATGAATCCATTCACTTCTTAACACCGAAACTTTGCAGTAATGACTACAAACGATCAAGTTCCTCGTCATGGGATCTGATCTCAGTGTAAAGAAGCCACTCATCCCAGGTATTCCTAGTGCATGTATTCACTTGTTAATCCTGAAAGTTTGCAGTAATATGAGCACATTTGCACCATCCTTTCACACACTTTATCTCACACATCTTTGCACATAAATAGTATATGCTGCATCACACTTACAATGTATGTTAAACACTACCACAGCCCGACAAGGTAGCACTAAACTAGAATGGCGAGGAAAGCATCTCATGTCATCTGTAAGCTACAATACACAGAGAGATCCAGAGAGAGAGAGAGAGAGAGGCACTTGGGTTTGCTAATAAAATAGAAGAGACGATCATTCTCGAGAGAGGATTCACTTTGGAACCCTAAGATGACCGACCCTCTGGTGCTGTTGTCAGCACCGAAATGCCACCTTATTATACTCTAACGTGTGTTCTCCTCAGTCATTTTTATATGGCTTGGCAGAGAGAGAGAGAGAGAGAGAGAGAGACAGTTCTGGTCTTACTTTCTGCTGTAAACAATCTTCCCCAGTAAACAAATAGCAATCCTAGGAAAGAGGGGAGACGTCTAGCCAAGGACGTGGATGCCGCCTAGCGATGGAGATGCCGTGAGGTACCTCCCTTCCTATAACCCATACCTCGGGCTATTATATCCATAGAAGCTCTAGGGCAGATCTTAATGGCGTCTGAATGAGATCTGTGGGAGCTTGCTTCGGTCTTAGTAAGCGTGAATTGTGGAAGCCCGATACCACGTAAGACGTCCTCCAGCTGTTGTCGCACTACCGTACCCATTCGCACTGCACTGTTGCAGGGTAAGGTCATGAAGACAACTGTAACAGCATATCACTACAGTTCTCTCTCCCTCTCTCCCCCCCAGCCACTGGAGGCAAGACTATGTCGACAAAAGGATGCGCAGTGGATGAGATCAAATACCGAGAGATTATAATGACGCAAAGTGGACGTTGGCTTAACGAGTATGATTACCGGAGGAGAACAGCCGCAACGAGGAAGTGTTGGTGAGCGCGTTGAACTGTGACTCCACCGTCTTTAGGAAGTCCATGGCTTCTTGAAAGGGCCTTGTTAGCTCCTCCCGGTACCTCATCAATACATCACAGTATGCTTCCTGTCATATTTGTTAGAGTTCGTTTGAGCACAGCAACTAAACTATGGAGAGAGAGAGAGAGAGAGAGGATTCAGAACAGTGCCATGAACTGATCGAGCTCGGGGTCGGAGGAGGGCTCTTGACGGCAGCTCCAAGGCGACTCGAGCTCTTGGGCCAAGGCCGAGAGCCGTGCCACCACATCCGGCGGGGCCCCTACCTGAAGGAGGGTTCGAGAGAAGGTGTTGACGTTTTGAACTGTGCGGATTGTTGGAATCGAGAAGAGCTGGCGATCATACCTTTTGGCAGTCGATATAGGCTCCAATAAGACTCGAATACTGAGGGTGTGACATGATCTTGGCCTTGATGTCTTCTGTATTACTTGCAGATATCTCCCCTCCTTCCACTGCTCTTACTCGAGATGGTTGTAGAGAAGAACCGGCTTCAGGTCTGAGGGGTGGATGTTTGAGGTAAGGTGCTTTGGCAGTGCCGGGGTAAGAATTCCGGCCATACAAGGCCGCGATCAGAGTCGGTGGAGCTGATACCGTGGTTGTGGCTGCTGAGGGAAGGTATAAGAAAGACTCCCTTGAGGTGCTTCCACCGCCTAAGTGAGAGAATTCCTCCATCCCACCCACCGAGAAAAGCGAAGGGAAGCCTGCGGAGAGAAGCCGGATTATTGCACCAATTTTATTACGAGAATTGAGAGTTAGCGGTGAGAGAGAGAGGAGGAGTGAAGGACGAGGAAGAAGAAGAACGAAGAGAAGCATCTACCTCACACCACACAATAGTCCGAAATAAGCCCCAAGAGTCAGAGAGAGAGAGAGAGAGGAGCGTTAGAGTGAGAAGGGAAAGCTATGTCTGGTGGCTTTCTTTTCCGTTGTCAAATCAAAGCAGACTGGAGGTGAGATGATGCGTATGTCTCGGTGCCTATGGTCGGCTATCTCGCCAAGTTGAAACCTAATCACGATTACGTGCTAATCCAAAGAAATGAAGAGACTGTGAAGACGAGATGGATTGAGAGAGAGAGAGAGGGGAGGCTGGATTTAACACACCGCATGTGGCAGTGATGGGTTGCACTGTAGCACACCGCACGGGACAATAACTTCATCTCTTCTTCTTCTTGTTCTCCGCACAGCTCCATCAATGAACGTGAAACCCTTTGGACGAGTGAGGTATCGCGCGAGACTGGATCGGTCGGCAGCCGACCGGCAAGTCTTCCCCGCATGCCTCGGTGTCTGAAACGGCAACCTGTTGCCACATCGTTCCTCTGTCCAAGAGATGGGAAGGCAAGCCTTTCCGATGCATGCTTAATTGAGACCGTCCTCAACCCTCCCCCCTTCATCTTTCGGGGTGATGGAACCAAGAAATGTTCTTGGGAATGCAAGTGTTCGATCGATTCAGTAGATGTTTCGGTGTGCAACAATAATAGGGCGTGGTGAACAACTTTTGTCTCCATTTATTTTCAAATATAAACCATTTTCTCCTCCAGGTTAGGGTAGTCATGTCCCCGAGGTTACGTCTGCTTTGGTCCAAAGAGAGTGGTTTCGTTCTCATTGTCATCCTCGAGTCAATCATTTCTCCAAACTGTTGTCTGATGTGCGGTCTGTTCTCACCCTTCCTTCCAAAATGGTGGTAGTAGACAAGAGGAAGAGATGGCTGTAAACCTAATTCTTGCGTAGCCTAAGATGGATCGAGAGAGAGAGAGAGAGAGAGAGAGATAGATTCAACCTCTAATAATACCGCTATGGCCATAAGAAAGATAGATAGATGGATGGATGGATGGATGGATTTATACAACACGCTACCATTTCATGTTGTGTGTATTTAACACCTTCGACTATAATTGGAACTCTTGCACAAGATAAATGTTATGGCTATGAAATCAATTAAGGATAAATATGAATAAATCATGCTGTTCTATCGGCTGATTCGTTTTGGATGAGCCCTGCACGATTTTATCTCTTCTTAATGGATCCAAAAAGATAAAAATGATTTGGCATTTATAAGATTTTGATTTCCCAAGTTTAACACATCTACAAATATATGATCCTCCACATATAATTCTTTCCTTAATATAAAATTATCCTGAAAACTCAAATTACTAAATATCATTATATATTCTTAATCGAGCAAGGAGTATGTAAACATTATGTATGTCTATTAGAGTTTCATCGTCAAAGCTATACGATGCAAGTTTGTAGGTTTTGTAGAATTATATATGATAAACTTAAATTTGAAGATAAAACATAAAAATTATATATATATATATATATATATATATATATATATATATATATATATATATATATATATATAGAGAGAGAGAGAGAGAGAGAGAGAGAGAGAGAGATTTCCCTCAAGTCCCTGTCTCTTTCACTTTATTAAAGGAGGACAACCAAGTTCAAAGGGCAACCAAATGAATAATGAGGGTTGGCAATTTAGGGTTAGCATTTGAGCTACTTGCAAGTCTTCTTCTTCTATTTTTTTTTCTTTTTTTTTCTTTTAGTTTATACAAAAATACATAAAATTTTGATGTGAATCCATTTTTGGAATCGTTTTTATTATTTTTTAAATATATTTTTCTCAATAGTCCTTTTGTTCAACTTTTATTTGACTTTTTGGGTTCAGAAAATATCATAGATTAGGTTGAATAAACAAGCTATGGGGATGACAAGCAAATCATCTTCATGTGTACAACTCAGATAGATTTGGTAAAAATATTGTCAATAATTGCATTGGGGGCCCCAGTACCTTGAATTCTTTTGGCATGATATCAGCATATCTTTCCAAATTTGACCTTATGGATTGTCTCCATAGTCTATGTATTATAGGCTTGGCCTTTGTTTGTAAATAGTAGCCTCAAGGCCATTATAAATATACATTTTTGTCATATTTTCTAACAATTTGGCCACCAAGACTATATATATATAATTAATGCGTTAATCATAAGATTATATGTTCAACTCTTAATATATTAAATTATATTTTAATTATCTGATGCATTAGTTGAGTTTGGAGTCAATCGAGATTCAAATTTAAGTCCAAGATGTCAAGAAGCTAATTGAGATCATGTAAAAACTATATCAGACAAATATCCAATAAAATCCCTTTGATGCTTATGTTAATAAGAATACGAAGAATTTAGTCAAGCATCAAAGTCAGAAAGTTTTCAACCAAATAGATAACCCTTTAGAATATACTTAGGAGGTATTTATGTAAAATGATAGATGACCATGAGGTTGGGGTTATACTAAATATTAGAAATAGTTTGTAAGATATCATTATGATTAAAAAGATCATGCATTATGATTATAAAGATAACGATTAAAAAGATTATGACCATCAATATTTTATAAGATCATACCTTAAATCACTAAGATTATGATTAAAATGATAATGATTTTATCGAGTCAACTTTCTTCGAAACTCAATTAGTTTATTAGATAAAATGTATTAGCAATCTGTCATCCTCTATATCAGATAATGATAGAAAATCATGATAAAGACATATATGGAATGATATCTATGTACTCCTTATATCCTCAATCAATCTATGATTTGAGAAGCTATCACAAATTTAAGTAGTTAATCTAATTATGTGATTTGAGTGCTCTTTTCTTCAAAACCTGTATAAATACTCATCATCTCAATGAATGAAATTTATCTCTTTCATAACATACTCTTTAATTCTATATGGTATTAAGCTCCTCTTGCCTCGAGCAAGATTTTTCATTTTTCATTGTCAAACAACAATAATCCCTCTTCTTTGTTGATTTGTCGCTATTTGCTTCCTCCTCTACTCGACGATCCTTCTCTTACGTCAGATCTATCATAGATCTATAGCAAAGCATCCTCAAATCTATTGATTTTCTCAATCACCCTTTTCTCCCTCCTCCTCATGATGCACAACTCCTCTCCCACAACTTAATCCCCACCAAATCGATTCATATTCTCAACATGTCTTCCTCATCTACATCTAATACTATAATTCTACATGTGACAACTATTCATCTTAATAATTATAATTCTTCAATCTTCTCTTTATGTATGATTTACTAGGCTGTATCGATGGCTCTCTCAGTTGTCTACCAGAAAAGATCCAAATATCAAGAGAACCTAGCCCAATAACAAAATTGTCTTATTCTATAATCAATTCAAGTATCAGTTGATGGCTCCATAGCACCACTAATATCTTTATGCAGCATTGTGGTAGAAGCATGATCAAAGTTATAAACTAATCACTCTCACATTCATATGCTAAATCTTTTATCTGCTATGATGAAAACAACACAAGAGGAAAATACTATTACTAATTATATGTAAAATATAAAAATTATTATAGATAACTTAGCTTAAATAGGCCATCCTTTATGTGATAAAGAAGTTAATATCTATACTCTCAATAGCCTAGGAGATGAATATAAGGAATTGAAAATAATAAATTGAGCATAAGACTCACTGATGTCATTTGAAGAACCGTATGATAAGTTGATTGATCGTGAAATATATTTGAAAAGAGAAGAATGATGATAGGACCAACTATCATAGTTTAATTCAATAAAAAATCTAAAAGAATGAACAATCAAAGTAATAAAAACTTCAACAAATGACCAAACATTATGTCTCCTAGACCACATTGGTAACACATAGAGTCATCATCCTCCATTATACTATCAACCCTTCAATCATTATAGTAACTTTAATCTAAATAACTCAAGAAATAACTTTCACTACAGTTATTAGCAGCTTTAGTGTCCCAATAAAAAATCATCTGCCAACTTTGTAACAAAATTGAACACACAGTAAAAGTTTGTCGGTCTTAATCCAAGCCTAATACTATATCCAATTGGCCTCAAGCAAACATCATGACTATTCCAATTACTCATCCAAATAATTAGATTATTGACTCTGATGCTTCTCATCATATTACTTATTATCTACAGAACTTTTTATTTATTTATAATGATTATGTAGACAATAAAGATATCATCATTGGTGATGGTAATAAAATTTCTATTACTCACACTAGTTCCATAACACTTAATTCAAACACTAACACTTTTACACTCGATGATGTTTTGTGTGTAACTCATATTAAAAGAAATCTCATTTTTATTTCTCAATTCTACATACAAAATAATACCTCTGTTGAGTTATTTCCTAACTTATTGATTATAAAAGATCTGAGCCCAAGGGTATCATTAGTCTGAGGCCAGAATAAAAATAATATCTATGAGTGGTCATCAGCTTCACAAATCACCCAGCCAACCGTTCTTACTTCAATTGTTGCTCTAATTGATATGTGGCATCATCGCCTTGGTTATCTATCATCTTTCATTCAACAATAATTGTTTTCTTATTACTCTCTTATAACTTCCATATCAAGTAGAATTATAATTTGTTGTGATGTTTAACTTGGTAATAAAAGTCACAGACTATCTTTTAGAACGTTTTCCATATCTTATTCCAAACCATTTAAAATTATCTACATTGATATATGAGTCACCCCAATAACTTTTTTTTTACAATTTCATACTTTTATATTATTTTTTAGATTATTTTACTAAATATATATGGTTATTCCATCTCAAGCATAAATTTAAAATTATCTAGTCTTTACTCACTTTAGAAAGATGGTTAAGAACTTCTTATAGTCTATTATCAAAATAATTTACTCTAATGAAGGAGGTAAATATCGAGCTTAAAAATATACCTCTTATCCTGTGATATGCAACATCTCAAGTCACCACTACACATACCTCAATTAATTAGCTCTTTTGAATAAAAGTATCAATATATAGTTAAAACTGGTTTCATCTTTTTACACCAAGCCTCTATGCCATCAACCTTTTGGTCAACAACCTTTCAAATTGTAATCTACCTCATTAACCGTATGCTCACCTCAATCCTATAACATCAGTCACTATTTTAAAAACTATTTCATAAAATCTTAAATATTAAAAAACTTTAAATATTTGATTATTTATATTATCCCTGGCTATGCCCCTATGCTTTACATAAGTTAATATTAAAATCCAAGCATTAGTACTCTCTTGAACATAATATTTCTCAGTTTTACGATCCTTAAACTTAAAAAGTCTTTATATTATGATAAACTATTTTTGTTGAGTCTACTTTTCCCTTCTAAAACCATGGGCTTTCAACAATGCAAGTCAGTCCAATAACCATATATCATTGGATTCATATGAGTACACTTTAAATCCTCTCAAGTATACCTCTCATCACATCAACCAGTAGTTTTCCTCAAAACATACACTCCCTTATTACTCCAGTTCAATAGCATCTCATCATTTTATGTAACTTTTCTACCTATTTTTTCACAAATTCACCTTGCAATGCCTGATGAAGCAATACCCTCAGCACCATAAATGATGTCTTTGTCCTCTCCTTAGCTAAGTAACACTGAAGTACATCAGCTTGATCAAATACGTGTCAAAAACTCTCCCTCAATTATTATACCTTTAACACAACTCAATAATACCACTGTGCATGAACATCATGTGATAACATGCTCCAAAAATGACACCTTCAAACTATGTCAAATCCTTAGCCTCCATACTGCCACAAGCTCTCTACCCGAACTTACTAAACTCGTAACCATCACTCAAGCTCGAAAATCTTCACATTGGCACAAAGTCATATGTGAAGAATATGATACCATACTCCATAATATCACATGGACTCTTGTATCATTTTATCACACATAAATATTATCGGGTGTAAGTGAATATTTTAAATTAAGTAAAACTAGATTAATCCATTATCAGATACAAAGCATATCTAGTAGCCAAAGGGTTTTATCAATAACCAAATGTTAACTTCATAAAAACTTTTAGTCTAATTGTCAAACCAACAACAATCTGGCTCATCTTGAGTTTAGCTATCACTCAAGGCTAACACATACGTCAATTGGATATTAACAATACTTTCTTATAAGGGGCCTTAACTAAAGATGTTTTATGTAACAATCTATTAGCTTCATCCACCTCTAATATTCAAGCTATATTTATAAATCATGAAAAGATATTTATGAACTTTGCTAAGCTCCAAGATTCTGATATACTAAACTTAGCTCATTTTGGTGTTAATTAGCTTCATTAAGTCCAAGTTTGACACTTTCATATTTTTACGACAAACAAAAAAAAAGTACTATATATATATATATATATATACTAGTGTATGTGGATGATATTATTATTATAGATAATAATACTATGGAGATCAAATAATTTCTTAAATAGCTGATAAATCGATTCTTCGTCAAACATCTAGAACCTTAAACTATTTTTTGAGAGTGAAAATAGCATTATTATCTTTTGGACTTTTCATATGTCAAAAGAAGTACCTTCAACGTCTACTAACCAAATCCATTCCTTCGTAACATATTCTTTAATTATATATATATATATATATATATAGTCCAATATGTTTGTTCTTAGAGCTATCATGATTATTTTAAATGATTAAGGGGTCTATTGCACGTAAGTTTGTGAGAGCATGTTTTGATAAGAATTGTCTGGTACATGTGTGCTTTGGCATGCATGGAAGGACGCGTTGGTGTGCACATGTGTGGTGAACAGTAAACCGTAGACTTGACACGTACAGTGGACCTGTTTGGACCGCGAGATTCTCGCGGGCTCCGCTCTGCTCCTCCGTGTTGTCATCCATCACCGCTCTCTCTGTCCTCTCCCTCTTTAGAACGGAGAGAGGGAGAGACACATCCACACGCTCCTGCCTCCTCCTGTCTCATAAAGCAGCTTAGTAAAGCTGTCGACATCACCACCATGAAGCAGCAGCAACCACTGTGCGGAGGCCCCTCGCCTCGCTCTCTGCACACCTTTGTAACTCGGCCTCAGAGGGAGAGAGAGAGAGAGAGCTGCCAGACACGGGAGAACGTTAACACACTGACACAGAGCTGCCATTGATCGGCAGAGGTCCTTCGGTCCTCTCTTCAGGTGGGGCGTCACTGCCTCCACTATGGATCATCGGTTACACTGTTTTAGCATTTAGGTTTGTGCTTCCTAGCATTGATGCTTAACAGTGAGAGCTAAAGTTGATCAGTTCTGTACATTTCTTGTTAATTCCCTGCAACTCTCTCTCTCTCTCTCTTTTATTCCTTTCTGCAAGTCATTGTGTTTACATGTTCTAAGCTCGGGTGTACAGTTGACCAGTTCTGTACATCTGTAGTTCCCTGCACCCCTCTCTCTCTCGGAGTAATTATTTTGTGCAACTCTTCGTGTCTATGGATTCCAAACTCAGGAATCAAGCACCGAGATGGCCATGTGACGAGCGGGCCAAGAGTGGACCAGTGTGCCGGAGCAAAGGGTTTGGTGGCAGTCATGTCATCATCAAAGTTGGATGGGTGGAAACAAACCTTGGAGCTCAAAACATGAAGCCCACTCGTTTGTCATGCTCGCCGTGCTTCATCGAGTTGGGACACAAAGGCTCGGTGAAGAGGACTTCTATAGCCACCCATAACTACTGTGGCCACTAGGATGACGCAGCCGCCGGCGGAGGAGGAGGTGGGTACCCTGCCCCGGTCTTCTTCTCGTCGTCGTTCTTGACGGCGACGGCCGGCGTCCGTGTCTGCTCTCTCACACGGACACAGATGAAGCCATGCATGCTACAGATAAAGGTTCTTGGATTAGATCCAAGGAAGACGAGAGCAATTTACCTTGATCGTTCAGGTAGCCAAAGCAGCAACTTCAAAACGAGCAAGCAAGGACGTCGCTCGCCGTCGACGTTGCCCGGCGGGTCGTAGTAGCGGGTCACAGAGGTATCGCCGTCGTCGCAGGTTACCTGAGCGCGGCCGAGTTAGCCCGCACCACCCGGATCCTCGAGCTCGCAGTCTCCCTTCTTCCGGTGGACGCACGCGTCAGGTCGTCCCCGCATGACAAGGAACGAAGTCTTTCATGGAGTCGAGGGCTTGGCACGGCGGATATCAGAGACCAAGCTTCAGTAGGTCAACCCATCTTTCTCTACTGGACGTGCATGCATATATACGATGAGAATTATGCACCTTGCAGGGACACTACCGATGACTGAGATCCATCCAAAGAGAAGACGAGGAAGAACAAGATGAGTCATTTGATTAGAGTATCTAAGAAACTACGTATCGGAGTATGCGACATGTGAATCTGCGTCTCAACGTCAGTAATTGCGGAGCCAAAACACCCATTTCCTTCCCTTAAATTCTCCAAAGCAAAGCAATCATGAACATTATTCCGTCGTATATAAAATAAAATAAAATAAAGTTCAGGAACATTATTCCGTCGTCTATCACTGCAATGCTAGCACGAATTGTTCAAAGCATCAAGTTAGGTTCACAAACGAAACGATTCGAAGCACAGAGAGAAGAGGATCGAGGTCAGGGTTCATGCATGTAACCCATGCTGCTGCCAAGCCAGTGTGCCTGATACGGGTCCGGCTCGACCTGGTTCGGCACCTGCAATGAGTTGAAAGTCCAGACCGGGTGGTACGGCGTCGAGGAGGAGGCGGCACCCACCGGAGGAACCCCGAATCCCATCATCGAAGGCGGCGGCGGCGGCGGTGGCTGCGGCTGGTGCAGCGCCATCCTCTGCCCGCTCCCCAGGATGTCCTGGATCCTGGAGTCGGCTCTGCCCTTGAGACGCTCGAAGGCGTCCTTGAGCCGCTCGAGTTGTTCCAGGCCGAGGTGGTCGACGTTGTTCCTGGCCCACTCGATCTCCTGAGACTGGACCACCCCCGCCAGCCGCTCCTGCAGCATCATCTTCCGGGCCTTGGACGCCTCCAGCTGCTTGGACACCTCCATGTACTGCTGGTTCAGCTGCTGCGTCAAGTGGCTTCGCCCCACGTCGTGGGCGGAGCCGGCGTGGATCATGCTGGCAGACAGGAACCGGTCCACCACCGGGTCCACCGCCGGGCTGCCGAACGAGTACGGATTCCCCGCCGGCGAGTACACCACCAGCGCCACGTCGGCCCCGCACAGCGTGGAGATGTCGCTGGCCTTGGCGAAGATGCCGGCCTTCCTCTTCGAGAAGCACACGTGCCGGGCGTCCTCGTTCTGTATCTTCTTGATCTCGATCTTCCGACGCCCTTGGCTGGTGACGCCTTTCTTCGCCATGACTACTTCCGGCGACGAAGGAGGAACCCAGGGCGACGCCCGCGGCTTAAGTAGGCATGGATCCCACGACAAACCGGGGGGGTGTTTTGGCAACTCCCCGCAACCATCGTCACAACGAGCAAATGTTTATGTCACTGCTTACCGGATACGCTCGCCATCCCGAGAGGCCGAGTTCAGTGAATGCTGGAGAATTGGGACGTGCTCGCGACATTGGAATTGCCACGACGGTGGCTGCGTTCAGTGAACACTTGTAATTTGCCTGGTTTGCGTCAAAGCTTTCCGCTCCCCAATTAAAACAGCAGGTCTTAAACCATACGCCCTTCAACGGTCCACTGTACAAGAACACCGTACCTGCCTCCAATCTGGGCCGCCAGCCCTCGATTGGGCCTCCGTCAATGTCTATTTCGGTCGTCTGACGTGGACGATGCGGACGCCGTGTGGGGTTGGATAGGACGTGAGAATTTGGTCAGCAAATCTTTCCAGAAGTCATCATTTATTCTTCTACCGAGAGAAAAGCTCACCGTGCACCACCTGACGGCAGTAACCGGTGCATCTCATTTTGCTTCGGATGGAGATCCCATTCCAAGAACTTGAGAGTGGTTAGATTCATAGCAAAGCAGTAGTTTTCGCTCTAAAGTTTGATCACCTATCATCCGACTTTGTCAAAGGCCTTTAATTTGTTTACTACTCATGCAAATGTTTCTTCCAAGAATGCATAAAGGCATAAATTTATATGCATTTCATCGGCTGTCATGTGCTCCATCCGCCTTAATATTTCTGCATGAGTACATTCGGCACCCACCACACGCATATATCATATATAGGCACTCGAGCGTTGCTGCCTCCCTTCTCCAAGTCTCGAGAGCAGAGCTCGGTGAAGGAAGAAGGAAGCACGAGGACGGGAGAGGCAAGCGGTATGGGGAGAGCACCCTGCTGTGACAAGGCCAACGTGAAGAAAGGCTCGTGGTCGCCCGACGAGGACGCCAAGCTCAAATCCTACATCGAGCAGCACGGCACCGGCGGCAACTGGATCGCCCTCCCCCGCAAGATCGGTATGCGCTACGCTTTTGTCTTCCACCTTCAGATCGAATCCTAGCACGCGAATTTGTGTCACATTCGCATGGCGTCTTGTGTTCCTTCGTTGCACGATTAGGCCTGAAGCGTTGCGGTAAGAGCTGCCGCCTCCGGTGGCTGAACTACCTTCGGCCAAACATCAAGCATGGAGGGTTCTCCGAGGAAGAAGACAACATCATATTCCGCCTCTATATAAGCATCGGTAGCAGGTGATCACCGGATAGATCTGCGTGCACGTGTCTGTTTATGTATCCCTTGATGCTTTGCTCATGTGGAACTCGGTGGCCGGCGGCCGGCCGACAGGTGGTCTATCATCGCGTCACAGTTGCCCGGAAGGACAGACAACGACGTCAAGAACTACTGGAATACGAAGCTGAAGAAGAAGTTCTTAGGCAAGCAGCGAAAGGAGACTTCTGCCGCCGACCCAAAGCGAGAAACTGCGGGAGATGGTCATGGAAATCTCGGCATCACCGGATGGCCCCAGCAACCTGCTCTGACGTATCCGATCGATCACGTATGCCATGACATCGGCCAGGGACAGGCGTCCATGAGGAAGGAGCATGGAGCGAGAGACCCCGATGATGGAGATGCAAGTAATTGTCTCGTCATGCCATCGACGGTTCCGCAGCAGGAGATCTATGACGACCCCTTTAGCTTGGCATGGTCTTCCTTACAGCAGAACTCAGGTGCTCAAGCTTTGCTGTGTCCTACTAGCTTTTGGACCGAGCTCGACGACATACTTCGATTCAACCTCATGAAGATGGATGAGAGCAACGCAGCCACCAAGTCGGAGAACATGAACTGGAATGAGGTGAGCCCTTTTCTGTACCCAAACACTTATGATGGAAGGTTATGAGGGGACGCGACGGTCACTGTGTTTCTCGAAAGAACCCTAATAAGCTCAATCTTATGGTGATTATTTTGGTCTGTAATATGCTGAATCAAACCCGGCCACTTTGGCTGCCAAAAGGCTTTAGCGATTGGTGAGAGAGACATGGCAACACCTGTCGGGTGTTCTTCCCATGTGATGATGGGATTGGAATCCATGAGTGGTGTAAGAATCACACTGAGCCATTCATCGTATTCACATTTCAAGGATGGAAGCTTTTCCAACATGAGATTGTTAACACCCTGCTGTAAAGTTTCATGGGAACCAGGTTGGAGGCATCATTATGTTGTACTACAAGATGAAATTACAGATAGTTCTTCGACGAAACCGTTCTCGATCTCACTCCCGGCAATGTTCCGATGACTGATCACCTCAGCTAGATGCTGGTGCTAATCGAATCTCCCCTTTCTTATGCCCTCATGCAAAAGCGAAAAGGAAAAGTGGCTTTGATCCTCTGACCACATTCTCCCCTCTTCAACCCAATAACGCGATGGCAGAGTTGTGATCATCCACCACCGTTGTTGAACCGAAACACAAAAGTCTTATCTGCGTGTTTCTTCAAGACCTAAACGACCAACGCACTCGTCATGCGCACTGTGGTGATGCATCCACTTAAAGCAAGTTTGATTGCCGAAGAAAAAGGCTAACCCGAGGAATTTGTTCTCTGGAATCTGAACCTCACCACACCTCCAAAACACTGTATCAGGAGAAGTGCTGCTGTCGATCTAATTGCTGCACTCTGATAAAGACTGCTAAAGCGAGGTGGAAGTATTATTCCTGCACCGAGCAAGGTGCTGAAACACACAGGCCCATACAAAACGTCGGAAGCGTGGCAACTTCGATATCATGTGCTAAACGAATTCAAGAGGCCAACAAGCTATGCTTTCCCAAGGAACGCAAGACAAAACCCAAGAATCTACACTCATCCTCGTCAAAGAAATATGTCCATGCAAACCTCGGTGTTGTTTGTTCCATGACAGAGGCAATCACCGAGAAAAAAGCGTGCTCACTTTTGTGGCATCTCCTAATAATTAGCACCAGCCCAAGATAATTTAATCCTTGCTTGTCTCGGGACAACCACTAAGTACGATTCCGCTTCCAAGAGGAAGCCGTCGCCAGGCTCTGATTCTGTTGTCAAGGAGATCAAAGAGACTTTAATCGCCAGGCTCTGATTTCTTTAGATTGCGTTTAGATCGTTCCAATGATGCCAAGACA
This sequence comes from Musa troglodytarum, assembly GCA_023547065.1. Classification (NCBI taxonomy): domain Eukaryota; kingdom Viridiplantae; phylum Streptophyta; class Magnoliopsida; order Zingiberales; family Musaceae; genus Musa; species Musa troglodytarum. The sequence continues at coordinate 1,598,990 of CP097507.1, read as the reverse complement.
AACGCTGACGGAGAGGAGATGATGTAATCGAGAGCCATGGCGACATGAAAGGAGGAAGAGGGTGACCGGGCAAGTAACATCGCCAACGAGGAAGAAGTAAAGGCGAAGGAAATGATTTAGCTTTACGTAAAAGAAGAGATTTGATGAGATTTCTGAGACACCACGCGGTTCACATGGCCGTGGTTGATGATGATGCAATGGATGTGAGGTAACTTCGCTGCTCATCAAATATTTCATCAAAAATATATAGAAACAATAATATTTTTTTATGAATATTTTTTTCCATCAAATAAAAAGGTAGCTTCTCCCACTCATTTTTTGTCCCATGGTTTGCTAAGCCATCCTTATAAAGAAAGAGAGGCCAAATTTTAGTTTTATTTTTCTGCATTCCAAACAGAAGAAATATGATATAAAATAATTTTGTTTTATATATTTTTTTTCCATGGTTTTTTTCCTGAGGTCAACCTTCCTGGTTCTTCTTTACATATCTGGGCTACCCCCACTGTTGAAGTTTTCTCTAGAGTACACTCCCATTAAAGAAGGCCCAACATGGGGTTGTCCAAAGCATTCAATCGAGTAAATGCAGCGTGGAGAAGACAAGTGACACTAACAAGGGTTGGCTTTTTTGTTTCAAGATTGGAGCTCAGAAACACACTGAATTGGAAGAAGTCAAATCCTATGTCTAGCCAATGGCCAGGTTATCCATCTCACAGTTTGTTCAGTCGAAAGCTCAGCAATCACAGATGTTCCGAAGGTTTTGCTCATCTGAGATGGGATGAATTCTTGTGTTCCAACCCTAACCGAGGATGAGATGTATCAGATGGCCAATGCTTTCAGAAAGCTGTTCTTTGAGATGTTTGCTTGATGACAAGGAAATATTGCCTCCATGCTTCAGCTGAAAGAACAGGCAGGTTGTGAGCAATGACAAGATCTAGCATCACACATCACAACAAGTCTTCGGTAGCATCACATAAACCATGTAAATTAATACACTGAATGCTCCATCTGTGACCTCACTGCAAGATAATTGGAAAACCTCCACTATTTATCAGCAATCCAAATGAGCATGGAACAGTAGTATCCTTGGAGATCAAGTGGACATGCTATTGGAGAATCTTGAGATACCTCTTCTCCTGTTAGATTTCTGGATCCAGACTGGCTATCTTTGGTGTTTTATGCTCATCGCAGATTTGGAGAGCATGATGATGTTCTTGGATTCATTGTGTAGAAAGCAATCTGGTGTCTCATCTAGAGTTGCCTGTTGGGCAGTTAGTCCAATTTAATCCAATGAGCTTTATCAGTTCACAGTCCATCTTTTTTTTAATTCTAAATTTAATTAGGGAGCTAATGATGGTTGCAAAAATTAGGAGAAAATATAACAAAAGGGTAACATTTTTTGTAGCAGCAAAGTGATTCAAAAAAAAAAAGAAAGAAAATGATAAAAAAATAAGTAAAAAAGAAAAGGAAGAAGACAAAGACTATTCTCGTTCATCCAAATAGTATTATCATCTCAGATTAGATCAGATCTGCAGTGAATTTTTACTGCGATTACTTGGGGTGATTTTGGATATTGTGCACAGTGACGTGATTCTTATATCCCAATTATTCTCTTGTGATTGTTACTTGGGTTTTGAACAAGAGACTTTAAGAATTGTACATTTATTATTCCTATATGAGTTTTCTATAGTTTACCTCATGATTTTTATCCTTCATGTTGGTGAAATTTTTCACGTAAATCTTAGTATCATATTTGATTATAATTTTCGTTTAATTTTGTTATTTGTTACGGTCTATTAGTATTTTATCCCATCGTCACCGTCAGCCTTCGCCAAACATAGTAACCATACGGCTCTAAATGTTGGCAACTGGTGTGAGTACCACCATCATTGTAAAGTTAACACTCTTAAGTCAACCATGCAAATGCAGTAAAACTCCATTTCTGAACAGTATCTTGAGAAAGATACTTGGCTACTCTTAACAGTTCAGTAAAGCCTTCTATCTTTTGCCTAGATCTCTAAATTAGGCATGTGTTGTGTTGGTGCCTCAATGATAACCTAATGGATTAATGAGTGACTGGAATCACTTCAGCTGTTGCTTTATCTTCTGATCATGCAAACAAAATGATACTATGAATGCAATGATTCAATCTCAGCATTCTCTAGAGGTGTAAATTGTAGTTCATCCTAAACATACTCTATATACAACACCAACAAAAATAAAAAAAGAAAGCTTTAGCAGCTTCATTACTAAACAATCACTCCTCAATTTATTTGTTAAACTTGGTGACTTTTAGTGTTAGGAAGCCCACCATAAGATCTTAGTGTTTTGGACTGTTTTGGTTGCATAGGTTATATAGTTTACATGAACAGATTAGCATAGTAGATCTATTAATGGGACACAGTAATCAAATTCTTGCACACTGATGCAATCAAATCTGAGCAACAAGATTTGCTGTCACAACTTAATGCGGCACCTAAGACCATTAATAGGACTACTGTTCCATACCGATCGATCTGGTGGAAGATGTGGCTGTGGATGCCCAAACCTTTCCCCGATAAAAGGAAGACAAAAGACAAGACATGAAGACGCTACCGATATGAATCCTTTTCATGGAGTTGAGCCTCCGAGAAAAATAAGTTGGATGCCACACAAAGGGAGAACAAGCATCGTGCATGGCATTTCACGGTTCAACCAAAGATAACGAGGCTTCATGACATCGTATGTCGACCTTGATGAGGGTGGGACTGCCTTCAATTCAATTATTAGGTTCGTAGCATCTTCAACCATCGGACGTTCCTGGACTTGCATGCACGAAAGCCGTAGAACGTTGGGAAAGCAAAGTCAGATGCATGCACACTGGGTTTCAAACGTATACTACAAGATACAATGACAGAGAGCACCAATGGAAGCAAGAACTGGAGGATTAAAGTGTGCGTAGCAGTTCAGTCAAATGCCATCATGGCGTAGAATTCATGTCAGCTTTGATCAAATATTGTTTTAGAATTGTGATTCCGCAGTTGACCACTAAAAAAAGGACTTGGAGTATGCTATTAGACAAAGAGGTTGCTCATATAATTCTCAGCTTTTTAAATCCTCAAGTTCCTCTTAAGCATCAAAATATATGTCAACGCTACTGAAGCTGTTTGAAGACATAAATTTGACATGGCAAATCTTACTGGAGAGGGATGCTTGCGCTTGTGCGAATATGCTGCCAACACAAAATAGGTTTAAGGACACACAACGAAGAAAGAAGGACACAAGCACATGGATGCAATGTTGGATTTCTACGTTAGATTTGTCTTCCCTCCTAAGATCTTCATGATTGAGTCAAACCACCGCATCTTTAACAGGCACTGTCGGTGATGGTCCAACACATCAGAAACTTTGGCCAGTCAAAACGTTCCCAGTGGGAGTTTAATGCTCTTCGTCATGTTCAAATGTTCAGCCGAATGCAGCTTCTGTTTGTAGTATATCTCCACGCATAATTTTCATAAAAGGACGACAATTAACCTACAAATCTTACCATCATAAGCACAGAGAGCAGGGTGACCGTCGTGCACTTCGATGCTGAGAAGAACGCCCACAGTTTTCTGACAAAGCAAGGGGAGGAAGCAGGCGGACATGAAAAGATCGCAGTAGAAGCTTCCTAAAAGTTGTGTTGAAGGGTTCCTCCCCTTGGTGGGGGTGAGTTGTTGAGTTGAAGCGTTCTTCCCTTTGGTGGGGATGAGTTGTCGAGTGCAATCATGCTTACGAGATGCCTCGCTGCCATTTGGTTTGCCCTCCATGGTGCTCCTGATTTCTTTACTCGCAATGCAGGACAAATACCTTCTGTGTTTGCTGGTGATGCAAGTCGAGCACTCTAAAGTCAACAAAGAGAGGGAGGGGAGACGGTATTCTTCTGCAGAGGGCTGGGAAAGAGGATTCATCCCACCCCATGGCCAGAGGGCGGAAGGAAGACGACAAGGAGAACGCGACGGGGGAGGGCAGGCACGGCAGGCGGCCGCACGAACCGGGGCCGGTCCGGCCGAGATCGCGGGCCCCACCTCGTCACGTTTCCTTGTCGCTCAAATCCCCACGTGGCCCCCTGCCGTCGGTGCCATAGAAAGCCCCTCATTTACTTATTCGCCCTCATCGGCTTCCTCTTATTACTGACGTGCCCGCGAACCACGCATAAATTAGTTTTCTACGAAACCGACTTACCCGTCGTCTTACCCGGTATCGGCCCCGCAATTCCTCCTCGATTGGAGCGCGGGTAAACGATGGGTGCGAAGAAGTCTGTGTAGCAGGAAGTTGGCACGTGTGAAGGCGGCAAGGCACGCACGCTTGCGGTGCGTTATCGATGGATGAGGTCGGTCCACAGCCGTCCCCTACGTCTGATCTGATGGAGTTTTGACGGCCGTGATGCGGGCACCACCCTGGACCAGCACATATCTGTGCAGGTAGTACGTGTGTTGGCGCCACAGCGCGGGCTACTGGTGTTGTGAAAAACATTACAGGGTGTTGTGAGAAGCATTTCTTTGAAAATTGCTACTGAAGGCTTATCGGGTGTTAGTTTCCTGTGGCAGTGAACAGGAAAAAACATGTTTTCTTGTTGTCGAATTCCGGTGTCGGTGCTCACCTCTTCGATGCTTTTTGCCACATTCCCTACGAAACATTTTCCGAAAACACGTGAATTAATTAATATGATGGTTGTGATCGTGAAATCATTTTCCGATATGTTTTCATCTTTTGGGAAACGTTTTTATTAGTGTTTTTTTTTACCGTGCATTTATCTCAAAAGAAAAAGGAGGGGAAAAAATGGAGACAAAACCTCAGACGGAGAACGGATCTCCAAGCGAATCTTTTCTTCTTTATTGTCGTCGCAGCTGCGTTTTGAATAGGAAAAATGGAAGGGGAGAGGAAATGGTTGTGTTTGTACTGTTGCATCGGCCGTGTTCCGATCGCCTCCAGCTGTTACCATCTCTTCTTCTTCGCAATTCCGTCTTCGTTCGAGTTTAATTTACTTACCGCGCAGTAATAATGGGAAGCCCATTAAAAACCCCGCCTTTGCGATGCTGTCTTGCACTGTGGAGATCGGCGAGAGACGTGTTGAGCTGTTCTTTTATTCGCTTCCCTTGGTGGGCTTCGTCGCGCCCTTCTTATTGCCGGGAAGGAGAGCGCCAAGCTCGCCCCTACCTCCAATCCGTAACCGATGGCGAGAGACCGCGAGACCACGACGGTACGCCTTTAAGAAGAAGGTGCTCCGGTTGGACCCGCTTTCTTCGTCCTCTCCCTTCCACGCCTCCTGCTTCCTCTGCTTTCGAGGTAAAAATCCCACCTTTTCTTGCCCTCTCCTGCCGGAGGAGGCCGCATTGCCCTCGTGCCCCTCGTTTCCGACCGCGGAGCGCTCGGATCCGTGGAGGAATTCGTTCGCCGACGTTGAATATACGGGAAAGGTGGGATCTTGATCGTGTTCGAAGAGGGTGGAGGTGATGGCGCCGTCGTTCGGGTGGTGGGACAAGGACGCCCACCGGGGAACGCCGGTGATCGTCAAGATGGAGAACCCCAACTGGTCCATCGCGGAGATATCGTCCCCCGACGATGATGATGATGAATACGGCGCCGGCGAGGAGTTCGCCGCCCCCAGGGGGGGGACGCAGAAGGGTGCGCGTGGGAAGAACGCGAAGCAGATCACGTGGGTGCTCCTCCTCAAGGCGCACCGCGCAGCGGGGTGCCTCACCTCCATCGCCTCTGCTGCCGTCGGCCTCGCGTCCGCCGTGCGCCGCCGCGTCGCGTCCGGGCGGACGGACTCCGACGCCGCATCCTCCCCGCCGGAGGAGAGCCCCGTGCTGCGCTCGCGGTTCTACTCCTGCATCAAGGTCTTCCTCTGGCTCTCCGTCGTTCTTCTTGGCTTCGAGGTCGCCGCCTACATCAAAGGCTGGCATTTGAGCGCCGCGGCCGTGCAGCGATTGGTCCTCCCTTCGTCCTCGGGAGCCCGAGGGCTCTTAGAGTGGCTGTACGCCGGGTGGGTCCGCTTCCGGGTGGAGTACATTGCTCCGCCGCTCCAGTTCCTTGCGGACGCCTGCGTTGTCCTCTTCCTCATCCAGAGTGCCGATCGCCTCATCCTTTGCCTCGGCTGCTTCTGGATCCGCTTCAAAGGGATCAAGCCCGCGCCGAAGCGCTCCATCGGAGCCTCCGAGGACCCCGAATCTGGCGGCGAGGACTACCCCATGGTTCTGGTCCAGATACCCATGTGCAATGAGAAGGAGGTAAGCTTTGGCCAAAAGCTGGGATGTTTGGGTCTTTATTTCGTCGTTTTTAGCCAAAGTCACAATCTTTGTTCACTTTTGTTGGCATTTGCAGGTGTATCAGCAATCTATAGCTGCGGTGTGCAATTTGGATTGGCCGAGGTCCAACATTCTGGTTCAAGTGTTGGATGACTCCAACGACCCCACAACGCAGGCTTTGATCAGGGACGAGGTGGAGAAGTGGCAGCAGAATGGTGCTCGGATCATGTACCGACATCGGGTGATTCGTGAGGGTTACAAGGCAGGGAACCTCAAGTCGGCGATGAATTGTAGCTACGTCAAGGACTACGAGTTCGTGGCCATATTTGATGCTGACTTCCAGCCCACGCCGGACTTCTTGAAGCGGACTGTGCCTCATTTCAAGGTGTGGCCTTGTCTGAGCTTTTATAGCTTTGTCCGTAGTCATACACAACGCTCAACGTTCAAAGGCAAAGCTTGTTTTCTGGAAATTGCAGGACAACGAGGATCTGGGATTGGTACAGGCGAGATGGTCTTTCGTGAACAAAGATGAGAATTTGCTGACCCGGCTGCAGAACATTAATCTGTGCTTCCACTTTGAGGTGGAACAGCAGGTGAACGGGGTATTCATCAACTTCTTTGGGTTCAACGGCACGGCGGGCGTTTGGAGGATCAAGGCACTAGAGGATGCGGGAGGGTGGCTGGAGAGGACCACGGTCGAGGACATGGACATTGCAGTTCGTGCTCATCTAAAGGGATGGAAGTTCATCTACCTTAATGATGTGGAGGTATGATGAGGCCGTTGGATCATCCAAATTATAATTTTGTGTACATGACTGTTTGAGGATCTTTAAGTATTTATTTTTCATGCCTGGATTCTTGGTTCAGTGCCAATGCGAGTTGCCAGAGTCCTATGAGGCTTACAGAAAGCAGCAGCATCGGTGGCACTCGGGCCCTATGCAGTTGTTTAGGCTCTGCTTGCCAGACATCATCAGATCTAAGGTATGATCTATAAACTTGAACATAAAAGAGTTTACATTAATGAATTGAAACTTATATTGTCCTGTTGAATATTTAAATTATCCACGCCAGAAATAACCCACTAGGTTGATTTTTGGAACCAAGAAACAACCAGTTTGTCGATAAAAGCACATTGGCTTAATTTTCTTGTAGTTGACATACATCGGCATCACTGCATAATTTAGCTGAAAAATTGATAGTGGATGAGATAACATGTCTCTTTCATTATATGGTCATGTCTGAAATATATGGTTGAAGTTAGATCTACATCTTCTTTGAGCCCTATAAGTTATGAATGATATCAAGTGCCGGAGGTTAGTATTTCAGAACATAAGGTGTGCATGCGCTACCGTAGAGAAATTCATGCTATTCTTACACAGATTTTACTGTGGATAAACTTAGCTGATATGTTTTTCTTTTAACATGCCACGAATTAAATGTCAAACTTGGTGGAATTATGTTGTGGATCGATACCGAGACAGATATTTTTCAATTTATTCTGAATAGTGTCCAGCAGCGACGTGTTTTTGCTACTTTGGCAACATTATCCGCAGTTAACCTCATTATAACAGTTTCGCACTTTAATACACCTTTATCTGTTGTTGAAAATGCCACTCCAACTGCTGTGGCCATTTCCTTTTTGTATGACACCGTGTACCGACTCTTCAGATGGCCCGAACAGTTCTTTAAACTCTTGATCAAGTTTTAGTGAAATGCACCATGAAATTTGTTTATGCTGAACTGTGTTGTTCTTATTGCAGATTGGGTTCTGGAAGAAGTCCAACTTAATATTTTTGTTCTTCCTCCTCCGGAAACTCATATTGCCTTTCTATTCCTTCACCCTCTTCTGCATCATCCTCCCCCTAACGATGTTTGTTCCTGAAGCTGAGCTTCCTGCATGGGTAGTCTGCTACATACCCGCGACCATGTCTTTCCTCAACATCCTGCCAGCCCTGCGATCCTTCCCCTTTATTGTCCCGTACCTTCTATTCGAGAACACCATGTCGGTGACCAAGTTCAACGCGATGATCTCGGGTCTCTTCCAGCTTGGGAGTGCCTACGAATGGGTCGTCACTAAGAAGTCTGGTCGTTCCTCCGAGGGTGATCTTATTTCTCTGGTGAAGAAGGAGCCCAAGCAGCAGCGAGGTGCCTCGGCACCCAACCTTGAATCGATGGCAAAGGAGGAACCCCGACCAAGAAAGGAATCAAAGAAGAAGCACAATAGGATCTACCGGAAGGAGCTAGCACTTGCTTTCCTTCTGTTGACTGCTTCCGCTCGTAGCTTGCTGTCGGCGCAGGGTATCCACTTCTACTTCCTCCTGTTCCAGGGAATCTCATTTCTACTGGTGGGCCTTGATCTGATAGGCGAGCAGATTGATTGAAAGAGCAGTTTTAAGTCATGGAAGCTGCATGTTACCGAAGAATATTGCCGCTCGGGAAAGGGTGGACGACGTGATGCCCCTCCCTTCCCTTTCTGGAGAGAAATCAAGTAAAACTTCCTCTCTATGGAGATGTAGATAGTTCCACTCTCAGCCTGTTGCATGCTTTATTCTTTCAGGTATGATTCTTTTGTAAGAAATTTTTGATGTGCAGGGGGGAATTTACCTACAGTAAAAACAAGTTTCTCCTTTATGTTCGAAGCAGGTCGATAGTGAAATAAGCTCAGGTTGGATCATTATGTTGTGAATTCCTCCTATGAGAACACCGAATGACTTCGATATTACCTTTACATGATGCAAAAATCAGTTTCTTATTCCATGTTCTTCTAATGTTATGATGATGGTTCAGGTGAATGTGTTTGTTTTCTCTTTTTCTAAATTTAATTTCAGAACTCATTCCCGGTGTGAAATTGAGCTTCTAATTTGATAAATGCTTTCATCAGTATCCTGTTGATTTGGGTAGAGAAGATGAATTGGAACAGTCATTAATTTGAGCTTATCTTGTCAACCTGGTCACAGCTGCTGTACCTCCCCATGACACAAAATAACCCACAGACAGCTCAGTCTGCCTGCCTTCTGGGGCTCAAAACCAGCCTGGTTTTGCTGTCTGTGGGGCTCTAAATGTGTTCATCCTCCATGGCAGCTCTCTTGATGTAAAGCATCCAATTCATGTTGCAGAGCTGTAAATTGCTTGCATTGGCTTGGTTTTGGATTTCATGGAGCTTCCTCAGTCTGCATACCATGCTGTCCATGGAGACTGAACATGACAATAATAATAGTAGTAGCAACAATAGATCTAGTTAGGTTGCTGCTTCCAGTCCTTCACTTTCTTGGTTGGTGGATTGAATCATACTGACTACATCAAAAGTAGAACTACAAGATGTGATTTCTCAGATCAATTCAGGGTGATGTAGTGATTAAAGATGACATTCTCATTCCAAGAGTTGCAGCAGAGACTGACTTGATAACATGGTAGAGAAGATGTAGGACACAGGAAGACCACAAGAAAAAGGACTCAGGCCATGGATCACAACCTTCCCTCTCCAATCTCTTCGGGAGCTTGAAATCCCAGAGAGGTGTATGCATCAGTGCAGGCCTCAGCTGGGTGGATGGCATCATCCATGAGCTCAGTGGTGCAAAGACTCCCTTCTTCTGCTGGTGAGCGGAGAGGGAGAGGATTCATCCCTAGTGCAGTCCCCAGGTTGCCGGAATCACCACCATGAACACTGCCCAGGAAGTGTTCGTTGTGGGATCCGAAGATTCGAATGCTACATAGCTGCTCTAAACAAAGATTGGAAGAAAAATGGGAAGCAAAGGCACAAAGCATGCCCAGGTAAAGAAGAAGAAGATAACATCTGAAGCCTGTATTAGTGTTGGATTGTGTATCAGTTTGTCCTGCAAACCTCGTCTTCCTTTCCTCGTTTGACCTTCCTTCTTCCCACTGTTGTCCTGTACCCAGATGCAAATCTACGAATCCGAAGGGACCGGCATTGTTACTGCTACCGTAATGGAGGCTGATACATCTGATGGCACGTTAGCAGAGCACAAATCCCCTGTGTTTCCATCTTCACTGCATCAGGACCATGGCTTCAGCTTTCCTTCCTCCTCCTGACCTACTGTTAAGCCCTGCAATTGGGAGGCTTGACGTCCGAGCAGAATTGCACCCACATTTCTGGCCCGGCATGTCCATTACCCGGAAGGAAAGCTTTGCAGGGGGGTGGGAATGCCATTGTTTCAGTTCCCTGAGGTTTTGAATGCAGTCAACAGCTGCACGCAGACGCAAAGTTGGATGTGGGTCAACAATATGAGCTCCATGTAATCCAAGAAAGCTACGCCATGGCCCCGAAACAAGGCAGCAGCTCTCCTGTTTACAGTGCCGATACTCTCAATAGCATTCATTGTAATGCTCTGTCTGCTACTGCAGACTGCAAAACAGGGCAAATCATCTCTTTCTTCGTTACTGGAATGATGATGGAGAACAGCAGCGCTTCACCGCATTCTGCTTCCATCACCTCGTCGAAGGTTTCCCTGTGCTTGTTGGCCGTAATGGTAGTGACCGCGTCAAACGACTCTCTCTCTCTCTCTCTCTCTCTCTCAGACACGCAAATCTTTGTTCATGTGTAAAGAACATTGATTGATGGCTTAAATTGATCATGTCCAAAAGAGGAGAGAAGAGATCCTTTTTTTTTTCTCTTGCTTATAATTTCTTATCCAACCCGAAGCGCTTGGCGAAGAACCAATCGCGAAGCCAAAGCGGCGACCAGGCGAGCGCCGCGAACAGGCCCGTCATGTGGCCGAACACGATCGCCCTCGGCGGCCGGGGGCTCAGCACACGCCGGGCCACGTGGCGCGCCAGAACGCCCGGCTCCGTCGCCCGCCCCACCTGCGACGCCCCCGCCCTCCCCGCGATCGCATCCTCGAACCCCTGGTAGAGCCGCCAGCTCCGCGCCGCCAGTCGCTCCGCGTTCGCCCGGCCCAGCTCCGACCGCACCGCCCCCGGCACCACCTTGATGACGTGTACCCCGAACGGGCGGAGCTCCACTCGGAGCGCGTCCGACATGGCGTCAACCGCCGCCTTCGTGGCGCAGTAGGAGCCGGCCCACGGCGTGGCGACCGCGCCCACCACGCTGCCCACGTTGACGATACGGCCGCTGCGCCGCGCGGCCATGCGCGGGGCCACCGCCTGCACCAGCCTCACCTGGCCCAGCGCGTTCACCTCCCACGCACGCCGAATCTCGTCCAGGTCGAGCTCCGCCAGCGGCCCGGTGCTGCCGACGCCGGCGTTGTTGACGAGGACGTCGATGCGGCCTCGGGAGGCCAGGACCTTGGACACCGCGGCCGCGACGCTCTCGTCGGAGGAGACGTCGAGCTCGAGCGGCTCAACGCTCTCGGACGCGAGGTCGGCGAGGTCATGCAGGCGGTCGGGGATGTCGGAGGCGAAGACATAGCAGCCGTGGGAGGCGAAGGCCTTGCAGTACTCGTAGCCGATGCCGCCCTTGCCGCACCCGGTGATCAGCACTACTCGTTTGGTACCATCCATGATCAAAAAACAGCTCCTTAATTAGCACATATACTTCGTTCCACTCAACATTTGACACTCCTAGAATGTTCGATCTATATAAACGGAGATACTTGCAGTGGTAGATCCGCCAGGTTACAGGTTTAGTCCCTAAACCATGGTAAGGTGCTGAGAATGTGCGTGGGATATGCTGGGCATTTCTTGTAGTGATGTTGTCGTTGTTACTTGTCGTGTAATCGTCCTCCATCGGAGTACTTTGAATCAGTCTCTGTGTTGAGTTTAGCATTTGATGCTCTGTGTTTGTCTTTATCAACATTGCAGTAACTTTCATACGTCTTGTTTCTTGGATCATAAAATGCCTTCTTACATAGATTTATATGTTCATTAATAACCGAGAAATAGTCTATCTTCTGTGCTTCAAGATCTTTGGAGTTTGGATGCAGAAAACAAACACGAAACATGATGTGTTTGTTCTCTTCTTCCCCAGCATGAGCGACTCACATCCAGCTCGAGAATGATCCCGAGTTCTTTCGATCAAGCAACATGCCTCTCGACTTGGGCGAGAGCTACAGGGCGACGAGTGGGACATGACGGTGGGTGTTCTCACCGTCACCACCCAAAGGAGACCAACTTTTAAGCACGTTTCGAGCGTTTCCGAAAGAGTCGCGTTCAAGTAGGCAAGAAACCTGAGATCTCATCGGCCACCTCGTTGTATCGGTGGTGGGATATGTTTTCTGGCGTCATGGTGATTTAGAGAAATGGAGGGATGGATTTCATTAGACTTATGACAATTTAGAGAAACGGACGGATGGATTCACTTAGATTTATATAAATGAGGCCCTTAAGCGTCGGTTAATTCCGCCGTGTGATTCCGACACCCAACGCAGCCGCTAATTTCCAGCCAGTAAAAGAGACCGGAAACCGGCAGCCGTCTTGCGACAAGTTCTCACGTCCAAGTCTGTTAGTAATAGTCGCCGGGGAGGGGAGGCGGAGGCGCCGCGACGCGGCGGAGGTCGGCGAGCCGCCGGCCGAGAGCGGAGGCTTCGGCGAGAAGGCGGTTGTTGTCCCAGTGGACGAGGAGGCAGCGGCGGGCGATGCCGCCGAGTCGACCCGAGAGGTCGCGGTTCTCGGACCGGAGCACGCTCGCCTGCTCGCGGAGCTCCTCGAGGCGGCGCTGCTTCCGCAGGCGGCAGCGGCGGGCGGACTCGCGGTTGGAGATCGTGCGGCGGAGCCGCCGCAGCTCCTCGGGGGAGACGCCCGCCCCGAAGCCGTCGAGCGAGGGGGCGTCGTCGACGATGGACGTCATCGTGGTCTCGGCAAGAGGATGGGCGGGGAAGAGGAGGGAGAGGGAAAAGGGAAGGAAGGCGCAGGAGTAGGGCGGTACTTAAAGGTCGCGGCGTCTGCGTGGTGGGTCGACGTCCGGCGGTGGCCCGCCCGACTCCTCGCACGGTGGATCTTCCGTCTTCGTGCGCCGTTAGTTGTGCACCCATGAACGAAGGGTTCGGATGCGACCGACGGCTGTCGTAAACTCACCCGCGGAGGAGCTTACTACGCAGGGCCGTCATCTTCTTTTGGGAACCCCTCGTTTTCATGGTGATCGCCGGTGCCTTATGTTCTACATAAAAGACAACCGGTCCATCTCACACTCTCTCTTCTTTTCTTTCGAGCATATGATACACAATAGTTAACGCCAGAATGTGTGAGGAACAACGTGCGATCTAAACAAAATGGTGGACATATCAACTTTTCTTTATTTATTGGTCAAAAGATGGGAGGAAAAAGAAGCTCAAGTTGCCTTCTGTCACATTTCGGCTCCCTGCCGGAAAATGGACAACTCGAAAAGCATGAGATCGGAGGTCACTGTGATTCAAGATGGAGAGAGAGAGAGAGAGAGAGAGAGAGAGAGAGAGAGAGAGAGAGAGAGAGAGAGAGAGAGAGAGAGAGAGAGAGAGAGGCACTCGACGGCGATTACCACCCCCCATCGCAGTTAAGAGGATGAAAAGAAGCTGCACTGTATGTTCCATCTATACTGTAAGTATTTTTCAGGTCTAATTTATTATAAAGTCTACCAATTTATTGTTATTTACCTATGAATTAGATTTTGACTTTAAACGTAAAACCCGCAGCAGATCGAGGCGATCGAGTATTCCATTTGACAACGATTTCTACCCATAAAATAGGCGTTCTTTGTCTTTATTGTCAAGGATATGGAAAACCTTAGGCTCTGTATGGTAGATCTTCCAAGTCTAATTAAGTATTATGATTTAGAAAGATAAATATCTGTAGATTATCCCCCTGATTTGGCTCAAAATCTGATGACCAAATAGGAGGTTTTGGATTACGATTCAAATGCATCCACCTCCAAACCTTGTTCTCGAGGAAACAAATACATGCAATCTTTAGTGCATTTCTATTTCCCTTGTGGCACCGGGGGATGGAAATCTCACCGTTCGTAGGAGCATGCACGAATCTCAAGGGAAGAACTACCTTATTTAGATCCCCCGTCACTGCACCATCTCCCATCGCAAGTCTCTTCCCATCTTCGTCACACATCATCATGTCTCGCAAGGTCACCGTTGCGATCGTCGCCCTCCTGCTCTTCCTGTCGTTGGCCCATGCAGGCAGGCCTGAGCCAGCGGATCTTGAGAAGGCCAACGTCCAGGTAAGCCCCGAGCGGAGTTCATGTGTTCTTGTGCTGTTTCTGATCTGATGTGCTGTGTCGAAGTCAGGGTGTCGAGGGAGAGGAATCTGACAAGGCGGTGCAAGGATGCGGAGGGAAGGAGGAATGCTTGAAGAGAAGCACTCTCACCGCTCACACCGACTACATCTACACACAGGGGGGAGAGACGTCGGAGAAGGTGGAAGCAGGATGTGCGGGACTTGGGAAGGAGAAATGCTTGGAGAAAAGTACTCTCACTGCTCACACCGACTACATCTACACGCAGCGACACCACTAGAGAGAGGAGGTGGTGTGTTCTCCTGGTTTGGGGCCTTTCGCTTGGGGGTTTGTCGATGCCATGATAGTGCTTATCCTCGTGTATTCCCACCTTTGCTTCATGAATAATAATACCTCCATCTGTGTTTTAGCTGCTCAAACGACATGCATGCAGGTAATCTTCACCAAGTTATACAGTGTTAATCTTGTGTATTCAAGTGCTTACACGTTCCAAAATAATAGTAAACATAATAAGAATTTAAAGAGGCTGATGTGGTCGAAAAAATAGTGTGTTCAACCTCGTAATAGATGCATGCTTGAGAACATTAACTTTGCTTCTACATGGGTATCTTATGCTACTCTGGGTTTCAATCACAAGACATCAAGTGGAGGAAAACTGCATATCTTGCATTAGATGCGTGGGGATCAGACCTCAGCTTCCCATGAGAAAGAAGAAGAAGAAAGATGCCCTACCACCTAAGATATGTAGACCGAGCCTGTGACTTGTGATGGACCAACGGATGGGCATAGCCCAACGCTACAGTAAGAGGTGCGTAGACTGTAAGACAAAAAGCAGATGCAGTGAAATGTTGGGACACTCGCTGTAAATATTGGCCGATTTATGTTTTACTATAAATTCAAATAAAATGGAAGGCAGGAAAAAAGAGATTATGTAGATCTTTTCTGAAGAAAACAGATCCGCAATCTGAACTGGGATGGCAGGAAGTCAGACCATGAAGAACAGTCAGAAATGTCAAAAGTCCTTGGCTTTCGAGAGACTTCTCATGAAAGAATTCATTGACTTTACGTGTCTGGTCAAATAACACAGGATAGATTTGCTTATTGATCTCGAACAGCGATAGATTTGCCATTTGGAGTTCCACCGCCTTTCGGTGGGCACATCGACACCACTGCACGCTGTAGTTTCGGACCAGCGATCGCTTTTAGGTCAGTAAAGTCAGCCTTCTCTCTTCCCCCATAGGCTGCGATGATTGGGAATGGAAGAGGACTCAAAAAGTCGAGTTGGTGTCTCATCCCACAAAGGCAACACCGCATTAGGAAAAGAGCTGCCGTGCACTCATCGACCTTTCCTCCTCCGAACCCGCGTTGAGCACCGCGGTTTATATTGCGTTGCCTGCTGTCTTCCTTTACTCTTCTCTCTCCTTCCACTCCGTCACTGCTTGCTTTACCAGACTGCGGACTCCATTCTCCTCCCAAAATTCCAAGCTGAAGCAGTAGCAGAATCAACACAGAGAGCAGAGAGAATGGAGAAAACTAGCCTTCTCCTCGTCTCCCTCCTCCTCCTCCTCCTCGTCCTTGCCACCGCGGACGACCTGGAAGCGGAGCTCCCCAAGGGCAAGGGCCACGGCGAAGACGACGATGGAGCCGGCGTCCCCTGGTTCGGGGCCGACCCGGGCAGCTTCTTCGGCCACGGCGGCCGGTTCCACGTCCCGGCCGGGATCGGTGGCGGGTGGGGCGGCGGCTTCGGCGGCCCTTCCGGCGGGTACGCGCGCGGTGGCGTGGTTCGGCCCTCCGTTGTCTGCTCCGAGAAGGGGCCCTGCTACAAGAAGCGGGTGACCTGCCCAGACAGTTGCTTCACCTCCTTCAGCCGCTCCGGCAAGGGATACGGCGGCGGAGGCGGCGGCGGGGGGTGCACCATCGACTGCAAGAAGCGGTGCACCGCCTACTGTTGACCGCGAAGCCTCAGCCACCACGTGTCCCGGCCCCTCTCTAGTAATATGGTAATGCCGTGTCACTCTAATGACAGTTGTGTGTGTATATATATATAATATATATGGTAATGAATAAAGAGAGGGACTTATCTTACTTAATAATTTGGTGCGGCACGTGGCTATGGGTCGTACAATGTTCCTCGATTTCGATTTTAAGATTCGTGCACACAATTTGATATAGTGATTAACGACGGATTCCAACCCTTAATTCTATGTGTATATATGTATATATATATAGTATATATTTCTGTATAATAGTATTGCTACAAGTGTTATAAATTGCGTCTCCTCTAACGAACGATGGTTGAATTCTACTAAATCCATGAAAAAATAATGTCTATGTTTTGTAAAGTTCAACCCATCTGGATGATACTCGTGTTGACTTCTTCAAGTCTAAGTCACAAATTGGAACAGTCTCCCCGCCATTTAGTAAGTTTAACTACTTTGTTAAGACTAAACCATTCGATGATTCGCTCCCAAAGTCAATAGTGTGAGGTAGTATATGTAATACGCAAGCCTACTTAATGTTTGCATGCAACAGCTCAGCGAAGGAAGAAGTCAACGCTACTTCTCAATTGGCTACCGTTCGTCCGATGGCCCTCTGATCAAAGATCATAGTAGATCTCTTCCGTTGTTAGATCCGTGACCTGTTCAAGTCAATGCTTTTGTCCCAACTCCCGAAGCCAGTTGTTCTTATCCTCTCTCTCTCTGAATGTATTGCTCACTCCACCTTCCCTCTTCTTCCGTCCATGCTTCTTCCCGGAGTCTCTCGACTGCAATAGTTGTGTATTGAATCTTCATGAGCAAAAGAAGCGGCACGTCCAACCGGCTCGGCCGGTGCATGAAGGCGCCGCTCCGAGCGCTGTGCCACGCACGCGACTTCTACGTGCGCAGCATGAACAGCTGCGCCGGCCGCATGGAGTACGGGCCGCCGCTGGGGTACGGGCCGCAGCTGGGGGCACTGCCGAGGAGCTACAGCCTTCATCAGTCGACGAGAAGCAGCGCCAGCGACGAGGACCTGAGGCAGCTCATACGTGCCGCGTCGCTTAGAGGCGCCCTCTCTCGGTCTCCGGGTCATGGCACGCCACCGCCACCGTCGGCGGTGCCGCGGAGCCAAAGCGTGGCGTTCGGGAGGATCGACGAGGACAAGCCCTGCGAATTCGGGGACGCCAAGGTGGGGGCGGACTTGTTGCTGCCGAGGAGCCGGAGTTACGCTCCCGGAAGAGAGAGGAAGGCGAGGTTGTTTGTTTGATGGATCACGTCGCCAAGTGTATGCGGAAATGACTCTCCTTCCATTTCGTGTGATGGCAACAAGGCTCGCTTGTATCTCAACAGTTTATACATTTAGATTGTAATGGTATCGAATAGTTTCATCGTTTGGCCTTCCTCATCATGAGATGTGGGAACTGTTCTTCCTCCCATCAATTATAAACATTGAATGACAAGTGTGCATTATTGTGGCCCCCCCATGCATGATAATAATGTCACGATCGGTAATAAAGGCGACACGTGGTTTTCGATGGTACATTTCCTGACATGACTTTTTTCCCTGAGATATATTTATTTTATAAACATTTAGAAAATTTTAATATATGTAATATATTTCTTATCCTCAAATGTATGTGGATCCGACCCGATAATGTCCGCCTCCAAAAGCAACTATAACAGCAACCGCCAAATATAATCACACACCTGGACGCGGATCATCTACAGAAGCAGTTTTATCCAAGCCCCTCCAAGTCCCGTACGAGAGCCATTGTCTATCGTTACCGGTTGGGTCCCACCGTCAAGTCGAACTCCCACCGTTCGATACCGAGGGCATTTAGACCAGCATTTGGATGGGATCCTCACACAAAGTGAAACGAGTATATGGTGATGTCGTCTCTCCGCTCCTCTCCGCGGAGCGGCGACGTGCAAATCCCGAGGAGAATGAGAAGCGGCGGCGGAAAAGCGTCCCGCCCAGCGTGGAAGGCCGTGCCGGTGCCGGCGACAGACGACGAGACGGAGGCGGCGGTCGCTGCCGGGGGTTTTCGGGGCGGCGGGGCGGGGGCGAGGAAGAAGTGGGCGGGGCCGCGGGCATGGCTGGCGGTGGACGCGACGGGGTTGGCCCTGGTGGTGGAGGCCGGGAAGCACGACATCATGCGCCGGACGGGGCTCCCCGGCCGCGATCTCCGCATCCTCGACCCCCAGCTCTCCTGCCCCTCCACCGTGCTCGGCCGGGAGCGGGCCATCGTCGTCAACCTCGAGCACATCAAGGCCATCGTCACCGCCCACGAGGTCCTCCTGCTCAACTACCACGACCCCTCCGCCGCTCCCTTCGTCCGCGAGCTCCAGCATCGCCTCAGCCGCCGGCATCGTGACCGGGACCAGGTCATCTTCTTTGGTTTCTTGGTTCGATGAAGATGTCCATGTGTCTCCCCTGACATCATTCTTTAGGCTGCTCAGGGTCTGCTTCCCTTCTTGGTCCATGTGTTTCTTCTTGATTACTTCTCCTCTTGGTTTCTTTCTTCGGTATGCTCAGTTCTTGTGCCCTAAAAAACGGTCCTTGGCAATCGCGTTCTCTCGATCACTCCTGATCTCGTTGAAGAGTTTTCATCACTAGTCATCATCCGTAGCTCAGTGCTCTGCACTTCCATGTTGTCTTTCTCTTTTCAAGTGTATCATCATTAAATCTCCAACTGGCTTCGTAGGATGGTGGGATGGGCAGCAGTGCAGATTTGACTAATGTGTATGATTTGGAGGAGCCAGAGACGAGGACCGACGGGCCATATTATGTATCTCAAGATCTCAGCAGTTCTGGAGGCCTACTGGCTGAACACGACGAGGATGAGAAAGGAAAGGAGGAGCCAGTTTCAGGTCATGGGCCGAGGGATCTACCTTTCGAGTTCATTGCGCTTGAAGCTTGTTTGGAGGCCGCGTGCAGCTGCCTAGAGAATGAGGTCAAAAAGCATCACTTGGAAACCTTTGCATTCTCCTCATGTAATTTATTTTGTATAATTTTCTATAGATTCTATTGATCAGTGTTATTAGGCACAACATTGTCATTAAAACCACTGGTGGATCTTTCTGTCTCAGAATATTTCAGAGTGTCTTTTGGGGTTAAATGGCTATTAATCAGGGTAGAATGACCGAGACAAGTGTTCTTGATTAGAAATCTAAAGCCAAATGCCAACAGGCTACTCGTATCGTTTGGGGCGAGTAGATGTTTTGGATGAGTGTAAGTAGTTGGCTTTTGCTGCTGTTCTCAAGAAAAAAAAAAAAAAAAAAAGCAACCTCCTTTGCGATAGATGGAATATTATTGCATTCCTACAAAATGTCGATTTCATCTGAATTGTAGTTCAAACTTTGGCATCCCTTTTTTTGCTAGCTTTCTAACATTGTACTATATATTACTTATCCCTTTTCTGCATCATCCAATTTTTGGGTTTTATTCCCCAATCATTTACTTTGGATACTCTGGATGCTTGATTTATTTTCAGGCGGCAACGCTGGAGAAAGAAGCACATCCAGCCTTGGATAAGCTGACATCAAAGATAAGCACACTTAATTTGGAACATGTTCGTCAGATCAAAAGCCGATTAGTTGCCTTAAGTGGGCGTGTGCAGAAGGTTTGTTTCCTTTTATATGATTTAACAAATCAAATATGATCTCAGACTCAAGTGTGGTTATAAATTTAGTTCATACAGTGAATATGAAGTATATGATGTCTACTTGTAGCTTTGCTTTGTATGGGACCTCAAATGGTTTAAAATTTATGTGTGGACCAGTCTACTCAGGCTGACTTTGAAGATGAAGGAAGAGACGGTGTTCTCATATTTCACAGATGTAAAAGCTGGTATCTGTGTTTTTATAGTTAACCAAGCAAAATGTGATGTGGAGGAGGTTATGGAACAGAAATTATACAATGGTGAACATATGAGATATTTGCCACAAGGATCGATAAGGTAGGGAGATAAAGTGAGTCAATACAATGAAATATATGTAGAAAAATTGTTCAAACTACATACATGTAGGTCAGTCTATGCAATGAGAAAAAAAGTCTCATGAACATTTAATCTTGCAGAATAGATCTCCATTCAGCGTAGTGAAATTGGTATATTCTGTAATGGATAAACATAATTCATGATGGTCAGTTAACCAACAGAGGAGATTCCTGGTTAGGATGGAGACCAGAGAGTGCCCGTCTGGGGTTAGAAGAAGTTAAAATCAAGATGACTGACTGATAAAGATCAGATATAAGGTTTATCTATTTTCTTTCTTAGACTTTAATTAGTGGTTGGATTATCTTGATGCCCATCACAAAGATTTGCATACTATATCCATTCCGTAAGTTCTGTTATTAGTAAATTTGACTAATGTATCCGATTTTTGAACACTAACAGCAAATAAGGTGATAGAATTATTCTGTTCAGGTAGTCCTGCATATTATTTTACAAGTGGCAAAAGCTCATTATAAACTTCCCCGTCTTATCACTGTCAATGTCATTGTACAAGTGATGAGTTTCATGCTGGTGGCACTGTTCCCGCTTGTGATCTTCAATCAACAATAATTTCCACATTTGGAACTTGTTAGCAGCTTCATTGTTAAAGAATATTTAACTTGCTTAACTACTTTTCAATGATGTCTTCATCAACAATGTAAATGTGACAATGATGAGCATAATGAGATTGATTGAACTAGCAATCTGTATTTCTTATATCTCGGGCTTTGCGGAACAGATACTCATTGGCTCAGCATGACATGATAGGTAAGGGATGAACTTGAACAACTATTGGATGATGATGATGACATGGCCGAGATGTATTTGACACAAAAGTTGATGCAGCAAGATCCCTCTGATGGATCGTCTAATTCTTCTTTATACAATCATGGCAACATGATGGACGATGACAGGTTCTAACTCTTTGTTGTCATGAACATGCTTGCTATGCTTTCTCATCCGGTGTCTCTTTGAGTAACTTCTTGAAATTCAATCTTTTGTAGGGCATGTGCTGAAATTTTATCCGACAATGACATTGAAAATAATCGTGATGGTGATTCTCAAAATATTAATCTTCATCATCGTGCTTCTGAACCCAATATTATCAATGTCGATAGCCACGGAACTCGTACTTACAGTACAAGAAGTAGCAGCAAACATGTTGATGTAGAAGAGCTTGAAATGCTTTTGGAGGCTTACTTCATTCAGATCGATAGCACATTAAACAAACTATCAACGGTAAGTGCACAAGTAACTTGGTGAAATCATTATGAAGTACACCATAAATATGAGGAGAGCAGAGGGATGTGTTATAAATTTTGTTTTCAGGTGGCCATGTCAAAATACAGTGCAAATCAACCTAGCTGGTCAATCATCTTCTGTCCCCTATTGGGCCGGATATGGGATTTAATAATTTGACCTCTGAGTATGATGGTGCTTCTTAGTCACTTCGGTGTGGCACCATCAGATCATGGTAGTGCTTGAAATTTCTGTAGCTCTTAGCTTTCTTAACTGGTTTCTTCATCCGAACACAAAATTAATTTTCCTGAGTACAAGGGAAAAGGAAAAAAACCTCATCTTGTTCTCTGTTGGGCCATTTATTGCTGCCTAAGTGGCAGATCAGAATAGAATGCATAATTGCTAGCTTAGAAAGAACACGATCTCTAGGCTTAAGAATTTTACTTGAAACAAGGACTGTGTCAAAACATGATTTGTAATTCTTGTACATGGTTAATTGTGTAAGAATTTTGCTAGTTTTGCTTGTTGTCATTTAGCATCAATGTTTTGCAACCAGCAAAGTGATTGATTGTATGTCAGACATGCATATTTTTTCTTGATATTTGATAGCCAGCGTCAGCTGTAAGTTTTCTACTTGGAAATGAAACAAATGCTGGACAAATCATTTTAAAGCTCAAACAGCATCGTGTTTGAGGGAACATTCTCTGTTTTTTTTGTTAACATGCTGTTGCTTACACAATTGTCAGATTCATGCATGGTTTATAAATTCTCACATTAGTCTTTTTTTGTTGTGGGCCTTTGAAGCTGAGAGAATACGTTGATGATACAGAGGACTACATCAACATAATGCTGGATGACAAGCAGAACCATCTCTTGCAAATGGGGGTCATGCTAACCACCGCAACCTTAGTGATTAGTGCCTTTGTCTCCCTCGTCGGAGTATTTGGCATGAACATTCAAGTTGATTTGTTTGACAAGAAGAAATCTGGGATGTTGGAGTTTCTGTGGACCATCGGAGGCGGAACCTTCGGCAGTGTGTTCCTCTACATGATAGCTATCGCTTGGTGTAAGCACAGGCGCTTGCTCGAGTAGGCATTTCATCTTGCAAACCGAGAGTCGAGCCAATGCTTCGATGAGTGTGAATTTAGCCGCTGCGTGAATGTTTGTCTCGATATATTTGTCCGTCTGTAGAGTTATTATTGTGTTGTATCGGACGTATTCCGAAGCCGATGTGGCTGCTGCATGATGTGTATTTGTACACGATTGCCTGTATGTGGAATCGAACCCGAGAAATTATCATGTGTTGTTGTAATCTCCCCATGCCTAAAATGTTGCTCCTGTCTGCCGGAAAGTAGGATTTGTCCAAAGTTAGAATTTGCATGTAGTGCCTAAAACATTGCTTGTGTCTGAATTTTTAGAATCTGTGACAGCGACATGTTCTTGATGTTGATGCAATCAGGAGGAAAATTTTGTCTTGGTATTCAGAAATAGGGAATGCTGCATTATTTTGTGCATGCAACGATTGCTAATCCAATGTATAGATTTGTATGGGCGAGAACGCCACAATTGGTCAAATTTAATTATGCATAATTTTCATTTAAAATTTGGTAACCAACGAAGGCCCAATAAATATTGAGCCCAGGGCGTGCACCGTAAGGCTGCCCCCAAACGCACAGTAAAAGGAGTCCTCGACTCTTCTCTTCTCCCCGTCTCCTCTTTCCTTGGCGTCGTCGTCCGCCCGCCCTCTCCCCTCCTCTTTCCCACCGAGTCATTCATCGAAATCGAATCTTGAACCGTCGGTCAACCCCCCCAAAATGACACTCGGGGATGGCGAGTACCGCCTTAGCTGCGTTCTCCGGGCTCATGAAGACGACGTAAGTGCCCTCCTCTTCTCTCTCGACCATCTTTTCTTCTTCGACCGGAAGCATCTCATATGATGCTGCACTCAGAAACCCTGCTTTTGTCCCCTCCGGAACCATAACTTGATTCGTGATCTCAAGATTCCACCCTAGCTTTCGCCTCAAGAACCGTAGTTTGATTCGCCATCTCCGGATTCTACCCTAGTTTTCGTTTCAAGAACCGTAGTTCGATTCTTCACCTCGAGGTTCTGACCTAGTTTTCGTTTCGAGAACCGTTGTTTGATTCTTCGTCTCAAGATTCTTGGATTGCTCCTTGTGGCGATGTTCTTAGGTCCGTCGGATTTGTGTCTGTGGGGATTCCGGGATCGCAACCTCGTCCAGGGACAAGACGGTGAGGTTCTGGGTGCCGGACCCGGAGAAGAAGCATGGTTTTGTGCTGTCGAAGACCCTGGCTGGGCACACCAGCTTCGTGGGCCCACTGGCGTGGATTCCTCCCGGGGGTCAGCTCCCCGAGGGTGGAGTCGTGTCAGGCGGGATGGATACGCTCGTGCTACTCTGGGACTTGGCTAGGGGAGAGATCATGGAAAAGATGACCGGACATCAGTTTCAGGTCACTGGGCTCGCTATAGACGACAACGGGGACATAATCTCATCATCCATCGATTGGTATAATTCTCCTACCTTTATTCGTAGCCTAGTCTTATGAGTGTTTAATTTTAGTTATCGCTACTAATGCTTTTGGTCTTTTGCTCCTCTTTGATCATCAGAGAAGGTTTTGCAATCATTTCTATAGTGTGAAGACAACTTTAATGTAATAATAGGTTCTTTTGATAGAACCTTGAAAATTTAGTGCTTTTTAGGAGTGTGTCGTTAATATGTGGTTCAGACAATGAGGCCCAAGTAGGGTGATTGACCTTTACATTTAGTTTGAAATGCTTAAAGGTGAACCTTGACGATGGACTCAAACATCATTTAAAATCAAGAGGAACCTTACTTTTGCAGGCCGTTGGTCATCACATTGCGAAAATTAGGTAATTGGTTGCAGATTTTATGTCCAGTGTTAATTGGTTTTTGTGGCAGTGCAAGATGGGTTTCGGTAAAAGAATTTGCATGCAAGTCCTATTCAATTGCAACGGCAGCCAACTGGAACACAATTTAATTGGTTCATAAACCTCCGCTCAAACCCATCTCTAGGCACCAAAATATTTGGTAGGAGGAAATTGTCGCCATTGCGTCCTTATGTGACTATTATAATTTACATCATTTTTTGATTGTTTTACTTTGCTTAGTCCTGACTTGTAGGCTCTTCTTGCTAAAAATTTTTCACCTCTTTTATTATAATATGTAAGTACACCCTGTACATCTGTGTTGTCTTCATGAGTAGTTAAAATGTTATTGTGCATTAGGTATTGCTCGTGTGATGTGTAAAAAATATATGTTATAAAATGTAATTGGTTATTGTCAATAGTTGTCGGAATGTTCTTTAAATAAATATGACTACTTTTGGTTTCACTTTATTTTGGTGATGCTTATTCTAATTCTTGTTGCGTTTGCATTATCCAATTGGCTCGTGTTGCAGTACGATACGGAGGTGGAGAAAAGGCCATGCTGTTGAGTTTTGGGAAGCTCACAAGGTGGCTGTTCAAGCAGTTTTGAAGCTTTCCACTGGTGAATTCGTTACTGGTACCTCCTTCTATGAAGTTATGAGTTGGTTAGAGCTGTTAGATCTGGTAATTGTGAATTTGACTTTTTTTGTGATCTGAAAGCACAGGTATTTAGTCATGTTTAATTTATGCAATGCCAAATAAAATTCATGATTTGCAGAATTTATTTGATTCATAATAGATTTATATTATCATATCACAAGTGAAAGCCTGCAATTTATGTTCATTTGGGCCCTTTAATTGGAAGGTTTACATGCTTGGTGAAGGTCCAGCAGACCGTATATTGTTCTTCTTAAAATATACTTTTCATGGTTGGTGTCAATAGCAGAGTATGATAATTAGAATATGTTTGGAGAAGAACTTAGTGTGCTTGTATAATAATCACCATGCAGTAATTCTTCTTGCAGGAAGAAACCTAAGGGAATAGTGTTAGATGATGATGTACGTATTGAATATATGCAAGATCTCTTAGCAAAGGTTTTTGAATTGCATTGGCGAACAATACCTCAGTTATTACCGAACATCTCAGCTGTAGTCACACAGAGGCTTATGTTTCAAAAATTTTATTGGGCCTTGCAATTTGTGAATTTCGATTATTTTCTATTCAATCACCCTTTATATATTAATGCACTAAAATTGAAGGATGTCAACGTTCCCTACAAGTCCAGAACATGAAAAGCAAATGATTGATTGGAACTTCATTGAACAGAGAAGCATCCCATTGGAATGGAAGGACAGTGAAATTTAAACTATAATTGGGCATGTCATCGCCACCTATTTAGATTTCTAAATGAATGGTCAAACATTTGGTTGATTATTGATTCAAGTTGTGCTCTCATTCACATCACATGAATGTCATACTAATGTTATAAGCCCATAAGTGAGTGTGCACAATCTTTTATTGCTAAAAAATTGTTGACAAAGATTTAATTGTTTGTCTAGGTTCCAGTGATTCAACCCTTAAACTTTGGAGAGGACGGACTTGTTTGCATACTTTTGTGGGTCATGCAGGTTGGTTCTAGTATTATTTTTTTATTATGAGTAAACTAACATATGAAATGTCCACAGTTGTTCTTTGAGGTGTTTTCGAGTGTGATAAATACTTGGGTTTGAAATTGCTTTTTATGGTATCTTCCTCTATTTTTCATGCATAATTCTTATAATTATTCATGCTTATTCTGTGTCATTTTCTTCATGACCCTTTTATTATGCCAATGCTGATTTGAAAATTTCAAAGCATCAATGAGTGTTTTAATTATGACAACAATTTCTTATGTAGTACTTGTAAATAATCTTTTGTTTAAGGGGTCTGGTTTTCTGTTCTCACATTGTATTTCTCGGGTCCAAAGGTAAATAGTTTCTTTAGTGTCTAATTTTCTTAATACAAGCAATCATATTGGTATTGCTTTGTCAAGTTTTACAGTGTTCTTCTGTGATATTGCTTCCTATCTGCAGCTTCAACATAAATGAACCAAGAGAGTCACATGAGTTGGTATAGTGAAGAAAGATGGGATATCGGTGATCCTTTGGTGTCATTTCATCTTCTAGCTTAAATGATATCCATCCAACTTCAACCACTTATTTTTTTGAGGAGGATGTTTCATTCGCTAGATCATGTTGGTCATATGATTAATATTAAATAGTCTAGTCAGGTTTGCTTTTTAAAAACATGCTCCCAAGTCATCAGATGGGTTACATGAGTGATTCTCACATTTGGATTTAACTGCTTTTATTTGCAATTGAGTCTGTTGCAGAATTTGAAATGCTCTACCGAGCAAGGTTTAAGCAAATGTATTAAAAATCCATTGAGAAATGGAGATAAACTTGTTGAAGCAAATATATGTTGAACATAAATGTGGTGTACAGATACCATTAAGATGGTCAATCTCTTACGAAAATGGACTGGTCAACATATGTACTTAATTTTGTTTAATTTATAGCTTCATGTTACCTTTCAGGGAAGTAAATTGAGTTTTGATTTTTCGTTTTTGGTCTCAGGGTATTTTACACACTTCGGTGTGACATCTCTTTAGCTTCTTTAGCTATTTTGTTTATCTCATTTATGACAGTCTTTACAAACTTGCTTTGTCATGTTAGTGTCAAGTCTCTAAAACATTTTCTGAGCATGATAATATTTCTCTTGCATTTTTAGAGGTGCAACATCAACCGACTACCATTGTGGGTCTCACAACCATTGTTAGGACAACATTTAGCTAAATTTGTTGTTGCTTTACTGGGAGGCATTCCATATGGCCACTTTCCCTTCTTTTTCTTTTTTTTGAAGAAGAATCTCTTTCTTTTGTATGCATGTGGCTGGCATTCAATTTGTACTTATTTCCATAAATTATAGCTAATGTTCTTAAGGCCCTCACAGATACTGTTCGTGGTCTAGCTTTCATGCCTGGATATGGGATCCTTTCTGCATCACATGATGGGTGAGTCAGTCTTGGCATATTTGTCAAGGGCAAGTGATTTTACTATTTCTTATTACAAATTCTCCCAATCCTATTATGGGCCTTTTTAACTGCTTGAATGATTGATTATGAGAGGTATAGCTTCATAAATATATCTTCTGGGCACTAGTTCTGTGCAAGCTGCATGAAGCAAAAAACTATTATATTGCTGATTTTAAATTTTTTGTTGATACAAACTTGATGAAAAACTTATGTAGTTTACATTTTTTTCTCATGCTTTTCATCTTCATTGACGGAGTATGCATGCTTGTCTGTATTTTAGTCAAAGCAGATGATTTAGTCAAATCTATTTTTTTCTAAATTTTAGAATAAGGAATTTGTACATTTAGTAA
Source organism: Musa troglodytarum (assembly GCA_023547065.1). Taxonomy (NCBI): domain Eukaryota; kingdom Viridiplantae; phylum Streptophyta; class Magnoliopsida; order Zingiberales; family Musaceae; genus Musa; species Musa troglodytarum. The sequence goes on along the minus strand of CP097507.1, from coordinate 1,571,051 downwards.
TTATGAAATGAAATAGTTCTCTGTTTTAGATCTGTGTTGATCAGCGAATATAATTTCTTGAATGCATGCACAATGTGCATTCTTGCAAGTGTATGACCACTATATGACCTTAAGTAGACATTTACGCAGGCTTTTGCAAGTGTATTACTAATGTACCATTAGTGGCAGCATATAGGAAGCAGGGACTATGCAATCAAATACTACTTATTGCATGCTTGATCTCTTTTTTGAAGGTAGGGTGAGTTTCCTATGCTATGTGCATTGCTTTCTTGACAATTGAGGGATGTGAACTACAATGCTGATCTAGAAAGTTGGTCAATGCATAAACTTCGAACATGGGTTTTAATTTGAATTGGATTTACTCTTCATAACAATATGGAAGCAATGGTGGAGTGCCAATACTGGACCCATAAGCTTGTAGGGGCTTGAGGATGGTTGAAGTAAATAAATGATGATGACAGCTTGACCATCTAGTACCATCTTCTAGGTTATTGCCATTATGTGGCTAGGTCCCAGTTAATCACCAGCTAATCATAATTATAAGTCGTATACTATTATTGAAATTAATTAATTTCTTGTTCACATTAGATTGTTCAAGTTGCTGATGTGTTTCTATTATGATGGATAGTGACTGTTTATGATTTATGCTTTGAATTTATTCTTTCTAATCTTCCCTCAATGTTTGCTTCCAATCAGACAATGCATTTCTTTGGTAATTAATTTTTAATTCCTAAACTTCTCTTGTTGCTCAATTTAATTTTTTCAATCGAGTGGCAGCACTATCAAGTTATGGGCTTTGACTGGTCAAATTTTGATGGAGATGATCGGTCATACTTCTCTGGTATATTCTGTTGATGCCCATTTGTCTGGAATTGTTGCTAGTGGAAGTGAAGACTGTTTCCTCAAGATATGGAGAGGTGGTTTCCTCTTGGATTTGTGCATACATTTTGACATAATTAAGAAGCTATTTTGTTTTGGTGGCCCTATTTTGGGAGATATTTATCTTTCAAGATATCTAGAATATGAATTATGCAAATCCATGGCATATTTGATGAAAACCTTGTCTTTTTGTGCCATGATCATGTTTACTTCTAACTTTTTGTTTGCACATAACTAATATTGAGTCTAAGAGATTGAAATTTGAATAGGTGTAAAAGCGTGCCATGGCAGTGAAACTATGTGATCATGAGTAATCTTTTCCAAATCCATTTTGCCTTTCAATTATATTTCTAGTTCATGTACTGTCTTGTTCCAGTCCAACCACATTGTCAACCATTAATATTGGGTCTCATCCATGAAAGCCACAAAAACAGTGGTTGTAGTCTATTATGCGTAAGCACTATGTTCAGCTCTAGTTGAAGGTTGTCATAGTTCATTTGTACTTTTTAAGGACGATGTTCCTTTAGTGCATGTGTCACAAAAACACTATTATCGCTATTACTTTTTTGCTCTGTTTTCTTATTGTTTATTATAAGGCCAGTGAAATATATATATTTTCATTCTCAAAGTGTTAATTGAGGCTATTATTATTGTGGTTTCTATATAAAAAATGGTTAGTAGTCAACACATTGTTGGTAAACAATAGAAACAAAATCTGTATTCACTCAGGATCTGACTATACAGTTGTATATTCTTGTTCTTGTGGTTATACTCTAAAATTTTGTTAATTTTTTGTTTTTTGATAATTCGTATCTGTGGTGTCTAGACTGAAGGGCCCACGCAGATGAGCTCTGCCCACGCGTTTCCATCTTTCTAATCATAATTAATCATATTTCATCAAATTTTCTTGATGTGGTTTAAATTATATTGATAGGAAATTCTTATGCTAAGCAGATGGGACGTGTCTACAAAGCATTGAACACCCAGGATGTGTTTGGGATGTCAAATTCTTGAAAAATGGAGATATTGTCACAGCATGTTCTGATGGAACTGTGAGAATATGGACATTACATAGTGATAGCATTTGTGACCCACCGGAGCTTGAAGCTTTCGGATTGGAACTTTCTCAATATAAAACAAGCAGGTATTTATTTGTTCTTCAATTCAAACTTGTCAATACACTGTGAAGATTATTAAAGAAAATTTGAAAACTGTCTTTTCCTAATGTCCAATAAGAGTTTATGATATTATTTTTGGAAGACTGACTGACTGACTGAACTTATTTCTTTAACTATTAATCAGTTAGGATAGGTCATAGGTGTACTTGTTTAGTGGGATCAGTTGAAATTCTTTAGCTGAATGGTTGTGTATAGTTGAGCTGGCTAGGTGACTCATAATGAAGATAATATTATATGGGATGTCAATTGACGTCATGGTTTTATTATCAGTTGGACTGATACGTGTCGATCAGTATCTATCTGTCTAACCAAGTACTGATACTGAAGTGTTTGGTTTGGTACTAATATATTACTGTTCATTTTAATTTTTAATTTAGCTGATAATACCATGCACTATAGGTCAATCATCATCCAGTACATGGTTCGTCTTACCGGTTCATACCAGTTTACTGACTGACCATTGGTACGATATGTACTGATGTACTGATACATAATATGGTGGGGTGTACCAACAAACTGGTATACTGCCACTGAGCAGTACGTCATGATATGGTGAACGTTGATCCAGCATATTAATTCTGTACCTGTATGATGGTCATTGAAATTGATGTTTGACCATGATTTAAAACTTGATTGAAGCATTATATTCCACAGTTATATTGGTTAACTGCTACTTGTCTACATTTTTTTTATTCTTTTTCAAAACCTGTTTCAGGAAGAAAGTTGGTGGTTATAATTTGATGGATCTTCCTGGTTTGGAGGCTTTGCAAGTTCCAGGTCTGGTATCATTAACATAATAACCTTTATATAAGAACAACTTCATCGCAATGTATTCCATAGCAGTATGCTTCTGTTTGCTTCATATTCATGATATGATCTCAGTTCTTATTGTACTTGAATTTATTCTTTGGACATTTACTAAATTATAAATCATAGTATAACTCTACTAACATTTGTTATATGGTCAATCTACAACATGTTTCTTTTCCTGGTGTTTAGAGATACCCCATTGTTATGGTAATGAAGTTGTAATATATATGGTTTTATATGAAGTTGAGACAACCAATTAAGCAATTACTACTTGATGTATAAGGTAACATGGCAAGGTTTCAGACCAAGGTCCAGTGTGCTGATGGATTCCCATGGTATCAATATGGATTAATGTATTGACCCTTAGTATTGGTTGGTGCCTATTGGTACCCCCATACCAAGGAGAAAGAGAGAGAGGGAGAGAAGGTGGTGGCGACAATAAGGTGAAGCAAGGAACAGGAGGCAGAGGTATGGCGATGCAAGGAATAGGCAGTGGTGGAGGAGGCAGATATGTTAGTAGTGATGGCGGCAGAGAAGGCTACTACGGCGACAGCCAAGCCACCGGGGAGGTGTGGGGGTGGGGGTTTGGAGGCTGAGTGAGAGAGAGGAGATACCAAAATACCGAGAGGGGAGAGGACCTGAATAAAATGTTCAAAAAAATCCTAGTTCCAGGTAGTAAGCCTATTGTTCAATACACCATGAATTGGACATATCTTGATTAGACTGCTTGATCTGGTAAGTCTACTAGGAATGAACACTATTCTAAGTTGGATGGGCAATATCTCCCTGTCCGTGTACTGGTCATGACCTCATCTAGTAAAAACTGACCAGCATAGACCAATTGTGTTAATTTTTTGAACCTTGAATTAATATATACATTGCACTTAGAAAGGGTGAGTTTCTTAAGATTCCAAAATACACTTCTTATAGAGTAGGATTATTGGGAGTAACAAAATCACCAAAAAGGAAAAAGTTTATCTTACAGGACTTCTTATAATTAGTAGGCTATTTATATGAGTGGTTATGTGATGATTAAAAAGCGCTGGGCGCTCGCCTAGCCTTCGGGCGAGGCGAGCGCGCTTCACTTCAGCGCGCGGCGCCGCTGGCGCTTCGCCGAGCCAGCGTCGGGCGCTTTGAAGCGCGCCGGGTTCGCCGGCATCAACCATCGCGATTGGTTGTCGCTCCGTTGCGCGCCATCGCCGTCGCCGCCGCCGCCGTCGCCGCTGCGCTCGTCGCTTCGCGCCGCTATCGCCGCCGCCGCCGCCGTCGCCGCTCATCGCCGCCATCGCCATGCCGTCTCGTCGCTCGCCGCTCGTCACCCTAACGGCGCGTCCGAGATGTCAACGGGCGACGTCGCTCGAAAAGTTAAAAAAAAATTCCTATTAAAAAATGAGCCTCGGGGACGTCGCCCGAGGCTTCGGCAACGTCACCCGAGCCTCGGGGACGTTGCCCGAGCCTTCGGCGACGTCGCCCAAACCTCGGTGACGTCGCCCGAGGCTTAAAAAAACTAAAAAAATAATTTTTTATTAAAAAATTGATTTTTTTATTTTTTTATTAACAATATACTTTTAACAGTATACTGTTAACAATATACTGTTAACAGTATACTAATAACAAAATTTTTTATTTATTAAATTAATAATATATTATTTTAATTTTAATACTACTAATTTTTAAATTTAATAATATATTTTTATTTAAATAATTATATTTTTAAATTATATTATATATTTTTATAGCGCCTACCGATTTTAGGCCTTGGCGCCTTTTGGCGCCTAGCGCTTTTTAAATCACTGGTTGTAAGCCCTTGAGAATATTCATATTTCATGTGATTATTTATTAAGTGTAGTTAGATAGTTTTTCTCTCTCTCTTGTTCCTCCATGAGAGGTTTTGTTTTGTCAAATTGACAAAAGGCATAATAGAAGAGTTGTATCCCATCAGGAATGTAATGAGACAAATAAGCTGCCAACCCCAGCGCTTTCTTACAGGAATCACCCTTGTCAATGATCTGCTCTATTTCTGAAAATAGTTAGTCTAGAACATGCCAAAATCACTTCTAAACTTGTTAGATTTTAGATATTAGTCTCATGAAGAAAATGTGAGTAGTGTCAAACCTATAATTTGGCTGACAATGTCATCATGGATTATTGATATATACTTATTTTGCTACAATGCTACCAAGTTTACACCACTGATGTTGGAATCAGAACCAAATTTAGAATTTGGGAATGAGACCCATAGAGGATGCTAGATTGGGATTTTTTTGGAACTGACGTAAAATTGATCAAAATATGCTGGTTATAATTGGTCCAAGATTCAGCCCAAAACTGGTGACAGCAGTTACCGATGAGTTGAACTAGATGGGACTTGCAGGAACCTATTAGAAAGATTGGAACTCATTGTGATCGACCTAACTTGATGGTAGTCGATGGTGTTAAATGAAATTAGTGAGGACTGTTTGGACTTGGCTTGAACTAATTGTAATTGTTACGATCAATTGAGGGATGGACTTGACCTGTTCTGTTTGGGCCTTGGCGATCTTGCATTGGGTTTATTGGTTTTAGCCTTTTCCCGATAAGTCCAGTTGTTTCCTTAACAACTTGGGGTAGTTGGACATTCTTTTAGCCTTCTTGTGCCAAGAGTGTCATGATATGAAGGTGGAGCATCCACAATCTGTCTCATATCTACATAATCATCGTGGTCACCCAATTGGCATTGGCATGATGTTACACGTGCTGTAGCATGAACAATTGCCCTTTGTGTTCGTCAATAGGTGATCGACACCTATTGCTAGTCAGTGGCATTGGCATGTCATGATAAGGAAAATCATGAAGATAGTGGGATTGGTAGTCCTTTCACTGTTCATTTCTTATGATTTTTTGGTTTTCTCTCTTCTACATGAGGATCAATACATCATCATTGATTTATTTCTTTTGTTTTCAGATTTGCTAGATAGATTTGAGAATCTATTTATCACTAACGGAGTAGCTGCAATCATCGACAAGACAAGTCTCTGAGAAGACTTCTTAATTAACAAAACAAGGGATTTGATCAGTCTTAGTTTTACAAGTGCTATTTTACTTGACAGAGCTCACCGGTGAGGAGGGATATGTATCTGAGTTCAGTGGCTTTTTTTTGTTATTCTATCAGCTTTAACTTGCATGCAATTGCATTCTTTTGCATATCACACCTTGGTTTGCTCTAACATCAGCATTAGTCTTTTTCTAAGTCAAAAAGAGTCAAAGTAGGAATGATAACCCAGCAATGCGAATGGCAATTGGCAGTGGACAGGTGTTATAAGTGGAAAAAACTCAATTAGTCTGTTTCTTTACCAACTACTAAACTGATTCATAAATAGATAGATTAAGTGAGATGTGTCATGTAACAATTTACCCACTTCTTTATTGCTGATAAGAGAGTGTAAGTGTGTGTGTGTGACAAATATAAACTCTGTATGTCAGACTATATGCTGGGTATGTCATCATTTTTTATATCGCATATTAAGGGTTTTTTTTTGTGGCATGCAGGAATATGTAATACAATATTGTTTCTTGATTGTTTGTCTTGTGCAGTCACTTCATTAGTTTGGTGTATATATATATTTCTCATTTGAGTGTTCCTTTTTGGTGGTAAATAGGCACAAAGGACCGGCAGACAAAAGTTATCAGAGAAGGTGATAACGGTGTTGCTTATTCTTGGAATTCAAAGGAGTATAAGTGGGACAAGGTATATGTTCATAAATAGATTTTGTATATGTTCTTAGAGAGAACTTGTTGAGTCATTTTTATGTGCTTGCTTTTGTTTGCAAATGAGTTTGTTGTTATGCAATTTTTTAAGCTCATACAATGGTCTTTCGCAAAGTTAAGCAGGAAGTAGTAATACTCAATGCTTCTCCAGATTTTGCTCTGTTCTATTTAAAGTTCCAACAAAGAGATTGTTATATTGTAAATCACAGACCCTTTCTAAACTTTCGAGTTTCTTGACTTTAATTTAAACTTTGAACTTCTATGGAAATGCTATTGTGCTTTAATCTGTTTTTTTATGTCTGGTCTTGAAGATAAGGTTCTTATTTTTGTAAAGGCCTTGCCAAAGCTTCTTAGTTCTTTGTCAGTTTATCGATCACCAAAATGATCTCTCTTATGGAGAAGTTAAATCCCTAATTTGTCATCTATTTTTGGATTTTTTATTTTACTTTCTGTTTAAGTAATGAGCAAGACTGAGTGAGAAAGATCAATGTTTTGCAAATGAAGTTTCTGTTGCATCAAGTTTCTAGTTTCAGATTTGGTTTAGATACTGCTGATCTGAGCCATTAAAACTTTAAACCAAGGAATCAAGTTGTTCAGGTACTTGTCATGTTAGATGTGATCTAACATGATTGTCAGGTGGTACATGTTTTACTAAAGCTGTGACTAGAAGTGAAAATTGAAGAAAAAAGAAAGAAGGAAAACACTTGATAGTTTAGAATGGTTGCACTTCTACATGTGCCATCAATGAAACATCTTAAGTGGGGCCATGAGAACTCTGTGAGATCTTGGTCTACACCAGCTGCTTTTGCTCTTGAAAAGAGTCACGGAGATGTTAAACTTTGAGCTCGTGTTAGTTTGATGACCTTGAGCATCCATTTTAAAAGGCTGATCTGTTTTTTGACATTTATCACTTATACTGGTTGAATTTAGATATTTATAGTTATTTCTTTCTAAAAATTGATTATGTTTGTCATCTTGGTATGATCATTTTGGTCTTGTTTTTCTTTGGAATATAGAATTTTTAAAATTAAGTTTTCTTATTGGTGTTTTTACCTACTAAATGATCAGATTGGTGAAATCGTTGATGGACCTGGTGAAGGCGCATCTAATCAGGTTCTTGATGGTACACATTATGATTATGGTATGCAACAAGTCTTATGCATTGAACTTTCCCATATATGTATATGTCTCTGATGGAGTTTTCCTTTCCTTTTTGGGTTTTAGTCTTTGATGTCGATATTGGGGATGGTGAGCCAATTCGTAAATTACCATACAATAGAACAGGTGATCACTCTTTTCAAATCCTTAAATTATTATATCATACTTGCCTTTGATGCATCAACCTTTAATATTCATTTATTTTAAAATATGTATTGTGCTGTTGTAGCATCATTTGTAATGTTTGTGTGCTGTCTTAATTATTGATGCATAAAGAAGATAAAAACCGTACTCACGGTGAATCATAGTATTGCATATAATCATTATCAGACATATAGTTTCTCTTTCCAAAAGACTTTGATAATTTGGAATTTGGCATAAAGAAACAATATCTGAAAATAATCATTATCAGATCCAATAACATAAGGTATCTGTCAATTCAAATTATAAAAATGTGTTCTATCCTTTTTGTTACTAGATAGCATCGATTTTGTGGGTTTATAAATAGTGAAAAACACTTTATACTCACTTTGTTTAGTAAAAATGATGTCTTTTTATATCAAATAACTTTTTTCTGCATAATTCTAGCATCCATAGATAAGCGATGTTAGTTGACTGACATGCAAGGCAAGAGTTTTAAGATTCTTGCATGTTCATTCAGATGTGGGTACTGTTTACTGATTGAAAGCATGTGAGAAATTATCTTACCAGGACATGTCTCATGGAAATTCAGTAAGCACCTAGATTTGGTTGCTAATCGAAGAAACAGTTGAACTGATAAATCCAAATAGAAATTTGGTCAGGAACTTTCTTTAAACATCAGAAACATGTGCTAAAAATAAAAAAAATCTTTTGACTCCAAAGATATCAAAATTCAATATATATCCCAATGAATTGGTCAACAAAGAGAAGTTCTGATTATGATATCAGATCTTAGTACATGATTGGATGATTAAAAATGCTCTAAGGTTTTTCTATCAGCAGACATGAAGGTATCTGAAGTTTACTATGAAAAATTATTCAAGAAAGATCCAAATACTTAAATCTAATAGTTATATTCCTCAATCTTGATTCTTTACTCTATGCCTTTACACCATAACTAGAAGGCGAGAGACAGTTTGGGGTATTCTCCAGGAAGGAAGAAGAATGAGGACATGGTATAAAGATGAGAATGATCACGATTTTAGGTTTGAGGAGTATGTGCAAAAAGAAGATGACAAGTAGATCATCAGACTTTAATGGATGGTGTGTTTCAGTTTCATCTCTCTTTCACCCATGTTTTTTTTTCTATGTGTATGCTTGTCTGTTTTTTGATTTACGATATAAACTTGGACATTTAGTACCTTTCATCACTAATATTTCTCAATCTGAGTGGTCCTCAAGGTGAGTAGCCAAAAAGGCCATTCCTTACAAAATTGAATAGTACAAGACTGAAAATGGTTTGAGCTTGTTGGTTAGCCTATAATACAAGGTTTTTTTTTTACATTCTATGATTGCATTTAAGGTCTTAAGAATCACCTTTTGATGAGAAGTTTGTCATTAGCATCTACTTTTACTTTAATATTGCTGCCATCAACTGGAACACCATCTCATTGTTGTTACAACCCTTTTTTTTACTAAACTACTTGCACTGATATTGCCATTGGAATTTGGACACGATATCTTTTTGAAGAAGACACTTTTATGTATGAGTTTATATTTACATGTAGGTTCATGCTTTCCTTTTTAGATATGCTCTTTCCTTAAGCTATCACAATATGTTTTTATTACTATGCAAATTTACTGTTTGTGCTTTGCTGGAAAGCTTGCTTCTTATTAAAAAAGTATGTTGTTTCCAGATAACCCTTACACGGTTGCTGACAAGTGGCTTCTCCAAGAAAGTCTGCCTGTTTCATACCGCCAACAAATTGTAGATTTTATTCTTCAAAACACTGGGCAAAGAGACTTTTCTTTTGACCCATCTTTTCGGGATCCGTATACCGGGTGTAAGAACAGGCTCTTTTTTCTCATGTTGATTTTGTCTTTTAGGATATCGGTATGATTATTTGCTCCCCATGATTCATTTAATGTTTGTTTCTCATTCAGCAAATGCATATGTACCTGGAGAATCATCCATTTCACAAGGTTTGTGCTCTTGTTTAATGTGTATTTTATGGTTTATGTCAACTAACTGAACTGTCGGTTCCTTTTTTTGTTGAAGCATAATAAACAAATTGCTACTCAAGATTTCTGCTGGCCATTAGTATGAGCCTTTTTTTTTTTGTCATCTTTTTCACTATTTGCATCATTGTAGGTGTCAGAACAGCACCATCTTTCAAGCATATTCCAAAGGTATCTCTTCTTTTGCTTTCCCTCTTGTTTTAATTGGCAATAAAATGTTGTAATTGAAGTGGGTTAATATATGTTAAAAATTTCACTGTCTACTTTCTTGATTCAAGCATCTGTGAAGATTGCATATTTTCTGATATGTCCAAGCTTTTGCTGCTTCTATATGCTTAATTTTATCAAATTGGTCAATGCATATACATAATCTTAAGAGGCAGTCAAATTGATAGCAATTCCATATTAAATGACAATTGGTATTTTTTTTATCATGTATCATATGTTGTTAACATTTCTGAGTTTTTTTTCCCCATCGTCTCATAGTGTTTATGCAACTGATTTGTAAGGGTTTCTTCTGAAGACTTTTGTCATCATTTTCTAAATGATGGGTGTACACAGTGATTTCTGACATGATTTTATTAACAAAATTGAATTCATGTTTATTTATTCGGTATTCTTTTAATCTGTCAACTAGATCTATCTTAAGTTACCAAATAAGCAAAGATTATTTTTCATGAAGCCATTGTTTATTTAATAATTTTGGATAGTTCTTGATGGATGTAGTTTTAAATCTTTATAAGCTAATTCAACTTAAGGGTCCATAATGTTTACAGTTTTTTAGTCCTTGTCAAAATTTTAAGGCATTTATCCTTGGATCTTGTTCATGGATGCGTTGTGTGTGGATGTGTATAGCAACTGACTGATTGTTTGGCAGCATTAATTATTTTTCTCTCCAAGAGACAGTTCTTCTTGCCTCCTATATTTTCTTTTTTGCTTTTCTAGGTAGGAATGCTTTTCTTTGATTCTGCACAGTTGGACGGAATTCTAAAGAAGATCTCAGAATTCAATTCAGCGCTTGTGACTGATGTGGTAATATATCTGCTTTTAAGTTGATGGTCTTTGTAGATAGATATGAATGCCAGTAGAAACATTGGATGCACCTTGTGATCATGTTAAACCTGCACTCTGCCGCCTTCGTAATTAAAGAGGTTGATGGAATCTCTGTATTTTTTGGATGTTGATAATGTAATCTTATTTTCTTTTGTTATAGATAACTTGATCAGTTATATCCCTACTGGACATGGCTTTGACTCTTTCCACTTGAATAATCCTTTTCTTTAGTTTCTATTGATCAACATGGTACTGGTGGTATGCGACCTAGAAGATTTCATGTGTAAGGGGCAACTTCACTTTGTTCAAATTTATATTGATTGTTCAGGAAATCAGTTTATCAAATATACGATCTGCTTTGTTATTATTAGTCCAAGCATGGGGCATCAGATTGGGCTTTTGTGGTGTTATCAATTGTGTGCTCTTTGACACTGCATGCTTTAACTTGTAAAACTGATAAAAGTAAATAATCGAACAAGGTCTTTCTAGTAATTAGTTAATATTGCTCCTAAGAATAGGGCTTAATGGACAAAAGGATCTGTGTTTCAACCCCAGATAGTTGGGAGCTACTAAGATTTTCACAATCATTAACTTCATATCTTACATGCATTGCATTATTTTGTTGGTGGTATGGATCCTGTGCTTCTGATATACATACATGTGTGTGATTCCCCATTTTAATTCCTGTCTCTTTTCAGTTGTTTTATTGTCCATTATCTAACAATAAGATTTCTGTGTGTGCCGAAGTAAAAGGATGTAATCAATATCTACCATTGTGCTGTGAAACACCTTTTTCTTTTCATACCTGTCATTGCTGCTGTCATATATCTTCTCACTAGTTTATATTCACCTCATTCTATTAGGAGAAATCACTGTCGCTCTCGGAGCTTGAGTTGTCAAGGCTGGCAGCTATTGTGAAAGTTTTAAAAGATACATCACACTATCATTGCAGTTCCTTTGCAGATGCTGATATTCTATTATTGTTGAAATTGTTGAAGTCATGGCCAATTCCGATGTTATTTCCTGGTAATCCTCTTGCATTCAATTTTCATTTGGTCTTTTCTTCATGCGCATTTGTCTATATGGATTTATGCCAATAGGGCATTGTTAATATTTTTTGCATGCTTCCATTACTTTGTCAAGTAACTTGTACATTTCTGACATGCCTTTCGTCATGAACAGTGTCCATCCTTAGTGCACTCTACCTTGCATCTAGAACATAGTTCATTCTGCAGTATGTGCATCTCACACTGCTGGACATGCCAAGGCATTTCTAGAAAAAAGTTATTTTAGTATTCTGCTTGTTGCACAGTAGCACACTTGTATTGTATCATCATGCTTCATAAATTTAAGGGGGAGACTTGACTGTTTTGCGCAATATAATTTTTATTTTACTTTTATGAAAACACATATAAAACACATACAAGGCCTATATAGTGATTTAAAAAGGCCTATATATTGTATCATCAGGCCTCGTCTTGCCTCGCCTGAGCGCCTCGTGTTTGCACTAGGTGGCACGCTTTAATGAGGCGCCACCTGGGTGCTCGAACTGGTTTAAGGCTGGTTTGGTTCATAGTTTCTTACCTCAAAAGCCATGCTTCACGCCCATGCGACCTCGAGGAACCCTAGCGTTGCTTCTGCCTTCGTCGCCTTGTGCCGTTGCCTTTGCCGCAGACGCAGCGGACCGTGCCTTTCTCTGTTGTTGACGAACGAGTTCGACGGCCCCCGTAGGTATCACTATTGCTTCCTTCCACTGTTGACGAAGAGGTCTGCAGGTTCCTCCACCACCAACGGACGCCCTTTGGAGCTTCCGTCGCTGCCGCTACTGTTGTCCGCAGCATTCATCGCTGTCGTCATTACTGTTACTGCTACCATCCATAGCTTCCCTCATGGTGTTTCCTGCACAATTGTTGCTATTGTCGTTCGTAGTGCTGCCGCAACTATCTTAAACTAATCCTTCGCAGCTGCTGCTATCTCCCTTTGTTACTGTTAACATTTTTTTCCCCCCTCTCACTTTAAGTAATATATTGTTAACAGTATATTTTTAATTTAAATAAATATATTTTAAATTAGATAATATATTTTTTATATTTTAATATTTTAGAGAATATTTTTTTCTCCCTCTCTAACTTAAGTAATATACTGTTAACAGTATGTTTTTAATTTAATATCGTAGTTTTATTTAAATAATTATATATTTTTTAATTATATTATATATTTTATATTTTAACATTTCAGAGCATCTCGCTTCGCTCAAGCAAGCGCCTAGCGCCTTGGGTGTTTTGGGATTGTGGCGCCTAGCGCTTTTTAAATCGTTGGGCCTATATTAATGTGAAAATTCAACCAAAAATATAATTAGATTTAGATTATTTTAATTATTTAAATTTGTGTGGTGATATTTATTTGTTCAAGTCCACAAAATTTAAATATAAATGTTATAAAACTCATGTTAATATAATATAATATAATTGTGTCCTTGTCATGTTCGTATCCTAATTTTTTTAAAAATGATGTGTTGCCATCTTTGTGTCCCGTGCCCATGTCCATGTTCGTGCTTCTTAGTAGCAATTTCAATAGGCGCTTGGGTGCTCGCCTAGGCACTCAGGTGAGGCGAGGCCCAAGTGCCTCGTTTCTTGTCCAGGCGCTTCACTTCAAAGAGGTGCTGCCTGGGCTCTCACCCGAGCCAAGGCGTTGGGCACTTCGGGCGAGTGCTAGGGTTAAACTAGGCAACGGAACCAGCGTCTGGTTCGATATCCAATGCTTTAGTTGGTTCAATCCCACTCTCGTCGCATATTAACAGTATACTATTAACTGTATACTAGTAACAGTATTTTTATTTATTAGATTAATAATATATAATTTTAATTTTAATATTGCTAATTTTTATTTATTTGAAATTATTGTTATTGTTTTGAATTTTGAGACTTTTTGTTAATGTGATATTGTGATTTTGTAAGATTTTTTAATTTAATATCATATTTTTTTTATTTAAATAATTATATTTATTAATTATATTATATATTTTTATATTATAGCGCCTTGGGCGAGCTCCTAGCGCCTTGGGCGTTTTTAGACCTTAGCGCCTTTTGGCACATAGTGCTTTTTAAATCAAGTCTCTCATACATAATATGTTGCTTTTGCCTTGCAGTAATAGATATTTTGCGGATGATTGTCTTGCATCCAGATGGAGCCAGTTTGCTTCACAAGCACATGGAAAGTGGGAATGGTACTGTCTTGTGATATTGCTTTTCTGCATTTTTCTTCATGTGAATATAAATTGTTCTGAACATAGCTATGAAGCAATCACAGATTTAGTGTAGTACTTGTGTAATTGTCACAGATGTACTAATGGAGATATTAGTTAAAGCTACGACGGCTCCTCCACAGACGGCAAATCTTTTAACAATTGTTCGAGCAATTACAAACCTCTTCAAGCATTCATGCTTTTCAAATTGGTTACAATCTCACTACAGTGAGGTATTACCATCTTGCTTCACTATCTTGGTCTTAAATTGTTTTTTTAGGTTAAATTGTTATGTTGTTTCATTTGAATGAAGATTTCTCATGCTGATTGCTCATGTAGAAGTATTCTGGTCTTTTATTTTGCTTTACCAAAATTGGAAGCTTTCGTTTCTATCTTTGTTTGTTATGTGGATTCTTCATGGTCTATGTTGCAAACAGTGGTAATGAATTCTGCTACCACTTGAGTGTTCTCTTTTGCTGTAATCTTTTCTTGTATCATTAATTGAACGCTGGCTGGCAGGAATATGTTCATTGTCGATTGCTGTAATTTGAGAATAACAGTTGCTATACATCAGATTTCTAATATTAATCCAGTAAAAGCTGGAGTGGTTTAAGTTTACATAAAAATCTAGTCCCAACCCAGTTTGTAGTTTGTGGAGATGCATCTATGATTTATCACTGTGCAGGAAACACCATAATTTAGAGCCATGTTATATTTAACCAAGTGTTTTTTGTCTCCTCCTTGCGATTCTAAATTTCACCAGCCTTGCTATTTGCTTCAAAAAAGGCAGCGGTCCTAAGTTTGTCAGCACTGTTGGTTTCGTGTCGACACAGCTGCAAATAAAAAAAGGAAAAGCAAAAGTGAAGTAATGTTCAGAAACTTTATCAAAGCAACTTAAAACTAGAAAACTGTAGATCTCACCGGCCCTCTGATGAGATGGCTAATGCAACAGATGAGACGATGATACAACATCCTCCTTGAGGTATTGCAACAATATACATGTCTGTTAAATCAAGAACCTCCTCCCTGCCAACTTGTGTCAGCATCAGACGCTTTGAAAATTTAATCCTTGACCTAAGAAATTTAAATACATATTGTGAAAACATTTGTTTTGTGATATAAACCATTGATTCAGCTAATCTTATGCGTAGCAAGGATATAGCCAGAATAGCCAAAATTAATGGAAAGTGATATTTTCCAAAATTGGAATTAGATCATTGATGCCGAGATACTACAAGTTGCATTTTCTGATTTGTGAGTAAGTGAAAGTTGTAAGCGTGGTTATAGTTTATTCACTGGTAGAGATCAGAAAAGAGCAATGGCCTTCTCCAGGCAACTTAAATTTCTGCAGCATGTAAGAAGAGTTACATTCTAGCTTGATCAAATGTGGAAATTTTATTTTAGACGTTAAAGTTGCCCAATTTTAGCTATACAATATAAAGGTAACATGTACTGAAGATTGTACTGTAGATTGTCTAAGCATGTATTGGCAGGAAGGACCAAGTTTACAGATGTTCTGAGCTCTATGCACCATAGAGGTTGCCACATAGTTGTTTGTCATTACAATATAGATAATAAACTTTCACTAAATTGTCATTCTGTCCACAAACTTCATTAATGTAAGCAATATATGCTGTATAATCATCACTTGCAGCAGAATCAGCCACTTGACAAACTGTTATCAGTCAGCTGCAGTAGCAGTGGCAGCTATTGCTGCTTGCCATTCCCAGGAGCTTTCCATTTTTAACAATGGTGCCTTGATCGCCAGCATGGCATCATTCAACCTTCTAAATTTTCATGTGATATGACCTTCCATATATTGATATGCTACTAATATGAAATTTCAGAGTTAAGGATACATGACATGTCTGAAATAAGAGTGTTTCTTTGAGTGACGTTTTTATAGTTTAAAATAATGGTTCTTTCATCCTGTTCAGAAATAGTTTTAATGGAGTATTGACTCTGTATGCTTTCAGGTTCTGGACACCTTATCAAGTTGCAGGTCATTCTTTAACAAGAATGCACATCTTTGTTATGCCACATTGATATTGAAGTAAGTCTTGCATTTTGCACCTTTATGGATAGATTCGGTATTCTATTATTTTTTACACATGTTTGAAAACTTTATTTGAAATAAGTCAAAACATCATTCTTGTTTCAAAGTGCAGTCTGAGATTATAGCAGGTTGGATAAGTAAAATAATTCTTAGTTACACTATATTAATATCTCCATTTGTCTTTGCCATTGTAATGTTGATTTTGAAGTCAGCGATAAAGCTTGTGTATTTAAAAGGGCAATTTAAGACCACATGTGGCAATCTTTTAAATGTCCAAAGTAGGGTTCTAAATTTCGATGTGTACCGACCGATACGGGCGGTACGTACCGATTCGAAAGGATACCGGTACGCAGACCGTCCTCTATCTTTTTGATTGGTACCAAGGCATGCCGACCGGTATCGAGGCGTATCGATCGGTACCGTCCTAAATTTCGACCATTACCGAGGCCTTGGCGTGGTAGATGGAGGTATTTTTAAGGTTTTAGAATGTATCGTCGGTACACCAAGCATATCAGTAGGTATCATACCGAGCAGAGCTCGGTACGTTGGTATGAACCGGTATTCAAAACCCTGGTCCAAAGTACAAGGTATTATGATCTTTTAAAATTTTGCACTTTTACAGGCCTGGAGATCTGAACATGTGAGCAAATTCTTCTTAGCGGTTATGAACAAGATGAATTTTATCCTGCACTCACATCTTAAGTTGTAACAATGGAATATAAGAAGTTGCTATATCAAATAAGTCAGTAGTGACATTGTATACGTCTTCAGCAGTAAATTTTCTAGTCACTTGCAATATCTTGCATTTACCTAGTTACAATAAATAATTTTCTTTTCATGCATTCCTGTTTCTAACAATTATTATTTATTCTTTTACATCACATGTAACTAGTTGGAAATATTTCTTATCGAGCTAATTCTTATTGTAGCTGTCAAAATCATCTAGTGAATGGAGATACTCTATGACTCAAAAACATTCATTGGCAGCATTGGACCTTTTGAGCTGCATTTGAATTGTTTTAGACTATTTACTTTTACTACCGATTGCGCACATCCTTTTTCTTGGAATCTACAGTTGAACATAATTCTTCGAAAGAATACCTTCATTTGTTAGGTGGCATTTAATATCTTTCTTTCTGATGCATTTTTCAGTTATGCTGTGCTTTTGATTGAAGCAAAGGACAGAGAAGGCCAAGCTCAAGTTCTCTCTGCTGCTCTCGAAGTATGATTTTGATGCTTGTTTGAATGAGTAAACATGATGTTTTTTCATGGGCTTGTATATAGGCACTAGAAGCCCTATATGCTGCAACCATTTCTGTTAGTTTGCATGTAATGCCTCTAATATGCTGGTTAATTCTTTCTTGTTTTGTATCCCAGATTGCGGAAGATGGAAACCAAGATGTAGATGGAAGATTTCGAGCACTTGTTGCTGTTGGCACGCTTGTATCCTTTGGGAGTTAGTTGTGTTGTTTGAATCCCTTTGGACTTGGCATTTTAATATTTATCTTACTGTTAGCATATCTGGTTGCCTCATGTTTATGTGCAGGACACGTGCTGGGGTAGTCATTTGGGCATGAATATTAATTTCTAATTTCTTTGGTGTTGGCCACAAATACATTCTCTCTTTTTGGCGTGTGGGGTGGGTAGGTGGTCAGGGGAAGTGTCCAATGACTTGACAAATTGATCTCCGTGTTTTGCTCAGAATTTTGCCTCCCTTCGAGGATATGGCCATCCCCCCTGGATGACTATCTGCAGTGAGAATGAAACATTTAATAGCAAAAGCTTAACACTAAAAGATGTTGTCAGACTTGGACTTGAAAAGAAGATGAGAAAATTGCCACAGCTCCAATTCTGAACCCTTGGCTTTCGAAGTTCTTGCCATCAGAACCCTCATCCTTTTTAAATGTAGCCTCTCTATGCTCCCAATCCTTTCCACTTACAATATCTTGATCTGCAACATTCCCGTTGATGGAGAATAATTGTTTCCACTTGATGAATTTAGCATCCATAATATGCAAAGAGATGCAGAGAATTTGGCATGTGTCGTTGCTATCTAACTCGGTGGTTTTGCTTTTAGAAGTCATTATAATGTGAGCGGTTGTTGCCTTATTGCATGTTTTGAGTAAATTTTAGTTAGAAGCTGAGCTGCTCGTGCATTCGTTTTTTTGTTATTGCATTGGCTGAAATTAAAGCTTGCTGATGCCGTGCGTCATCAGGAGCGGATGAATACGTTTTTTTTTTTTTTTTTTTTTTAAATTTGTTGAGCAAAAGTAGTTATTCTGGTTTCAGTGTTAATATATTTTTGAGGTTTTCACCTTGACTTCTGCTTAGATGCTAAAAGGCGTCGTGAAGTCGATTGCGATCGACTTTGATGTAGTCAACATAGCCAAAGATGCAAAAGGGTCGAAGGAATCAAAAGTAGCAGAAGTAGGAGCTGACATCGAGCTGGTAATCAACAACAATTGTTAAGTTTGGTGCTGTTTGTGGCAAATAGACACTCCATCTATTACGTCTGGAGCTCTCCCTGCAAGCGAAAGTCTTAACTGGCACTCGTCAGATTGTTAAGTTTGGGTGCGTCCGAGACTGTCGTAGGAACAAGTGGCAAGTGGTTTCATCCGATTTTTTTATTTGAACAGTTTACATATTTGGCGTAGGTGTCTCACCAGGTTTTTTTGGGGGGGAAGGCTTGTGTTTTGTTTCATATTGATGGTATTTGGCATGAAGAAGGTGGGGGTTAGAGGGAGCCCTCTGTGACGGGGTATAACCATTTAACTGAGTTTTCTATGTGCATTTATCTGATATTTAGTTTTTTTTTTTTGTGCTGAATCCATCTGTTGTGCAGACAACTAAATGTGAGTTCTAATGTTTATTTTAGTTGTGCAGACAAGTAAATCTGGCTTGAACTCGTGTGTGACGATACTAATGCAAAAGGTGGGGCCACTGGGGATTACTTGGACCCTTTTTTTTTTACAAATTTTTATTTGCCTTCTCTCTCGATAAGATGGCATGGTTGTGTCGTTTTCTTTTCCTCGTGTACTGAGACTCGCCAACATTTTGTGAAGCCATTTGCAGGTAGGTTTTCCGTTACAAAAAAAAAAAAAGAATTGGTATCGGTCGATGCGCAGCCATTTCCTGGTGAGGAATGTATCGTTCATCAGCGAATCGCAAATCTAAGCCTTGGATTTAAAAGGATGAGAAATGTACCGTCGCGGCAAATCTAAACCTTGGATTTTGGGCTTCTCAGGGCCGTTTTAAATTTTGTGGGCCACTGTAGCACCTCATCATTTCTCTTTGTACCTGGAACTCCTGCTCCCGTGTGTCCGTTTATTACTCATTCAAGAACTGTTGGTTCTGGTCACTGATGGTGAGAGTAAGAACCCAAAGTTTGGACGATATCGTACCTTTTTTATTTTTTGGAGCCTTTATCGCCCATTCCGTGTGCGGTAAGTTCACGTGTGGTCAGCGTATCTACTGCTCATCATTCGAGAACTCCCGGTTCTGGTCACCTCTGGTGAGAGTAAGGACTCCAACTTCGAACGATGTCGCGCCTTTTTTTATTTTTTGGGGCCCTTTATCGCCCATTCCGTGTGCGGTAAGATCATAGGTGGTCAGCGTATCTACTGTTGATCGTCCGAGAACTCCTGGTTCTGGTCACCGTGCGTGAATATAAGAACTCAATGATTGGACGATTTCGTACCTTTTTAAAATTTTCTGGGGCCCTTTATCGCCCATTCCGTGCGCGGTAAGATCACAGGTGGTCAGCGTATCTACTGTTGATCGTTCGAGAACTCCTGGTTCCGGTCACCGTGCGTGAGAGTAAGAACTCCAAGTTTGAACGATTTCGGAAGGTTTTAAATTTTTTTGGGGCTTTTATCGCCCATTCGGTGCGCGGTAAGCCCACCGAGAGGGTCATCGTATCCTGGCGTCGGGTGTAGGAAACCCTGGGTTCCGCTCACCGTCCGTGAGAATAAGAACGCAAACATGGGGCGATTTTGGACTGTTTTTAATTTTTTTGGGCTCCTTTGTCACCCACGGGCCGTGCGGTACGCACACCGTGGTGCCATCCTACTCCATGGATTTCATTTCATGGTCTTTGGCATTTGCTTGTCGATGAACTGAATGTGGTAAGGAAACAAACATTGCAGGAAGTGTGATTACGGTAAGAGATACAAAGAACACGTCATTGTTCTTCCATCTATGATATCATGCAGTAAAAAATAATTAAAAAAAAAAGTATACAGGTGAGGCTTACAAAACCTAATAAAAAGAACCAATAAAAGCTTCCACAGATTAGCAAGTCCTGATAATACAAACAATTGCTGTTGCAATGAACTCAAACTCGACTTGGTATATTTATTTTAGTTGCCTGATGGTTAAGAAAATTATTTTGTACTCGAAACATGTAACATGACAAACAAATTTCAAACTGACGATCACGTCAACTTAAACTCTCGATTAGATGCAAGACAGAAGATATATTGATCAATTTAATCAAATATATTGTTTAAGCATATAATATAACAATAGGAAACTGAAGTGTGCAGCTGGATCAATATGTTGCTAGACCCGGAGAGATAAGTCTCGATTCTTCAGAGAGAGAATCATATTGAAGAGTACCTCAAGACAACAGCTCCACAAAGCTCAACGGACCGAGCGAGTGGCGAAGAGTTGTCGCATGATCTCGTAAGAGCCAATGCGTTGGTGGATGCATAGCGAGATCAAATGGGGGAGCGATCCAAGGCAACACAAAACGAACACATGCTTAGAGTCGATATGGAGATCAAATTCAATGGAGAGCTGACCCGTAGAATGGTGGGCACGAGGGCCACCATTAACTCAATGTAAATCGAGAAGCAGAGCAACTTGAGGGTAACTTGGTGATGTACTCAAGCCGCATGAAGGGAGTTAGCATAGAAGGTGAAGCATGGAGCGGAGGCATGGAGTTTTCCTTAGACAGAGGTTAAGGACATGAACTCTTATAGATGTAGGAGCAGGATCATGCGACAAGAGGACCAAACAATGGTGCAAGAGGACGCAGAGACAGGTACTCTTAAAGAATATGTCATAGTGCTGCCGTTCGAGTTGCCATGAGAAAAGTGATGTGCAGCGAAGATTATGCTAATAGGGGCAAAGGCTCAGGATCCAAACAATGGTGCACCAATTTCAGTGAAGTCAGAGGACTTTAGGAGCTGCCAGGCGACGGACTGTCCTACAGCTATGCTTTGTCCTGGTGTCACCCAAGAGCGGGTGGACAAAGGTCGATTGCTAAAGGAGCGAACATAATCGAATGTGACAAAGGCCCTACGATATGTTGGCCGAGATCACACATAAAGAGATCGCAGTTCAAGTTTATCCCATATTGATCAGAATGCAAGGAGATGTCTCCAAGAGGTGACATTGTATAGCGGATCATGGTGAAATAGTTTGAGGCAATACGACACACACAAGACACGTCCCGTGAGGGACGGGGCCATACGGAGGTATGATTGGGAGCGCTACTGGAAAATCCACTTCGGTGAACAACACGACGGTAAGAAGGGCTATGGATTCAAGGAGGAAATGTCATAGTACTACAGAGGCGGGTCTTCCATACGTGCATCGAATGTTGCATTAGATGAAAGCTTTGGGCATCAGCATATGGGGGCTGTGCACCACCGAGAGAGAAGTTCAGATGCAAGTACCAGTGAATCCCATAGGGGAACTGGATCATGCGGAGGTATAATCGGAGCGGCTGAAGAGTTGGACTGCTTCAGAGCTCACATTCGCTTAAAGGAGCCCGACAAGTCAAATGACAAGGCCGAGTAAGCGAACGTTATTACCAATGAAGCTAAAGAGAACAGAATCGACGCAAGCCCTGCAACATGATGACAGAGGCCATGCATGGGAGTTGCTGTGTGTTTTCCATCGAGTGCTTTGGAAGTGTAAGCTAAGAGCAAAGGCTAGTAACCAGCTCGATGCACAAAGTACAACTCTCGAGGAGGTGGGCAAAGTCAAGTAACCTTTGCCTTCTCAACTTTTAAGAGAATGGGCAAAACGAAATACCCCAGTTCTCTTAGTTATCTAGCAGAGAAGCTCTGTACAGACTCAAAGACCTTTCGAAGGAACCTAATGAAAGACAACAGTTGTCAAGTCCTCACCAATGGTGATCAGTGCTACTAAGAGTAGATTGTCCGCTTCATTTCTTAATAGAATGCCAATTGAAAGTGGAAGTGATGCGCGAACCTACTTGGATAAGACAACTAAGTGGAAGAAGAATCGATGGGCAAATTTTATGAATGAAGGACCTGAATACTTTAAAGTTTGTGAGGCGATGCTCGTTAAAGCTCCAACAAACATCCACCCAATTCGAACATAAGACATTTGAAAACTAGCGCATATCAAGGATGGTCTTTTCCTTCATCTGAAGAATACGCAAGAACCAACAAGGATCAGCACAACTCAACCGATCCCACACCAGAGTCAGAGTCATTGGCGAGTTGAAGCGGCATGACGGATCAAAGTTCGACTACTCAACAACAGCAATGGAGTGCAGTTGGGAGCCAAGAGGGCACATCGCAGCAGGAGCAAGAGATTAAAGATTCAGCAAATGTGAGGAGTTGCAGCATCAGCGAAGGCTTCGACGAGGACGTCGAAGGAATAAATGGAGGAGAATGTCACGAACAAATTGTAAACGGCTTGTTCGATGTAATGCTTATGCATATCTGTATCTTTTGGGTTTGTTCTTGCTTTGCCAAGTATATAAAGGGCTGGCCGAATGCTTCACAGCCCCATTTGAGTGAGTTCGATGGCCGTTTTAGGCTTATACATAATGATTGTGTCATGTGAACACTTGTAATAGATTTCGATCTGTAGTGAACCAATTTTGTACATTTATTGTGCAACCGTTCTGAGCTCATGAAGTCCATGGTTGGCATTTGCATTGGCTATAAAGTGTTTGCTGAAAGGGTTGCTTGTGGATCCCGAGTGAAGTGCTTTCTCTAACTCATCTTCTCTTTCGTAGGTCCTAAGGGATCATAGGAGGTTTCGAGGAGGCTGGCCTTTACGGACAAACACGCAAGGGTGTCGCATGACTTGGGCAAAACCAGCTAAGTTCGTGATAACACGTTCCTGATGAAGTGAAGTTCAAAATCCCTCGCAAGCTGGGTAAAAGAACTGATGGAAAGCGACTTCAGGTGGGCATACCATTCTCGTGCTAGGTTTCTTAACGTGGTTAGGAAGGTGCAACACATCAAGGCGTCTGAAATGCCATACAATGACATTTAGGCACAGAAAGTTACAATCGGGTCGGCACTACCATTAAACGCTTCCAAGGATAGGAGATAAAAATTCACTGGAATTGGTTCCTCCTAAATTTTCTAGGTGAACTATGACTGACCCAAAGTGGGATCGACCAACGCTTCCCCCTTTGATTCTTAGAACTCTAGTCGCATCTGCTCCAAACTTCAGTCCATCTGTCATAGTTGGATTCAAAGGGAATCCTCCATCGAATTTGCCAATTGGGCCCCAGATTCAGGCAGGGTAGAGTGATGATGCGATCCACTGAATTTCACAATTGAAAATCAAAGTGGCCCCTTGGCCAACAATTTGACAAGTCTCGAGCGCTCATGGGATGTTGACACCATGTCGGGTCGAGGAACCTCAACAAGTGTTGATGCTGATGGAAGTTGGGCTAAGGATCATGGTTAAGCCGGTGGCACCGCCTATTGGGCTAGCTAGGGCAAAAGAAGAGCGACGACCTTTATCATGTCTGTTAGCATCTGCACTAGTTGAGTGAGATTCATGAACACCTCGACGAAGTCGAGTAGGTGGCTCGGGATCGTCCCTAGAGGGTGAGAGACCCTGGTTATTGAATAGACGCTAGTATCACATCGACGTCTGCATGGAGGTGGATGCACTCATGTGTGAAAAGGGTGGCTGCCCCTCACCCCGCCCAGGTGAAAGTACCAAGGGTTGGGGCCAAAGCCTCTTCGCTCGAGTGTTCATTGAGAGGGTTAGTGGGCGGTCATTCCTGCAACATCGGGCACTCCTAACACCAAAAATTATTACGAGAATAAATTGTTGATGGCCTGCTCAACCCAACATGGTCCGGACTCATATGCACAGGGTTGTCCGAGGTGGAAACACCAAGCTCCAGAGGTGTCACTTGCATGAAGACTAAGGTTGGGAGATGTTTTTCGACCCAATCCCTTCGATGCCCAAGTCAGTAACCCGAGATATCTGAGTGTAGACACGAGTGACCAAAAAATGATCTCTTTCATCGTGTTAAACATGAGCTTTTATATCTGATCATAAAGAAATAAAATATTTCATGAAATATTTTACGATAAGACAACCTCTAACTACTTCTAACAACCTCCCTTTAACCTTTTATCTACATGGGCAAACATGTGAAGAGTGGTCTTTGTCTTCTCCTTCTACCCTAGACACCACTTGAAGATTGTGTCGAATGACAATATTCTTCCTATCATCTGCGTTTGATTAAATTATCCAATAATACCAATAGAAGAATCAAACTCAACAATAAGTACCACAAAAATATTAAATATTTTTTACTTAATTTTGTCTTTTGTGTAGGAGTTCAAACAAACAAAAAACATCCAGTTTATGTAGCATTTATTTCTGTAGTTTCCCAATCATTCCAGATGGTCCAAGCCAAATATTAATTACTTCTATGGAATGTTTCGATTTGTGGTAAATATACTGCAGGACCTGATATCAAAGTATTATTACTCCAATTTCAACTTTTTCCCTCCATCATCACTTAAAACTCCATTAAACTTCATAGCATCAACTTTGTTAACACTCAGACGCCAAAGTTTAGAAAAATCTTGGTACTTCAATTCCACGATTATATTAATGCGACATTTTAATACTTTGAAATCTTTTATCCTATGGCATATATTTCCTAACCTGCCAAACATGGCCTTATCCGTAGAAGAATTACTCATCTAAGACGAGGCACTTTATGAGAAAGAAAGAATTTTCTCCTACTTTGACCTTGTTTCCCCAATCATTCCTTTATCCGCCGCCTATAACTACACAAAGAAAAATGCAATTGTGCAGATTAACATGTCATTCATCCGCAAGAATTAAATCTTATGACAAAGAAGTATACACATCAATTCCAAAGCAATAACATGAAGGATAAAACAATATTATGCATTGAGTTGAACCAACGAGTGCCACTAGTACAGTGTCCAAAGTGGAGAAACCGATGCTATTAGCCTCTTCATCTCATCTCGCGGACTACTTTGCTAGGCAAAGCAACAGAGGATAAATTTCAATAGACTAGCAAATGGTACTACAGGCAACAAAAAAAAAAAAAAAAGAATGATACAGGCATGCCAACTATTAGCATAGAATAGTTGATCTTTTTTGTAGTTGCTAATGTGAAACTCCATCCAAGACATTTGCTTAGTTTAGTGTACAAAATTCTTACGTTTTTGGTGAGTGGGTGGTGATTGAGGTTGATATCCAAGTTGGCTACCAAATAAAAAATCTTTGGTGCATGCTAGGTCACTGAAAATGTTTATTAATATAAATAGCATATAATGTGATAAAACTTCCTACTTAACATTATCCATGCAAACAAAACTACAAATGCAAGCATCTATCTACCATAAGAAAAAAGGGAGTTGATACCGATACTCAAAATCTAGCTTAGCTTAGTTAGAAAGATAGTTACAGTGTCATACTCTCTCTTATGTTGAGATGCTGATTGGTAGAAATTTAATTGAAGTCCATCTCCTCAGCAACAGGAATCCAGTGTTCAGTCACTGACCTCATTGAACAGAAGAATCCTCTGTCTTCTGGATGCAGCTTACTTCATAAATCCGTCCCCCAATCTTGTCTTGGAATAAGAAAATGAATAACATTTTCACCAAAAAGTTCATGGTTGGGATTTCTGAATGACCAAAGTGAACAAAGTTAATGTAGCCAGAACATTCACATAACTGAAAAATCTGAAAAACAGAATAAATTCTCTAAATAACATTTCAAGAACATGCGACATGATAAGTACATGGTTATTTAATTTGTTGGAGGTAACAACATAAAAGAAAAAGACAGCATATAGATAGATTAGTCCTCACTCCTACTTCAAAGCAGTAAGACTAAATAAGACAACAAGCAGATAGACATTAACCTCTCTAGAAATAGTTTGAAGCATTTATGGTATAAAGAAGCTTTCAAGACAGTCTGCCTGATTACAGATGGGCTCCTTCCTCGGAGACATAATTAACTATTTTCATTACAAGCAAACGAATATAACATGTAGCATTTGATTAATTGAGGATGTAAAATTTCTAATATATGCAAACAAGTAGTTGTTTTTAGACAACAACAACATCAACAACATGTAACATTTTACATTTGATTATACAACAACAACAACAACATTTAGCATTTGAAAATAGTTGTTTTTATATTAAACTTTTCTATATTCTCTTCCTCCAATGAAAGAAAGGCTTCAAACCAGTGTAAAGGGGTATGAGATGCTCTGCCTGAAGCTTCAAAAAGGAAGATGCAAAATACATCCAAGTGCTTTTTCCAGAGTGAATGATATGTCAAGCAAAAAAAAAAAAAAAAACCTTGCGATAATGTTATAGTCATCTTTCTTAAAAGTAGTGTTCCTTTTCTCCTTTCTCCCTTGGCATTACAAGAAATCAAGAAACCCTAATGAGGTTAATACGAGAAGAATTCAAATTAGGGTTAGCGGAATCGGTGGAAGAGACGAACACGCACACCTGTTTTGAGGCTGAGGAGATAGGCGATGGAGGCTTCGGCGAGCTGCTGGACGAACAACAACTGCACGGAGGCTCGTTGGCCAAGAACTTAATCATCTCAACCACCCCTTCCTTCGACGCTTCCTCCGCAAATGAAAAAGGAAAGAAGGAAAGAAAAACATCAGCTACTCCGCCAATCTAAAGCCCAACAAATTGGACCCCCATCACGGAATAGAGGATTTGATAGGGAGAGACTGAGAGATCAGGAAAGAAAGGGAGAAAACAAGATCGTTACCGATCAGCAAGAAGGCATCAAGCCAGGAGGATCCACGAGGAATCTTGCCACCGCCGAGAGAATCAATCAGCAAGAAAACAATCAAGAAGCCGGAACAAACCAAGAAATAGCTGAAGCGCAGGTGTAAAAGAGAAAGGAGAGATTGGAGGGGAAGCCATCCCGCGTGGAGGATCCGCGAGGCACCTCGCCGTCGTCGGAAGAAATCCGGCGCCAAGCCAAGAAAAAGAGAGAGACAGAGAGAGAGAGGCGCCGGCAAGCTGTTTGTTATAATGACTTACTTGACCCCTTTTTCTGAATTTTCTCTCAGGAAAAGAAAAGGCCGCGGGCGAAGGAAAAAGGAAGCGAAAGCGGGCAGACGGATTCGGATCTTTTTTTTTCCCATGTGTGCGGGTCCGACCCTCTTCGACGAACCACCATCGGATTCGCTGCAACGCTGACAGAGCAAGGGGTCCCAGGCCAAGAATCCAATGACAGCAGCTCGAGGAGCCACGCTGCCTCCCGTACCTACCTCCCGAGAGAACGAAAGCTCACCTACTCTCCCCTGTCCACGTTTCGCGGCCTCGAGGGGGACAGCGAACGCCCGGCCGCATGCAGCGGGCGAGCTCGTCACGGCAGCCTCTGTGAACCACGACATGCATAAGGAGGAGGGGGTAGCAAGGCGAGAGCTGTCCTCCGAGGCGGTGGGGCAGTCATGGGCAGCCTGCTCTCCGAGATCCGGGAAGAGTCGAAGCAGACGTGGAGCCTGGCGGGGCCGGCGATACTCACGGGGACGTTCCAGTTCTCCATCGCCACCGTCACGGCTGCCTTCGTCGGCCGCCTGGGCGCCCTTCAGCTTTCCGCGGTCTCCGTCGCTCAGGGCGTCGTCGCCGGCTTCGCCTACGGTGCCATGGTAAACCAAAGCTTTTAATCTCCTCGTTTCGTATCATGTCAGATCGATCGGCGATCTACAAATATGAGAAATCTCAACACACCCCTTTTCCTTTTTCTCTGTAGCTAGGCATGGGAAGCGCCTTGGAGACTCTCTGCGGTCAGGCTGTCGGTGCTGGGCAATTTCATATGCTGGGAATCTACATGCAGAGATCGTGGGTCATCTCAGCAGCAACGGCGATGGTTCTGACGCCACTCTATGTGTTCGCCACGCCCATCTTGAGGCTATTGCATCAGTCCAAAGATATCTCGGAAGTAGCCGGCAGATACTGTGGATGGATCATACCTCAGCTGTACGCTTACGCAGTGAATTTTCCTCTGCAGAAGTTTTTCCAATCGCAGAGCAAGGTCTGGGTCATAACTCTGGTTTCCGGGGCGGTTCTCGGCGTCCATGCCTTGCTGAACTGGGTTTTCGTGTCCAAGCTTGGTCATGGATTGCTGGGTGCTGCCATGGTCGAGAATGTTTCATGGTGGCTCCTAAACCTGGCTCAGATGATCTATCTATTAGCCGGCTTCTTCCCGGAATCATGGAGAGGATTCTCGCTGTCGGCATTCCAAAACCTGGGTGCCTTTGGAAAACTTTCGCTTGCGTCGGCGACGATGCTGTGGTGGGTACTTCGATCCGAATCCTGAGACACTGCCGTGATGACGGTCTCATTCACTTCGTTGTATGACAGTTTGGAGCTGTGGTATTACACTGCGGTGATCATCTTGGTGGGTTGCTTGAAGAATCCAGAGATTGCAGTCGGCGCTATTTCTATCTGGTTAGCAGTTCTTCCTTCTTCTTGTTGATCGGTAAGAAGAACCGAGCTAATTGTTTGTTCGATGGGGCAGCATGAACTATGAGGCGTGGACTTTGATGGTTTCTCTGGGTTTCAACGCCGCAGTGAGGTAGGCATCCATCTATCTTCCTTGTTCAGACGTCTGCAGCATCTGCCGGCACGGGCTAAGATTTCTTGTTTCTTTCTGTGTTCGTTCTTCAGCGTACGAGTATCGAACGAGCTCGGAGCAAACCATCCGAAAGCAGCAAAGTTTTCTGTCGTCATTGCCGTAGCCACATCGGTCTTAATCGGGATCTTCTTTACGGCGGTAGTTCTCGGCTTTCGGAAGCAACTGGCGGAGCTGTTCACGGACGTCCCCGAGCTGATCGGGCAGACGGCCAAGCTCGGATATCTTCTCGGTGCCACGATTCTTCTGAACAGCATTCAACCCGTGCTCTCAGGTATCTCGTCTCGACGATGCGGCAGAACAAAACTAGAATTCATAGATTGTTGTGATGGGCAGGAGTGTCGATCGGAGCAGGCTGGCAAACCTTGGTCGCCTTTGTGAACACAGCCTGCTACTACCTTTTCGGATTGCCTATGGGTGCTGTTCTTGGATTCAAGCTCGGGCTCGATGAACTGGTAAGAGACGGCAACGAACGAGCTCGACATTTGCAGGCTGACAACGTATGTGGATTGTAGGAACTCATTTGCTGTCACCTGTTGTGCAGGGCATCTGGACGGGGATGTTGATCGGGACGGCGGCGCAGACGGCGGTTCTGCTGCTGGTCACGTTCAGAACTAAATGGCAGAAAGAGGTGAGGCTTTAGAAGCTTGAATTGAAGATTCAGCTCACGATGCCCTTTTGGAATCTGAATGAATCCACCCAACTTGGTTTACCAAAAACACATTTGTGATGAATTAAGACGAAGAAGAAGAAGAAGAAGAACTCGGCGAACAGCCGTAGGAATTCATGAAACCAACAGCCCTTCTAACATGGAAAAAGATCGATATACAGCAAATAATAAGGCCTTGGACTATATTAGAAACATAGTGGGGTAGTGCATTACGTGCCTGCAAATAATAAAACCTTGCATTATATAAAAAAAAAAGACTATTTGTATGTTATGTTATGATTGAATGTAATAATAGGATTATCTTGACAAGATAAATTTTATAAATCATTATGAAATATATTAGAAAAGATTAACAATGTTGTAGTACATAAAAGGAAGTACGACATTGATGATATACAATCGCTATGGCTCAGTTGGACTTAATATAGTATTATTATGTTTATTGAACTTATTGATTTGTTTTAAAAATTCATGATCATATATAAAATGATTTTCAAAATATTTTCAGGATCCAATTAGGTAAAATTATTTTCAAACAAATTTTGTTTTATTTATTTTAATTTTGAATATTTTTTATATTCCTTATCAATTAATGAGCCAAGCGATAGAACATTAGATTATGTAGTCCTTTATAATTAAATAAGATATATAATATAACTAATTAGATTCTGATGACATTATTGACCAATAGAAAAGAAGTTCATATTATAGTATGATTCTTTAGGGAAAATTCTTGATGGAAGGAACTCTCCTAATAACTTATTCTAGACAGGATCTCTGGGAATTAAAAGTTACATCTAAGAAAACCATCTCACAGGCATTAGTTGAAAGATTACAGTTTCTCTCTCAACCTCCCTAAATCATCAATTTAAATGGTCTTGTGAAAAGATTGAAAAAAGAAGAAGAGTCTAATTCCTCTTGTAGATTCACAGTGACATTGGATCTAAAGAAGATACCCAAATTATACAAATATCTTTTTTCTTTTTTTTTTCAAATGATATCAAAAGGTAAACATCGTAAAACCGATCTATTGTTATTTGATTTCAACCTTAACATAAAAAATTTTTCGCATTAATGACTATAGATTTTATACTTAGAGAATCATGTAATTCAAGATACCAATGCCTTCTGCATATTGAAGTGGAGTTTTGCTCTTTTACTTCAGATTTGAGGTGCTATCGTGCAGGCCATGCAGGCAGAAGAGCGAGTGAGGACATGGGGAGGACGAACTGAGCCTCGATTCCCTACGCACGAGGAACTCTCGATGAACTGAACGTGGAAGGAGCTGCATGCTAGAAGAACTTCCGTTGCTGTGATCAATCAACAAGTAGAAATGTCTAATAATATATATTCGATGTCAAGAATA
Organism: Musa troglodytarum; assembly: GCA_023547065.1. Taxonomy (NCBI): domain Eukaryota; kingdom Viridiplantae; phylum Streptophyta; class Magnoliopsida; order Zingiberales; family Musaceae; genus Musa; species Musa troglodytarum. Next base: position 1,539,836 of record CP097507.1, on the reverse strand, counting down.
CTTCCAACAACAAATATCACCTCGTCTTCATCCGGATTTATTTATGCATTTTCTTTCATTTTGATTTATACCTAATCAGCTTGAGAAAACAAGGAAATCATTGTTTTGTTGTTTGACTTGCTAAACCGATCCACAAGTCAACTCCTTCCTCCTTTTTACACCGCTAATCGTCAACCTTTTGATTAGGCAATGACATGATGGTTAATCTGATCAAAACACCGGGATCAACCAACCAAACCGGAAAGGGTAGATAGCACACGATGAGATGTTGCTTCGGGTAGGAAAGAAGCTGGAGAGAAACCTACCATTCCCCTTGGAGGAGTACCTAAAGAACTTTGGCGATGGCGAGTTCCGGCAGCCCCACGCCAAGGATCTATATATTCTCCGCCCGCACCCCACTTGTTCTGTAAAGGCATCACCGGTCTTGCCTATCTACCCTTTCTTTTTCCTCTCAGGAAGCTACCGCGAACTTTCCTCGCGTTCAAAGATCTCGAGATGACTTGTCCGGCACCACAACTTCTACGCTACGCTCTCTTCTTTTATGCCCCGTCCCCTCGTCACACTGTGTTCGCACTTATCCTGCAAGAGTCTTCTCTCTCCCTCCCCCACCCCCCCCCATAAGGCTATCACGGTACTCGCCATGTCCAAAGCGGCCAGATGGTTCTCCCCCAGACGATCCAAGCTGAGCCTGCCCGCGGAGGCGCCGCCGCCCGCTCCGGGGAGAAGAGATAGGATGGAGGTGCTGTGGGAGGTGTTTCGGCACTTCGATCAGGACAGAGATGGGAGGATCTCCTGCGGCGAGCTCAGGGCCTCCTTCGCGGCGATAGGGGAGGAGATGCCGGTGGCGGCGGCGGAGGCGGCCATCGCGGACCTTGACTCGGACGGGGACCGGTTGTTGGACTTCGAAGACTTCGTGAGGTTGATGGAGAGGGGGGGAGGGAAGGCGGCGGAGGAGGGGGGGGAGGAGGAGGAGCTGAGGCAGGCGTTCGAGATGTTCGAGGCGGTGAAGGGGTCGGGGAGGATCACGCCGCGGGGGGTGCAGCGGATGCTGAGCCGGCTGGGGGACGAGAGGTCGATGGAGGAGTGCGAGGCCATGGTCCGAGCCTACGACCTCGACGGAGATGGCGAGCTCGACTTCCACGAGTTCCACCGGATGATGAACTAGAGACGATCGCGCGAGCACGTCGCTGCATGCATGAATGCATGCACGCACGCGCGCTCCACAGAGCAATAAATATACGCCGGTTAATGATTTCATATCAAGCTTGTTGGGGTCATAAAAGTGTAAAGGTCGTGTGTGTTTACTGTGTATGCAAATCCAAATGGTACCAAGTGTTGTTTTGGATAAGTACTTCTGATGCACACTTGCATGCCTGCACACAGAATTCTATTGAAAGTAATCTTCTGGGCAATGCCAGAAGCCATCAACACATGTTCATGGAGACTTGGGATAGATTATATGAATGGACTTGCAGGTCTTCATCACCAAAGTTTTGAGTTTGGGATGTAAAGAATGACTTGGGATGATGGTTGTAGGCACTACATACTGAAAAGGGCTTCATAAAGAGGTGTATGTTGGTTACAATTACTCACCATCATCCCTCACCTCTGATAAATAATCTGCCCATCTAGTTCACAAGTTAATGGCAGTTCTTCAAGTAACCAAAAAATTAAAATAATAATCACACACTTTTACCATTCAGGGCGGATTACTTGGCTTTGTTGTGGGTGCTGGCTGATTGCAAATTACCTGCAAAATGCAGAAAAAACTGTGAACTTAGGACAATCAAAACTTTGAAAACACCAGGAACCATCGGTTTTCTCAACACAATTTTCATGCACTAACCAGAGATTTTGTCCGGTGAATCCAAGCTGGTTTCAGATACTACAACACATATATTCAAAATTTGATTTCAAACCTGTAATATCAGCCACATGGGTGTGCAGATATATTGCCAACCCATGGGTTTTGGTGTAGATAGAAAACTAAGACAGTTGCAAGATTCATTAAAGAATGCGGCTTAGCATAATTCAAGAGATGAAAGGAAGAATAGTCTAAAAACATCAGCAGATGATGTGATAATATCCATAGTTCTCAAGAAATATAGTGATGGATGCGTCAGAAGGTGCCAAGCTGGTGGTCCCTTGTATTTGACAAAAACATTCAATGTTATTCCTAACCACAAACTTGTAGATACATGCACTTATGCTTGACCTTAATAAATAAAAAAAAAATGGCACAAGGTTCTATTGCTACTCATCCTTGGGAATGTCTTTTTCTTGGAACCTAAGAATCCAACTTCTTGAGCGCTGATCGACCCATAGATGTGTGAAAGAAATCAGAAATTGAGCAGATTTAGATGTGAAATCCACTGCAGAAAGCAACTATCTACAACAGAGGTCCACTAAACATCAAAGGCTCCCATACCTTTGCATTCGTGATGCATGCGCAGACACATGACAAGAAAGAGCAGAATGATAAGCAACACTAATTACTTCAAATTTTTCTAGGTCATACCAACAGATTTTATAGTAAAAAAAAAAATCTTGTAATCTAACTGGTATAGCATGTACGCATGACAAACATCAAAAACATGATCTGCTTCGAACCAGTCCTTGTGCAACCAGTGTCATAGACACGAAATGCACTTGGTTTTTTTTTTTTTTTAATCTTTTCATTTTCAGAAGATATCATATGAGACTAAACCCTGCAAGAATTCTCACCTGCAATAGTGAAGCTAAGTGCACACTTCATCTTGCTGCAAACAGTAAATGGAGAAACATGATTTCTCCACCTATGCTTACCAACCTTGGCAAGGCCTAGAACCACTATCCGTACGATAGAACCAACATCACCAAATTTGCAAGTCATACTAAGGCTACACTAAAAGTACCTATGTGTCTGGATAGCTCTAGGATGAAAAAGCAATTAATAATGTAATGCCTGCGGTCTCTGCCACACACCTTGCAACAATCTGCATGTCGCTGAGGCAACAAAGGCTAGACCTGAATAGCCATCAACTACCAAATGAATGTGGGAATGTTAAAATTACAGAAGACCAAAATATCAGTGTGAAATGCTAAAATGAGACTAACAGCTAAGTAACTTGACAACAGAGAAAATTCTACAGCATAAGAAAAGATTCTAATTTCATTAATAACACTTGTATGTTAGGAAGTTTTAAAATCTTTACCAGGCTTAAGCTTGTTTGATAAAGTTCGAGCATTTGCTCAATGAAAAGACGCCTATCATGGCTGAGATTGGTTCATATTCAGGTAGGTGTCCGTTGAATCCAGCTTCCTTCAGGTCCTGCTCAGACATTCAGGAGGTCAAGTTCCAATCAGGATACATGCACACAAACTTAGCAAAGGACTTCAAATACTACAAAAAACAAAAGAAACTTCTATTGGGCATACATGACGCTCATAAATGGACTCAAACCTGATACCTATCTCTTGATTTTTATTAAAAAATTATATATCGATGTCCAAATTCTAAAAATTCCCATTCCAAAAACTTGTAGACAATAGGCTTGTAAATGCAGGACATAACCAAGCAGAAGTAGCGAGGTTAGCAGCATTCACTTGAAAAGTCAAAAATTAGAAACTACACAAACAATGCTAAATCTGACAAGGAATATAGTCAAACACAGATCGTGTGAATCATGACTAACAACCAGTATCAGTCAGGTAAATAGTTAAGAAAATACTGAGGTGGCCATGCACTATACTACTTCCTGTTTGCAGCAATTTTGCACGAAAACAATAAGAACTACAGGAATGTAGATAGCCTAGCATATGTTACATATTTAGGAGAGCATTCCAATGGAACAGCATTCCCCAATTAAGAAAAAGGCATCTTTCATATGGCATCCATCTCTTTTTGCTTTTCTACAATTTTTTTACCCATTTTGTTTTCCAACCATCCATCTTCGTATGGCAATTCAAAAATATTAATCACTGCTAGGGCATGAACAACTACGGGCAACACAGAGTTATGGTACACTATGACTTCTTTTAGCTTCAACAGACTTCTTGAGAATCTGGAAAACTGGATAATGATCTCATCAAACATGATGTGCGCCCACAATTTAATTTCTGTTCCATCATTCGTACCCTTTTTTCCCATAGAATCTTATCTCATGCGTAACTAAAGTAATCAACAGAAGAACCTGAGGTCACCAAACTGAGGTCGCAGCACAAAATCCCTAAACAGTGATCAACAGAAGAACCTGAACTATTTGGGTATAAAATAAGCCAACATCGCCAATTGCAGATCCTGCACATCGCGAATGTACAGAATAGGCATCAAAAATAGAACTTGCGCATCAAATCCACTTGCGACTTCCATAACATTATAAATCTGTGATTCCGCAGAACTTAAAGTTTAGGAGCAACATTAACGCTATGGAGCATAGGATGCTTCATCAAGAAAGGAGGACGTTTTTGTGAGCGTACTAGGAGGCAGAGGCGGACTCTTCTTCGAGCCAGTGTCAGGCGTGGCGGAGGGTGGCCGCGGACCGCTTGACGTCCCCGCGGAGCAGGATGGTGGCGCCGACGCCGACCACCGTCACGATGAAGCTGGTCAGCGTCATCTCCAGACCGAAACCCTAAACCATCTCCGCCACGGGAGAAGAAGGAACGGCGCGCCATCATGCCAATGGAGTTTGCTTTCATGTATGTTAATTTTGCACATTTTAATATTTTCCTAAGTTTTGCAAAATTTATTTTCACGTCATTAAAAATATTATATTATTCAAAAATAAATGCAAGAAATAAAAGAAAAAGATGGCTGACAATTCAATGGCTCATCCTGAGCTTATATTTATAATATAAGTGTGACAAAATTATATATATAAATTGATAGTGCCAATGAAATTATGTGCATCATTTTGTTCATCATGGAACAAACAATTATTTGTTGATTGCATTAATTTTGGATGGTTCATTATCTTTAATCCAAAGAATTCTTCGCATCATCATTCATAAACCTCAAATAAAATTGTAATTACCAGCCTAAAGTTCCTCATAACACTCAGTATCAGATCAAGCTAAGGTGTGGTATGTACTATATGTGCCCTAAAAAATATTAGATTTTGAGCTATTAAATGACTATCTACAATATTTGCATCATCACTCTAAAGGTTTTTACTTGATAACTTAACTCAAAGAAGTCTTAGAGGGCACAATCACATGATTTGAATTCCTGATAAGGTTTTTATCATCAATCATAAATCTTATCGATAATTGATCAAACAACACAAATCTTGAGGGATGTAATAGTTAGCGGGATACTTCAAATTAAATCAAGTTTTCATGCCTCTTCTTATGGAAAGATCAATATTGAAATTGTACCTAATATAATCATTATGATGATCAAATTAGCTAGCTATTGCCTAACGAACGTATCACTAGTGAAACATAAGATGTAGTAAAAAGAATGAGAAAAGCATCATCAACCATAAATCTAATCTTATCCTACATTGATAATTGATCAAACAACACAAATCTTGAGGGATGTAATAGTTAGAGTGATACTTTAAATCAAATCAAGTTTCATGTCTCTCCTTATGGAAAGATCAATTTTGAAATTGTACCTAATATGATCTTTTCGATGATCAAATTAGCTATTGCCTATAGAACGTATCCCCGATGAAACATAAGATGTAGTAAAAAGAGCTAGAAAAGCGTCTATTATATCGGGAGAAATTGTTATTTATATTTTGAGTTTCTTAACTACTAAGATATTTTATGTCGTTTTTGATTCAAAAATTATTTTTTATTACAATTGACATGATAAATCTATTTTAATAATTTTGTCGAGTCTCGAAAGGATAATGGACGATCTTCGAATCAAGGAGCCTTTTATAAAATTTATCTTATTTGAATATAGCATACATGAACCATAAATAAATATTTATTTATTATAAATATTCCTAAATATTTAGTCCTTCCATACATATATATATACATTCCATTAAGTGCCTGACTTCCATGTGTACATCACTATTATTAGCATTCATCAAATAAACTCGTGCTAATTATTATTCATCACAATTATTAGAGAGATTTTTATAAAAAAAACATAAAATTTAAAATACTTAAACTATCCTTTTAACACTTTCATCAAATAAAGGAGAAAACAAAATTAATTTATTCTATGGGCATATATAATATATTAATTGGAGTCAATTATAATGAAATCTATAAAACCTTTTGAATCTAACATGGACATATGCACAAAACTTCAATTTAGGCAAAAAAAAAAAAAGCATAGATAAAAGATATATATATATATATATATGTATATAAACCTGAATATTTATTTTACTTTTATTTTATTGTTCCTATTTAAGGACTCTCTTATTTATATGCCTAATATAATTACATGCCTAATATAATTAAAGTAGGTTGTTTTAATTAACTATAAAACATGTTTTGTAATCGCCCTAATAGTAACTCCCAATTGGCCGCCATTCCCCATCCGACTCCGAGTGGGGACTGTTAGTTACATCCCCGACTTCCCCCGCCTCGTCCGCATCGGCTTTTCCGCGATCTCATGGACGACGACGACTACTACTTCGACGAGAGCGACGGCGACTACGGCGGGAGCTCCTACTCCCTTGAGGAGGACCACGGTGATGACCTCAATGATCTCCTGGTGGAAGAGCCCGTGGAAAAGATCTGGACCACTGCCTCGGTAAAATGACCCTTCCCTTCAGATCGTTCGCAGTAACAGCCTTTTTACTTCTTCTTCCTCTTCTTCTTCTCCGACGATGAGGGTTTCTTCTTCCCGTCTGGAAGCAGTTTTGATCTTCTCGCTTTCTTGATGTGTCTGGAGATTGCCTTCTTGTTGGTTCTGACTTAAATTTCTTTGTCCGTTCATCACCGGCAAATTGTAGGTCATCTCAGCGGAGTCTCTTCTGGCCGCACAGGTAATCTCCCATTGTAGTTCTGGCTATGGCTGCTCCTTGTACTTGTAAAGGGAAGGGGTGGGGGAAGTGTACTAACCTGCGTAGAACTTTGTTTTCCGCAGAAGGAAGTTCTGCAGAACGTGATGAGCTTGTTGCTGATAAACGAGCAGCAGGCCAGGTCGTTGCTTATCCATTACCGGTGGAATGTGCAGAAGGTGTCCGACTATTTTGAACGGAAGGGCAAAGAACCGTTGTTCCAGGAAGCAGGGGTGGTCATTTCGGACGACAGAGACCTTGACATGTTGGGGTCGTCGACCGCCGTAATCACCTGTAACGTCTGTTTCGAAGATGTCGCCGTCCTCGATGCCACAAAGATGGACTGTGGACACTTCTTTTGTAACGACTGTGAGTTCTCTTCTTTGGGATTTTTATAATCGGCTTTACAAGACTATTGCTCATAAACATGACCTGAATCGAGACTAAGGAATGGGCCGAACATTCACATACAATGAGATTGGTCTTTCGGAAGGTACCGAGGTTAAATAAAGTTAAAGCAGTTGCCTTGCTAAATTCTTCATTGAACTCTTCACTTATAACCTAGTTTTGAAGCTAGAATTCTCATAACCACGATCCAGAATTCAGATTTAAGGAATAAAATGAAAATTCATGTGTACTGAGATTGGAGTTTCAAAAGATAGTGAGGTCAAAAAAAGGTGAAGCACTAAACTTTCTGAATTCGTGCAAAAGAAACAAGAGCAAGCAAGGTGAACGAAGCATCGATTAGGATGAAAGTTGTTAAGAAAGTACTAGTTTACTGTATCTTTTTTCAAGTATGTGAGTTCTTAGGATATCAGTGAATGACCTGAGTGAGTAGTTTGTCATACAAAACTTCTAAAAGTTATTCTTTTTACTCCTAGATCCTTTCTTGAGCTTCCACTTAGTTTACATTGGATGACATTATGCATATCTGGTCTAATTAAAATGTTAAAAGTCTAATATTGTACTTGTAAAATTACTTTGTTTTTTATCAACACCTGTTCTTTATAAAATAGTTTTTTTGTTTGATTCTTTAGTTGCACAGCGCAGGACTTTGAACCTTCGTCTTAGTTTAACTTCTAACATTGTCATCCTTACCACCTACTGTTCTCTCTGCGCTTGCTTCCTTTTCTTTTTGCCTAGGTTGGACACAGAATTTTATCATCAGGATTAAAGATGGGGAAAGGACCATCAGGTGCATGGACACCAAATGCAATGCTATTTGTGATGATGTCATTATTCGTAATCTAGTAAGCCAAAAGGACCCATGTCTTGCTGAACGCTTGGAGAGATTTCTTCTTGAATCTTATGTGGAAGACAATGACAATGTTAAATGGTGCCCCAGTAATCCACACTGTGGAAATGCAATACAAGTAGATGGAAATAATGTTTTTGAGGTTGAGTGCATATGTGGGTTCCAGTTTTGTTTTAATTGCTCACATGAAGCACACTCACCATGTTCATGCCAGATGTGGAAACTCTGGGTCCAGAAATGCGGTGACGAAGCAGGGACTACAGACTGGATCATGGTTAACACAAAGCCCTGCCCCAAGTGCAACAAGCTCGTTGAAAAGAATGGTGGCTGTAACTTGGTCAAATGTAGATGTGAACAATATTTCTGGTAAGATCTCTTCCTATGAAATTTTATTTTGATGGAGAAAAGTTTCGGTTAGCCCACTTCATTTTCATAAATGGCATGTTAGATTGCAGCTAGGATTATACTTGTAACAATGAAAATGTTTGGTCTGATTCATAGGTTGCCTAGTTATAAGTAATGAACCTTCTTTTTATCTTTGATAACCCACTGCTGATTTGAGCACTCCTTGATCGGTTCAAGTCAACCCAAAACACCAAAACCAAACACATGACTGATTTCAGCTCTTAATTGTGTGGACATTTCTTCTTCCTCATTAGCAATTGAATTTCTCATGTATCTGAAGCTCATTTGTTTGACTAAACTGTAAAATGATTAAAGCTTATACGTACATTTCCATGGAAGTTTTATATTCTTTGCAAAACCAATTGATCCTCCTTAACCTGTATGTCGATGGATTGGTGATACCATGAGAATTTTTATGAGGGGTCTGATATAGCAACAAGGGAAAGAAAATGAGAATATGGGGATATGTATGTGAAAAGAGTAATCAAGAGACTTTTGTCTGTTGTATACTGTGATAGGAGATGAATGGAAGTTGGTGCACCATGAATCCTGAATTACTATGTTGGAGCTCTAGTATCTGAATTTATTTGTCTGTTTGTTTGCTAATTCATGAAAAACACCACCTTCCTGATCAGAGACAAAAGTTAGGCAAGACATATTGGAGCCTACTTGAGAAGCTGCATTTAGTAATAATGAGCAAAAAAATTGAGGTTTGGTGGGTGATTTTGGATGATACTGTGCCCATATGATATTATAGTCAAATAGTGTAATTTTATATTTGTAGCATAATTTGGAGATTGTAGCCACCATGATGGAGGTGGTGAGGGAAATGGATCTGTAAGTTTGGGAAAACACTTTATGGTCCTGTTGATGCCAATTCGTATTCTCTGCACTGGAATAGTCATCTCATAGGCGTATCTTATTTGCCTTGAATGATGTCACCTATAAATTGAATGATAAATCATATCATTTAGAACAAAGTTACACAAACCTTGAAGCCAACAATGTCATCAGTCTAATAGTATGAAAATTATTATTATTGAGACCCGCAACAGGGAATTTAAGTTTGGTGCAATAATTTTACAGAGGTGAAAAAATTTCTGGTATTTGACCGTCTGAATAACACTGCTAGAGAGACTATCCTGTCTTTGTTGGTTGACATTTAAGTTGCTTTCACATTTAAATATGGCTGAAAACATCATGATATCCTGCAATGCTGGTTTTATCTTTTCAGTATTAGCTCTTTGTAATTCTTCTTTTACCTTGTTTGTTTGTTTTTGATTACGGTTGCTAGCATCGGCTTCAGAACATTTTCACCGTAGATGTAGATGATAATCTTAATGCCATGAAGACAGACTCCTAAATGCAATGCCAGACAAAAAACTTGTTCATTATCTTAATGCCATTGTCTGGCATTATCTTAATGCCAGACAAAAAACTTGCAAAATACATTTTGCAAGAATCATTTTGTCCATCATGGAACAAACAAGTATTTGTTGATTGCATTAATTTTGGATGGTTGATTATCTTTAATCCAAATATCTCTTGTATCATCCATCTAAAAAAAAATATTTAATATGTTATTAATTTATTAATCAAGGTGGGAGTCACTTTGTATTACTATATAATTAAATAAGGTAAAACTTTTAGAGATTTATGATGTCATATATATTGATTTCAGAGCTCATTTGATAGTTACGATTAGAACGAATTGTTTCAGGGATTTGAGTCACATTATTTTGGGTCAAAAAGGATATGGGGATGGTTGTAACTCTCTAAGTGAGTTGCTCAATTATGCACAACTCTTGACTTTTGCCCGACTTGTTTGGCATATGTGAACACTAAAACCAACTACCGTAGGTTTGCTGTCTCTTGCAACAATTAATAATACTTGGTATAAATCTGCCACTGTTCTTTTTTTTTTTCAATGAATTTGCCATTGTTGATCATGATGCATGTCTTACATAATCTGATCATATTTTTCCTTGTTTATTTATTTCTTTTGTATTCTTTTTAAACTAGCTAATGTAGAAGCAAACCAACTACTAGCCTTTTGTGGATGTACGCAGTTGGTTGTGTGGTGGTGCTTGTGGGGCACATCATACATGGAACACAATAACTGGCCATACCTGTAACGGTTTTACACAAGAAGAAGAAGTGAGTTTTTTGGCTGTGAAGCAAAGACTGCATCGTTATTTGCATTATTTCGATCGATATATGACTCATGCGGATTCACTAAAGAAGGAAAATGCTCTTAGCGAACATATCCAAAGAAAAATATCGATATTAGAAAACAATAACTCTGCGATCAAAGATTACAGCTGGGTGCTGGATGGATTACGACAACTCCTCAGGTCAAGACGTGTCCTTAAATACACATATCCATTGGCATTCTACATATTTGGGGACGAGCTTTTTAAGGATAAGATGACACCCGAGGAGAAGGAAATAAAGCGACATCTATTTGAAGACCTGCAACAGCAGCTAGAAACCAATGTGGAGAGGCTCTCTATGTACGTAGAGAAGGATTTCTATGATTTGAATGAGAAGCAGGTTATGGAATTAAAGTTGCAAGTTGTCAATTTGAATAGGGTTGTGAATAAATTTTGTGGTCAGATGTAAGTTTACTTTCTCCCTTTTAGTAGTTGATCAACCAATGAACGATGTGTGCTTCCCTACTTACATGCTTCAATCCTTGCAGGTACAAATACATCGAAGATGACTTGTTTGAGCCGATGAGACATGCTGCTCACCGCATTGCTCCTTACAGTTCTGGTGGCCCCAAAATGTTGTTGCAACCCTCTTCTTCTGGGAATTCTGGAGGTTGCTAGGGGGAGTCATGAAAGCTAACTAAGGTGACAGATTGATACGTAGGATTTAACTACTAATGGTGCTGGTGAAGGTTTTCTCATAACATTAACGACAAACTTGTAGATGTATAGCTTCATAGGAACAACTGCAAGTAGTACAAAATTACACCTTCAATGATGTGTGTATAGGATAGAGAAGATTTTGTTCATGCAAGCCCAGGATGACTCTGGAGATGATTCTTTCTTTCTTTCTTTCTTTCTTATTTTTTTTTTTTGCACCAGTTAAACCAAATATATAACAGCTGAATGTTGATTTCAACTTGCATTTACTATGGTTGACAGCTATGATGAGTATTTTTACTTTATACACACACACACACAAACATATATATATATATATATATATATATATATATATATATATATATATATATATAATGTCAGGTTCTAGAAATAAAAGAAATGTTAAAATTTATGATATTGCGTATTGTATTTTTGCAATTGATGATATTAGGATAAATAAGATTATTTATTTTATTTTTAAAATTATAAAGATTTGAATATATTTTTTAATATAAGATTTGAATATATATATATATATATATATATATAACATGTCAGGTGCTAGAAATAAAAGAAATGTTAAAATTTATGATATTGCGTATTGTATTTTTGCAATTGATGATATGAGGATAAATAAGATTATTTATTTTATTTTTAAAATTATAAGGATTTGAATATAATTTTTTAATATAAGATTTGAATATATATATATATATAAAACATGTCAGGTGCTAAAAATAAAAGAAATGTTAAAATTTATGATATTGCGTATTGTATATTTGCAATTGATGATATTAGGATAAATAAGATTGTTTATTTTATTTTTAAAATTATAAAGATTTGAATATAATTTTTTAATATAAAATTATGATGCTAATAAGATTTAAAATATAATGGGTAAATTTTCAAAAATATTATATATATATATATATATATATATCCCCTCTGCACTTGATATCACGTGTCGAATCAACGATTGAGTTGAGGGCAAGATCGTCATTTCGACCGTTCATTTTCGTTCCCGCCGGGATCAGGGGAACGCTCGCCCTCCGCTTGGTGTCCGCGATTGCCCGCCTCGCTGATCTCTTCGATATTAAGACGCGTGGACGTCACCGGTGCCGGCTAAGTGGCGGAATCATGCCCTGGGTCGTCCGCCTCACCGCTGCCTCCGACGACTCCGAAGACCTCGTGTGCCGACAGCTGATGCCACACTCAGGCGCCACATCGCCTGCCGCCTCCTCCAGGTGGGGGCGCCCGCGGAGTCGGCGTCTGCGTCGTGACCTTCACCATCAACTGGCTCAGCGTGCTCAATGCCATCGCAGGCGCGTACAGCGAGAACCCCTCCGTTGTCTGCATCGTCGGCGGGCACAACTCCGACGACTACGGCACGAACCGCATCCTCCTCCACCACGCCATCTTGAGTGTTCACCGACGGCCACAAATCAGGACAGGTTTGTTGCCCTCAACTTGATCGACGAAATGACTGCCTTGTCCATAACTTAATCTTCAATTAGCTATTTGTTGAAACTCACTTTATTTCTCATTTTAAATGCATTCAACAACAACAAGATCCTAAATCCTAATTATTTAGGATCGATTACATAAATCTTTTATCGTCATCGAGATGCGAGATTAAAAATAGTTGCAACTTGAATTTTGATACGCGACATGATCGAAGCACCAAAATGATAATTTTGATCAATGATTTAGGATGAGAAACCGATGCAAATGGCAAACTATCTTAAGCCTGTAATTAGCTTGAATAGTATTTTCTTTTGTTCATTATCTAATCAATCTCATGGCAGCTGACTCCAATCTTTGTTTTGGTCCTCGGAGAAGATGATTTGAGATTCTCTTGGCATTTGACCTTCAACTAAAGACACGAAAAGCTACAGGAAGCCTATCGCATGACGATCTCAGTCTCAAAAGCTTCGCTAGAAACAGCTGCTTCTCCATGTGTTCTTTCGGTATCGAAGAAAGTTCCACTACCACATACTTGAAACTAGGAGCATGTTTGCCAGGCCTTTTGGACTCATATCACTTTCGATCATGTTGCTGTTTGCTTGCATCACGTTTGCTTCTTTCAATGGTTTTCCCACCTACAGATAGGCTTTCCACTTGGGAAACAAAAGCTACCCTGTTCTCATGATCTAATGGTATTGACATTAGAGTCATTGCACTAATTGCTTCTCATGATCTAATTATCTACATAATTTTTCTGTGATTTAGCAGGTCTAAGCAGAATCACCTTATACTTCCAGGCAATTGCAGGAGATTTGTGGAGGCACAAAGACTATAGTGATGGGTTATGTTCTTCAAGTCCAATAAGCAAGCTTTTGTTTCTCCCCTGCAACACAAGGTGGAGGTCCATTCTCTTATATCTTCATCCCTGCCATGCTCCTCCAATTGTCAAGGAAGAACTGCGGTGATTTATGTTGCGTACAATATGTCAGCTGCCGGAAAGATTCTTCAAGTCTGAGAGCAATCAATTAGAGCTTAATGGTCACAATGCCAACAGTTTGTTTGGCTGTGGAAGGAACAGCTCAGAACTTTGCAGCACAGGAAATGGTTCCGAACTAAGCAGCAAAGCCAACCTTTTTTTTTTCCAGCTAGAAGATGCATCGGCTCCTGTTCTATTATCGGGGTCTACTCTGGCTTGCATAGAATACTCTCCGTGGTGCAAAGCTGCAGGTTGGTTGATGACAGCAGGACTTCTGCCCCCCTTGTTTCTGCTGGCCATGCCCATGGGACTCAAGAAAAGGTGAAGCCTTTTTCCCATCACCAGAGGAAAAAGGTGGGGTGTGGGTACTGTCCACCTTGCCCCACATTGGCTCTTTAATTGGCACCAGAAAACAGCAGAAACCTACCATCGTCGTTTAAGAAAGCTGATTCTTTGACAAGCATTAGGCTACTTGGGACAGAGGACAACAAAGGTATCTATCTTGAGCTTCTTTTGAGATGATTTATCCAAAACAAGGGGAAAACCCCAGTAGTGCTAGTTTCATTTGAAGTAACCACTGCCAATATACCCCTCACTTTCATCCCTTTTGAGGCTTTGCTTATCTTTCTTTGGTCATCCCCATATTAAATGATCTTTACATTCTCCTTTTTGTCCTTTCTGCTGAGAAACCTTGCTTGAGACCAGTTCTATCTTGTCTCTTATCCATTTCCACCAAGAGCACCTGCTTCATGCTGCTGGAAAATTTGAATTGGTGCACAAATTTTGAGTGCTATCTCGAGACATGCTAATGCTCTAATTTCTAGTCCAAGTGTCAGTAAAACAAAAGGACTTGATTCAGTGTATGAACAATGTTGTGGTGCCAGGCATGTGAAGATCATGTTTATCCCCTACAAACATAATCAATCAATACAAGTTAATTTGTCTTAGTTTTATTTAAATAGTGCCTCAATAAATGAGTTTGAGAGAAGCAATACTTGCATCTGATCTCCCAAGGACCACCAGCTGCTGTTGTGTCAGGATTGAGGAAAGGCAAAACACAAAAAAAAAAGATGTTAGAAGAACTTTGACATTTATTGCTCTTGTATGACTCCCAAGAAAGAGGTCTACCCTATTCATTATTTTATGTCTGTGAGTGGCATAGGTCAAGGTGTGTCTGTGTGGTTGGGTGGGGAGCCTTCTTTAAAGTAGCTCTTCCTGCCTTTGGCTGAAACCTTCCAAATTGGTTGTTTTATTGTTTGGCCTTGTTGCATGCTGCTTTCCGCAGTGGAGGAACTGTGGTACTTAGTGGGAGCTGGTGACACCTGCAGACCCATTTGGCCATTGCTGTCACCGGCTTTGCTTCCTTTCAGATACCCATAGAGGTAAGGAAGCAGGATTTGCTTGCTCTGAAAGAGTGATGAAGACTCATGGCCTTCTCGGTGCCATCTTTTCTTTTCATACCTCCTCTGATAAATGCTTCTTGCTCTGTGTTTCAGCTGCTTCTCTAAGGATCTACGCCCATGGAGTCCGAGGGGCAGCATGACATCCGAATGCAGGGTGTGGTGAAATGCCAAACCCATTTCTTGGACAAAATGCATTCCCGCAAGATATCTTCCGCGCACAAGCGCTCCAAGAGGTAGCTGATCTCCTTCCCAAAACTACCGTTTCTATCTTGTCATCGTGCAACTGGTTCTTGATGGACCCATAGATCTTTGTCGAGAGCTGTGGTTATATTAGAGCTGCTTTCTCCTTGTCACTGCTGGTCTTTGATTTCAGTGACTCCGAGAAGAGAAACAACGAAGACGTATTGGACTCTTCGGCTAAACCAGTTCATCTTGCGAAGCCGGTAAAGCTCGTCTCCTCTCTTTTGCTCCTCTCAGATTCCAGGATCTCGTAGCGATCTTGCGGTTCTTAAACGACGGGGACAGTTTAACCTCTCATGGATTTCTCTGTTTTCTGTTTCTAATCTTTATGTCGAAAGTTGGGTCTTTTGTTATGATCCATAAGTCGATCTTGCATACCTGAGTAATCTGATAAGGTCACAGATTTTGGCTGACTTTTTTTAGCTCTTTTATACACCACTTATGCATTCAGCAGCAAACTATCTTTCATCTGCTTCGTTCGACTTAGGGAAGCACTTAATCTGTGTTTCTTTGAATTCAAGGTTAATGGAAAGTCTACTGGCGACGGTGAGATCCAGGATAAGCAATCGCCTGGCGCTAAGGTTCAAATATCACTGAAACAAGAGGTACTTAGATCTGTTCCGTTTTATTACCACAATTGTGGGCAAGTCAAGTTATACTGATCAAGATAGCATGTAATTAATTCTTCTTAAATAGTTCCTCTCTCTCTCTCTCTCTCTCTCTCTCTCTATATATATATATATATATATATATATACACACACACACACACTTCAGCTGAAAAGAGAAGCTGTATTTTGTTGCTTGGTTCTTCGCGGTATGATTCAGTGCATAGTCAGCACTATAACCATCCTGAAAAATCATTTATAACCCGTTTTATAGCATTTTCAATTTTCAACAAAATTGTTCAAGAATCATGATGAAAGTATCGAGCAATATTTGTAGATTTTTTTTTGAAGTATTCCTACTAGCGTTAACATGCTGCAGATTCTGCAACTTGAGCAGCGGCTACGGGATCAACTGGTTATGCGATGTGATCTAGAAAAAGCCTTGGGGTATGGCTCTTCTGTGGTTTGTTCCTCGAAAGAAAGTTCAATGCCAAAGGTAGCTGCCGTTTAGTGCTTTCCTCATCCTTTTCTTGGGTCTTTTTGCAACTGAACAATGTCAATTACACTAACTATCTCATTATGTAAATATGTTCATTTCTGCTCAATTAGACAGAACTAGGAAAAAACAAACACATCGATTGGGTTAGCATCGATTAATCCAATACCACAGCGTTATTATTATTTTACATGAGATCCATCACATTGAGTGCTTCTTACACTAATCAATTACCGAGCAGCAGAAAACTCTACAAAGTAATATTTTTAATACATTATGAGTGTAATATCTGTCCATCGTGCTGACTCGTTTTCATACTTTGCCATTAGCATGTTGATGTGGATTTGGCCATGATCTAGTGAATGACTACCATATATCAACTTTGTAAGAGTTGATATTCATTCTCATTCTGAATTTGTCTACAAATACATTTTCTTGTATACTTAATATGTCAGTTTCTGTTTGCTGATGTAGCTAAAACTGCTTGTGTTTTCAGCCTACAAAGGAACTGATAAGGGAGATAGCCATTCTAGAGTTAGAGGTCATGCATCTGGAGCAGTATCTGTTGTCACTTTATCGCAAAGCTTTTGAGCAGCAAACTCCTACCCTATCTCCTCCTGCTAATGGGAACAAAACTAAAAAGGTTTTAGGTTCTCAACCAGAGTCACTTTATGAATCAGCGAAACTTAAAATCCCGTCTAAGAAAGGAAGCTCAAGAATTCAATCTAGTCAGACAGATGTGCCACAGAAATGGACCACTGACTCGGTGAATCGAGATTTTGAAGTCAAGTATCAGGAGAAGTTGCTTGGTTCTGATGTTCATCGCAGCCATTCTTCGCTTTCTCACCGTGCTGTTTGTTCTGCTAGAATTTCACCTTCAGAGGAAAGTCTTGCTAGAGCTCTTGACTCATTCCATTCTCAACCTTTCTACCTCCATGAGGCAAGTGGATGTCAATCTTTGACTATTATCAGACTTGGACCACAATTTTTGCAACCGAGTGACTGTTAAATCCATTTCCTAATTTTGATTCTGAAATTGTCCTTGTCCAGGAAGAACAAAATGCTAATTCAGGGGTGATAAGCTTGGCAGAATATCTTGGGACTAGTATCACCGATCATGTTCCAGAGTCTCCTAATAAACTTTCAGAAGATATGGTCAGATGCATGGGTGCCATATATTGCAAACTGGCTGACCCCCCATTGGTTTGTCATGGCGTTTCGTCATCTCCTGCTTCATCTTTCTCATCTATGAGTGCACTTTCTCCCCAGTATCTGGGGGATATGTGGAGTCCTGGCTATAAAAGAGAATCGAACCTAGATTCTCGGTTAATTAATCCTTTCCGAGTTGAAGGACTGAAAGAATTCAGTGGACCATACAATGCAATGGTGGAGGTGCCTCTTATCTGTAGAGATCGTCGGAGGCTGAGGGACGTCGAAGACATCCTACATAACTATAAGTGAGTTGCATGATTCCACCTCAACTCTTGTCGAGTGCTGCTGCTTTTTACCTGCATTGCTTTTCTCATTAGTACGATGCTAAGCTTCTGCACTGCCAAGCATTACGAGTCTTAATTACCTGAGGCATAATAATAAAATTGAAACTCTTTGACAGATTAATCCTTCAGCGATTGGAGACAGTTGATCCAAGAAGGCTGAAGAATGATGAAAAGCTTGCCTTTTGGATAAACATACACAACGCCATCATCATGCATGTAATTTTCTCCAGATTTTTCATCCCTAGCAGAAGAATATCTTGCACCTTCTAACTGGACTTTTGTGGTCCTTCTCAGGCATATATAGAATATGGAATTCCAGAGGGTAATGTGAAGAAAACTTCTTTGCTCATCAAGGTACATAACAATGATCAAGTGAAAGAATGACGAATCAAGTATTGCCTTTTGCTTAGATATTGCAGAAATAACATGCACATCTTACAGGCAATGTGTAGCGTAGGTGGTTGTTCGATAAATGCAGCCATGATACAAGGTTATATTCTTGGGTGCAGGACACACTGTTCCGGGCAGGTACGCCTTATACTCTTGTTCTTCTTTAATTTTTCTACCTACAATGGCCGAGAAAGATCTTAGGCTTATGCAGTCACATGTCCACCATAACTTCAATAGCTCATGCCCACAACCGTGTCTTCATCTTACCCCATTAAATCTATTCTTAGATTTACTGTTGTTCATCCATCAAGCATGTCAGAAGAGCTGTCGTAGACTGACCGAGGAATTTAATGTATTCGGAATATGTAGAGAAAGGAAATGCAAAGATCTGTATGCAGACAACTGAAGCTGTCGAAACTAGGTGCCTAAAGTTGTACATATCATTGGAGTATAAATTTATGCCTAGGAGTATAACTTAAACACACAAGCAAATGTAATTAACTATGAATAACACATAAAACCAGAAGAAATAATAGAAGCGACAGATCCATCAAATAATTGGAAAAAGCAGGTGCTTTGAGCTTGGCTGATTAATTGTCATGAATATAGCTAGCTGGAATCTATACGTGTGGCATTCACATTCCTGCTCTTGAGAGTTGATGATACATATAAAATATGGCCTGATCTTGAGTTATAGATACCGACATTAACCTCCAATATGTAGGAGAAGATAGATGTATAATTATTGAAGTATCACATGAAGTTGGTGCATGTGAACCTATTTATGTGTGTATAAGTAAGAGATATAGAGATGCTTAATCGAAAATAGAGAACTGGTCAGAGATTTCTGATCTCATTTTCCAAAAAAAATTTATGATCTAGTAGTAAGAACACTCACATACAAGGGAGGATGGTAACAGTCACAGGCACATCTTCTATCGGTACCTGTGTGTACAATGTCCAAAGTCTTTCATGAACTATTGGCATGATGAACCGGAACACATCTGCTGGTCACTGTTGATCATATTTCTCCAAGCAGTCTTAGGTCTCATTTAATTGTTTTCTGTTCAAAAATTCCGAACATTCCAAAATGAGTGTCCTGCTTTCCTTGCAGTGGCTCCGGACATTGCTCTATCCGAGGTTAAAGCAAAGGGCCAGAGACGAGTGGCAAGCCCATGCAATTGAGCAACCAGACCCTCTTCTTTACTTTGCGCTCTGTTCGGGAAGCCATTCTGATCCTGCGGTAAAGCTCTTAATTGCATTCATCTGATTTTTTATGTTTTCTTCACCGTTTTTTTTTTCCCCCTCTTGTTACATCGGAGTGGTAAAAATCAAGTCATCTTTCGTGTCTTACGGATCATGATCTGCTTTATAATCACAAAGAGACATTTACGAAATCTTTTTAAAATTGTTAGTTTATGTTCAACAAATTTACAATTAGAAACATTTATGGTTTTAGGCCTGAGTCTTTTCATACTTGAATTTAATGGCTTCGTATGTATGATGCTGACAGGTCCGAATATATAACTCTGATAGATTGTTCCATCAGCTGGAATCGGCAAAGGAAGAGTACATTCGTGCCACCGTCGGTATTTGGGAGGAACAGAAGATCCTTCTACCAAAGCTTGTAGAATCATATGCTAAGGACACAAAACTAAGCTCGCAAAGCTTGGTCGACATGGTTCAACGTTACCTTCCCGAGACTCTTAGGATGGCCATGCAGAGATGCCAACAAGGGAGATCGAAAAAGCTCATCGAATGGGTACCTCACAACTTCAGCTTCAGGTATCTGCTCTCCAGAGAACTAGCATTTCCTCATATCAACTGACAAATAACACGACGCCGGCTGCGAAAGAGGATTCGCGTCTCTCTTTTGTTTTGTGTTTTCTGTACAAAAAGAGCTGATGCATTTTGTACATTGAGGTTGCAATGCATCATCACCTGTGCATAATTCAGTTGGCCTTGGTGAAATCTTGACATCAACTTTGGCATAGAAAGTGAAAAAGTATGTTTGCCTTTATGTCAAGGAGATGATTTCATGGCCTGTGCTGACCAATTTGAAAGGATGATGGCTTCTGCTGCATCTTCTCAGGTGTCTTCATCTTTTAGGATCACATAACAAAGCAGTTCAAGAACACAGACATGATCTGATCAAACTGCAGGAAAAGGGTGTTGTGTTTTGTGTTTGGTTTGTAACAAAAGTAAAACTTTTGATATCAGTCTTTTGCAAAGATGGAGATATGTTGGGAAGGCATAAAAGTAGGATTTTGGAAGATGAAAAGGCACGTTATTAAAAATCCAAAAAACTGGGTTTTTGGAAGTTGCTGATGGTGTGTTTTGGCAAGAAGAAACGCCAACATCCGAGGATGATAAGGATGAAGAGGAACAGCACGAGTCGTGCTGCGCGTCGTCTGCCACCAATACGGCTAACCGAATCCTTCTTCCTCATCTGTTGACGTCAGAGGAACTGCAGATGCCGACGAGTGCCGGTGGGTGGAATTGGTGTCAGGCCGTCGCCTCTTCCATGTGTTGCGGCTTCTACCTGGATCTGTCTGCTTGTGCGCGGCTTTCGGACCTCTCCATGCTCTCTATATGAACGCACGGAGGGGGGGGAGTAGCTCGTCGTCGGAGGAGGCAGAAATGGCGGCGGCTTTCGGGGAAGAGCAGGAGGCTCTCGTGGTGAGGTCATGGAATGCGATGAGGAAGGACGCGGCTGATGTTGCACTAAAGTTCTTCTTGAGGTGCCTCTCTTGCCTGCTTCCTTCGATCTCTGTTCTTCGTCACCGTGTCGCCGGCGACACAGCGTGTTCTGGTCTTGGCAGGGTCTTCGAGATCGCGCCTTCCGCCGCTCGACTCTTCTCCTTCCTGCGCGACTCCGACGTGCCGCTTGACAAGAACCCAAAGCTCAAATACCACGCCTTGTCTGTGTTCACCATGGTACATCTTCTTCCTTCCTTCCTTCCTTGTTCCTTCCCCCCTTCGACGCCATGTTTGGGTGCAGGTGTGCGAGTCTGCGACGCAGCTGAGGAAGAAAGGCACGGTTACGGTGAGAGAGACGACGTTGAAGAAGCTGGCGGGCACCCATCTCAAGTCTGGCGTCATCGATGAGCATTTCGAGGTTTTCACTCGTCGAAGAATCGCTCGAACCGATCGATGATGGTTGTTAATTCCAAGCCGATGGGTGTTTGCAGGTGGTGAGGTTTGCGTTGTTGGATACCATAAACCACGCAGTTCCGGCGATGTGGTGCCCGGAAATGAGTGCTGCCTGGGGAGAAGCCTACGACCGCTTGGTTGCAGCTTTGAAGGAAGAGATGAGGCTTCTCGGTTCCTCGTAAGAAGTGGTAGCTTTGTGCGTCCTCCGATGAATAAAACGAGATCTTTTTTTGCAGGGTTTGAGTGTCGAGTAATAGAAGAAGAATGATGGCTGCCTGACATGCCAAGGGAAGAAGAAGACTTGAAGCTCTTCCCATGGCAGTCTCTCCTTGTGCTCTGCTGCAAGTAAGCATGCGATGAGAAGGGCAAAGAAACTGTTTCCGGTTCTTGATTTCAACCGTAAGAACACGAGGACGAAGACGGAACATATAGCTTAGGGTTTTAGCAGCGTCATCGTTACGTAAAAATGGCTTCTGCTGCTGTTCTATTGACGACGACGACACGCGGAATCGATGGTCAGAAGGGCTGGCGGAGGGCGGCGCTGGCCTTGGCGGCGAGGCGGCAGAGGTCGGGGAGGGAGAGGGGGCGGCGGGAGTAGGAGAGCGGGAGGAGGAAGTACAGCTTGCCGGGCTGTAGCTGCTCCGCTTCCCCCACCACCGGCGGACGAGCCCCCACCTGCATCGCCTCGCCGCTGCAGACGTAGTACCCCGGGCTCCTCGCGGCCACGCGCCCCGCCGGCACCGCCGTCTCGTACTCCTCCATCTTCCCGTCCGCGCGTATCACCATCGCCGTCGCCGAGGAGGACCACCGTTGCTGCTGCTGCTGCCTGCCCTTGGACGACACCGGCGCACAGTTCCCCATCACGTCTCTCTCCCGGCTCCCGACGTGTGCATGAGAGAGAGCGACGCTCGCTGACCGCCGAGACCCATCAGTGGACTTCATATAACGCAGCGGACGCAACTGGATTTACCAAACTAACCTTCGCTTTGACCCAATCCATGACGTGCAGACGCTGCCACTTTGACCCCCACAGAGACTGCGCAAAGCACCAACTCGTCCGTCTTCCTCCGATCAAGTCCAACATTTCCGCGAACGAGCGGAAGAACAGCATCGAACAGGAGGAAGAAGATTGCACATGAGATGTTTGCGGAAAGGGCAAGGACAATGATGCGGAGAGGACGACCGGGAGGGGTGGTCTCTTTCTGGGTAGCTTCGGATGGGGTTCGCCTCACGGGTCACCCGTGGCCGTGGCCGGGTGGCTTTTCCTTGAGCTGGAACGCAGCAGGTCACGCCGGCCTGCCTTCCTTCGCGGAAGCCTCCTCCTCCGGTTGGGCATCTCATGTGAACCAGCAAAAGTGAAGGTCAAAGATGGAGAAGGGTGGGATGGTGACGGTGGTGGTGGTACTGTTGGTTTAGACGTCTCCTGGCCTCTTCTTTCCTTGCCGTAGAAGCTCATCCATAGCTGCTGGTTCGCATCCATCACTCCGATGCGAGCCTGCTTAAAAAGCAGAACTAGTTGTTAGTGTTCCTGCAGCGGTCACAGCTTATTCTAATTGCTTTGCTACAGAAGAGAAACGAGTTGTTTACATGGATCGAGCCCAATAGAAGCCCATCTTCTTCGGCCTTCTTAAGACACTTGCAGTTGCCGACATATCTCTCTCGTATTATCGACATCATTTTTATTTGTTTTTGTGTGGAAATTGCAGAATGAAATCCCCCAAATATTTTATTTTATTTACACAACTAATTGACCCAAAATTTCCGATTGCCAAAAGCCTTGCTTCCGATCGCAGCGATTAATTAGATCTCGAACGTCCATCCTCGATCCACCGGTCGACGTCTGCCCGATCTTGTATTGAAGGGTTCCGCCTCCCCCCTCTTTACCTCTCTATTCCGGAATGGCGCTCAGATCCGGCGCAAACTTGCGCCGTCCGCCACCGCCTCTACCACACCTCCGCCCCTTCTCCTCCTCCTCCCTCCCGCCGACGGGCACCGCCTCCGACACCCCTGCGGGAAACAGCTGTGGTGATGCAACCCCCCGGCCGCACTGATCCGCGGCGCCCACCAGCGCGGCGCTCGCCTTCACCGCGAGCCTCGCGAGGTCCTCGGCCTGGAGCGGGCGCTTCAGCATCGACCGCGGGAGCGCGAAGTAGAGCTGCCCAGGGCGGAGCTCCTCCTGCGCGCCCAACCCGGAGACGAACGCGTCGAACTCCATGTCGTCCGCATCGCACACGAAGAAGCACGCGGCGTCCTTGCCCAGCGCGCCCGCGGCCGTCACCGGCCGCGAGTACTCGCGGAGCCCACCGTCGGGGAGGACCACCTTCGCCGTCCCCGCTGCCCCCACCACCGCCGCCGCAGCCGCCGCCGAGGCGCACGAACTGCAACCCCCCATCGCCAGCCGAGGAGAAAGCAATGCCGATCGAATTGGCCCCTCTTTTGCTCTCGATTTGAAATCTCCGTTGCCGTTTCGGTCTCCATCGGAGACGAGGCGCGAGCTTTTATAGGGAGGAGCGTCACGCGTCAGCTATTTTGTCGTTTAGCGAAAACCTGACAGCCCGCAGTCTGATGATGACAGCTGGTGATGGTCGCCAGCTTCACTTCCGAAACGGACATAGCTTTCGAGAAAATTACGACAGATGGGATTAACCTCGAGAACTGATGCCAACGTTGCAAGTTTGTGAAGCGACGATGGCACCCGTGGAGGTCAGTCTAGTAAATTAGTTTGAAAGGTAGTCGAGGTGTCACGTTCTCATGATCCGACAGATCGACAGAGGTGTTTTGGTGTCGCCACATGGGACAGGAGTCGTCCACGTGGTTTCTGATGCCCCGCATAATTACTGACTCGTCCCTGCCGCGTGTCGTCCTCACGGACGAAACCAACGCGCGCGCCTCGCGCGGCCAATCGTTGCGTGTGTAGAACGACACGTCAGCCTGTAACTGAAGAAATATCAACGAGGGCCTCGCTGGGTCCCATGAACCTTGCGGGTCGTAGAGTAGCATGCGGACGTGGCGTGAGGCCAGGCGACGTAAGCCGGATTCCCTGCCCGGCCTCCGTGTCGCCTCGGGCGGAGACAACGCCTCCTCGGGAGCCGCAGGGGGTGCGTCGGCAGAGGAACCCACCACGTGGCCATCAATGCTTCGCTCGATTTGCCTGTTTCAAGTGGGCTCCGCTGTCGGCCCACCCACCGGCTCACGTGTGAACGCGGCAGTCGCGCACACGAGTGGATGCTGTGTGCAGGCACGGTTGGTCCGTATGGACCCGACGTGGTGGGCCTACCCAATTACCGGGACCCACAAAATGGTGGCCACTAGATTGTAGTTCGAATCTCTTAGTTCTCTTAATGGTGGCCACTAGAGCGGGCGGCGGAGTTCGCGGTGGCGGCGCTGCTGCGCCACGTCGTCTGGTCCGAACGAGCCCGACACGGAGTCGACCTCGACGGAGAAAAAGCAACGCACCGGGAAGGACTTCGTGGTGCCGGTGGCGCAGCTCCTGCTCGTCGAGCTCTTCCTGCGCTACGACTCCTTCGAGGTTGAGGTCGGCACGCCCCCGCTCGGGTCGCTTCTGAGAGACCACAAATAGTGTAGGTTACGGTATGATACACTAATTCTTCCTCCTCGTATTCTATATGGTTTCTTTACTCTTTGGCTTGGTTTATGGACGTTTGCTTCGTAGAGCTCCACTAAGTCAGTGGTGAACGGAGTCTGGTTTGACGAGGACACCGATAAAGGCATCAAACTGACCGACTTAATAAAGTCTCCTTTCCCTCACTAAACTAATCCTCGGCCAAACAGATTGCATTGCTCGATGCCCAAAGGTATCGCCACTTGATCTCACTTCAGATACGTGCATCTGATGCAGAATCCAAGAAAGCAAATGCGAAGAACAGTATCTAATTCATGGATTCCGAGTTAGCAAGGCTAATTAGCACCACCTTCCAGCATACTTTTTTGTCTTACTTGTATCAAAGCTTTAGACACTGATTCATTTCAAGCATACCAAGAACGAGAAGGCAAACAACACTACTTAAACAGACCATTAAACATTGTCCTCTCCAGATCTTTAATTCCTGATAGAATCGTCTAACATGAATTATATTAAAGACTGCAGACAGTTCTAGTGATCGTGAGCTCGTGGGAGATGAATGCAGGTCTGCTATTTGGATTTCTCATGGCCATCGACGACGAATTTGTACCGACAAGGAATAGCTATTGCTGGCGGCATTCGAGAGTATGGTTCGATCATGAGCATGTTCTATGGACTTGCACAACAGCGGTACAACCATTGAGTTTCATTGCTTTCAGAGCAGACAAGCTCGTATACATAACGCAAAAGATGGCATGCAGCCTCTCGAGCTACTCTCTAAATCTTCTCTGCCACTTAGAACAGTGTGAAGAGAGGTCGCTTGAGATCACCAGCATGCAGGTGTCGGAGCATCAAGGGGAGGAGAAGGCATCATCAAGCCATGCGTGAGGCTCCCCGTCCTTGCCGACGCCAGGCTCCAGCTCACGCAGGGAATGGAGAGCAGTCCGGATCTGGTTGACGCGTTTCCGGTGGCGGATCCGCCGCAGCACGACGTCCCTGTCGAGAGGCTTCCGCTCGGCGGCGCCGCAGCTGCCTTCGGAGTCCGGCTTGAGGTAGAGGCAACTGGTGACCGGGCTTCCGCCGGCCGGAAGCTGGTTCTCGTCACCATAAGTGGATGTTAGTGAGGAGGAGGAGGAGGAGGAGGGAGGCTTTTGGGAGATGAGGAAAGCCATGGCGAATGCAGCGAGACTGGAGTGAAGAGACCGAGAAGACTGAGAAGGTGGAGAAGAGCAGACGGGATGGGTTTATATAGAGAGGTCTCAGCTGCCCGGAGGAGAGTTTTGGGACTTCGAGATTCGTGTTCGGTAAAAAGAACGATAGCATCGCCTCCAAACCTCATACAGTCTTTTGACATGTAAAAAGATAAAACGGATTAAAGAAAGCATTACTAATCATATTATTTACCAAAAGTAAGCTTTTAGTAACTCATGATCATACTTCTGTATGATCAAGTCCTTCACGAGATTTCTCCTATCGTATTATCTTAAATTATTTTTATCATGATTTGCTAAAATAAATTCATTGCATTCTGATCTTTCTAAAATAAATTCATGTTATGATTTTATCTAGTCTCTACTAGCATATCACAAGGCTTCTGTCACTCTTAATTGTGTTCGCTCCTTTGTTAATTAACATTCATTCATTCGCTCTCGGATTATGCATGGATAAAACAAAACTCTAGGATAATTCATCACCCAACAGTTCTAAAAGTCTACTAACTTTGTTAAAATTGATAAGCTATCGTATAGATCCTATGCCTCTGCCTCGATTACAATATCCGATGCGAAATAGCTTCTTTTGCTACAACTCAAATGGTAGTACTACAATATATTATTTAAAAGTACCTGTCTCCGCGTCCTCTTATTTTGTGCCAAGGCCTCCTGGTATCAACTTTATCTTTACAAGTTGAGTCATTTTAATTCCTCTATCAATTATATTTTTGAAATAAGATGTATGTGCATTAAAGTTTTATTCGACTTTAGCACTATCAGACGAGGGATCGATAGAATAACATGATCTTACTTTTGCTTTTGTAAGAATTCATATCTAAGGAAAGCTTTATATATTCACTCTATATTTCATCTCTTATATCGACTCCCTTCATACGGCTTAAGTATTTCACTAAGTTTCATCCAATTTACTCTGATCCTCCATATGTATCAAGTTGATAGTGGCTCTCACACCCACCATTCCATGGGTTAGCCTTCCATCGAGTCTGATCTTCACATCAGTTCTAAGTGTATCTTCATTCGATGATGTTTAGGGTTACTCCTCTACTTAATCTCGTAATGCATCCACCATACATTACCGTTTGTCCAAAATCATGTGATAACTATTTGTTGCTTGCTCCTCCTCCTACTCTAATATATGCTATCTATTATATATAATTTTTTTTTAGAGAATCGAGACTTATCCCAATTAGATATATGTGTCGTTTGAACAATTTCTTTTCTTTGCATCATTCTCTCTAGAAGTTTCGGAAACTATCATCCTCTTAAAATACTCTATCTTACTGAACATACTATATACTATTTTGTCATGACAAACACACTTGTTAAATTATGATTCTTTGTTAATATAGCTCCTGTCGCATCTCTCAAGGCTTTGCAACATACTTAACTTACTACACACTTTAACCTCCTACGAATGTATCCTCCTCATGTCGAAGATAAAGTTTCATACTCTATGACGTCGAGTTTTGATCGCCTTAGGATGGTCATGGATAATCCATCGTTTGTATACAAGCTCTTAAATAAGTATTAATTTCTTTGATTTAGCAACTGCTCTCATTTTGGTGAGTTTTGCATAACTTTTTTAGTTATCAAGCAATTCATCCCTCTTTGTATGGTATCGGTCTTTGTTAAGTATCCTTCTTGCCTTAAGCATCATTAATTTTGATTGCTAGTGTCGAGTTGTAGCTCAAACTTAACCATCATAATCTTTATATGCTACACACTCTTCCCAACTTATTTGTCGTCGTGACGTCTCTCACGTGAATTGTTAGTCATTTCTCTGAATGTTAATCTTAAATGCTCATTGGATTTCTTTCCTTATATCTCTACGTTTATTTTTCTTAAATGATTGTTTTTCACATGCTATGTTTGTTATATCTCATTGTTTTTTAAATGATCTTTATGTTTCTTAAATGATTGTTTTTCTTATATCTCATTGTTTTTCACAATTACCATAAATGTAAACATGCTATGTTTTTCACATTTACATGTGAAGTATTTGTAAATGTGCTTGTATTGCTCTTATAGCATATGTTACGGACTTAGTTAACATTAGCTAAGTCCGTTTGTAAAATAGTCGGTCTTTCAAAAATCTCTTATAGTCCTTTAAAGATTTACAATAGAGAAAACATGTCAAAAGAAATATTTAACTTAAAATTCCATAAGTTGACACTTCAACAAATATTATGTTTGACAAGTAATATAAATTATAAATAAGATTTCATAAGTTCTAAACCGCCACGTAACAAATAATCCAAGGTGGTCAGTGTCAAAAAATTTTAATAAATGCTCGCATGATATTATTATGAAATAATATAATGAATCAACCTACATACTATTTTAAAAGCTCAAGTCATATGTCATATGGATAACTCATTAGTGATGTATTGATATTGACTGGTACTTCACACTACTCAAGCTATAAAATTCTTAAGATGATTTTTTTAAGACAGTTTTACCTATACTTAACAAATCAACTAAAATGAGGTTACTAAATTCATTACATATTATATATATATATATATATATGTATATATAAAATATGCCTTTCGTATATATTTGTCCGTGAGACACGGAAAGTTACGGGTTAGAAGCGCCGTTGGTGTAATGAATTGGCTCGATATTGAACCCACGCCTCAAGATTCGTAAAACGCCACGTGGTCTCTTAAGGGTTTCCTCCTCATATGAAGCCTGCGAGCGAACGGTTAGGTACCGGAGGGTGATCTTTTTTGGAAGGCGATCGAGGGGGAGTGAGAAGAGGGCTTGTCCACCGCCAGCCTTCGCGTCTTCCTTGCGAGGCGACGACGCCCGACGCAGCCGGGTTCGATATGAGGACAGCTGCGGTCTCCACCCCGTGCCCGTCCTCCGCTCTCTTCCTCCACCATTTGCCTCCTCGCTGCTCCAGAGATCCTTCTTCGCGAACCCTTCTCTCCATCAGGTTTGCTACTCCTCGGCTCTTGTACGGCCACTTATCCGGATCCGCGCAATGGGATTGGCTTTCTACATTTTTGTTGAATTTTGTCTTCTTGTATTTTCTTCCTAAAAATGCGTGGTTTGGGTAATGCAGCCAGGCAACCGTCCAAGATCGGCATGGTGGCCAGACTAGAGGATGCTCCTCTCTTGGTCGGTCAAGGTTCGTGGTTCCTGGTCGTTTTCTTTGTTGAAAGTTACAATGGTAGCATGTAGATCGAACCACTTTGAACCATCAAAGTGTGAGAACTTGTTTGTCTGATGAGTGGAAGAAGACTCATACTTAGGATGCGCTGTCTCGTATTCAGAAACAAATCAAATAGTCGGTCCTTGTTGATTCTACGACATTCTTATGATGTTGAAGTTAAACCGTTTATGGGCTGATGATGATTGATTTGTACCATAAATCGATATTAATTTTTCAAGTAAACACTGGTGTTGAAGCTATCAGAAAGCAACCAATGATAATGAAAAAGGCTGGAGATCTTATTTGGGCAAAGCTATGACAAGATGTTGATTGATAGATCAATTTAATTCCCTGTCCACTTAGTCTACCCAATCTCTATAGTCTCAAATTTGTTCAATGTGTGTGCTTTCATTGTTGTTTCAGGATTGTTTCTGAGAGGATTAGAAAGCGTAGATCCAATAATCAAATCTTTGCCTCCATTGCAGGTACCATTTTTGTTCTAGTTTTGTGAGTTATCATATTCTAGTATAGTATTTCTATTGATCTTTTAGAATTTTATCACTTTTTTAATGTTAATACAACATTGATCACTTCTTATTCAATATCTTGCATTTTTTTTTTGACTTGTTATGTGTTCAAGTATGATTGTCCCACAACTTTTCAAATTTCTAGTCATGGGTTCATTTAGTTGTTATTGGGAACTTTTTCCTAACTTTACATATAATAGCCTGCAACTATTATGGTCTCCTTAATTCTTTTTCACTTATTAAAACGCCGAGTTCTCTTTCTTTCTCCATAACTTAAGTATTGTAACTTTACTATTTTTTGATGCAACTTTTCCTTCTTAAGATTCTCGTATTTTAGCATTTTACGTCATTGCCTTACTCGACTTTCTTCATGAAATGGTTGCTCAGATGGAACTGATGCCTTGTACTGTCATACCATGTGATGAAGTACCTCGTGCTTTTGTTTTAATAGAAAGTCCTACATCAATTCCTTGTAGTTTTTTTAGTAACATGTTGACAATAGGTTTCTCCATTTCTTCTTGTCAAGCAGATATTTCTCTTGAGCAATTCATAGAGAATCCTTCTCTTCCAAAAGGTGACATGTGGTCTGTTCATAAATTTGGTGGGACGAGTATGGGCACTTCCAAAAGAATTCAGAGTGTTGCTGATATAGTTCTGAGTGATTTGACTGAAAGAAAGTTAATAGTTGTTTCTGCAATGTCAAAGGTGACAGATATGATGTATGATCTGGTCAACAAGGCTTCATCAAGGGATGACTCTTACATATCAGCAATTGATAATGTTTTTGAAAAGCACAAGTTAACAGCATCAGAGCTTCTTGATGGAGAGGATCTTGCCAGATTCGTATCGCAATTGCATAATGACATTAGTAACCTGAAAACAATGCTTCGTGCCATTTATATAGGTTATAAATTATGTCTGTTGTGCTGCTTTCTTTTTGCCTTTTAACTTCTTCTACTTTAGCTAAGCCAACTGGAAACTGCTACATTGATTTCTTAATAATTTGTACTAACCAGTTTTATGTTCCTGATGGTTGACTTTTCATCCTAATATTTTTGCAAGATAGTTGCAAATTTACTATGTATTTGTTTGTTTGTTAGATGATTGGATTCAGGATTTAAGATTACAAAATTGTCTACAACTCTGAGCAACTTCTTTTGGAAGTCTGAAATTCTTCGTAGGTATAGCTTATATGATAGACTTACTTGTCTAAGAATACAAATAAGCATAATACAATTGCACATGTTTTCTAGTTTCTAGCATATCCAATTCAGAAATTGCTAAGGGGTATGGAAAATGGGGTAACTCTTGGCAATCTGGACATTGATTAGTTTGAGAAGTGTCCATTTTATGTGTCAATTTAATCCAATCTAGAAAATCACGTAGTTGATGCCTAGAAGATTATTATTGATGGCTAATGTTTTTAACTTGTGTGATGCATGAGATTAGTAAATCGTTAATAATAATCCATTATGATTAAAATACATGGTTGCTATCAAATCTGTCTATTATTTTCATTTGAAACTCGGTGAATAATTAATTTAAGAAGGAAACTATATATATATACACACATGTATGTATGTATGTAATATCCATAATTCTGGTAAGAGCTGGTTTATCAAAATAAAATATTTAGGAAGAATTCAGTTGGAAAAAATTTCCTATCATGCGTAGATTTAGGTTTTGAAATACAACTATAGTAATCATTCATTCTTTGATCGAATGGTTATTATTCATTATTGTATTTTCTTATTCATTACTGTCTTTTATTATACATATACATATATACATATGTATATACACATATCTTCATATACTGATATACATGTATTCATATGTATGTGTATATTCATATATATACATATATATATATATGGGAATGCACTAGAATACAGACATCAGAGTTAGTAGAGTGTTCATTAACATGACACTTTCATCATTCAACAGTTTTATAATTAGCTAGCCTAAAAAATACTTGGTAAAAGCTTTCAGTTTCCATTAGAGTTATAATTATCCAAAAATGTTTTTTAGTTATTAAAATTATGATTACAAAAGATACACAATTGGCTGCCATCATTATCGCAACATCAAACGTGATATGTAGGCACATATGAAGGCATTGCTCTTGTTTACCCTCGTGGATTTGACTAAAGGATGTGATCCCTATTGAAATTCACTTAAAAAATTTCTGAAAGCAGGTTAACAAGTTACCCTGGTATATAAGAGGTCTATATAAGTCATATACAGATTCATGGACTAGAATGTAATTGTTTGGCAGTTTCAGGAGTTCTTCTTGAGTTTACATTTATTTTTCTGTTGTCCTGTTGGTGATATTGGTTCTAGATGTGTGCTTCTTGGATTAAAGTTATGTTCATAGCTCTCAATCTTTGACACTTCTGTTTTCTTCTACAATTATGATTTGAATTGATGATAATTTTGACTTTTATGCTATATTTTGCAGCTGGTCATGCCACAGAATCTTTTTCAGACTTTGTTGTTGGTCATGGAGAATTATGGTCTGCCCAAATACTGTCATATACAATAAAAAAGGTTTTTCATATCGTGAGACAATTATTTTTGCTGGATGTGATAAACTTATAATGACGTCAGGATCTTTCTCTGCTATGCAGCATGGAAGGCCTTGTTCTTGGATGGATACAAGAGATGTCCTTATTGTCAATCCTACTAGCTCCAATCAAGTTGATCCTGACTATACAGAGTCGGAGAAGAGACTTGAGAAGTGGATTTTAAAAAACCCTGCTGATATCGTTATTGCTACTGGGTTCATTGCTAGTACACTTCAAAATATTCCCACTACTTTGAAAAGAGATGGCAGTGACTTTTCAGCCGCCATACTAAGTGCTCTTCTTAAGGCCCGACAAGTCACTATCTGGACTGACGTTGATGGTGTATTTAGTGCAGATCCTAGTAAAGGTTTGATTCTTATCTTGGATATGCTTGAAGAAGTTTTAATAAGCACGGACTGCCATACTTATCTTGTATATGCTTGAATAAGTTATAATAAGCATGGACCACTGTATTATGCCAACTGGTGGTATCAGTCCATGGGCTGACTGGTATGTACCTGGCAGCCCATTTCGAGCAATATGCTGAAATATGGTCATGTCATGTATCGGTGGATACAGAGAATGTATCAGTCGGTACAGTTGAAACTTGTCTTGTATCATTTGATACAGGCTGATGACCCGATACCAATCGGAATTTGACCAATACCGACCCAAAATGGGGTATAGTTCCTAATTGGCCAAATTGATTATTGGGGCCTCTTTTGGAGCTTTAAATCCCCTTCCCTCACTCTCTTTTACTAATTTTCATTCAGTCTCATATTTGTCACACTCTTACTTGTGATTAAAGTTCCTAATTGGCTAACTCAAGATAAATGGAAGCAACTTTTACTCATACAACAAAGTTGTTCCTTGACGAATCCAACAAGATAAATTCAAATTTTCTTCCTTATAACCTATTTATTTATGCTTAGATACACTTTATTCTTATCTAAATACAATTTATATACTAATAGATTAGGGAAAAATCCTAGTAAACAAATTTTTATATTTTCCAACCATTTTTTCAAAAATTGATATTTACCGACATACCAACACATGGTATGCCAGTGCCGATCGGTACATACCAGTTCACCCAAGGACCGATACCACTGGTTGGCAAAGCATGGCCGTCCTTGTCAGTCAGTATCGATGTACCATATGCCAATATGTTGGTATATTGATATATATTGATTTTCAGAAGTTTTTTAATCTCTCTGACTTGTTGCATAGTATGTCACTACACTAATACGTATTGGAGAAGGAATTCATCTCATAATAACTTGTCAAACAAACTTTTGTGGTGCTTATGCTGACGAGGCAGATAAATACTTATCCAGTCAAATGATGTAACTTGACAGACTAACTTATTCTATACCATTACTTTAGGAAAACAAAGGGATCAATATTCTTCTGTCTGATATTTTAAATCCCAACAAAAATGAGATGACTTATTCGTTTTATCTTGGTACAAAATAGTTGTTATTCTTGAATCAAATGTCTTTTTAGTGAATGCTTCCAGGTGATTTTCAAGATGTCTAATTTCAAAAATATATTACCAAGGTTTCAAGTTTTGGTCCAAGATCCATATCGGTCTATGACCAGACCAAACCACTATGGATCTGATGTGAATCATTATACTGATACATGATATACTAGCATACTGGTCGTCATGGACCAAAAAGAAAAGGAGAGAGGAGAGGAGGATGGTAGCCCAAAAAGCATACTTCCTTCTGTGCCCATCCCCCACCTGAAGAAAGAAATTCCTGCTACTGCTGTTGACAGTCCACAGCTGTTCACAGGCAGCAGGCTATCCATATTAAAAATATATATATAATATAAAAAAGACCAGCTTTGTGCTGGTCTGGGTGAAATTGCCTGGTCTGGGTGAAATTGCCTGGTTGGACTGGGAAGTACTGGTTGGTATGTAGCAGTTCGGCCTCTTTTTGGATCCTTGGTTATTAGTAATTTAGTACTCATGACTTTTTTCAATGTGCAGTTAGTGAGGCTGTGATATTGAGGACATTGTCATATCAAGAGGCCTGGGAAATGGTGAGCACTCATTTTAGTTGCTAAAATTGCCCACCTGTTATCTCAGATGGCAGAAGTACTTCATGACTTGAAAATTTATATTCGTTTGCAGTCATACTTTGGGGCAAATGTTTTGCATCCACGTACGATCATCCCGGTGATGAAGCATAGCATTCCTATATTGATACGAAATATTTTTAATCTCTCTGCTCCCGGAACAAAAATTTGCCAGCAGCCTGTGAACGAAAATCAAGATAGAAAGAGCTTGGATTCTGTTGTCAAAGCATTTGCTACCATAGATAACTTGGCACTTGTTAATGTTGAAGGGTAAATTGACTTTTTATGGTGCATTTTTCTTCTTGTTTGACATTATTCAATAGTTCAATTAATCAATTTTGTAACCCTTAAACTTTGTTTTTGATAGAACTGGGATGGCTGGCATTCCTGGTACAGCTAGTGCAATTTTTGGCACTGTAAAAGATGTCGGAGCCAACGTTATCATGATTTCGCAGGTATTCCTATGCTATCTCTTATTACCTGAATTTTTTGTTTTTAAGAAATTCCATATAAATTATTTGTTTACATGCAGGCTAGCAGTGAACATTCTGTTTGTTTTGCTGTGCCAGAAAGTGAAGTCAAAGCGGTTTCTGCAGCCTTACACTCTAGGTTCCAACAAGCTTTAGATGCAGGGAGACTTTCTAAGGTCTGCAACCTTGCTCTTTTCAGAAATCTACTTGAAGTGATTTATATTTTTATTTCTTTTAAGTCCTTTCTGGGTGTGTTTGGTATTGTTTCTTCTGTTTTAAAAAGTAGCTTTGAAAAATATTCTTAGGAAACTAATTTCTGAAAGTGCTTCCATACTTGTGATTACTGTTTCATAACAAATGGTCTAGAAACTTGAGAAATGCTTTTTGAAACTAATTTCTCGAAGTGCTTCCAAACTTATGATTACTGACTTACTGTTTCATAACAAATGGTCTATAAACTTAAGAAATGCTATTCTGATCAAACAAATATTCAGTGAAGTACTTCTCGATACTTGTTGGTGTCTTAAATGCAAATAATAGCAGTAGATGAGGTTGAGGTGGCCATGGTGAGGGTGGTCATGATGGAGATGATGGCGGTTGTGGTGGTTGATGATTATGATGTCTGTGTAACAATGTTCACGATGGCATTGACTATTATGGTGCTATTGTGGTAGTGGTGGTGATGGCAATGGTGACGGTGGTATGTGCTGTTGGTAGTGGTGGTGCCCAGTGGAGGCAATGACAGTA
The DNA here is from genome assembly GCA_023547065.1 of Musa troglodytarum. Taxonomy (NCBI): domain Eukaryota; kingdom Viridiplantae; phylum Streptophyta; class Magnoliopsida; order Zingiberales; family Musaceae; genus Musa; species Musa troglodytarum. The sequence continues at coordinate 1,503,760 of CP097507.1, read as the reverse complement.
TTGGTGATAGAAGCTACAGTATCCTGAAGGTGGTGATGATGGAAAATAAGGTGATAGTGATTGTGATAATGGTGTTCGTGGTTGTGGCTTCAAACTTCAAAGTATTGATAATGTTATGTGGTGGTTGTGATTAGTTGTAGTGGTGATGGTTTGTTGTGGTAGAGGATAGAGATAGTGATGATGAGGATAACAGCCGTGATAATAGTGGCATTGACTAATTACGGTGCTAGTGGTGGTGATGATGGAGGTGACAATAGATGTGTTGTTTGTAACGATGGCAATAGTGGTTATGGCCAGCGACATTAGTGGTGATGGTGGCATCAATGCTGGTGGCAACAATGCTGATGCTGGTGGAGATAGTGGCGGTGGGTGATGGTGATGGCAGTAACGGCATTGACGACTAGTGGTGATGGTGGTGAATAGTGGTGGTGTTGGCCAAGTGGTGTGGAGAGGGTGACAGTGATGGTCATGTTAGCAGCTATTATGATAATTGATGGTGATATGCATGAAGGCCTAAATGTGATTGGTCTCGGATTCAAAAGAGGATCTAGGATAAGTTTTTTCCAGAGAAGTCAGATGGAGGTCCTGATTTCTTTGGATTTTCTTAACTTCTCCTGGAAGCCCCTCTGTAAAAAGGCTATCAGACTCGTAAAATTTTACAAAAGGATTTTTTTTGCTTTTAGAGTTGCAAAATACCTTTTGAAATACCAAGCCAAACATGCACTTATCTTCTGATATTGCAGAGCTTAGTTATGCATTTAAACCAAAATATAGTTAAAAAACTCTTTTGCTATATGCTAGTTGAAATTGATGGTGATCAGTAGGTAATGTTGTGCATGTCAATTATTTTGGTGTCTGCCTTTTTACAAAACCTAAATTACAGATAGCTGCATACTTCCATGTGGTGCTTGTTAGTAATTGGATGGAAACATCGAGACCATATTGTATGGTTAATCAGAAAGCAAGCACATGGCTTGGTTAGAACATACCAGTAAATTATGCATCATTGCATTACTTTTGTTTGTTATTTTCTTCATGTTTGTTTATCCTTCTGCTGTTGCTTCACATCACCTGTGTTGCTAAGCCATCTTCAAGTCTCCAAGATGCTGCTTCAGATAATGTAAATCAGATTATTGTTTAACACTAGCCTAGAATTAAAGATAGATGACACATTAGAACTAAACATTGATAAACATGGCAAATAAATTAGAGAAAGGTTTTTCTCATGCTCCTACCATATCCTGATAATCTATTGCAGAAACTACTACTGTCGTTGCTTAATTTGTGCTCTGGACAATTTAAGTGACTTTTTCCTATCTTTAACCTTTGGTTTGTTATATCTTGTTCAGGTTGAGGTCATTCCCAAGTGTAGCATTTTGGCTACTGTTGGCCATAAAATGGCCAGCACCCCTGGAGTTAGTGCTACTCTTTTTGATGCACTAGCGAAGGTATTTCTGTACTGCATTCTAATGGTTATTAAATGTGGATCATAATGAAATGATTCCTTTGACATACTGGAGTGCTTGTAACCTCAAGCACTTTATAAATGTTTTGTCTTCCAGGCTAACATAAATGTGCGAGCCATTGCTCAAGGTTGCAGCGAGTACAACATAACCGTGGTGCTGAAGCAAGAAGATTGTGTAAGAGCTCTAAGGGCTGTTCACTCAAGATTCTACCTTTCAAAAACAACATTAGCCATGGGTATCATTGGACCAGGTCTAATTGGTGGAACGCTGCTGGATCAGCTAAGGGATCAGGTTGTTGAAAACATAGCTGTATTATTATTTTTATTTAAAAACTGACTAATATGTTTGTTTGACAAGATTTCCTCTCAGCAATGAGATAAAAGGTCCATGATGATTTATTTTTGCAAGTGTCTTTCTTGCTTGGATTTGGAAATTTCTTCCCATTTAAAAAAAAAATTCATTATGTTGCTCCAATGCTGAAATTATGAAGAATTATTAATAATGTAGTTAAACATATGTTCAAGATTTTTTATTTTCTATATCTGAATTACTTTGTTTATGATGTTAACTCTGCTGAACAATGCATAAGATTGAAGTATATTTTTTTTCTGTTTTTCCATTTATTGAATATCTGTGGACAATAGTTATTATTTATTCATCATTTGAAAAGCTTAGTGACTTGATTGTTCATGAAGGATTTTGGATCATAAACTTCTGGATAATTTTTTCTTTCTGTTTATACTTCAACTAAAATGTAACTATTGATTGAAGGAAAAACTGTCATCGACATGAAGTGAATTGAATTAAGAGTGGGTATAAGAGTTGATTCATGTTACCCCTGTGAACTTAATCATGTTTGACGGGAGATTTTGGATTACATGATGGTTGGTTGAAATATTGCAGAAACAAAAGGCACATGGCTGTATAGACTGGACATATCAGTGTGTTAAAAGAGCATATTTAGGAGTTCATCTCATTGGATTCTCTTTGCATAACTAAGTTTGAATTATTGATGGTAGATTTCCTGAGGAAGATTGGACTATTGTAAAAGTTCCCAGCCTCTATGCCTTCGACTATTTATTCAACCATATTGTTGGAGATTTTTCTTGGTCATTTGTTTTTACTATTGTTGGTTCACTACATGCCAGATAATAAGATTACCACTGCAAGTTATTATACATATTCTTCATGTACACTCAATGTGCTCAAGGTTCTGGTATAGTTGATTTCTAATTACTTAAATCTATAGTTTCTATTAACATATGGAATTAAGCTTCGCAAGTCTGGTACACCTGTTATCTTGCCTTCGGTATCTATAACTCATGGCATATTATCTTTTTATGATTTTATGAGTTCTCTTGATGATTTGAACTACATTCTGGCACTAAATGAAATGTTATACATGTCAATTTGCAGGCAGCAGCTCTCAAGGAAAAGTTCAACATTGATCTGCGTGTCATGGGTATCACTGGTTCAAGGACAATGATTTTGAGTGACATGTAAGCTAGTAAACCTGAGCAAGTCCCTGTTTTTATACCTCATCTATTTAGTAGTTCACTTTCATTTGGAGTCTTGGACTAGTAAAATGCCATCAATTGAACTAGTACCTCTATAAGGCATGTTAATAATTCACTTTTGTTCCCACACCTAAAAGAGAAGCAGTGAATGAAAAAAATAAATATAAAAAAATCAGAGCTAATGGCTTACTATGGTAGTAGCAACCTCTTTTCTGGACTTTTTTAAGACTTAAGCTGATGTTGAGGCAAAACTATGTTTTAATCACTCCCTGCTCCATTAATCAAGAAGCAAGAACTGTCTCCATGGTCTAGGTTGTGTTGTTTTAATCTTCATACTGTTTCATTGATCAATTAAGTCTTTTTATAGAGGGATTTTCTCAACTATGTTGTGTTATTCTAATTATCATAGTCTTTGGTTTGAGTTATGCTTACTGGGGTGCAAGTGCCTCTGCAATTGTGAATTAATTTAAATAAAGGTATATTTGAAATCAAGGTTTCAAATATTGGTCGGATCAGAATCTATGGATTTGTATTTACTGGTCTGACCAAAGGACCAGTGCCAGACCATATAGGAGGTTGTCACTGGTTTGTTTTTATTTTTTATTTTATTGATATTGGAGGTACAGATTGGTATACTGATATTGTACTAGTCTGACTGATTGCTGAAATCGGTATTAGGTTGGTTGAAACTTTGAAACCTTGAATAAAATGCAAAAATAATCAAGATAATGGAGTAATACATCATGAATTATCAGTATAAATGAAAGAAAAAAGATGATAAACCTTTAGACATTTGTTATATTGGCTCAATCATCATTCATCAACCTAAATTTGTATTAAGCAGCTTGAAAAGGTTGAAACAAGTTGTTTTTGTATATGATGGGAGAAATCAGAGTGGCAGGATAATTGTGAAAAGAGAATGCATGGTGTAAAAGAATGAAGAAAGGAACAAAACATTGGCGAAGTATGATGTCTTGGGAAGATAGCTGTGCAGATAATGTGATTGAAAAGTGAGGTGAATTAGATGAATGGGAATCAGCAAGACTACATAGAAGTGGGAGTAAATAAAGTGGAGGTGTAGATGATAAGGCAGGAGCAAAGATGAGGACTGGTTCCCATCGGAGCAAATAAACTGGTGGTTGTCAATCATTTTTTCTTCTAGATGCTAAAAGAAAAAGATCCTGGGAATTTTTTCAGGACATATTTTTGGCCATCCATTGTAAGATTGACAAGTGCCATCTACAATATTGTTTATTTCTTAATACCAAGTGATTTAGATAGTCAGAACCTCCCAGAAATGGGCCAAAGTTGTTGTGAGTTGACTGAATTTTGGTCAGATCAGCTAATCCAATCAAATTGACAAGTAGTAACTCCTCTTTCCCCTTGGATTTGCCTTGGGAAGATTGGCCTAGGGGCCCAGTCCAAATCTGTTTTATTTAGAAAACAACAGCTTTGGCTTCAGTCACAATTGAGGCAGACTTGGTAAGTTCATAATCATGTTTATACATCCTCTTCCTAACCTCAGATTTGCTGCTTTCTTCAGGGGAATAGACTTGAGTAGATGGCGAGAAATACAGAAAGAAAAGGCTGAGGTGGCTGATCTAGACAAATTTGCTAAGCATGTGAACGAAAATCACTTTTTCCCAAATACAGTGTTGGTTGATTGCACAGCTGATACTAATGTTGCAAACCACTACTATGATTGGCTACAAAAGGGCATCCATGTCATTACCCCTAACAAAAAGGCAAATTCTGGACCGCTTGATCGGGTAATTTTATCCCTTCTCCTTTCTTATGGGTATATTTTCTTGTCATTGTTGTGTCAGTGAATTGACTTTTGTGTTGCTTTATTAGCTCATTTTTTTTGTATTTTCTTGCTTGACTTGTAATGCTTTTATTAATCCTTTGTGGTGAAGTTTACTGAAATACAATGACTTGAGCACTAAACTTAATGCTAATTGTTCATGTTGGCACTAGTGTATCACTAGCCTAGACCATGTGTGGGCACACATTTTAGGTTTGAGCTTAGCTTTCTTTCTTTAGTTCATGTTTTGTCTATCGTTTTCAGGCTATGTTTGTCTGCCAGAAGATAGATAAGCTTTTTCTTTCTGTTTTTAGAAGTTAATTGGTTTACTATATTACAGAGGGACATAGTTAAATTAGGACCTTCTGTATAATGAAATAACTAGCTACATGGTCTTCATAGATAGAGGCTTGTTTCTTTCGCACCCAAAGGCCTCAGGAAGTGTTCGAAAAACATATTTCTTTTAAGATACAAGGTGCTTCTGGAATAGACGACAAAATACGCCAGTTCCCTTATTTTTGTTTGAGTTAGTGTCTAAGTTGGAAATATGTTTGCTAATAGTTATATAATTGAGGGGGCTCTATTTGTTCTCCAATCACTAAATGTTTCTTTTGTGGAAACAATTCTACGTCAGATTATCCTTATTCTAAGCCTAGGCTTGTCTCACTGACTATATTGGGCATTGCCCTACTGGTGTACCTCTGTGCAATCTTACTATTTCCTTTGACTTTTGCAAAGAGACGAAAATTTTGCCTCTTTGCTTCTCTGGATTTCGCAAGTCAAGAATGGATCAAAACTTGGGACCATCAGGAGCGCTAGTTTGAAGGGTTATAGTTAAATATTAGCAAAATACCAGCTTAATAAGTTGTTTCTTCATCATTTTGAAATTCTATAGAATCCTTAAGTTGGTGACATTGAATGCTCTATGGTTACTCTTTCAACTCCTCATATGTCTCGTACATTTCATTACAAATGCTGACATGCTTCGTCAATGTGCAGTATCTAAAACTAAGATTATCCTTATTCTAAGCCTAGGCTTGTCTCACTGACTATATTGGGCATTGCCCTACTGGTGTACCTCTGTACAATCTTACTATTTCCTTTGACTTTTGCAAAGAGACAAAAATTTTGCATCTTTGCTTCTCTGGATTTCGCAAGTCAAGAATGGATCAAAACTTGGGACCATCAGGAGCACTAGTTTGAAGGCTTATAGTTAAATATTAGCAAAATACCAGCTTAATAAGTTGTTTCTTCATCATTTTGAAATTCTATAGAATCCTTAATTTGGTGACATTGAATGCTCTATGGTTACTCTTTCAACTCCTCATATGTCTCGTACATTTCATTACAAATGCTGACATGCTTCATCAATGTGCAGTATCTAAAACTAAGGACGTTACAGCGGCTATCCTACACGCACTACTTCTATGAGGCAACTGTTGGTGCTGGACTCCCAATCATTAGCAGTTTGCAGGGACTTCTTGAAACTGGTGACAAGATTTTGCATATCGAGGGCATTTTTAGGTAATGCATAGAGTGAGAGATTTAATGAAAAATCATTGCACTTAGAGAAACAATTTCACATGGCTGAATGATCGACACCTGTATTTTCCTGGGTTGCTGTTAATGTTGCAGTGGAACCTTGAGTTATATTTTCAACAATTTCAAAGGTACACGAGCCTTTAGCGAAGTGGTATTCGAAGCAAAAGAGGCTGGATATACGGAGCCTGATCCTAGAGATGACCTATCTGGAACAGATGTTGCGAGAAAGGTGAGGATATATTTCTGTTTCCTGGTTGACTAGTTTATTCTGAATGCTTGTTTGTATTAGGATGGTTTTGCCAAACAATGTTCCATGTATGAAATTACTGTTGGAACCTGTAATCAACTCTATGATTTTACTGGCTTTCATTGGGTTAATAGTCTTTTACTAGCCGCTATAACTAAATTTGCTTCTTTTCAATGGCAGGTCATAATTCTTGCAAGAGAGTCGGGTCTTAAGCTTGAGCTTTCCGATATACCTGTCCAGAGCCTTGTCCCAGAGCCATTAAGAGTAAGAATGTGTCGGGTAGCAGCTGTGGCATGTAACTTGTGTATGATGCTCTCTGACATGTGTATTTGTAGGCATGTTCTTCATCAGACAAATACATGCAGCAACTCCCTAATTTTGACAAAGAATTATCAGAGGAACGAGATGATGCTGAAGCCTCAGGGGAGGTGAGTGATTTTATCCTTTCCATTTTCCTCAGTCTTTGTTTTGTTTTATGAGACAATAATTCCTTGCAAGAGGGACTCATTAACTTGTCTTAAAATTATAGGTGTTGAGATACGTTGGTGTTGTCGATGTCGTTAATGAGAAAGGATCGGTGGAATTAAGGAGATACAAAAAAGAGCACCCATTTGCGCAGCTGTCTGGATCTGATAACATTATAGCTTTCACCACCACACGATACAAGGATCAGCCACTCATTGTCCGTGGGCCTGGAGCTGGCGCAGAAGTCACTGCCGGTGGAGTTTTCAGTGATATTCTGAGATTGGCATCTTATCTTGGTGCCCCATCTTAATGCCCCACATCTTCGATGATTTTAGTGATAATTCCGATTCGTCGGGAACCAGTTGTCTCATTCGAGCCAATCACGTAGTATCATATGGTAACATACTCTTCTATTGACTGTCCCGCATTCGATTTGTCTTTGCAAATCGCATTTCTCCTCGAATTAGAATAAAGTTAACAAGTAGTGTTTCTTAGCATCATTTCTCGATCAAAATCACTGTTGGATAACTGTAACACCCCTAGTTTAGTCCAATAGTCCCACATCGGAAGTGGGTGGGACTAAGATTGGCTTATATGGACATGATGAGTGTACTACTAACAATTTCAGCTTAAGCATTTTGGTCGGTGGTTGATAGGTCAAAACGAAGTTGATAGGCTAGTTAGCCCATCAGGTCGAGTCGTAACATTTGGTATCAGAGTCGACCTAGTATTCGGACATGGTAAGATAGGCTTGAGTAGGAAAGAGCTACCTGTGGATGAAGTCAGAGAACTCATCACAGCGTGGAGCCACCACTAGGTTATGCCTCACATGCACCATGCTAGGGTCTGATCTGGGTCTTGACGGGGACGTCAAGTCATTTAAGTGGGGGAGATTGTAACACCCCTAGTTTAGTCCAATAGTCCCACATCGAAAGTGGGTAGGATTAAGATTGGCTTATATGGGCCTGATGAGTGTATTATTAATAATTTCAACTTAAGTATTTTGATCGGTGGTTGATAGGTCAAAACGAAGTTGATAGGCTAGTTAACCCATTAGGTCGGGTCGTAACAATAACAGCAAGAAGCATATCGATTTTCAACAAAGCATTGTGGCATTGATGCAGCCAAAGCACTGGTATGTTTTTGCTGTTTGTAAACATGGTTCTCATTTCGGTGAATCCATACAATTTGCTCACAATTGTTTGCTGTTGTGTACTCGACTACTTCAGCACCAACTCATCATTAATTGGAACTTGCTTGGAGGACAGAGGATCATCCCCAAAGTCTGTGAGTAATTTCAGGATCTCAAGTTTTGAGTACCTTAAATCCTGTCTTTTCAACATGTACTTCCTTTCGTTGTCCATGATGTCTCCAATCAGCTACCTGCTAATTAATACTCGAGGTCAACTCTCGAGCAGGTTCTCTTTCTCTTCCCTCGACTTGAGATCTTGTGGCTCCGTTTAGTCATGCCAAGTTGTTTCTGCATCTTCTTCAGGCACTTGTCGGGTCGTAGTTCGGTGGGAGTGCTCGGAAGAGTGCTTGCATGCCCAACATTTATTGGCACTTTAATGACAGGTTGAACGAATGCACTTACGTGTTTAGCTTTCCATGGCAGGTATGCTGTTTGATTGAGATATGATTCGGGACTGTAGACCTCCGGAGAAACTAACGTGACGGTGACGGTGTTGGTGTTCTTGTTTTGACCTGTTTTGGAACCGTCGTCAGACTTCAGCAGACCGCAATTCTTCGCCGACCGCGTTAGCGATCGAGTGGTCGTCTGCGGCGGCCGTGCGTCCGCCGCTGCCCGGAAATGTGGAAGGTTTGTTTTTATATGCATGACTAATTATTTGAACTTTAATATTTAATCGGTATAACTAACTTAACCCAAACGTTACATAATTATTTTTTGAAATAATTATTTGAAAATTTATTTTGGATCTTTATTTTTATTTTTCGTCGGTCATTTGTCCTTAAAAATAAATTATATCGATAAACTTTGTCTCACCATCACGGTATGTTTCACTTAAAAATAAATTAAAAACTGATACTTCCTTGTTTAATTGTCTTCCTACCCGTCCCATTTGCCATCGGAGACAAAAGACAACTGTATAAGTTATTAATCCAATCAATACCTTTTTTTAAAAAAATTAGCATTAGAATGACTGACTTGTTTCTGAATGCCTCTTTTTTAAGTCCATTTTAATTTTAATTCTTGGGGAGGAAAAGAAACAGAATTCCACATGGTATAATCGGTAATAAATAATAACACTATTCTTCCAAAGCAGAAATGTAACGTCTCCTACACGTCTCGCTTACCGTTCCCGACGTCCCATCCCCACCGGGCCCCGCACTCGTGCATGATCGTAGAGAAGTATTCTCTCTCGCACCCATCTTGCCCCGTTTTGACCTGCCCTCACCGGCACCTTCCTACCCACGCTCTACGTGGCCCCGCTGCATGTTCCCTCGGACGTGCCGGGCCCCACGTCTGCAGCCCACACTCTAGTCCGTGTCCGAAGTGACAACGGCTGGCCCCACCGACCCGGACTCGTTGGACTCCGATTCCCCGCCCCCTCGTCCGCCGCTACTTCTCTCTCTCTCTCTCTCTGGCTTCCACACTCACGCGTGCTTCCAAGGACGCGACCTTTTTGCGCTTTCTTCTTTCTCTTTATCGGGGATGAGAATAGGAATAGGAATAGGGCTTGTTTCCCGTGTCATGCCCCCCTCGCCGCCCGATTGGTGAAGCTTGTCGCTTGTTTCCTTCCTCCTCCGCCATGAACCGCCTCCTGACGGTGGTAGAGGAGGCCGCCGACTACTCCTTCGCCGTCGAGTACAATGGCCCCCCGCTCCCCTACGAGATCCCCCGCGCCGTTCCCATCGACGTCAACCGCATCCCTCTCGCTGCCGTCGCCCCGCCCTCCGCCGTCCTCTCCGACCTCCCGGTCGTCCACCCCCTTCCCTCCCCCTCCACCTTCCCTTTCAAGAAGCGGCCGCCGCTCCCTGCGCCGACGCTGATCCTGCCGGTCCCCGCCGCGTCCCCGACCTCGGTCATCGAGAACCACGACGACATGGACGGCCCCGACGCCGATGTCTCCGGCGCGCTGGGCTCCTCCGGCTTCCCCGACATCTCCACGGAGCTCTCGGAGGTCGTGGAGAGCTCCGGCGCAGTCGGGTTCTCCGACGATCTCGGTTACGACGCGACTTCCTCGAACGAGATGGTGCCGAACCGGCTCTCGACCGACTCGGCCCTCAGCTCGGAGCTGAGTTTCCGGTCGTCCGCCTCCGGGGGTGAGGACGAGGCCGTCGCTACCCAAGCGAAGAGGGCGCTGCTCGTGACCTTCCGAGAATCCGGCCAGTCCGGTGATTCCATGTCGCCGGCGATAGGACTTCCTCTTCGTACCAGGTCGGAGGAACTGGAAATGCCGATAAAAAGGGGAGCTTGCTACAGGTGCCTGAAAGGAAGCCGTTTCACGGAGAAGGAGTCCTGCTTGGCCTGCGACGCAAAGTACTGCAGCGGATGCGTGTTGAGGGTCATGGGCTCCATGCCGGAAGGGAGGAAGTGCGTTTCTTGCATTGGTTTTCCGATACTGGAGTCGAACAGGGAGAGGCTGGGGAAGAGCTCCCGGGTCCTAAAGAGGTTGCTGAGCTCCCGGGAAGTGCAGCTGGTGATGAAGGCCGAGAAGGACTGCGAGACAAACCAATTGAGACCGGAAGATGTTTGTGTTAACGGGAAGAAGCTCACCCTGGAGGAGATGGCCCTGTTGAAAAGCTGTTCTTGCCCTCCTAAGCTGAAGCCTGGATTGTATTGGTACGACAAGGTCTCTGGTTACTGGGGAAAGGTGAGCTACAAACCTTCATCTGAAAGCCTCCTGCATTACTTTGGCATTTCTACAATGAAAGAACATAAACATTGGATGAAATGCTGCACTTAATTGTCTAGAAAACCAGGAACATATATCAATGGAGTGCATTGATGTTCCAAAATAAGGATCAATGTCAACTGTTAAATGTTGCTCTCCTTTATGAGCAAAAATTGTCTGTATCTTTTTTTTTTTTTCTTCTCTATTTTCTTTGTCATATGAATAGTTTGGCTTTGATATTGATGAAATAATCAACAGGAAGGGCACAAGCCGGACAGAATCATCACTCCACACCTTAATGTTGGGGGAACTTTAATGCCAAATGCAAGCAATGGAAACACTGGAATCCTGATAAATGGTCGGGAAATTACTAAAATTGAGCTGCAGATGCTGAAGGTGCATGGCTCAAAGCTTTGGTGCTGCTTCTTTAGATATCTGATAGAGATTTAGAATTTAATGCAATCTACCTGCATTGCAGTGGGCAGGAGTCCATTGTGCCGGGAGTCCTCATTTTTGGCTGAATGCTGATGGGACATACCTGGAGGAAGGACAGAAGAATATAAAAGGACAGATTTGGGGAAAGGTGAGCCGCCCTAATCATGCTCGTCTTGTAGTTTCTTCTATAACATGTAGACCGCCAGTGATTGATGTTCTGATGGTTTCTTGTTTGCAGCCTATCATGAAGCTGCTCTGCCCTGTTCTTTCTTTGCCATTTCCTAGTAAGGCTGCAAATCCTTCTGGAGAAGAGGTAAATAAGTTGTTCGACAGAGCTGGTTCTGAGTGCTTTGATGTAAAAGCACTCCAGAAGCTTTTGTTGGTTGGACATCATGGATCAGGGACAAGTACAATTTTCAAACAGGTACTTTTCATGAATGCAACACAGATTGCAATCGCAGAAAGCATCACATACTTAGGCCAGTAATTGTTTTGTCCGATACATGTAGATGAATGCTTCTATTTTCATGTTTAGAGCAGCCAACTATGGGAATCTCTTAGTCAAAGGTTTTGCTTAATCTTGTAAAAGAACGTCAGAATGTTGAGAGCATGTCATTGATTTTTCGCATCTATTTTGTGTCCTTGTGGTCCTGACTTTCTTTGTGGACTGTCGTGCTTGTATGGAACTTGCCCAAAGTAATACATGACATGAAGTTTGAACACTGAACTAGGGTGATGCTTATTATTTGTCAGTTATGAGCATACGATAAGAAATCAAAGCATGCATCGATGCAAAAGTAGTCCCAATTTCTGATTTACTTGCCATAGTATGCCCTATGCCAAATACTGGTTCACATTGTGGCATGGGTTTGGGCATAGATCCTGCAACGGGTAGATGTTCTTTGCACTGTGCTTAAAAGGCATCATCAGCATTCCATGTGCTGATACCAGCACGGTTCAGACCAGCGGAAGTAGGGCAAAAAACACTTAATTGTGATTTTAATAAAAAGAGGAGGTAGATTGTCAGATTGGGTAGTTATTTTGCCAGGTTTGACTGTATATCGTTAGATGGGGGGTGATTCCTGGAGATCTTGTAACCATTTTGCTCTCTGACATTTGAGGAGCTTATATGAACAGAAAGGTTTTCTAATTAGAAGGTTGTACCTTTTTTGCGATCAATAAGGAATTCTATAGGGAAAAACAGCTGAAACCAGCTGGCAACCGAAATAATCTTGGCTAAGGTATATTATTTTTCGTAGATAGTTCATCAGGAACTCGTTCTTGATTCAGTCTATTTCTGGGTTCTCCTCTTCCAGCCAGTGTGGGAATTGTGTCTAAAGAACCAGATTTAATGAATAAAATTCATGACTCTTTAATTTTAGGAGTATATCAGTTATAACCAACTTAAAAAAAAATACTTTTTCTTTCCTCTAATGATATTTAAGTTCAGTTGCTGTTTAGTATTACATAATTCATGATTAAAAGTATGATCTGCTTCTAGCTGATTATTGACATGGCCATATACCATTGTCTGGTCTACCATGCTTGTTCTCTGTTTAGGAACTGAAATTGCATCCACTGTTTTGAATTAAAGTTTATGGACTTCTTTCTTTGCCTAGTGTTCTAACTTTAGCTAGTAGAAGGTCATGATATTTGATGACTTGATGTGTTAAATAGGATCGTCAACTAATTAAGCTGATGACAGTGAAAAAGTCCATGCTTGCGTATAATATACATTGTTGCCAACTTTATTTTTAGCCAGCGGCATTGCAATAACATTTGAAACAACTCTTAAACTATTTTACACATTTCATTTTAGAAAATAATTTATATTTACTTAAATTTTGAGATGTGCATACAATTTTTTATATATCTTCGAGAATGACAATTTGATAATCTTAGATACATTTTTCATATTTGTCACTTATAGTTACCTAATATATTCATTGGCTACTTTATTAGGCTAAGTACTTGTTGCTTATATTTACCTAATATATTCATTGTCTACCTTTATTAGGCTAAATTCTTGTATAGAAGTGTTCCTTTCACGGAGGATGAGCGTCAAGACATTAAGCTCATGATACAAACAAGCATATACAACTACCTTCTCATATTGCTTGAGGGGCGTGAATGGTTTGAAGAGGAGAGTTTGAATGAGCAAAGAGAAAACCAGCAACTAGATTCTTCAGGTACCACAATCACATTCTATTGATGCATCGTCATTGTGCTGGTTTCCCGATAAATTATCGGCGCTTCAGCATTCTAGGTTCAAGGAACCGCTGGGAACATTTTTCTGTCCTAAGTAAGGACTATGATTATTTGTAAAAGTCTGCATCCACCTGATAACAATATTCTTGAATCACAGCCAACACATAGATTCACTGTAATAGTAAGATTGCTCAAGTTTCTCTTAGTACATCTATTCATACCTCCTTGGTGGATATTCCAGTTATTGTTTCTGAATCTATCAAATCTGGAACCGTCTCTATTTTGATTATAACTTCAGTAAAAGTTGCTTATCTCTCTCTTAATATCTTACTAGTTGCTACCTTATAAGTATAACAAATAACTACCTACCTAGCATTAAGTTTTTGCATGGTGTAATGCGACAACAGCAATTGATGAACCTATTTTCTTTTCTTATTTTTGTTACAATTATGGTGGCAACAATGTTGAGTTGCGTACTGTGATGTTTATAAATAACGTTGTCTGGAAAGATGTATTATTTAGTCTCTCATAGTATGAGTCCTGGGCTTTATACATGTTATCTGTTCACTTCAGTGCTCTCGGGCAAATTACTTTGTGGTCCTTCTGTTAGCAGTTTGATGTGATGAAGTCTACTTTGAAGTCTAAAATTACTTGGAAAAGCAGGAAATTACATAATGCCTAAATCGTCCAACTTAATTTGTTGAAAGCAGGAGATGTCATATCAGACAAACAGAAAAAAGCCACTGAATTCTCCATCAGTCCACAGCTGAAAGCATTTTCTGATTGTCTTCTTAAAGTTGTGGCTTCTGGCAAACTTGAAGATATCTTCCCAAATACGCCACTTGTAGAGGAGTTGTGGAATGATTCTGCTATTCAAGCTACATACATGCGGTTAAATGAACTTCAGTTGCTCCCTAGCATAGCCAGTTACTTTTTAAAGCGGGTATCTTGCACTTTCTGTTCTTTTTTTTGTTATTCTGCATCTTGATTCTTGTAATCTCAAGCTAAACACACCAGAACGTTTGAACATGATTTTTCAGTTCTATTACGATCAGATGAGTGACTACAAAAATGGTTAATTAATATGTTCTCCAAATATGGGGCCATATGTTGAAAGGTATTTTGCTTTAGTGGTCATTTAATTTCTCGCAGATCTTTATTGAGCTTCGGAAGTCCTTCATTAGAATCTGGAAAGGGAATTGACAGCTGAAATGGTCTTGAAGTGGTGTAAGGTAGGATGCATTGTCCGACCCAAGAATTGAAAGTTGCGCGCTTATGTAGGATTTGTAAGTTAACAGAGTGAACAGATCAAGGGATAAACATATGCATTATTCTGACCATTTAAATCTTCTGATACGTCAAGGGGCTTGTGATTTTCTATTACTTTGTTGAGAGGAAAAGGGAAAGGCTCTGGAAACCTTTTGTGCAGGTGATATAGTCCATAGTGAATTTAGTATTTTATTGAAAGCACAGATACAGAAATGGTAGCTCAATCTTACAACACAGACATCTAGATCTAGTCTCGTTCTCAGAATAGAGAAGAATAACTAGATCCTAGAGAAAAAAAGAAACTTCTTAAAAACAGGAAGAAGCTTGCTCAGTATGTAAATTTTATCAGCAGTGTCTATTAAGACACCAAAGTTCTTTTTTCCTTGTTAATTCTGGTTGAATCAGTAGCAGAAGTAGGACTTTTAGGTAATGCTTCTCAAAATTATGACCTCCTAATGCATTGGCAAAAAATCTTCAAAGATCTATTTTTTGTGTCTAAAAATCACAATACACTCAGATGTATACCAATTAAACTTGCCATTTTAATAATGGATGTACCGAAATGCATGGGAATGTCAATTTAATTCCATGGTCAAAACTTGTTGCTAATGATTTTATTGGAAATTCTTCAGGTTGTTGATATATCCAGATTCGAGTATGTGCCTTCTGATATTGATATCCTCTATGCCGATGGAGTAACTTCCTCCGATGCTCTAGCATATACGGAGTTCCATTTTCCACCATTGTCTTGTGCTGGAAGTAGTATTGATGATGATGATCAGCAGGAGACATTGTTTAGGTGGGTTAATATTACCTACCATTATTGATTTGATAGTGCAAGATGTTGGAGAGATTCTAAATTAGTTGCTATAAATTATTATTATTTTTCCTTAAGCACTTCCAAACACATTACATTAAAGAAGGCGAATTAATTTTCTGGTTTTTCAGATGGATGAACATCCAGTCCATGTAGACTTGTGACCCCACTGTCCCTTTTTTATTTGGTGCTGCATATTATAATTCCTCGAGTTCAAGATTCTTTTACATAACTAGAAAGTAGAGACTCTATGTAGACCACAACATCGGACGTCAAATGGCTTAGAGAGTTGGTGATCTTTATTTAACGATGCAATGTTTGATGGCAGAATCTTTCTTTTCTCATCATCTAATACAAGCAATGCTTAAACTTCAACTTTTCATTTGCTGCAGGTATCAGCTCATCAGAGTCCACAGCAAAGGCCTTGGGGAGAACTGCAAATGGCTAGACATGTTTGACGAAGTCCAGATCGTGGTTTTCTGTGTTGCTATGACTGACTATGACGAGTACCATGAAGATTCGAATGGGGTAGTCATGAACAAGATGATGGAGAGCAGAAGGCTCTTCGAGTGCATCGCCAGTCATCCGACCTTTGAGCAGAAAGATTTTCTTCTGATCCTCAGTAAATTCGATCTGCTTGAGCAGAAGATAGACATGTCTCCTCTGACCTCGTGTGAATGGTTCGACGACTACAGTCCTGTAGTAAGCCGACATCCACAGAGCAAAACCAGCCGGGGTGTCCCCATCGGTGCCACCAAGGCCCAGCAAGCCTTTCATTACATTGCAGTGAAGTTCAAGAGGTTATTCTTTTCGATGACCGGGAGGAAACTCTACGTGGTTCAGGCAAATGGTTTAAATTCAGATTCTGTCAACGCAGCACTTCGATACGCAAGGGAGATCACCAAGTGGGAAGAAGATAGGTTGGTGGGTGGCACCGTTGACTCAATGTATAGCATAGAGCCAAGCTCCTTCTCTCACTGACATCTTCGGCAAGGAACAGCTGTAAATATATAGCCTTCTCTTTTTCTTTTTTTGTTTTCATTTTGCCGTCATCTAAAATGCCATCCATTTTGTGTATCCATTATTTGTAATAGCTCAGAGCAAGAAATAGGTTCTTTGTGTATGTCCATTAGAAGATTCAACCACCTCGGTACTGATCTCTACATTGGTGGGCGGCGGCCATGCAAATAAGCTTCCCGAAGAAGTGTTTCGGAGTAAATATTGTCTCTCATGACTGTGCTTTGTGTTTGTTAAAAAGAAATTATTTGTACAACTTGCTTAAAAAAAGCATTTGCTTGCTGCATCCCTGCCTTTTTTGCTTTTGGTAATTATGATTAGTAGTGATTAACTGGTGTTTATTATTGGATAAATGCATACAGGAGCCATTAATTGGAGGTATATATATGTGTGTATATATGTGTATATATATATATGTATATGTATATGTATATATATATATGTATATATATATATATTGGTGAAATGTACTATTTCTGAACTGCCAAAATTATATATATATATATATTGGTCCAATGCTTGCTATGGTCAGCATCTTTTCCTTGTATTACAGCCCAGCCCGGCCCAGATTAAGCCGGTCAATTACGCCAAATGCTTGCTATTACAGACCGGCCGGCCCGGCCCGGACCAGATTAAGCCGGTTCAATTGCACCAAGCCGGCCCATACCGGTCCATCCGAGCGTAGAAGCATATCTGAACCATACTAGTAGACCCCTTAAACCCTTCTCTGTCTCTCTCTCGATGCTTCGCCTCCGAGCGGTGGCCACCACCGAACGCCTCCGCCTCGCGGCGGCCGGACGCTTTGTCCACCGGAGGGCCACGAAGACGAGACGACCTCCTCCTCCGCCGCCGACACCACCGAAGCCGCCGCAGAAGCCAACCCCCTTCACCTTCCACGGGGTCACCTGGCACGACCCCTACAGCTGGATGTCCGACCTCAACGACGGCGTCGCCATGCGCCACATGGACGTGTGCATGGAGCAGGAGGAGAAGTACACCGAGGCCGTCATGGTGGCGTCCGGCGCCGACCGCCTCCGGCGCAGGCTCCACATCGAGATGGCCCCGCGGCTGGCGTCCGACCCTTGTACGCCGCCTGTTCGATGGGGCCCCTGGCTCTACTACCGGCGGGCGGAGGACGAAAAGCAGTACCCTGTGCTCTGCCGGAGGTCGGCGAGCCTTCACGATGAGTTCATCTCTTACAGCGAGCCGTCGGCTGGGTTTGATTTCCAGACCGGAAAAAGGATCGAACAGAAGCTGGTCGATTACAATCAAGAAGCCGAGCGGTTTGGTGGTAAAAATCTCCTCCTCCTTTTCTTTCGCTTGCCCTCTTTTCTGTCATTAAATTGTTTTCCTTATGTAGTCCTAGAAAAATTCTCTTTTGCATCCTTTATTGTAATAATCTTGAAAGGAAAACAAGTGAACAAACGCAACTTAATGTGGGCTTACTTTATTCCTAGGTTTGTGGGTATTTTTTGGTAACTAGCAAAGGAAAGAAAGACAAAAAGAAATCTGCTTGGGATGTTTGTCAAGCCCTCGGTGCTTCTTGAAAATGTCGATAAGCAATTTAGGAGTTCTTAGTGGCTTTAGATAATTAGTCACTTGGAAGTTCAGGATCTCTATATTTGACACTTTGGTTCGGCTCTAACACTTCCTCTAACCAAGAATTCCTTTCAAATTCTTCCTTTTCATATATCTTCTTGGAATTTTGATTTCTATATGTCTATGTTACATCTATATGAAACTTCCTTATGATTTTTGTAACTTAAATATGCAAATGTCTATTACGATGGCTTCCCCCTCATTTTCTTGGTTCTTTTGAACAATCTATGTTTATGTCTTTTCTTTCAACAATCAAACAATCATTTAAAACTGTTTCTAGATACAAGATTGTAGGTCTGATGGTGCTTCTGTGCCTAGTGAATGCATTTAACTGCACTTGAGACACATCTCAAACCAAATAAAGCTTTCAGATGGTGACACTTCGTGAACTTAATGCAGAACCTTGATGTTCCCATGCAACTTATTATTTCCTCAGAAAAACACTTTAAAAGCTTGAGTAGACAAGTAGCTTTGTAAATTTCATGCACAACCTAAATGATTTATTTTTCTTTTTGGATTGGCTATTCAAGTTGATGATTGACAGTGTAAAAGGTACAAAATCCTACATATAAATCACAGGGAACCTAGTATCACGATTCTTGACTTATCATGGTAGCAACTCAATATAGTAGATGCTTACAAAATTCTTGGAATTGAAGCGCTGCATTGGTCAATTGCTAAACTTGGTGGATCATTGACCCCATAGAAAGAAACAAAAAGGGACTCTGACCTTGTTGGACAATGTGACTTTTATCGTGTTATCCCACTATTCATAAAGCCCATAGCTTTCCTTCAACATATTCCATATAAGGGGACAAACATCTGTAGAGAACAATTTCAGGACAAATAATTTTCTATGCATATGTATTCAGTTAGGGACAACCGTGATAAGGGTTGATCAGCTGGTAGTTGTATGCCATTGATGAATTACTGTTCAATAAAATGCTGAAGGACCCCCTATACTATGTTAGAGAGTGCTCAAGATTGAGACAAGAGACTGATGGTTCTATCCAGCCTTAAAATTTAGTAATAGATGAAGCAATTCTCATATTATCCATAACGAGGGCTCATAAATCCTTTATGGGATGAGAATTAAAACTGCATGTGATTCACTAGGTGATATCTTTTTGTGCACCTGCAGAATGGCTATGGTACTATCACGGTGTCACTATCTTATCCAGTGGTTCTGCACTAACAAAAAGATTTGATATGTTTTGTTTTTGAATGGTATTAAGTATGGCATGCATAAATTAGTCACCTTTCTGTTCCTTTTATATATTCATGTCATTGCTTTTCTAAGATAGTTTGACCAATGCTATCAAATCAAGTCAGCTATTTGTTTCCAAATCTCACATCATGTATAAAAAATAATTTTTTCACTTGTTCTGTCATGGATTTCCATAACACTTCCGACAAAGAGTTGTATAGATTCACAGGATTTGGTTTAGATAATATGATATTTCTTATGTTATTGGTTTTTGGCTACGATGTGAATTAGTTTCCTTGTTAGTTAGTGACCAAATATTCATCATGTGTTTGTCCTGGCTAATATACATGGTCTTTTATGTTGTTTTGTTGCATATGATGTATGCTTGCAGATTTGATTCCAAAGAAGTTTATATTTTTCAAATAAGCTTATATTTTGTTATTGCCATTTAATATCAGGATACTCATATGAAGAGCTATCTGAGGTGTCCCCAGATCATCATTTTCTTGCTTATACGATGTATGACAAAGACAAAGACTCCTTCACTTTATCTGTAAAGGATTTAACTACTGGTTCACTTTGTGACAAACCTCGAGCAGATCGGGTTGCTAATCTGTCATGGGCCATGAATGGGAAGGCACTGCTCTACACTGTCACAGACAGTGATAAACGGCCATATAGGTTAGTAAAGCAACTTCGGAAGGCTCTGTTTATGCTTTCTTTTGCTTGTACTCTGATTTAGTGTTTCTTTTTCTTTAGGATCTTTTGTAGCATTCTTGGATCTAATAAAGATGATGTTCTGATTTTGGAAGAACACAATGAGAATGCCTATATAAACATTAGAAATACCAAGGATTTTCAGTTTGTAACTGTAAATATCTTTTCGAATTTTTCTTCAAAGGTATTTTCTGAAATGAACCAACCAAAGTTTATATTAAGGTCTCGATATTGTGATCCAATTTAGCTTTTTGTTTTTCTTTTGTAGGTGTACTTGATAAATGCAGCTGATCCCTTGTCAGGCATGACATTAGTCTGGGAATGTGAACCTCATGCTCACTGCATAGTAGAACACCATCAAGGCTACTTATATTTATTTACAGATGCTGCTAGAGGAGGTGAACCTGTTGATTCACATTATCTGCTCCGTCATGTTGCTAAAGATTATGATTCCGGAAGTAATTGGGAGGTCTGGAATCTGCTTGTGTTTATTTAGACCTCAGTCGCTATTCTTAATACTTAATGTAGATTTCTTTGACAACATAAGTAAACAATGATTCTCATCATGCATATCATAAATTTTATTTCTCAAGCGGCAATGTTGATCTGTGGTGTAAGGTTTGAGAAGGCAAGGGGCTGACATGAGCATTCAATATTTTTTGTGACTAAAGCTTTGATGTCGCTATCTGGCTACAAGTCAACTAAGGTTGTTAATTTCAATACAAAGTTAAATGTGGATTCAGAAAGGAAAGGCTCTAAAATGGGAAGTATCACAAGTATCAGGGAGGAGGAAAATGCAGTATAGAAATAATTTTTAAAGTACAGGAACCTAAAGGAATGATTTTCCAATATGTTCGTACAACATATCTTCTTTCATGATTCTGACCTGGTTTTAGATAGTGATCCTATTGAGAAGTCATCATAGCATTTTATGTATGTTATATCAGCTTGTTTTAAGTCTCTTGCAAAGTTACCTTATGGTCAATTGAGGTCAGTTTTTTGGACTGATGGGTTGATTAAATCAGATTTGGCAGGTGTTTATCAATATGTGGTGTTTAGTGGGTTCCTTTTATTCTGGATTGAGTGCTACTTAAACTCAAATGGCTAGGTTTATGGCTGTTGGCAGATGGGACTAAAAAGGATAGGACTGATTCTTTTCCTAATCAATGAAAAGCTGTTAGTCTATGGTTAGGATGCAAACTAAAATCAGAATTACATCAGTTTCAATTTTCAAGATGGTATACCATGTGATGGCATTTTACTGGCACCCATCTTAGAATCTGATTGGATTGTGCAGGTATCAACTGGTATGATATGGTACACTTTGATGGACTGATTAAAAATACATATATTAAATATGTCAGAAATAACTGGCATGATTGGCCCACTAATATGTTTTGGTGAAATGATACTTTGCCTTTATGAAGAGTGAAACAGGTTTGTTTGCACCGTTATTTCCATTTGAGCTAGTTGACTTATAAGTATCCTTTAATGAGAAGCTTATATTAAACTGAAAGGTTAACCAATCATTTAAAGAAGCATTATAGCCTTCCCATTCCTCTTTGATTAACTTCATTTATTGCAGTGTATTTATGTGCAACTTGTTGGCATCTAGAAAAGCTCTTGATTTTGTTTCATCAGCTCTTGTGGTTGGCTTGTCATGCTTGCTCCTCGATCTTTTGGCTTGTAGCCTTTTTCTTGTTCACCATTAATTCTTAAAGTGTTTCACGAAATTTCGTTATTGATATTTTTTTTTCCTTATTTCCCAAATGGTTGGAACTTACGGCTTTGTTGTTGTTTTTTATTGTATATTTATTTCCTTATTTCCATTTCACTTTCTCATACCTGTCTATGTAACTTAAATTACTTGTAACTGCACAGAGTGTTCTTCTTGAGGAGCCTGGTGTTACCATAGAAGATGTTGATTTTTGTGAAACTCACGTGGTGCTTATTCTTAAAGAAGGCAAATCATTCAGAATATGTTCAGTTGCTCTACCTCTATCTATGGGTGGAAATGTAAGTTATGATTGCGCAGATCTATTTTAGCTCTTATCTGTCTTACAAATCATTAAAAAATTTCAGTTGCTTTATCTCTATGGATGGAAAAGTTACATTTCTGCTGATCAGCTCAGCTATAAATTTGTCTTGCATTACTTTGCATCAGGGATCTTTGCAATCTTTAGTTTCTCCCTTGTCACAATTCCCTAACTTTATTAAGTTTACTTGCATCCTTACAATCTTTTGATTCTCCCTTATCATAAACCTTGTGTTTAGTTGTGTGTGTAATTCTTTAACCTTCTTTCTAATGCATAATTCTCTTTAACTTTACAATTTTGTTAATTTTTATAACATGCTTTTATATAGGTGTTTCCTTTTCAAAATTTCATCTAAGTGCTGCTCACACTTCCTTGATGCAGTACTCTTAATTTGAACTTTTAAAATTCTCTTTGCCAGTCTGTTAATTTTAACCATCTACGGTATTGTTTTCCTCGGATGTCCAACCTTTTCCTTTTCATCCTATTTTTGGATTGTATTATCACATTGTTACCATTGTGGAACCAGGAACCTTGAACAAATTTATGTATACTTGTGAGGGTAACTTTTGCTGTCAAGCTTTTTAATCTCATTCCATTAACTGCATATCTGCTGCAAGGATTCAGACTCTATTTACGTTCACCTGACTCTCTTGATGGCAGGTACCTGTGCATCTTTCAGCCCTTCAGCCATGCTTTTTGCCTCTTCCAGAGCATGTCTGTCAGATTGCACCTGGACCAAATTATGACTATCATTCATCAATTATGCGATTCACAATATCCTCACCTGTGGTAATCAGATTATGTTTTCTGTTAATCAGTTTAGTCTGGTATCTTTTCTCTTAATGTCAATTGATACTGGTATGATATTATCAATGATATCACTGATCAAAATTGTTACAACATTACAGTTTCTATAAGGATGTTTCCAATTATGTCATTTTTATACTTGTTTAACTTCAAGCATATGCCAACATGCAAGTAATTTACCTTCTTTATCTCAGTCATTGGTCTTTATCTCAGTCATTGGCTGTTATCTTGTAGTTATGTACTTGATGTACCTTATGAGATCTCTTGATAAGAGAGAATCTTATGCACTTAAATTAGAACAGTGGATAGTTTAAAATATTGCATTCCTTCATGTTATTGGTGCATTATTCTTGATGTTAGATGCCATTTGAGCTTATATTCTTGTGCACCAAAATGATGTGTTTGAACTGAGTATTATCTGTTTCTTTGCATTAAAGAGCGCCATTGATACACTGGATCAGAACTTTATTGACTGTAAATGTTTACTCTTTGCATTGAAGAACACCATTGTTTCTTTGCGTTAATATTGCTCAACCTTTCGTCTTTTAAGCTTTAGAAATCTTGGAGCATATTGTACACCACCAAACAAGGAGTCATTTGACATTGCTTTATCATTCTGTTCACTAACTTAAGAGTAAGCTTTGAGCCTCAATTATATGGTTTGGTTGACTTTTTCCACTCTCATCTACAGAGTCCATGCTGCATGATTGACAGATTAATGTAGTTATAGTTCTTGGTGTTCTGAAACTTCCTAGCAGTTAGATGATTGCTGATCTTACAGTATCTCTTTTCTCTTTAAGTCGTGGATTTTAAATTTAAAAATTCATAGTTTATAGTTTGTGATATTTCTTCCAATTTTCTGCAGATGCCTGATGCAGTTGTTGACTATAACTTATTAAATGGGAAGTGGCTCATTGTACAACAACTTAATATGTTGCAAGAGCGCACGAAAACTTTATATGGGACTGCAGCAGCTGCTAGCAGTATAAAACAGTCATCACTGCCAAATAACTTAGGCACCAACTGTCAGCACCATGATGCAGATGGTATGTGGCATGAGCTCTCTGAGTTTTATGCTTGTGAGTACTACGATGTTCCTTCAAACAATGAAGTTCTTGTCCCATTGACTATTGTATACTCCCGAAAGCACAAGCAAGAGGGCAGTCCAGGGCTACTTCATGGGCATGGTGCTTATGGTGAGCTTTTAGACAAGCGCTGGAGAAGTGAGTTAAAAAGCCTTCTAGACCGTGGCTGGGTGATTGCTTATGCTGATGTCAGGTTTGGATTTATACTTTGTTTACAATAAATTTTAGTTTAAATCCATATAATTTTCATCATAGTAGTCACTTTGTCTACTTTAGTATTTCTTTTCCATATGCAAAAAATAGGGGGATTTAGTATTTGGTAATGTTTATAAATCATACAAGAAGTTAAGAATATCGTCTATTTCTGATATTCAAAATTTGAAATATATGGGTTTCAGTATTAATCATATTGGCGATCTTGCTGCCTAGATAACTTAATGTTGAATTTTGCTTACAGAGGAGGCGGCGGTGGTGGTAAAAAGTGGCACCATGATGGCAGGCGTACCAAAAAACAAAATTCAATTATCGACTATGTCTCATGTGCTGAATTTCTAGTTGGGGAAGGTATTGTGCAAGAGAATAAGCTTGCCGGTTGGGGATATAGTGCTGGGGGGCTTTTGGTTGCTTCAGCTATTAACATTCGTCCAGATCTATTTCGGGCTGCGGTTTTAAAGGTGCGTGTAATTGGAGATCCAATGCATGTCGTAACATGTTTGCTCGACTTATTTGCTCCTTGTATTGCTGATGATGAGCAATTTCACCCAGCTTGTGAACTTTGCATTTGGGACACAAAGATTACCCTGACCATTAAAAGTGGTTCTGGCCCTTAAGGGAAGGGGTACAACTATAAAATTACTTCTGCTAAAAAAAGTTCAATGGAACTTTTTCATCATCGTAAGGAAGTTCAACATGTAGGTTTAATCTTAACTACTATAGTGCTTGGGTAAAAGTTAGTAATGACATTTAATAACTAGTTTTTGGTTTTAGAGTACATACTGTTCTTTTATATCTTTTTATTTCTATTTTTTTATTTGTTACTTTTGATTTTTCTCTTCCTTGTTTATAAGTGAGGCATATAAACAAAGTGGAGAGGCTTATGTGATCGATGGAGAGGTTGATAAAAATATTACTCATAGAATAAAAACAAGATGGTTAAAATGACGAGGGGCATTAGAAGTCTTATGTGATTATGGGATATCTTTGAGATTAAAAGAAAATTTTATAAGACAATTGTGAGACCAATAATGTTTTATGAATCTAAGTGTTGGGCAGTTAAGAAAAAACTGATACAAAAAATTTATGTTGTCAAGATGAGAATGTTGAGATGGATATGTGGAGTTAATAGGAAAAATAAGAAAATAAATATTTTTATTTATAAACAACTAGGTATTGCTTTGATAAAGAATAAGATAAGAGAAAATCGTTTAAAATAGTATAGGTATTTGCTGAGGAGATCTCTGGATGCGGCCGTTAAAAGAGGTAAAATAATTAATGATAGTGGTACAAGGAGAGATAAAGGAAGACCTAAACGGATTTTAATAAAAAATATAAATAAAGATCTAATTTCTCTGAACTTAATTGAACATATGCCTTTTTACAAATCTCAATGACGGTAAAAGATCCATATAGTTGAACCCAAACAGTTGGGACTTATGGCTTTATTGTTGTTGTTTATAAGTGAGGCACATGATGATATCTCTTCATGCATCTGCTATTGTTTGGACTAGTTTGTTTCGTAAGTAAATCTTGTTTACAAGCATGTCGTAGTTTTGCATCACACTATTTTGCCTAATTTAGACCATTCTATTACCTGCTATGCAAACAAAAGCAACATAAAATACTCTTGCCACCTCCTTGTCCTATGGTATAGTGAGGGTGTCTTCTGATCGGGGTAATAGAATGCTTAAATTGATGCATGTCAACTGTTGGCATGGTTTAACAAAAGACTCTGTTTGTACTGGGTGCAGACAGGCACTAGCACAATGCAACATCATTTCTTGCACAGTAAGCTCCTGTTAGTCTCTCATATTTTGTAATAATGTTTCTCTGTTTATTTTTTGTTTATTTTATCTTATAGTTATGTATTCTTTTACTTATTTTAGCCACACTAACTGAACTTGGTTGCTTTTTGATTGTCAGGTTCCCTTTCTAGATGTCTGTAGCACTCTTCTGTACCCTATCTTACCTCTCACACGTGTTGAGTATGAAGAGTTTGGCTACCCTGTTGAGCTTGAAGATTTTCTTGCCATCAGGAAGTATTCCCCTTATGATAATATTCCGAAGGATGTTCCTTATCCGGCAGTGTTGATAACATCATCTTTTAATACAAGGTACTTCCCTTATCAAGTTCATATCAACAAGTTATCCTGTCCCAACTATTGGGTCGGCAAGTTACTATTACAACAACAATAATAACATCAACAAAATCGTAAGTTTCAATTATTTAGGATTGGCTACATAGATCTTTTGTCATCATTGAGATTTGTAAAAAGTCGTATGTTTAGTGAATACATAATTCATTCTGTAAAAAGCCCGACAAGTTATCATTAAGCTACTAAAAAATTAGTGAATATAGAATTCATTCTCATCTTTGCTCCTTTTGTTACTGAGCATGGTTTTTCAGATATGTAATGTTAATGTGCTATACAAAGAACCCTTTCAATTGAAGTAATATGTTTGCTGAATTTGATTTCCTGTTGTGATTTTCCTGTGGACTATCGTGCAACATAGGTCTACTCCGTGATTTTCTTTTCCAATAGAACCTATCTTTAAGTTTTTTGCATATTTGGTTATATTGCATTGAAGCATTCAATTGGCTGTTTTTTTTGTCTCCTGGCATTAGTAAGCACTCGCCAGCTGATGGATAATTTGATGAGCACTACCAGTTCTTTGTTTCTAATCTGCAATTTGTTGGTTCCGGTGTGCTTACGGAAGGAGATTTTCTATAAAATTTGTGACACTTGCTACATGATGTATGAGGTGCATTCGAAATAATAATTTGTTATTTTATGATTTTTACTGAGAAAAAAGATATTTGAACTGAAAGCATCTTTTTAGTCAGTACTTGTCCAGAGACTCAAAAGCTCTAACATTCATATCATTATGATGCACAAATATATATAATGGTGCAGCATCTGTTGTGATCTCTCTCTCTCTCTCTCTCTCTCTCTCTCTCATATACACAAAAGTGTGTGTGTGTGGTGGTGGTGGCAAGGTTTTGTGATTAATAAAATTTGCTGCTAACCTTTCCCACATGGCTGCTTATATTTTTTCAAGCAGTGCCCCACATGCAAGGCACAGAGCTACATTCATCTGGTAACAAGTTGGGAACATGGAATATGTTAATTGTTGATATTTTCACTATTCTACTTAATATTGTTGATGTTGAAAAGTGCAAATTAAAATGATAATCAATTTAATCATCAATCATCGTATGGTCTTATCTGCATCACATTTGTTCTAAATATAATTCTTTTACCGTCTAATTAAAATTTTCTTACAGTTAAAGGAAATATATGTTAAAAGTGCATAAAATTTAATTTCTTCTGCTAAGCATCTGCCTCATAAAATTGCCTATGGTTTAGGTGCATCAATTTTTCTGTCATTATAACATATCAGGCTTAATTATTCAATTGTATGTTTGGCTTAATTTTAGAGGCCAAAAAAACTGTTTCCTGTAACACCTTGTTACAAATGAGTACACAAATGTCTAAACTTGTTTCGATGTGGTAGGTTTGGTGTGTGGGAAGCTGCAAAATGGGTTGCAAAAGTCCGAGAGCAGACCATCTATGATCCCCAGCGGCCAATACTGCTTAATCTAACAGCTGATATAATAGATGGGAGCAAGTATTTAGAGTCAAAGGAATTGGCTCTGGAAGCTGCTTTTCTCATAAAAATGGTATCCGACTCCTAGTTCTGAGCTACCTGCTTCTATAGAAATCAGATGATGCCACCAAAGCTGACATGGTTTACTTCTTGGGAGGGTCTCCTCGATGCTTCATCAGGCATCAGACGAGTTAATTAACAACTTGACTGTGCTGTTTAGTCTTGTGGAGGGAAAAGCTGATGTTCTATGGATCAGTCGTGTGGTTTACTTCTTGGGAGGGTCCGCTTGATGCTTCATCAGGCATCAGATGATTTAATTAACAACTTGACTTTGCTGTTTAGTCTCATGGAGGGAAAAGCTGATGTTCTATGGATCCCTCATGTGGTTTACATCTTGGGAGGGTCTTCTTGATGCTTCATCGCCATCATACGAAGCTGATGTTCCATGGATTCGCCGTGACTTGTGTAGAGTCACAACTAATCGCTTTACAGGAAAATTCAATGATAAATTAAGATGGTTTCTGCAATCAGAGGTTATTGAGATGCCTGCAGAGTCCTGTGCTACTTTGTATGATTAGAGAGAAAAAAACCATGGTTTCGACATCATATATAGTTCAGGAATCACGATTATTTGTTGTAAGAGGAATCTTTATTTTGGAACTGCCGATTACTTTCTCTACTACAAGATATTTGTATTTATCGGTTAATCTGCATCTCTCCAGATCTTATGCTTTCTAATCTAATTATTTGCTATAATTTTACTGCTTGCTTTCACTGTCAGCAGTCACCACCAGAAGAACCCAAAGTGCTGTGTCCTTTTGTGGATGAAGGTGGTGTTTCATCATGTCTTAACACCAGCAGTTGCTCCAGCTTTCTCTGACATGGCACACACCAATCTCTGTGGAAACCTTTTCCTGTGGATTCTTTCTTGGATGTATGCATGAGAGTGGAAGACATGGAACCATATCTTTTGAGCAAGAACACAATGACATTTTTGTGGTTGACAAAACTGGAGTTCCACTTTTATCCATCAGATTGCTTCTTATATCCCCAATCCATAATGCAGATAATGTTGCAGCTATTCTTACAGAAAGATGGATGAGGATTAGGAAAACTGCAAAGGTAAAAAAACAAAACACAGCTTCAAAATTGTACCAAATTGGTGCAAAAAACTTTATCCAAGTCTTGCTGAAAACTTTAAGAGGTGTGTTGGGTTCAGCAGAGACTCAATGAACATGATCTTGATGCAATAAATGCTACCAATCCTAGACAAAACATTAAGATCAACATGTATGCATGATATAAAAAATTGGATTAATTAGGTATTATCTCTTATATTTGGTTAGTATCGTGATCCTGTACTTAAAAATTTTATATTGAGGTTCTTATAGTTTCAAAAATAAAATATATAATCTCATTTATCTTAATGGTGTCAATTATACATGTGACACCACGTGCTGGTTTAATACAAAATGATAAGAAAAAATAATTCTAATATTCTTTTCATTTCTAATATATTGGATATTAAAATCATCGAAAATTAAAGTGATGTTAAAATTATTTTTTTGCTCATTACTTTCACATTCAAGTTGACTTTTGCACTGAGCCTGCAAACTTATCTTGGAGCAAGCATCAAGCAACCACCTCACCACATATATTCTCCAAAAAATAAATATTACTCTCAATGAGCTGGATCAAATGTAAGAACTAAGCAATCACCTAAATGTATGTGTTAGATAAGATGGAACTCAATGAATTTTATGCACTTATCAGCCAGTTATATCAAAAGATTTCAAGGAACATGGAGCTACAATACCAGCCATGCCATCTTATCTTTGGATCAATTACTTATTGCCACTTGCTAATACTTGTGCTTCTGATTCATATCTAATGGGAAACACAGAATCTACTATATCCTATGAAAAAGCTCCACAAGTCAACTGTATCTTTCACAAAAGGCATGCAGACTTCTTTGGCTCCAGTATTCTCAGGACAAATAAACCAGATGAGGGATTTTACTCATTGGGTCAACCCAAAAAAGTAACATATTTAGCTCATTCATGACAAGCTTGTTGGGGAACATACAAAGAATACAGCAGTAATTAGCATTTCATTCAATCTTGTTATCCTGATTTCTGGCAATTACTAAATTGACCATGTTTCAGCAGAAAAACCATGTAGACAGACAAAGATCAAGGTTTGCTGTGTAGGAAAAATTACACTATCAAAAGATAATACTACACATCAAAAGCTCTTTGAAAGCATCCGACAAAGCAACAGTTACAGATATAAAACACACGCATGAAGACCGAGAGCGGTGTTCCTTCTTCCAATCAGAATGATGAGAATCTATATTCTGCCTTGTGTCCAGACTTACAAACATCATTTGACAGAGAAATCCATTCATGACTTTGTGAATCTACATATTGCTGAAGCAAATTGTGGGAAACGGGTAGCCCCGACGGCACACGAGCTCAAACCCAAGGGCTGTTTGGTGAAGGGTGATCTTACATATACAAGTGGTGAGGCTGTTTCCGTTGATCGAACCCTAGTCATTCGTGTTGCAAAGAAGCAACCTCATCGTGATGCCATGGTTTGCCCTCGAACTCTACATCAAACAAAATGATGGATACCTAGAATAGACAAGAATGAATAGGCTGGCCTGAAGCACCACAAATTATCATTCTCCCAAACAGGGAAACTATCGAGAACACATAAGAGATACATAAAAGGATTGCATTTTTCCCATTGTATTTTAAATTATCTGCATTTCCTGGTCACAATGTTCATGACTGTTTCTGTTTGTTTGAGCAGCGTAGGAGGTTGCCGGTCGCACTTGACTCTTGTAAAAATCTGCAAAACATATTTCACCGGCTATGTTTCTGAAGTCTCTGCAATGGTGGATAATCTATCGGTCTCAGCAAATGATGGATCCAGAAACTTGGCCACAAATGCCCACATCCTGTAAACATCCTCAAAGTTCGTGAGGAACCCAAGTG
The DNA here is from genome assembly GCA_023547065.1 of Musa troglodytarum. Lineage (NCBI taxonomy): Eukaryota > Viridiplantae > Streptophyta > Magnoliopsida > Zingiberales > Musaceae > Musa > Musa troglodytarum. Next base: position 1,472,841 of record CP097507.1, on the reverse strand, counting down.
AAGCAGTAACGACCTCCACTCTGATCACAGCATTCTTACTGTTATTCTTATTATCGTGGCGACTATTTGCAGGACGATACGAGGAAGCATCAGTTGAAGCTTCTCCATGTAAATGTTTCTGATTGTCCATGACCCTTATATGACTAAGATAGCCGATGCCCAAGGAAATACCATTTTTCTCAGCCAGCTTTTGAACAATCTCTGGTTTGATCACCGCCCCACTATCATCCTTCACATTGAATGCCACAGCTGCACCCCTTTCGTATTTGATCTTTGGGCCGTAGATCTGGACGAGAAGCAAACCGTCGTCCCCAGCTGAATCTCGTAATCGCAACTGCAGCAACGATGTAACGAGCCAGTTGATCAGATACCGTAATCTTAGAGTTGTTTTGTTGAGACCCATCATGTTCACATGATCAAGGTGTCTGCAGATTATTTCAGGCTCTAATCTTGCCCACTCTCGAGCATCATCATCATCATCACCATCACAAATGGCATCATCGTCATCACCATCACAGATGGCATCATCATCATCACCCTCATCATACTCTGGTGCATGACCCGATGCTTCACCTGCATCGGAATTACGATAAGATAATCCTGTAGCTCTGTTATCCTCCATGCTGAAGGATACCCTCCGATCCATGCTCGACGCCCGTTCATTCTCTTGCACGCTTAAGAATTTACTGCCTGCAAACCTGTTGTTATTTCCTTCCCTCCTTCCTAACAGTCGAAACTCACCTTCTGTTTCCCTTCTTATGGCACTCTCCTTCACCTCGATATGGCTTTCAGGGTATATTTCAGAAGTTGAGCCATTCTGATGACCAGCGTGCCATCCGAAGCCACAACTTGAGCTAGCGATCCTCCCATCGGCAGAAGAAAACTTCACAGCACGTTTTCCGGTTGCTTCTTTTACTTTGGGTTCTTCCTCAATCTCACCCACGCGCCGGAAGCGTGCATTCTTTGGCCCATTTTGTGAAGGTCCTTCTCCTGGGTCTTCCTTCGCATGGTCTAGTTCTTGTGAGACTGATAAGACAGCTGCATCAAAGGATAGCACATGATCGTCACAAATGGGGCTCTTCGGCATACCAGAAACAAGTTTTGGTGACATCTTTTTATGATTCTTCCTTCCAGTAAACCATGAAGGTGGAATTGGAGACCCCGACTTCCCCTTGTTCGACTGCCCTGAATGGTCCGATCCCAGTGGACTCTGACCCAAATCAATCCAGAAGGAGCTGTCAGATGATTCATCCTCACTAAAAACCGGGCTCTTTATGACCTCTCCAGCTGAAATGCTCTCGGTCTCCTCATAGATTGTACTTGCCCCATCACGATCGGAGCTGTTGTCCTGATCAATCTCACTCTCAAACACATCTTTCACTTGGGCTGATGTGAATGCACCTGAAAAAGCAGGCAGCTGCGATCCTCTGTGGGTGTCGGGCACGAAAGATTCATCATTCCCGTCGATAGTTTCATCTTCGATTCCATCCGGTACATCCAGACAATCCACCGAGTCGCTCAAATATTGAGGAAACACAGGAACAATCCTCACCATTCCTGATCCAGCACCACCATTCTGCTTCTGCAAGCTTCCTATCACGGATTTCTTGATCAGGAGACACCCAAAACCAGTTGGATCAAACCCAAACACGCGGTAGAACGACGTGATAATGAAATCAGGCTGGAAGAGCGACAGTCCGAGAGAATCCATGTCCTTGGGGCCCAAAGATCCAGCATCAAGCAACACATGCCAATTATTCTGCTGAGCCAAAGCCATCCACTGGTACGAGTACTTCGCTCCGGTCACTCTAGACTGGACTGGGAACACAAAGAGCCCGGCAGCCAAGTCCTTCTTCCTCCTCCTCTGGCCGGAGATCTGCTTCCTCAACTCCGTGGAACAGAGCTTGAGCGTCGGCCACTTGAACCATGCGCTGAACACCTTGGCTCCCTTCTCCCTCGCGCTCTGAGCCATCCAATTCACAGACTGGCTTTCGTGATCGAACATTGTCAGCAGCTTCTTGTTCGTATGAAATGGGTAAGTCTCTGCGAGCAATTTAAAAGCAGAACCTCTGCTGAAGGTGAAGACCAAACCGTACTCGTTCTCTGGAATGTTGAGGTAGTCCATTATCCGCGTCTTGATGTCGTGCTCGGCGGTACCTTTCTCGGCGCCGCCGTACAAGGAACGGTTGGTCAAGTTAGCAGTGATCTCGGAGAGGCTAACAGCCGAAGACCCCCAGCTCTGGAAGCTCTGAAGGTAGGAGAACAAGCCAAAGCCGCAGTAGTCGAGGCATGCCTTGGCGCCGGTGTCCGAGAGGTGGCAATACTCGTCCAATCTCAGCCTGTCGATCCTGTTCGAAGAAAGGTACTTGGGATACATGGCGACGAACTTGGACAAGGCCTCGTCGAGGGCGGGAATGGAATCGGCGGTGAGGAACGTGCGCTCCGCGGCGAGGGCGGTGGCCTGGAGGAACTCCCGCTGGGCGTGGAGGCGGGCGAGCGATCTCGACCGGCTGATGGAGCCGTCGTCGGGGTTGCCGAAGGTCTCGGGGTCCGTGTCCTGGGACTTGACTAGGGAGCCGTCCTCGGAGGCCTCCTCCAGGGCCTCACGGAGCTTGTTCTCCTGCAGCTGCCGGAGCATTGAGGGTCGCCGCCTGGCCTCCTCCTCCGACAGGCCCTTGCCGGCGCCGCCATCTTGCCACCGGTTCTTCCTGTCGAGGATCAGGGCGGCGCAGTGTGAGATGGGCTTCCATAGAGAGAGATGCATGGGTGCTGCTCATCCAAGCCCTCCCAGCCAAGAACCCTAGAAGGCCATCAGTTCATCAGAATCAGGTCAAAAACCGCTCTTCAAAAGGGCACAAAAAGGGTAAAGATCAGAGCTTTCTTTCAGAAACACAAGCTCCAAGGTGATCAAGACGAGATTTTGAGGGTCAAAAGAGTGAACCAAGAAAAGAAACCTAAATTGAGATTCGGCAAGCTTTTGCTTTTGCGAATGGTAAGGAGGAGATTAAGAAGGGCAGCATTCAAACTCAAAATCTCCGAGATTCCATTGAAACCGCCCAAAGATGCCGACTTTGTGAAGACTCCAACCTCATTTGTCAAAGAGAAGACCGGACACAGATGAAAGAAGCAAAAGCAGAGGGGGGAAAAAAGGAAGGGAATCAAGAGCTGCAGAACAGAGGGAGAGAAAGAATATGATTCCTCAGCACAACCCCCTTTTCCTCCTCCTCCGCCAGATCATCGGAGGTCAAACAGCCGAACTCCACCGAGAAAAGTCGTGGAAAAAGGAAGCGATGGAGATGGAACGAAGAGATCCAGCAAAGCCTCAACAACTCGATCAAAGAGCAGATCTTCCCCTTCTTAAACACTGCCACCGTTCCCCAAGCCACCATCGACGATGATCTCTGCTTCTCTCTCCACTCCCCACTCCTTCGTGCTTGCCCCTCCCTTCCCTCTCTTTCTATGTTCTCTTTCTTCCCTTGCTCATCTCCACCAACTCCCTCCCCGCAAAATATTAAAAGCAGGCCATCTTCTCCGTCAGCTCCATCACTCCAATGGCCAATCCATCCAAACATGCAGTGATCATGTGCTCCCGCTACCCTTCCCTGCCCACTGTAGCTGCCCCCGCTTTCTCCTCCACCTCAACCATCAGTGAAAGAAAACAGTAAAAACCAAATAAACAAACAGAAACAGACAGTCGAGCTCATGTTCAATCGACTTTACGCTGTTCTTACACGAGTGCGATGCTCGTTGACTTCTTGTCGACCATCCACTAAACGATCCGTGGTCGGACGTCTGGTGGACCTCTAGCCAAATGTCGTGGTTTTGGCCAGAAGTCAACCACTCACCATCCGTGAATGAATCCAAGAACACTTGCCAAAGTCCCAGTGGACACAGTACGTGATTGCAGGTCTTACTTCCTCAGGTTTGACCTTTGGTTTGACCTTTGATTCATTGTGGCCACCTCCCTCTAAACTATCATTCACTCATCGTCATTCCACCAAATCATTCCTGAAACCACAACAATGTTGTATTCATGATTTAGTTTATATCTTGCTGTGTTTTAATACAAATGGGAGTACTAAATAGGAACAAGAATCTGTGTCAGTTGACCATGAGCCATCCATCCCATCGCCGCATGGAAGTCAGCCCGTGGGGCTCTGAAGACATCGAGATTAGAATAGACTTTTAGCAGGTCAGCGCAGGGTTGCGTGCTGCTGCTCCATCCTACTAATCCACCCAAAGCACAAGACCGGAACTTAATCCTTCCTGTGACGAAAGTATCCTTACAAGCTTCTTCATCAATGGAGCTTTAATGCAGGTTTCTTCACACAAAGCAGCAACCTCGATCTTAGCAACGAGATGAGGCTTCATGTAGCTGTCTTCCTCTGTTCCATGTATGTTGGAGCTCCCGCAGAACCCCAACTTTGCTGGTGTCTATGCCCAGGAATTCGTGTGTTACTGCATGCATTATCCCATCCGAACCAGCAACGGAGAGCAGCAGCAAGAAATGATCGCAGTGTTGGAGCGTATGATATCAACCAGCAGCAGCTTCTTTGTTCATCGTTGCCTGCAGTCTGTCCGTCAAAACCAAAACACATGGAGAGCTTCCCGGCACCACGAAACGAGAGCATGTCCGAAGAACAGGATTCACGCCGGAGGAATTCCTCATGCGGCTATCAATCTACTTCCCCATTCTCCTCCTGGTTTGTTCTTGTGTGTTTGTCGATAGCCGATGCACGCATGCCTCGTTTCGGAACCAAAAGGTGGCGTGAATGCATGGTTTGAGGAAGAAGCGAAGTTTGTGGCACTGTTCTCGGTTCTTCCCCGGTGCACTCTTCTACGGTTCCCCGCCGGTTGTCTTCTTCGGAGACCAAACCAGGTGTCGGAGATGGAAAGAAACCTGGGCCACATCCATTGATATGTTTAGTGGATCGATCAAGAGGGCGCATCATCCATCTTTATCTCCAGGGAAGTGGAGCTGAGACCCCATCTCGAGTTTAAGAAGGTGGGAGTTCACCATTCATGGCTGATGAACACTGCCAGGCCCAAAGCTACAGTCGATGTGCTTGCTCCTACGTCGTCTTCAACAAAGACTGTCCGATATAATATCTTCCTTCTGCAAAAGATATTATCTATCGATGCATCAAATTGCGTGCGTAAAATCCAAGATGATACACCGTGGATTAAGATAAGGTGCGCAAGCGGTGACCGTATCCCACGCGAATCCGACGGCTCAGATTACGCCTCCTCCGTTTGACCTGATCAAAAAAAATAGAAATCATAATAACACGCCCAAAATATCCTACCCCGAACCCACCTTCTTGCCACGTCACGTGATACCTTGCCTCATCTTTCGTGGGTCCCGTTGTCGGTTTCTGTTTTGGACGTGTCGTTAGTAAATATCTTTGAAGATATTAATGCTATTAATAAAAGTGTGCCTTATCCTTCCTTTGCTTCTATAAAGCTCTGCGTCGCCGAGACGAAGAGGAGGAATTGGAAGACTAAGATGCTCGGAACGGTTGCTCTCGGATCTCCGCCGCTCCGCTCGTGTCCGGCCTTCGCGCTGGAGATCGCCGGGCCCGACCTCCCGTCGCGGTCGTCGAGGCCGGCCCCTAGATCGACCGTCCTCTGCGACGCGCAGCGGAGCCACGCGTCCATCCCCAAGCTCGAGCCTTTCAGCAGGAGCCGCATCGAGCGGTGGCTCAAGGATCCGCCTTTCTTGCAGAAGACCAAGAACGACCTCGGCGGTACGCACTCTGCGATTCCTTGGGTTCAATCGTTGGTTTCTCTAGGGTTCTTGTCTTTGCAGTTTTGGGTGTACATAATGTTTCGTGAAGGTTGTTGATTTATCTTAAAGTCGTGATCTTTTAGCCCTAAATTGATGTTGATGGTTCTACTTGTGACGTAAAAAACAGTAAAATATGGGAATTGAGAACGACTACTTAGATTTACAGGCACATCTGTGCTCTTTAGAGAAGCTAATCTTCCGGACGAAGATATGGTAAATATCTACTTAATTACTGAATCGAGCCAGTAAGGTAATAATTAGCAAAGTGACATGTTGCAAGCCTGGCTTCATCTGCGCATCAATTTGCAATATTGGACTGTGAAATTAGATAAATTGCGTAAGGATATCTTTCAGGAATCCACTTGTGGCATAAAATTTAGTTGTTTGTCGCTGATGAATATTGGAAGCTCGGGAGATAGCAATAAGGACAGAGATTAGTATTGGATTGTTGTAGCCTAAACCGGCATATGGAACTTTGAGAGTGCATATCATTCTATTTCTCATCTTAGCATAATGAACCTTGTACACCCTTTATTAGCTCTTGTAACTTTGTCCTAGAAAGAACCACTTTTTTTTTCTTTTGCTCTGATTTGTGTCTTCCATGTTATACATAGGATGTCTCTGATTTCGTTCATCCAGGTGACCCAACCCTTTTTGTTGCGGTCGAATTTTGATTCGTCATCCAAGTGAGTTCATACATGGTAAAATTTTGATTAAAATGTGAACAAATTGATTTATGATCTGCATTGAGGGCATGATCAGGTCTTCATGAAGAGCCACATAAATTAGAAATGGACATTGTCCAATGGCCAAAGACCATTTGTATGTGACAAGTTGGAGGATTTATGCCAAGTTTGTGCTATTCGACTGGTTACAGTAGGCCTCACTCTGGACTGTTATAGTAGTGTCACCACTGGATCATTTATTTTACAGTAGTTCATCCAAGTTTGTACTTTGTTTCATCAATGCCAGATATTAGTAGTATTCACCCAAGCATTTCATCCATTCAAAATGACAGCATGGTGTTTCTCAATAGCTAGTAGGAATGTCATGTTGCTCGCCTCTTCTATTCCTGTTTCTTCACTAATTGAAGGGATTCTCCGGTTTTGTTAGAGTGAGTTGGAGGGATACCTGCTTCTCGTTAGACTTCGTTTGGCATGCTAATATATGCCACCTTTCTTGTTCTTGCAGATTACTGCACAACGCTTGAAGGTGATGATTGCCACAGCTGTTGGAGCGCCTATTTTGAGCTGAAAGATCTTGAAGTATGTGTTCTTGGAACCGAATGGCCAATTATTAAGGTGTTGTTCGATGTTATCGCTCTTCGCTCATTGTTTTCCTTTGCCTAATTGCAGGAGAAATTGCCAAAAGAAGATGTGGAGAGGTTTGTGTGGCAGGCTGGTGGAATCAAGTCGCTGATCAGCTATTTGCATGGCCTCACAGCAATGCTAAGTAGGAAAGAAAAAGAAATTCCACGAGCAATGCTAAATATGAAAGAAACAGAAATTCCACGGCCCAAACCGGTAACCTCGGTTACCGAAAGAGAGAGGCCTTTTCCTGTTCCCGATGGATTGCCCCCGACGGCGGAAGAGCTTGAAGAAGCCGAAAGGGCCAGAATGCCTGATTCTCCTTTCACCAGACTACTCAGAAGCAAAGGGAGGCTTCCTGCTTGGTACACACAAGCCCCAGACCATGAGATTTGTTGATTTGTTTCTGGTATCAGCGGCTGAAGTATGGCACATGTACATGCTAGTTTACCAGTGATCGTTGTTGTTGAGCCGCTGAGTGTGGTATCGTCTTTCTATCTCTGTTACATTATCGAACATGTAACGAAGTTACGAGAAAGCTTATCTATGGTCCACTTGTGTAACCATTGAGTTGGATTGCATCTGATAATTACACTGTTGAAATCTCTCTCTAAGCTACATCATCCAGTGCTCTTTTTGTGAAGGATGAATCTGTATGCCTGTTTGTAGTGCAGTGCTTGAGCATGAGCTTATGAAGAGGATGATTTGATTGTTTAAATCCCTACAAAGAACAAGTCTCATTCTTTTGATAAACCAAACACAAATATTCTTCTCTTTTTTTTTTTCTTTCTTTCCTTGCAATAGAACAGAAACTCATCTTTAAAATCAAGACATCTATGTAATTTAAAGATGTAGCAATAAGAATAATAGGAAAATATAAGAATCACAGGAAACAATGTTATCAGTTGCATGTAAGAATTCCTGCGTCTCCAAATGACAAACATACACGAATCAACCTACATAGAAAGAAAAGAAGGGCCATCGTACGTTGGCCTATTGCCATTTGTTGGTGTCCTCCAAACATCATGTAGATGATTGGCTTTATCATTGTGGCGATCAACAGCCACAGCATCCAAAGGTTCCCTCAAAAGCAACAGCGGCATGACGGTCGGGAGCAGGAGCATGCCGTCGGTCCGGGGACGTCAAAAGGGGGCGCAACGCGCGTCCGTTCCCCGCCTTCCCCAGGCAGCCGTGAACGCACCCGGGCCCGGGGGCCGCAGCCTGCCAGCCACCCCCCCGCACCTCGAACGACTCATCGGGTGGCGGGCCAGTCCTCCCGGCACTCGGCGGCGTGACCGAGGAGCCCGTGAACGCGACGGTGGAGTGGCTGTCGTCGTCTACAGCGTCCCCGCGCCGTACCGCACCTCACCGCCACCCGTCAGCTGCGAATCCGCTCCTCGAGCTCGGCGCATTCCCGAGCTCCCCGCCCCCATCTCTCCCCTCCCCTCAATTATTGCTGCGCCAGGATCAGGTCACCCGCTGCCACCTCTCCCCTACCAGTCCCTTCTCCGCCACTCGGTACAGCTCTCACGTTGGCGCTCTTCTCTTCCTCTTTCTTCATACAGCGGAAGGTGCAGTGTTCTAAATAACGACATCATGACCGTTAAATCGATCTTTTTGTTTGATCTAAAAAAGCGAAAGAAACGATCATCGCTCAGATGCTTTTGATAAGGAGAAGAAGATTCAATTTTCGCCGTTCAAACATGCATCATGCGTTCGACAAGGACTCGACGGCGGGCGGTCGTAGAGACTGACATGAAATGACTTGTGGATGCCATTCATGCTTGTACGCCTATGCATATATGGGGGGCCTGTGAGATCAGCAGTGACAGTCATGTCCGCTATCGTCTCCTTTGTCGATCCATATCTTCTGCAACTCCATCCGCGTTCGGTGTCCATTGTTCGACCTCAGCTTGCGTCTGTGATTATGATGTTAACACTCTGTGAAGATTGAGAGAAAGATGCTGTTTGTGTGCGAGCATATATGTAGACTGTATCATTCTTCGTACACTGATGCAAACACTGTTTTGGGTAACAGTGACAGAGGCCTGTTGCGGAGCTCATGATCAGACTGGGGCTTTCGTCCTCATGCAGGCGGGGGGTTATCTCCTCCCACCGTATCCACGCCATGGCAGCATACCAATGGGAAAGAGCTCCTCCCTCGATCCACCATGTCAGAAGATTCCAAATGCTAGCAGCCAAGGTCGCAGCAGCGGCCATGGCGCCTACTCCCGCAGCATCCAGTCAGCCGACCCAGCGTGTCAGTCGGCTACTGGAAGCTCAGGTGGGGCCCCGGAATCCTGTGGCTGAGGCAGCGCCCGCCCCCACACGGCATGGCTTCAGGCGGCCACCTTCCCGCTCCCCGGCAGAGATGCTCGCTGCAACATGAACACTGTCGACTACTGGCCACGGACGCTGCCTCAAGAATGGAGTGCGATGTCTCACACACTGTTGTGAAACTGTTCTCGTTCAGATATGACCGTGATTGAAGGCAGGAAAGAGGGCGGATGGAGACGCCAAACCAAAGCCAAAAGAGATCGGCTCCTCCCCGCCCTAATCACTACCGTCCGCGGCAATTTAAGGGATCCCTCCTCATCAACTCAGCCTTTGACGCCGCTCCGTACCGAAGGAGACAGCGACGTGGAATATGTTCGTCTCTTTCTTCCTTGCGCCTCCCAATGAGACTCTCCTTATCCAATATAAACGCCAACTGTAGCGCCCATAAACCCTGAAAGCGAGCCCCGCAAGCACCCACGCTTTCAGATCTTAAACCGCGTTCAGGGAGAATCCCAGAAGCGAGAGGTTGAACCCATCGGGATGCCGGTGGAGTCCGGAGAGGGGCGGCGAAGGCCGGCTGAGGGAAAGCCGGCGGTGGCGGAGGCGAGGGAGAGGTGCCCGCGGTGCGAGTCGCGGGACACCAAGTTCTGCTACTACAACAACTACAACATGTCGCAGCCCCGCCACTTCTGCAAGTCGTGCCGCCGCTACTGGACCCTCGGCGGCTCCCTCCGCAACGTCCCCATCGGCGGCTCCTCCCGCAAGCGCCTCCGCACCTCCCCGGCCCCCGCCGCCGCCGCCGACGCCGTCGTCGTCGCGGCTTTGAGGCCCGGCCGCGCTCTCCCCGGCCACTCTCCGCCGGCGCCGCAGTCTGCGGAGCTCGGGCAAGGCCCACTGCTCCCCAGCGGCCCGGTCCAGGCCGGGCTTCTGGGGCTCGACGAGCCGTTCCTCTCCTGCCGGGGCGGCTTCGGCCTCGGGCTCGGTCTGGGGCTCGGTTGCGGCGCCGGCGCGGCGGAGGACATGGGTTTCGGGCTGGCGCCCACCCTCCTGTGGCCGCCGTCGCTGCTGGACGAGGCCGCGGACACGTGGCGGGTCGGCAACGGCGGGGGAGCGGACTGCCTCGCGGCTCCGGGCACGGGCCCTGCCGCGGCGGCGTGGCCGGACCTCGCCATCTCCGCTCCGGCGGAGGGTGGAGCCGGGCCGGCGAGGGAGGTGAGCTAACCGGGCGGCGGATCGGCGGGGTCATTCCAGTTTTGGTTTCCTGATGGACGGCCCACGGCGTGTTGCTCGCAGGCGTCTGTCTCGGGTTGCACGGCATGTCGCTCATGCATGTTGATTACGTCGAACATCTCCGGACGTGTGTAGAGGCGGATTAGCCAATACTTGTTTGAGGGAGGAGTTTGGTTAGGTTAAGTACGTTGCTAATCCTTGCCGTGTTTAGTGTATAATTGACGCTGTTACTGCTTCTAATGATGCCTCCTGGTTTTTATTTACCTAATCGATCTCACCAATTAGCAAATCGAACATTAAATCTATCTGCTTCATATTTAATATTTGATATGGGTAATAAAAGTAACGTGACACGGGCCCTTGTGGTTCGCGCTGCAGTGACGTCACCTCTCCGCGGCCGACTATGGCAGGTTGACTCAGACGCCACCTCCTCTCTCGCTTCTTCCCGATTCCGCAGAGGTCGAACACGCATCACAAGCATTTAATTCAGGTTCGTACGATGCTCCCAGACGCAATTAGAGATGTATCAGTCTCCCGTTCCTTATAAGCCACTAGAAGCCACGATGTACAGGAGGGGCTCTCGAACTCTAGCAAAGGAACTCTTCTTCCTTTCACTGCGGGCTAACTTGAGCGTCGGAGGGGTCGGGCAGAGTATCCTCCGATCCAACCTTTGTGCAAGAACAGGAGCCGACAACGACAACCTCCAGCGGAGTCCATCACCTCTTCCCCCTCGCCGTATGGAACTCGGTCGGAGAACCACCCTCTCGCCTGGCTCGAACCTTACCGCGACGACCCCGGAATCCCGGTACCAAAGCCGTCCATCCCGAGGTCACGGTAAAAAATTGTTTGCTTTAACAGATTGGCGCTAGAAGGAGGGCCTCAGAGGGCTTCAATGTCGAGCGATCATTTGATCAACCCAGACGAGCGTCGAGGTGAAGAGCCCCATCCTGAGGGAGCCTCGGCGGAGGCCTCCCTCTCCACTTGGTCAAGGATGAATGACCCCGTTTCGACATCGGAGCGCTATTGGCGCTTGTTCACCGACCCAAGACTCCTCCCACCTAAGGGCGTCCCTGCCACTTCCTCCCCCGTCACGGCTGAAGCCTTTCGTGACCTCACCCACCAGGTCAGGACTTTAGCCGAGATGGTACATATCATTGTCCCCCTCGTTCCTCAAGTGATGGGCGCACCGGCGAATCAAGGACTCGAGCCTCCCCTTCAGGCTCAAAATGCGCCCCCCACGGTACTATCCTCGCCTTCTCCTCACCTGATCCTGGACAGGGACCAGGTCCCGGAAAAGCCAGACAACCCACTAGAGTCGGAGGCGGTATCCTCAGACTCGACTGATTCGTTCCGAGCCCAGCTCCGTTCTGTCTGCCAGCGGTTGGTCGAGGTGCAAAGGGAGGTCCGGAAATCGAAGGAGGAGCATGGGGAGGAGATCCATTGGGGGTCCCCGTTCGTGAGCGACATACAGGATCACCCTGTACTCCCCAACTTTCGCCTCCCCGCCATCGATCCTTACGATGGTGCTAGCGACCCGGTCGATCACGTCGTTGCCTTTCGAGCTCAGATGGCTCTATACGAAACCTCCAACACATTGATGTGCCGAGCGTTCCCCACCACATTAAGAGGGCCCGCTCGTGCCTGGTACATCACTTGGAAAGTCAGGACAATTACTTCCTTCGAATAGCTCGCTAAGGATTTCGAGCTCCAATTCCTCGCATTTACGCGTCCAAAGCCATCCATCGCCCACCTCCTGGGGCTGAATCAGAAGGAGGACGAACCCCTTTCCCACTTTGTGCGTCGCTTCACTACGGAGATACGGGGACTATCTGACGCTCACCCTTCACTATTGATGCAGGCGTTCATGAAAGAGTTACGCCCCTCCAGGTTTTGTTGGTCTCTGGCGGAGCGACCCCCTACCTCAGTGGCGAAAATGCTCCAACGAGCAAACCAATACGTCTCGGCCGAGGCTTGGATGATGGGGAGAAGAGAACACAAGAGAGGACGATCAGAGCCTTCTCGCACGGGAGCAGGAATCTCCCGACCATAGCCTGCACAACCGAGGTGCAAGCTAGATCGCCCCGACCTTCCCGCGTCAGGGCTTCCGTCTCCTTCCCTGAATATGTCTCGGACCCAGATATTTCTCCAGATAAAGGAGAAGGGGATGCTCAAGCCTCCCCACCCGATGACAAGCCCGCGGGAGATGGCAGATCGGACCCACTACTGTCGCTTCCATCGGCATAATGGGCACGATACCGAGGATTACTACGAATTGAAGCAGCAAATCGAGGAGTTGATTCATAGAGGCCACTTGGGCCACTACCTCAGACGAGATCGGGAACCCTCGCCCCATCCCGAGGGTCCTGTCGAGCGACACATCGATGTGATCACCGGAGGTCCGGCCTCCGGAGGAAGCAGCACATCAGGGCGGAAGGCGTACGCCCGTGCCACTACAACCGAGGAGTATGAACCCGTTCCCGAGCCAGAAATAATGTTCCCATCGGAGGACTCAGGATGACCTGAGCATAATGACGCATTGGTAATATCGGCCAGAATTGCCAACGCACAGGTGAGAAGGATTATGGTCGAAACCAGAAGTTCGACCGATATACTTTACTTCGGCGCCTTCTAGAAGCTCGGACTGCCAAAGGACATCATGAAGACCTTACACTCGGACCTTACGGGGTTCACCGGCGATTCAATCTCACCGCTGGGCGTAGTCACCCTACCCCTAACCCTCGAAGACGCATCAAGGACGAAGACAGTGCTGGCGACCTTCTTGGTGGTCGATCTTCCCACCGCGTACAATGCCATTCTTGGGCAACCCACTCTCAACAAAGTTAGGGCAGTCGTCTCCACCTATCATCAGACTTTGAAATTCCCGACCCGCACTGGGGTCGGGGAAGTCCGGGGAAACCCTCGGGAGTCCAGGCAATGTTACCTGACGACGGTCTCCCTATGCAAGAGGATGAGGCCCGAGCAGCCCCTCGACGACCCCCGCGGAACCAAGCGTCCTGCTCAGCGACCCGAGCCGGTGAGACCCGCGATCGACGTTCCCTTGCAGGAGAGTCGCCCCGACCGGACCGTCGGGGTCGGTTTGGAACTCGATGCGCAGGAGCGGACTCAGCTCATCAGCCTCCTCCAGGAGAATTCTGACGTCTTTGCTTGGACCCCTACCGACATGCCGAGCATCGATCCGAAGGTGTCTCAACACCACCTGCGCGTTTCCCCGACTGCGCGTCCGGTGAAATAAAGACCACGAGTACAAGCCCTCGAGCAGCAGCAAGCTGTGCAAGAAGAAGTGGGACGACTCCTGGCGGCGGGCTTCATCGAGGAAGTCAAATACCTGCGATGGCTGTCTAATGTAGTCCTCGTGAAGAAGCCTAATGGAAGTTGGAGGATGTGTGTTGACTACACCGACCTCAATCGTGCGTGCCCAAAAGATTGCTACCCCCTGCCGAGGATCGACCAACTAGTCGACTCAACCGTCGGACACGCTCGCTTCTCGTTCATGGATGCCTTCTCCGGCTACCACCAGATCCGGATGCCCCCAGAGTATCAAGAGCACACGGCCTTTCTCACCTGCCAAGGAGCCTATTTCTACAAAGTCATGTCGTTCGAGCTGAAAAATGCCGGAGCCACCTACCAGAGAACGGTAAACAAGATATTCGCCCATCAGATTGGGCGAAACATGGAAGTCTATGTCGACGACATGATCGTAAAAAGTCGGTCGGCATCAACTCACTTGGCCGACCTGACCGAGATGTTCGCCACACTGAGAAAGTATGGGATGCGCCTCAATCCGGCCAAATCCATTTTCGGCGTAACTTCGGGCAAATTCCTCGGGTTCATCATACACGAAAGAGGAATCGACGCCAACCCGGAGAAGGTTCAAGCGATCATTGACATGCAAGCTCCCCGAACAGTTAAGGAACTGCAACGCCTCAATGGAAGGTTTGCAGCCCTATCTCGGTTTTTATCCCGATCGGGGGACAGGTGCCTCCCATTCTTCCAAGCCTTAAAGGACCCGAGAAACTTCCTGTGGACAGTAGAGTGCGAGGAGGCCTTTGCGCATTTAAAGCAACATTTATCCAGCCTGCCTCACCTCGCCTCGGTCTCCGACCAGGAGAAGCTCTATATCTATCTGGCGGCGTCCCAACACGCGGTGAGTTCCGTGGTGGTCAAGGAGGCCTCCGGAGAGCAGCTCCCGGTTTATTACGTTAGTCACGTTCTACGAGGACCGGAGGAGAGTTACCCGCCCATCGAGAAGCTGGCGCTGGCGCTCGTCCTCACGGCCCAAAAGCTGCACCCCTATTTCCAAGTCCACACGATCGAGGTAATAACTAACCAACCACTATGACAGGTTCTGTCGAAGTTTGACGTCGCGGGATGCCTCCTCAAATGGTCGGTGGAGTTGTCTGAATTCGATCTTCGGTACAAGCCAAGAATCACCATCAAGGCGCAGGCCCTGGCGGACTTCATCTCGGAGTTGACTCAACCGGAGGCACAAGCCCCCGAACAAGGGGGAGTAGAGTGGATCCTTCGAGTTGATGGGTCGTCCGGCTCGAAGGGCGCGGGAGCTGGACTCATATTGGAGGCCCCCGATGGGCGCTCGTTCGAGCGCTCTTTCCGCTTCGGCTTTGAGGCCACTAACAACGAGGCAGAATACGAGGCACTCCTAACGGGTCTCAGGATGGCCGACAAGATGCAGGTGGGGGCCGTGCACGTCCTTACCGATTCGTAACTCGTCGCCGAGCAACTCAGTGGAGAATACCAAGCTCGGGATCCGATCATGTCGAAGTATTTGATGGAGGTAAGAATCCTGGCCGCTAGTTTTCCTCGCTTCACGTTATCCAGAATCCCCAGATGCCAAAACGGGCAGGCGGACACACTAGCGAAGTTAGCTTCGAGATCGGTCTTCGGGGAACACCCCAAGGTCGAGGAGCTTCCCTGCCGGGCTGTGGCTACCATGCGGATAAAGAAACCAGGCGCCCCGGTCACATGGACACAGGAGATGCTGAGGTATAAGCGAGACGGCATCCTTCCTACTGACAGCGCCACAGCACGACGTCTCCGCCGAACTCAAGCATGGTATTGCGAGATCGGCAACCAGCTCTATAGAAGGTCATTCTCTCGTCCTCTCTTACGATGTTTAGATCCCAACGAGGCGCAGTCGGTTCTCGCCGAGGTCCATGACGGGATTTGCGGGGAGCACATGGGCGGCAGAGCCTTGGCATTCAAGGTGTTGCGTCAGGGCTATTATTGGCCCACGTTACATCGAGACGCCAGGGCCTACGTACGGCGGTGTGTGATGCATGCGTCCGCACGCCTAAGCCCCCAAAGACCGGGCATCCCACTTACCCTTTGGATTGTGATATGGGTATTGGTATGACGAGACACCGGTCTTCGTCAGACACCGGCCGACGCCATCGCCTCTCGCGCTCCAACCGCCACGATGTGACTCGACGCCGCTTCTCCTCAAGACGCCCAACTACCCGCCCACCGACCACGGCACCGACCGCGTGGTCGCATCTGCACACCACTTACGCATGGGCTGAGCACTCCCTCCGTCCAACCTATTTAACCCAACAGTAGGACAAGGAGGGAAGGATCATCTTCTTTCTTCTTCCCATAAACACTCCAAGAGGTGAGTAGACTTGACACCCCGCACTCTCTCGAGGAACTCCACGACGGCCGACATCGACTTGGCTGAGGGGTTTCGCGAGCATCCGACCCGCTTCTTGTCGCAGGACTCGCCCTCGACGGCCGAGGAGCGCGCAGTCGCCGAGAGCTCCTGACGGGCGCGAGCAGAGCCATCGACGGCCCAACCACACCGAGACGCACTTCCGCTTCCGGATTTCGCGCGCGCCCCGGTCACGGTAAAAGTTGTTTCTAACAGATTGGCGCAGAAGGAGGGCCCGTCGCCGGCGACTACCGCTCCACCCTCCACGAGTCATGGACGAAGGTCGCCGCCGGCCGCACTCTACGGAGGTCCCGTGAGACCTCCGAACCCCGAGGGACGATCCGCCGCGACTATAGATCGCCATCGAACATATTTACCGACGCCGGCTCTACCCGCCAAGTCGGTTCCACCGCTTCCCACCATCACGGTGGAGGCTTTTCAGACCTTTTCCCAACAGTGTCCGACTCGCAAGTACCGCCCAGCCGCCCTCCCCGCCTACTCCGTGAGGCGCAGAGCCGACCCTCCAAAGGCCGGAACCTCTTCCCCAGCATCCTGAGGCGATACCGCCGGTACCATTTTCCCCAGCCTCTCGCCGGGTTCAGGATGGAACCCGGGCTCTTGAGAACTTGGACGTCCCGCCTGAACTCGAGGCGGTGTCTTCAGACTCGACCGACCTAGTTCGGCTCAACCGGCCCATTGCATGCCGCTTGGAGGAGGTGCAAAGGACGCCCGCAAGTCCAAAGAAGAGCAAAGGGAAGTGTCCCACCGGAGTCCCCGCTCACATATACACGGAATACCCAAAGGCCCTTTAAACTTCCGCCTCCCTCCATCGACCTTTATGATGGAGTGAGTGATCCACCCGATCACGCCGCCGCCTTCCGGCTCAAATGGCCCTATATGGAACTTCTGACGCCTTGATGTGCGTATGCCTCACCACGCTGAAAGGATCCGCCCGCACTGCACAGACCTTAAAAAGCCGGTCGATAACATCCTTTGAACAGCTCGCCAAGGACTTCGAGCTACGCTTTGTGGCATTTGCACGACCAAAGCCTGCAGTCGCGCACCTCCTGGGTTTGAAGCAAAAGGAGGACGAACCCCTCTCCCAATTCGTGCGAAGGTTCACCACGAGGTACGGAGTTGCCTGGATGCTCACCCGCCGCTATTGGTGCAGTGCATTCATGATGGGCTGCGACCGCCGAGATTCTCGCTGGTCCTGGTGGAGCGACTTCATGTCCATCGCAGAAATGTTTCAACGAGCAAGTCAAGACGCGGCGCCGAGTCCCGGATGTCGGAAGGAAGGAAGAACGCCGAGGGGACATCCCGCTCCATCCCGACGGACCGACAACAGGCGGAGTCCTCGCACCGAGGGCGCCGCATGGGTCGCCCCGACCATACGCGCCGAGCCGCCACCTCCCTCAAGGCCTCTGACGCAAATATTCCTCCAGATTAAGGAGCGGGGAATGCTCGTGCCGCCACCTCAAATGAAAAGCCGGCGATACCGGCCGATAGTTTCCCGATATTGCCGCTTATCGCAAACGGCACGACACGAGCAATGCCACGAGCCGGCGACAAATTGAAGAGCCGATCCAAGAGGTCACCTCGATCAATACCTCCAAAGATCCGCGGCACCATCCTCGCGCTCGGCGTCTTGGCCGAGCAACATATCGACGTGATCACCGGGGACCCGCCGAGGACATAGCGCCGGCCGAAGCGGCTTACGCCGAGCCGCCGCGATCGGGAATATCATCCTCCTCCGAGCCGAGATTACATTCTCCGGGATATGGGAGCAACAGAGCATGACGATGCGCTGGTGGTGTACCCGAATTGCCAACGCACGTTCGACGATTATGGTCGACATCGGCAGCTCGGCCGACATCCTCTACTTGGGGTTGCCGAAGGAAGCCCGCCTTTACATTCGGCGCGCCACCGGCTTCATCGGGCGACTCGATTCGCCATGGGTGCAGAATTCCTACCATTGACCTCGGCGACTTCAAGGCCAAAACTCATGGTAACTTTTCCGTGGTCGACTTCCCATCACAGCATAACGCCATCCTCGGGCCGATCCACCTCAACCGCTAAGGGCCGCCTCTGCTCACATACCACCGGACGGTTCCCTACCACGGAGTCGGGAGGTGCGGGAGATCCTCAAGAGTCCAGCGGTGTTACTTGACGGCGACTGGTAAGAGGAAAAGGCCGAACCGCTCAAGACTCCACGCGAACGCAGCGCCCGACCGAGCATCCCGAGCCAACAAACCCGCGGTTAATATTCCACGCAAGATGACCGCCCCGACGGACATGGGATTGGCCCGACTGGGTGATCAAGAGCGGCGCAACTCATCGCCTCTCCAGAAAGCGCCGATGTCTTTGCTCGACAACCGCCGACCTCCGAATCGACCCGAGGTCTCCCAACACCACCGCACATCTCCCGACCACCCGCCGGTGAGACAAAGACCTCGCCTCGCCCTCGAGCGCCAACAAGCCGTGCGTAAGGAAGTTGATAGGCTCTGGCGCCCGACTTCATCGAGGAGGTCCGTTCCTCTGGTCAGCTCCAATGTAGTCCTCGCCAAGAAACCTAATGGAAGCCGGAGGATGTGCGTTGACTACACCGATCTAAATCGCCCGCCCGGCGATTGCTTCCCCTACCAAGGATCGACTAACCGTCGACTCAACCGCCGGCACGCCTGCTTTCTCTTTCATGGACGCCATTCCAAGCATAACCAGATCCGGATGGCCCCGAGGATCGGCAACATACAGCCTTCCACACACCCAGGAGCCTACTTCTACAAAGTTATGCCATTCGGGTTAAAGAATGCAGCGCCACCTACCAAAGGATGGTGAATAAGGTGTTCGCCGGCAAATAGGGCGAAACATGGAGGTCTATGTGACGACATGATCGTGAAAAGTCGACACGGCTGCACACCTGACGACGGCGGAAACCTTCGCCACACCGAGAAGGTATGGGATGCGCCCAACCCGCCAAGTGCGCCTTCGGGCGTGACATCGGGCAAGTTCCTCGGTTCATCATACACGAGAGGAATTGATGCCAACCTCGAGAAGATCCGAGCTCACCGACATGAGATCTCCGTGCACCGTTAAGGAGCTTCAATGCCTTAACGGAAGGATAGCGGCTCTATCCTGCTTTCTATCCCGGCCGGAGATAAGTGCCTCCTTTCTTCCGAGTCCTCAAAGACCCAAGAACTTTCAATGGACGGCAGAGTGCAAGCCTTCACGCTCGGCAAAGACTCTCTCCGAGCTACCCCGACTTACCCTGTCCGCGCTAAAAACTCACCTCTATCCGGCGGCATCCCAAAGATGCAAGAAGCTCGGTGCTTGTGAAAGAAGCCTCCGGCGCAACACCCGATTTACTACACTCACCATGTGCTCGTGGGCCGAGCAGCTTATCCTCCCATTGAAAGGTCGGGCGTTGGCACTCATTCTAGCGGCCCTGGTTACGCCTTACTTCCAAGCCCATACGATTGAGGTATCGACCGACCAACCTCGCGCCAAGTTCTTTCTAAGTTTGACGAGCGGGCTCTCCTAAAGTGGTCGGGTGGAGCTATCCGAGTTCGACCGCTACAAGCCGAGGACAGCCATCAAGGCCTGTGCCTTGGCCGATTTCATCTCTGAGTCGACACCACCGGCGTAAGGCGCTTGAGCCAATCCACCGAGACCGGATGTCGCACGTGGATGGGTCTTCCAGCCCCAGGAGCCGCACGACTCATTCTCGGCGACCCCGACGGACACGCCGAGCGCCTCTCCGCTTCGCTTCCCGCCACAAACAACGAGGCCGAATACGAGGCGCTGTGCCTCCGCTACGCCGAGATGCAACTAGGAGCAATCCACATTCTCACGGATTCTCAACTTGTCCGAGCAAGTTGGTGGAGAGTATCGCGCGGGACTCGACCATGTCCGTGATACCGACCGAGGTAAAAGCCCAAACCTCTAACTTTCCCGCTTCACTGGCCCAGTGGTGCCTGTGTCCCGTAACGAGCGCATCACCGCGAACCGCCTCGAGCCGATCCAGGGACATCCCGAGGTCGAGGAGTCGACACACCGGCCGGTGACCATCATGGAGATCGGGATCCCGGAGTCCCGACCACCCCACCAACGTGGATCCGTGAAGCATCAAGTACAAACGCGAGGGGTCCGCCACCGATGAGGGCAAGGCACGCGGCTCCGCCGAACTCAGCGTGGTAATCGTGAAATCGGCGACCGACTTACAAAAGGTCTTTTCCCACCCCTACTACGATGCTTAGATCCCAAGAGGCGGAGTGATTCTCGCCGAGGTCCACGGATTTGTGGGGAGCACATGGGCGCCGAACTTTGGCCTTCAAGGTATCGCGCTGGTTATTATCGCCTACGCTGCACCGAGACGCCAAGGCTTTCGCGGGCGCGCGACACTTGCCGCCACAGCCCGAGCCCCGCAGCCTCGCGTCCCGCCGCTTCCATGGATCGCGCTCGCCTTCGCCAATGGGGAATGGACCTCTTGGGGCCGTTTCTCGCCCGCCACGGAGACACATCATTGTGGGGATCGATTACTTCACCAAGTGGGTGGAAGCCGAGCCTCGGCAACCATTACCGAACGGGTCGAATACCAGATGGAAGAACATCGTGACCCGATTCGTTCGCCAACGTTATCATCATCGATAACGGCACCCACCCGCCAAAGACTCGCTCGGAGTTCTCAGGCGACCTATCACATCCAAATGAGGTTTAGCTCGGTGGCTCACCCCGCACTCAACGGGCTTGCCGAGGTGACCAACCGATCTATCCCGGATGGACTTAGAAAGGACCTGAAGCCCGACGAGCTGGGTCGACGAGCTCCCGAACATCCTATGGTCTCTCGCGACCTCAAGACGCCGCGAGTCCCCACACCTTGCATTCGCATGGAAGGCCCCACTCGCCGAGTTGATCATCCCAACATTCCGTGGAGAACTATGAGGAATCCACCTCGCCCAGTGGAGTTCGGCTGGCCTAGACCGCTAGAAGAACGCAGGCCAACGCCAAGACGTAAAAATGCCGGGCGCATAAATGTATGTAGCCGTGGAGTTACAACAAGAGGGTGCGCCGACTCGGGATGGGCGACTTTAGTCCTACGCAGCGCGTGGCAGCACCCGCCACTCAAGGGCAAG
This sequence comes from Musa troglodytarum, assembly GCA_023547065.1. Lineage (NCBI taxonomy): Eukaryota > Viridiplantae > Streptophyta > Magnoliopsida > Zingiberales > Musaceae > Musa > Musa troglodytarum. The sequence goes on along the minus strand of CP097507.1, from coordinate 1,451,424 downwards.
CTTGCACCTAAGTGGGAAGGCCCCTACCGAGTAATCCAAGTAGTCCGACCGGAACGCTTGGCCGCGACTATGATCGGGCAGCAGTTCCCGAGGACTTGGAACGCCCACAACTCAGAAATATTTTGTCTAAGGACAAACGGAGGTGAATCGATGTCAAACTCGTGACATTCAAGGAAGTCGAGAATGTATGAAGAAAACATATTTGTATTGCCAAAAGAGTTTGGGATTACAAAATGTGCCCCTAAGTGGGGAAGTAGCATTACAAAAAGCAAGGGAAAGCCTCCAAAAGAAGAAAAGAAGTCTTCGTGCCGCACTTCAGAAGGTCGCTGCCGAAGGAACTCGCCAGCATGTCGACTTCCGATCTCTGGGCGTGAGACGGCGGGATCCTCTCGACCATCGAGCCCGAGGACATGCTCGAACCGGCCAGTGGCAACTTTGTACCAGACAGACGACACCCGCCCGTCCGGCCCAGTGCCGAGGAGGAAGCTCCTCCGACTTCTTGTATGTGTCGATCGCCTCCGGCCTTCTCTCGCCGACTTCTTCCACCGCTGCAAGGGCTTCTCGGCGGCTCGCAGCCGGCCTCCTCGAGGTCGCCTTGGCAGCCAACCCCGAGGCCTCTCCATCCGGAGGCGCTTCTCCGCCTTCGATCGCCGGAGGAGCTTCGCAGCCCGGCCTCGCCGCCGAGGCGGCCTCGAGCTCGGGCCGACGCGCAACTTCCGCACCCATGTCCGCCGCCCACGCCGGCAAAGAAGAATCGCCGGTCCCGACTCGCTCGCCTCTCGAGCCGGGCGCGCAACGCTGTTGCGCCACTCAAAGTGCACCAAACGACCGAGTCGTGCACCGGCCGAGGAGGGCAGGTGTAGTGGAGATTCGCACAAAAAAACGCTGAAAGTGATGAACAGAGCTCACCAAGAGGATATAAGCAAAATGGTGTTTACCCACAACGCCGACTTGGCGAACTCATGCAGCGCCTGAGGAGCGTATAGGTCCCGAGCCATGTCGGGATGGAGCGCCTCGAGGTAGTGGGCCGAGGGCTCTCCCGACCCACACCTTGTCCCCGGGATGCACTCATGCCACCGGCCACGAGAGGGTCGCCCGCGACTCGGCGGGACTCTCCCATCATTCGGGAAAGGAATGGCTGATCCTTTCCCGACGCGGACCCAAGACAGTCCTGCATGGATGGAGGACGCTGCCCTTCCCGGCCGCCGCTCGGGACCGACCAGACTTCGGCAGGAGTGGTGGCGCCCGTTGTTCCGCCTGCCGCACGGCCATCGGCGCCTCTGTGTCCACCACCTCCTTGGCCTTCGCCTCTTCTTGGGACGCCGGCGGTGTGCGGGAGGCCACCTCGCCGCTTGGAGACCGCCGAGAGCGCGGAGATGGTCCTCTGAGCACCCGAGTCGTGGAAGGATCGCAGTTCACCATCCTCGCAAAAGGCGATGATATGTCGAAGATAGAGTATGGCAGCAATCTAAAAGGAAGCTAGACAACGACCGCCTACCTCGAGAGCGGACTCCCGCCTCCACCACCACTGCCCGACATATTGCGGATGGCTTTGCGAGGAAGGGAGGATTACCTCACCGCCGAGGTCAGACTCGCCTCGGCAGCTGCTGATGGTCCTGACGACCACCGAACCTCAAAACCCCACCGTCCGCATCGACAAAAAGAAGCGCCTCTTCCACCTTTGTTATTGGTGGGGCGCCGCTAACTGAACCCCGGTCGCGGCGTGTGAAGTAGCCCCACCCTTGAAGAGGCGGAAGGTGAGAGGAAAAGGTTGCGGTCGGGGCGATGTTGGCGTAGTGGCATTCCCCGTAAAAACTACCGTGTACCGCCATGAGTTGGGGGTTATCCGGGAAGGCGAAATACGCCATGTGGAGATGCAGGATACGATGATCGGGTGCGGGAAGGCGCAGCCCGCCTCTAGGGCATCGGGCGACAGTGGCAAAGCCCTTGGGAACCGGTCAAAGCCCGCTGTCCCGCTGCCGCCAGAGGTTGAATCCCTCCGGATGCCGAGCGCCACGAGAATCCTCACCATGCGCTCGCCCAAGACAGAGTCTTGGTCAGGCGGCCACATCAAGGCCTCTAACTCACGCGCCGCCTGATCGGAGGAAGGGCCGGAAGGAGGAGACGAAGGAGAGCGGCGACACGGGTTGTAAATCGATGGGGAGGAGGAGGAGGAAGGTAAGAAGAGGAAGTGGAAGGAAGACCCATCGCACACTAACCTATAAAGGAAGAAAGCTACGAAGAAGCTAAAAGGCACCGAGCCTATGGAGAATACTTGAAGGAAGACGACGGCAGACAAGAGAAGAAAGCTCCACCGATAAAGTGGTAGAGAGACGCGGGGCTCCCTATTTATAGAAAAAGGGGGAACCTCGACTTTTCGCCTCCCGAGGCAGGCGACAGCATGACACCGCCACATCGCCCAATCGCATCACATCGGGTAGTCGGGCGCCGCATCGTATTGATGAAGAGCCGACGGTACACCCCCTGTAAAAACTTATCCCGCGACGCCGCTCTCGATTCCAAAGAATCGCACTATCGCGAGCCGCCGGCGCATACGGCGTTCGCTTTTCTAGGTCTTGAGCGGTTGCTCGACCGTATTCCGTGCCTTCGAGCGCGCTCGCCACGCACCTCCCGAACGGCGGTTCGGTTCTCCAGTGTCTTGAGCAGCAGCTCGACCATCGTTTTCTGTGCCTCGAGCGCGCTCGGCCACACACCCCTCCCGAACGGCGGTTCGGTTCTCCGTGTCTTGAGCAGCAGCTCGACCATCGGTTTTCTGTGCCTGAGCGCGGCTGCCACACACCCTCCCGAACGATTTGCCGGTTCTTCGTGTCTGAGCAGGCTCGACCACCGGGTTTTCTGTGCCTAGCGCGCTCGGCCACACACCTCCCGAACCAGCTCGCCATCATGGTTCTTCAAGTCGGTGCGTGACTCCGACCCTTTGTAGCAAAATGACGGTCAAGGTGTGAGGACCTTGCGCTGCCTCAACCCCTCGACTTCCTGGACGCGCTTGGCAACGGGTATCGTGCAAGCGCTCTCACTCCTTCATCCCGAACGGCAGCTCGCCATCATGGTTCTTCAGCGCGCGTGACTCGACCCTTTGTAGCAAAATGACGGTCAGAAGGTGGAGGACCTTGGCGCGCCTCAACCCCCGACTTCCGACGTCGGGCTTGGCAACGGTATCGCGCCTCTCTCGACTTCTTCATCCCGAACGGCGCTCGCCATCATGGTTCTCGTGTCTTCGGTGGCGTGACTCACCCTTTGTACCAAAAATGACGGTTTGGGCAAGGTGAAGGACTCGACGTGTCTCAACTCCCGCCTTCCGGACGCCGGGCTTGGCATATGAGAATCGCGCGCCTCCTCGACTTCTTATCCAACGACGTTCGCCACTATACTCCTCGTCGTCAGCGTGACTCACCCTTGTACCAAAATGACTGGTCGGCAAGGTGAAGGACCGACGTGTCTCAACTCCCCGCCTTCTCCGGACGCCGGCTTGGCATGGAGAATCGCGCCTCTCGAATTTCTTATCCCGAACGACGGTTCGCCACTATACTCTCGTGTCGTAGGCGTGACTCGACCCTTGTACCAAAATGACGGGTCGGCAAGGTGAAGGACCCGACGCGGTCTCAACTCCCCGCCTTCCTGACGCCGGCTTGGCAAGGAGAATCGCGCCTCTCGACTTATCCCGAACGACGGTTCGCCACTATGCTCCTCGGTGTCGCAGTGCGTGACTCGACCCTTTGTACCAAAATGACGGGTCGGCAAGGTGAAGGACTCGACGTGTCTCAACTCCCCGCCTTCCGACGTGGCATATGAGAATCGCGCCTCTCGACTTCTTTATCCCGAACGGCAGCTCGCTATTCGCTCCATAAAGCCCCCGAGCGCACTCGCCACACACACATCCCGAACGGCGCTCGCTACTCGACTTCGTGCCTTGAGCGGCAGCTGCCACACACCTTCCGAACGGCAGTTCGCTATCACGATTTTGCAAGTCGTGGTGCGTGACTCGAATTCTAGTACCCAACGACGGTCGAATAGACTTGACATCGCCGCCTTACCTCGAGCACGCCACCCATCGTTCAATCGCCCACTCGCGAGTCTCAATCTCCGACACGGACGCCGGCTTGGCAACGGAACTCGGCGCTCTCGACTTCATTATCCCGAACGGCGCGCATGATCTTGAGCGACGGCCCGACCATCGGCATCTTAGGCCTTGAGCGGTGGCGCGGCACTATATCCCGAACGTCGGTTCGGTGACAACGGCTTTCTGGGTCTTGAGGTTCCTCGACCCCCATTATCCCGAACGGTAGTTCGGTACATGATCTTGAGCGACGGCTCGATCATCGGCATCTTAGGCCTTGAGCGGTGGCTCGGCACTATATCCCGAACGACGGTTCGGCGACTATGGCTTTTTGGGTCTTGAGCGGAGCCTCGACCCCGTACCCTGCAGAGGACTTTGGTCAATCATGACACAACACGGTGGAACTTCTGTCCGAGATCTCAGTCGGCAATCAGGCTCTTCCAAGCACCACCCCCCAAATTGCCCCGCAGGAGTGGCTTTTGTGGGGGGGGTAGTGATAAGGGTATTAAGTATGACGAGACACCTGGTCTTCTGTCAGCATACCGGCCGACGCCATCGCCTCCCCGCGCTCCAACCGCCACGATGTGACACCGACGCCGCTTCTCCTCAAGACGCCCCAACTACCCGCCACCGACCACGGCACCGACTGCGTGGTCGACCCTGCACACCACTTACGCATGCCGGAAGCACTCCCTCCGTCCAACCTATTTAACCCGAACAGGTAGGACAAGGAGGGAAGGATCATCTTCTTCTTCTTCTTCCCATAAACACTCCAAGAGGTGAGTAGACTCGGACACCCCGCAATTCCCTCTCTGAGGAACTCCTACGACGGCCGACATCGACTTAGGCGTGAGGGGTCGGCGAGCATCCGACCCGCTTTGCACGCAGGACTCGCCCCCGACGGCCGAGGAGCGCGCAGCCGCCTTTCGGAGAGCTCGGACGGGCGCGAGCAGGAGCCATCGACGGGCCCGAACCACACCGAGACGACCCCCCGGTTTCCGGATTTCGCGCCGCGCGCCCCGGGGTCACGGTAAAAAGTTGTTTCCCCTAACAGATTGCGCCTGGCCTTTTGCGCAATGGGGAATGGACCTCCTCGGCCCTTTCCCCCCGGCGCCCGGACAACGGAAATACATTATTGTAGGAGTCGACTACACAAAATGGGTGGAAGCCGAGCCACTGGCGACGATCACGAAGCGTCAAATCGAGCGATTCATATGGAGGAACATCGTGACCCGGTTCGGCCTACCTAGGTCTATTGTCACCGATAATGGAGCCCAATTTGCAAGTGCTCGGTTCAAGGAATTCTGCGCAACCTACCGGATACAATTGAAGTTTAGTTCAGTAGCCTATCCCCAAACCAACGGCCTCGCGGAAGTGACCAACTGGTCGATCCTGGATGGACTTAAGAAAATGACTCTCACGGCCCGATCGAATTGGGTCGATGAATTTCCAAGTATCCTGTGGTCCCTACGGACTACCCCTAAGACAGCGTTCGGCAAATCTCCCTACAGCCTGGTGTTCGGTACGGAGGCGGTTCTCCCAGCCGAGGTGGTCATTTTAACCCCCCGAGTGGAAGCCTTTGAAGAAGCAACGTCGGCTGATGGAATTCGAGTCGGACTGGACCTGCTCGAAGAGCGCAGGGCCGACGCCCACCTGAAGGCTCTGTCCTACAACAGAACCGTCGCCAAAAGCTACAACAAGGGAGTCCGCCCTCGACCCCTCGGGTTGGGAGACTTAGTATTACGTAAGTCCGGAGTAAGTGATCCGACCCACGCGCGAGGCAAGCTCGCCCCTAAGTGGGAGGGACCTTACTGCATTATCAAGGTCATATGTCCGGGCACATTCCAGTTTGCGACGATGTCGGGATGACACATACCGAGGACATGGAATGCCCAAAATATTAGGAAATATTTTGTATAAATTTCCAGCAGAAGTAGAATCAAATAGTAACAGAAAGGAAACTTTGATTAAGCAAAAGTTTTGAGTACAAAACAAACCCTCAAAGAGGGGGGTACACCTGATTAAAAACAAAAACAAAACAGAAAAAGCCCTTAGGACTTTGCGCCCTCCAGGCTATCATCAAAAGGAACCTCCTCGGGCATGTTTACCTTCAGGTCCTCGGGACAGGAGGTGAACAGGTCCTCTTCGACCTCAGAACCCGGAGGGCGCACCCGGAAGCGAGCCAAGGCGATCTTGTATCCGTACTCATAGGATACTTGGCCCGTCCGGTTCAGACAGAGCAGAAACCCCTCGGACTTTTTATAACTCTCGATCGCCTCCCGCTCCCTCTCCGGTCAAAGGCGTTTCTCCTCGGCAAGGGCTTCCGAGGAGGTCTTGGCCTCAGCTTCCTTCGAGGCCAGCTTTGCAGCCAGATCGGATGCCTTAGTCTTGCATAGGCGGTTCTCCAACTTCTCCACCCGCAGCAGCTTCTGCAAATTATTAGAGGCCAGCTTCGTGGCCTTAAGCTCGGTGTTGAGGCGGGCCACCTCCGCGTCCAGTTCGGACGCCCGCTTCTCCGCCGCCGCGACCGCCTCAGGGCCGGAGCCGACCCGGACTTCCTCCAACTGGCGGTGCAACTCGGAGTTGCACTCGCAAAGACCCCCGATGATTCGACCAGCATCGCGCGTCCGGTCCATCAAGGCGGTGGTATAGTGGAGATTCTGTAAAGACGATGAGGTTAGGACATAACTAACAGAGAAATTAAATAAGGGTGAGAAAGAACGACGCTTACCCACATTAGCGACTTAGCTGATTTAGCAAGGAGAGCCTCCGAGGGAAGCATGTACAAGTCCCGATCCATATCGGGATGAAGCGCCCCCCGGAGGTATGTGGCGATGGGTTCTCGCCTACCCACACTTTGTCACCGCGGGACATTCCACCCCAGCGGGCAACCAGAGGGTCGCTCGTTTCTCCTGAGGGGACCTCGCCCATCACCCGTGCGAGAAAGGGCTCCTCCCTGCCCGACGGAATCCGGCATAGGTCCCTTACGGCTGGCGGGTGGAGGTTCTTCCCGGTCATCGCCTGACTGGGTCCAGCCTCCTCTAGTGGTGAAGGCGCTCCCGGGCGCCGCTGCTTGGCCACGCCCTCGCCGACGCCGCCGTGCCCTCGGGCACCCACAAACCGGCCTTCTTCTTCTGCCATCCCTCCTCGACCTCCAGGGGGGAATCCCTCTCCCCTCGCTTCGGGACAGGTGTTGGACATGGGGACGAACCAGCCGAAGTCCGCCCGCCGCGAAGTGCCCGCAGGTTCAACATTTCTGCAAAGAATGAGAATCGGTTAGGGTTAGATAAAGGTCGTAGACACGTAGGCGACGAATAATGAAAACCTACCCTGAGAGCATGGGCTGAGTCCCACCTCGGCCCGCCACTGTTCCGTCATATTGCGGACGACCTGAGAGGAGGGAAGAATTTTCCTCAATCTCCTGCATTTTGGCGCTGGCGCTACTGGGTCAGATATCGATGACCCTTATGCGGACCACCGACCAAACCCCCTTTTCTCACAACATACGTAGAAGAATCTGCTCTTCCACCCTTTATTGTTGGTCGGAGCCTCACCGACTCGGAAGCCTGCTCGGGTAGCTAGGAAGTATCCCCCCGACCCCTTGAAAAGGTGAAAACAGGAGAGAAAAAGGTTGCGGGTCGGGGCGATGTTGGCATAGTGGCATTTCCCTAAAACACCACCAGGTAACGCCAGGAGTTCGGCATCACCTGCGACGACGAGATTCGCCACAGGGAAAGACAGGAAACTATGACAGGGTGTAGGGGAAGACGCAGGCCCGCCTCAAGGGCGTCAAGGGTCAGGGCAAAGCCTTTAGGGATGAGATCATAAGCCCGCTGCCCCACCTCAGGGGCTATGAGGATGTAATCCTCCGGGATGCTGTAGCGCTCCCCGAGGGTCCTCAATGAGGAACCGCTCACGGTGGAGTCTAGATCGTGCGGCCACATTAGGGCTTCGAGCGCACGCGTTGCCTCCCCATCGGAAGAACGGTCTGGAGGTGGAGAAGGTAGTGGACCCGGAGAACGTCTGGAGACAGAAGGGGAGGAAGAGGAAGAAGTGGGAGAGGATGTCATTTCTTACTGACCTCCGGCAGAAAAACTGACTGAAAGGAGGCAAGGGACGTCGGAGCCAAGGAAGATGGTTCAGAAGAGAGCGAGACGGCAAGACCTAGGGCAAAGAACTCCGCTGGTAAAAAATGGTGGCGATGTGGCGGGCGCGCATCGTCATGTGCGCTTCCCCCCACATCACATCGGGCAGCCCAAAGGACGGCCCGACACGCATGACGTGGCGATCACCTGCAGTAACTTGGCGCACGTCAACGACCTTGGTTCCGTGACCGCGCATGCACGGCCGGTTTGTGGCGGCTCGATGTTCTATTCCCGAGCGGTGGCTCGATGTTTCATTCCTGAGCGGTGGCTCGATGTTTCATTCTCGATCGGCGGCTCGATGTTTCATTCCTGAGCGGTGGCTCGATGTTCTATTCCCGAGCGGCAGCTCGATGTTCTATTCCCGAGCGGCGGCTCAATTTTCTATTCCCGAGCAGCGGCTCGATGTTTTATTCCTGAGCGGCGGCTCGATGTTCTTTTCCTGAGTGGCGGCTCAATGTTTTATTCCCGAGCGGCGGCTCGATGGTTTATCCCGAGCGACAGCTCGATGTTTTATTCTCGAGCGGTGGCTCGATGGTTTATCCCGAGCGACGGCTCGATGTTCTATTCCCGAGCGACGGCTCGATGTTTTATTCCCGAGCGGCGGCTCGATGTTCTATTCCCGAGCAGCGGCTCGATGTTTTATTCCCGAGTGGCAGCTCGATGTTCTATTCCCGAGCGGCAGCTCGATGTTTCATTCCCGAGCGGCGGCTCGATGTTCTATTCCCGAGCGGCGGCTCGATGTTCCATTCCCGAGCGGCGGCTCGATGTTCTATTCCCGAGCGGCGGCTCGATGTTCTTTTCCCGAGTGTCGGCTCGATGTTTTATTCCCAAGTGGCGGCTCGATGGTTTATCCCGAGCGACGGCTCGATGTTCTATTCTCGAACGACGGCTCGATGGTTTATCCCGAGCGACGGCTCGATGTTCTATTCCCGAGCGACAGCTCGATGTTTTATTCCCGAGCGGCGGCTCGATGTTCTATTCCCGAGCGGCGGCTCGATATTTTATTCTCGAGCGACGGCTCAATGTTTTATTCCCGAGCGGCGGCTTGATGTTTTATCCCGAGCGACGGCTCGATGTTTCATTCCCGAGCGGCGGCTCGATGTTTCATTCTCGAGCGGCGGCTCGATGTTTCATTCCCGAGCGACGGCTCGATGTTTTATTCCCGAGCGGCGGCTCGATGTTTTATCCCAAGCGACGGCTCGATGTTTCAATCCTGAGCGACGGCTCGATGTTTTATTCCCGAGCGGTGGCTCGGTGAACCTCATCCCAAGCGGCGGCTCGGTAAGCCCAACCACGAGCAATGGCTCGAAGTCCCTATTCCCGAGCGATAGCTCGATGCTCTATCCCCGAGCCGCAGCTCGGTGAACCTGATCCCAAGCGACGGCCCGATCCCTTAATCCTCGAGCGACAGCTCATTTGCCAGGTTCCAAGCCACGCCCCAACCGTGATTCCTCCCCCCCACCCCCCCCCCCCTATTGTGCGACCGTGCTCCATAAAATGTGACCCCCCGGCCTCAGAGCCGGTTCCGCAGGAGGGGCTGTCTTCGGGGGGGGGGGTGGGGGGGACAGTGATATGGGTAATAAAAGTAATGTGACGCGGGCCCTTGTGGTTCGCGTCAGGGTGACATCTCAGCCCCTCCTGCGACCGACTGTGGCAGAGGGTTGACTCGCAGAGGTCACCCTCCTCTGCTCTTCCCCGATTCCGCAAGAGGCCGAAACACGGCATCACCGTACGAATTCAGGTTCGTACGATGCTCCCAGACGCAATCAGAGATGTATCAGTCCCCCGTTCCTTATAAGCCACTGGAAGCCACGATGTACAGGGGGGGCTCTCGAACTCTAGCAAAGGAACTCTTCTTCCTTTCACTGCGGGCTAACTTGAGCGTCGGAGGGGTCGAGCGGAGTATCCTCCGACCCAACCTTTGTGCAGGAACAGGAGCCGACAACGACAACCTCCGGTGGAGTCCATCACCTCTTCCCCCTCGTCGTACGGAACTCGATCGGAGAACCACCCTCTCGCCTGGCCCGAACCTTACCGTGACGACCCCGGAATCTCGATACCAAAGCCGTCCATCCCGAGGTCACGGTAAAAAGTTGTTTGCTTTAACAATATTAATATGAATATGAAATTTAATAAATTGAAGCTATAAATTTTTCATCTATTAAACTGTTGAAATTTTAGGGATTTATCTGAAAAATCTGAATAAAAATTCAAATTGAAATAGCAATTTAATTGAGTTCAAAGTTGCCCAATAGAGCCACACGCGTGGCACGTGCTTACGAGATGCCCTCGTGACCTCTTCTCCTCGTACGCTCCGGGGATAATTAGGTCGGCTCGTGGGAATAGGCTATCCATCGTCCCTCAACGCAGATAGAGCAGAGCGGGGTTCGCCGGACTCCCAGCCGTCGACCGAGGCGATGTCTTCCCTTCTCTCCCCGCTCCGCCTTCCCCCGCCGCCTCCTCGTCCTTCCTCATCGAGCCCCGCCGCTCCGAAGCCAAATGTCTACGCTGCTTTTCGCAGATCCACGGCAAGCCCCGCATCGCATTTTGCCCAATCTCTTGTATCTGATAAAATTATCTTCTTTTTTCTTCTCTATTCATTCGCTTCCGGTGGTTCGTGCGCATCAAATCTTGACTCTTCATCCTCACGATTTCTCACTCTCGAACAGGTTCAACGGCCAATTCTATCCCTGTCTCCGACAACAGGACGTTGCGGCTTTTCCGAGTCCCGTGGCGGGAGGTGCGTCGTTCCGCTTGCGATGAGTGCAGCGGCTTCTGGGGATTCTGATGGTTCGACGAGATTGAGTATGGATGCCATCCGTAAGCTGTTCGATGGATTTCCTCAACCGGTTAAGAGCTTTCCCTGGATGAGAGTGCTATGGAGCTTTCAGAACATCATCTGGGAGCTTGTCTGGGCGGTCGTCAAGTATCTCAGTGTGCCTCTTCTAGCCGTCACTTCCCTCAGCGAGATGTCATACTGCGCCCATGAGAGAAAGATGGGTGTGATACCGATTCCGGTCGTCGTTGGGTTTGCAGTTGCTGGGTGCCTTAACGATGTTGCCGAGCAGTTTTCGTCAGATCTCAAGGTTTGATTGTTTCTTGTTCGTCGGAGTCTACGAGCCTTGCTCCTGACACCAATGTGCTTCTAACGTTTGGTTGCCTTTCCTAGGAAGGAGGGCTTCCTTGGCATTTGCTCCTGATTGCGAGCTTCTTCACATTGCTCAAATTGCCCGGCCCGTATTATCCATACTGGGGGCGGTTATTAATTCCTCACCTTGCCAATGGTGGTCTTTGGAGGACTATTTGGCTAATATTTATGTGGTACAGAAGGCCTAATGCGGCACCAGGAGCTTCTTTATAAGTGGTTGTTCATTTGGCTCCTCTTTGTACGGTTTAAAGAACAGGTATTTTTCTTCTCATAACAAGTTCACTGCAGGTGGAATCGAGGTACAAGTAGATCTTTCATATTGTGGTATGATATAGCAATTATTTTTTCTTTCTTTTTCCTAGCGTGATCATTTGGCATAACTGGAACAGGCTGCATGATAATTAACTTGATCTTCTTTTAGCTTTGTTGCATGATAATGTTCTTGGATGCAACTAAAGAACAAAGTTGGATCAATTTGGAAAATGAGTATTTTAATTGGTAGTCATTTATGTATCAGGATTTGTGACGGAAGCAACAGCCTTGACAAAGAACAAGTGAAATTTAAAATAAAGTGAGTGTTATTTGTGAATCAATTGCTGAATAGGGTGATCCAAATGTGTTTGAGTATTGGGCTGTTTGTTTTCGTATCATGTCATGGCACCAGGCCAGCAAGTAGCTTCAAGGATATTTAAGAAACGCTCTTCTGTCTTTCATACATGCTCTTCAAACACCATGGAGAAATTGAAAATTGTCTAAGATTTCATCAGATGTTTAACATATAATATGGTGATGTAAGTAAGACCTCAGCGGTTGATTGCTTGTTGCTAAAGAAGCACTATAGAGATAAAGTGCATGGAGCTATTGGATGAAGTGTGAAATAAACTACATCGAGTGATATCTCTAGAGAGTTTACTTTGGAGGGCTGCATCTTGTGTTTTTGCATGTTTTTCCGTGTCCTTACATCAAGTGATACCCCATGGTGACTACCGCTAAGTCTTCTCCTCATCCTTCTATACGTCCACTCAGATTCTGACTCAAGTTAATGGATTCTTTACAAGCAATTTTATGAATCATGCCCCTGCCATTTCTTCATATCCATTTTTAATCTTCTGGCAGCTCATCTAATTATCTTGTTTCTCACTTTCATCCTTCATGGTTCAACTCAATGTTACCTTTTCTGATATGATTGTTTTGTCTGCCTGGGTCCCTCAATGCTGCTGAGCATTGCCATCTTGCAGACCTTGTGTCTTTTTGGAATAGATGCAAAGCTATGCTTTATAATAGGATATATGGAATTCTTGCTTCGTTACACTCAACTGCACCCACCCAGACATTATTGTTTAATTCTGATCTATTGTTCATCAGACATTATCTGGCACATTATTCTTATTTCCATCTAGTGAAACAGACTTCTTTAAATAAATGGACAAACTTAGAGTTTTCATTTTTGGCCATCGGTGAGGCCCTTTCAATGCTAATCATCAGATTCCACAGAACATCCTTAATAAAACAATACAAATGTTGTACCTATATTTGGTTAAATCCCTTTATCACCACTTTCTGGAAGTGTTGGATACTTCATGTGCATATAATATTTAGTTTGCGATTCCTCATCCTGTTCACGGTAGCATGGAACAGCTTAAGTTCACAATCAAGACGAATAATTGGCCCAGACTTAAATGGTTTTAACTATTAGGTAGACTAATGATATATTATTGTATTTAGCTACCTACCATTTATTTGTTTGCATACTTTATATCATTTTCTATGAAATTTGCCTCTTTATTTTCACTTACCATGGGAGTGGATGATTTCTCACTGTAACTTGACAGTGATAAAAATTATAAATAAAAGTTGAATTTTCCTGGTAGATTCTATTAATCCATATTATCCTGGTCTTAATAGATACAATTATACACGTTCCTTCGTTACATCCATTATTTTTTATAGCTACATTCTTTTCTGCAGCTTCATGAAGGATTTCTAAACCAGCTAGTCTATGAAAAGTCCGATGGTTTTTCATTAATTCTGGTGGACTCGGTAGAGAAAGAAGAGCAGAAGACACGGAGAAGGAAATTTGAAAGGAAAGAATGAAGAGAAAGAAGGAAGGATTTCTTTCTTAAAATATAAAGATCTTCCTCTTTTCTTGCATAGCTTCTTATGATGATCAAGACCTAGCACACCATTGGCAGATACAGTCAGGTTAACCATCCACGCTCAGCACCAACAACAAAAGTCTGTCAACAGTCCTCTCAAAGGTTTGTAGTCACTGAAGAATGACAAGATGTTCAAATTATGCCATGGGATTCCCTGTTGCTTGGCAAATCACCCATGTTGTGTTCAATTAGACTAAAACCATGTTATCATCATCATCATCTTGGTGACAGATTTAATGTTCTTCTTTAGAGCAGGGGTATCGAATTGCACAGATTTATTCATCCATACTTGGGCATGAGGGCACCTCAACTTTGTCCTGCTCCCAATGGATGAAAGCCATGTGGTCAACATGTTCTGTGTTCATGGAATGTGTAACATTTCTGCCTCCATTGCTGCTAATCATCAAGGAAAAGAAATTGTTTTAAAAAAAAATTGTTGGCCCCACAAAAATGTTGGCCCACCTAGGGATGCAGCTAGCCAATATCCTTTCAAAGTATCCAAATAGTATATTTGGTCTTTAAATTTTAAATATGATATATGTATATCCCTCTAGATATTAAGATCTACACGTATATGCTTTTAAATCTTAAATATGTTTCTTTGTTTAACATTCATAAAAAAAGGCTAACATTAGCTAATTTGATATTAAAAAAAGATGAATAAATTTCTACAGACTACTCGTAATATTATAGCCATAACAAATCTATAAAGGATAATAACATCATATAGAATTTTAATTATTAGTTAGATGAGAACTCTTTTATATATTTATATATATGATAAACTTAAATGTAGCTAGATAAAAAAATATAGTGGGATACATATAATATGATTTTTTTTTCTTAAAAACAATTAAAATTTTGGACAATTCGATATAGCGACGTATAAACTTTCACAGGGCAAATATAATAATCCGATAAAGCGGGCGTTACCAAATCGGATGTGCCGGCCGATATCATGTCGCGAGTGGAACACATCAAGAAGCGGGTCCGAGCCAGTTTTTGGCGGTTTCTTCGTTTCTTTTGCTTCCCCCCCCCTCTCCCTTCTCCTCCCCCAAATCTTCTCGGAGTAGATGGAGGCTACCTCGGACGGAGATCGGCCATGGCAGTCCTATCACACCGTCTACACCAACGCTAAAGCTGGTGATCGCCCCAACGCCTTCTCCTACTACCGATATCGCATCGTTTTCCTCTTGGTTGATGTTTCATCGAGTTTCTTCGTCAGGAGATTTTGTGGTTCCGCTGGGCTTTTTAGTGCACTTCCTGTTGGGTCTTCCTTGTTACCGCGATCGACTGATTAGATTGCAACGGGCAGTGCTCTGACGAAAACCCTAACCTCTTTCTTGATCTTTTCTTTGTAATGGAAGGCAACAACCAATCTTACGTTGGATCTAAATTAGCGAATAGGACGGCCATACTTATAGAAGGGTTTGTGATCGGTTGGAGACAAATGACCTGGATTACCCCAGTGTACTCTAGATTCCAGAACAATAAGCATGGGTTTCAGCTATTCTATGTCCATTTGTGCTAAAATGCAATCTTTCCAGTTAATGACTTAAGACGGTAAATCCTGTCTTCACCTCTTACCCTTTGCAAACAGATAAAAAAGAAGAGAGAGAGAGAGAGAGAGAGAGGGGTAATTTCTATGTTTGTTATCAGGAAAAAGCCTTTACTTCTGCTTTTGTTTTCAGTTGTATCTTGATTTATTTATATATTTTTTCTTGAAGTACATACACATTATTGATGATACAGAGCAACAGTTAGTTTTTCTTATAATTTCTCTGTGAAAGTAAATGTACTGTGGTTAGGTTTGACATTCTGTTGGTGTCTTTTATTCTTGCATGAAGCTTATAATTTTGTAATTGCTAATTCACATGTTTTTCTTACTTTGCATCCATCATTGGGTTTGATATTCTTGTAGTACTTATGATATAACTAAGATCACGAGCTCGTGTATTCTACTTTGGTTCTGTGATAATTCAAATGAAATGTTTTGTTCTTAATAGGGATGGAGGGAGTTGACAAAGAAAACGTGCAGAAGATAATTTATGAGCTGAGTAAAGGATCAAAATATTTTGAGAATGAGAAACGGAAAGAGGTGATTATCAAACAAAAAATGGACAATTTGCGTACTCACCATGCAAAACTTACAGAGAAGGAAATTTCACATTTTCAAATGGTATGTATGGATCCAATCACTGAGGATCTAGTTTTGCTTTATCCAGCTTTAATGCCTTCTAGTGATGTCTCCCATATGAACATCAATTTTCTACAAAATTAGACTGCTTTCCAAATATTATAGATTCATCATATTATTTCTCTTTAGTTTGAAGTATATATGTAACTAATTTATTCCTGTTTGATTTGGTCTGAAATACCTGCTTTGATGAACAGTTTGCAAATCAAGTATTTTAAAAATATCAAAACATCCTCCTACACTTTTTTTAGTGGCAATATGTGCATATGATTGCTGTTGTATTTAAGGTCATAAGAAAATTAACTTGCCTTTTTGTCCTGATGTACACTTATATATTTCCACCATATTAAACGTGTACGAAACATTAATTGAATTCAACTATTTTTTGCAAGCAATCCCCGCCATGTTCCCTTAAACTCCTCGTGAACATGAATAAAGAATAGCAGGTCTGTGAAGCCAGAACCATAAATTGATCTTGTTATTGGTTGGATTTATATCACCATGTCTGCTACTGAATCTTCTCTATATGTTTCGTGAAACATTGTTATACATCTCTTAAAATTATGAGATCTTTTAGATTGCTGATAACAGAATTTTAGAGTTGGAAGCTTCACGTGACCTTTCAAAGATATGGCTGCATATTGACATGGATGCTTTCTATGCTGCTGTTGAAACATTGGAAAACCCATCACTAAAAGGAAAGCCACTGGCTGTAGGCAGTATGTCAATGATTTGCACTGCAAGTTATGAGGTGTGCTTTTTGACAATTGGTGTCCTTACAATTATAGGAGACCATATGTTAATTTGACTGCTTTTGCTGATCTTAGGCTCGGAA
Organism: Musa troglodytarum; assembly: GCA_023547065.1. Taxonomy (NCBI): domain Eukaryota; kingdom Viridiplantae; phylum Streptophyta; class Magnoliopsida; order Zingiberales; family Musaceae; genus Musa; species Musa troglodytarum. The sequence continues at coordinate 1,434,865 of CP097507.1, read as the reverse complement.
ATATGGGGTTCGTGCAGCAATGCCAGGATTTATTGCATGTAAATTGTGCCCAGACTTGATTTTTGTTCCCATAAATTTTGAAAAATACACTTATTACAGTGAACTGACAAGAAATGGTATGTTGTGTTGCCCTGGAGGAATTTATGCATCTAAAACTGAATTTGCCCATAGCTAATTTTTCTTCCTCAGTTTTTAGTAACTATGATCCAGACTTTATGGCTACTAGCTTGGATGAAGCATACCTCGATATTAGTGACACATGCAGGCAAAGAGGCATTGGTTGTGAAGAAGTAAGCCATAGTATATGTTTTTTGTTTTTTCTGAATCTTTTTAACATGTCAGTACTGTTGCATCTTTTCTCGTATCGTTGATCCAAACTGATACAGCCTTATTATTTTGTCAAAGGTTGCTGCTGAACTCAGAAATACCATTTTTCAAGAAACTGGTCTTACTTGTAGTGTTGGGGTTGCACCGAACCGCATGCTTGCAAAGGTTATTCTTACATTTTCATACATATCATATGTTACTTTTTATGTCAAGAAATGTTTGCTGATCGTGGAGTAGATCTGAAGTCATTATGGGCTGAACCTATTTCAGTTTTCCTGTTTTTCAATTTGTTTGCTCATTGAGTCATCGTGAGGTTTGCTTGGCTATTATTCTGCTCTCTAACCAGTTTGGTAGTACGTTTTATATTTAGCCCATATATCTTCTTTCAATTCAGCAACTCAATGCTTGCTAGGATAATATACTAGAATAAGTGTTAACTTTTTTAAAACTTGGCATGAATTTGTCAACTCATTGTATTAGAGTCATCGTGTTGATTACTAGACTAGCAAAGGAGGAGTATGATTTTAGCTGATAGAAAATTGAAGCATCATTGTCAGTAAGTTCTATTTATGGGATTAGATAGAAAGATATCTTCTAATGCTACTCATTTTATGCATCTAATACAATGAAAAATGTGCTCTAATACAGTTCTGTTAGTAAGCATATATAGCTTCAATCTGAATGTCCTCTTTTTGTCTTTATGCCAGGTTTGCTCAGACATCAACAAACCTAATGGGCAGTTTATTTTGCCAAACGATTACAATGCTGTCGTGACTTTCATATCATCACTTCCAATAAGAAAGGTTTGCAATATCTTATGACTCTTTTCTTGTGTCTTTCTTCAGTTTATTCAGGTTTACATTGCACAAGCTATGTGTCTTTATAAGTGTAATATAAATTTTCCTGAAGCCTATTATCATGGAAGTTATCTTTCAGATTAAAACTGTCAGTGACCAAGACATAGATACGCAGCTGAGTTAGCAGTATAAGACATGGTCTTCCCAAACTTTAATTGTTAGCAGAATTGTTAGAATTTGCTATTTTAAATTTCCTGTCCTTTGTGCAAACTTTTGGTATATTTGTTTTTTTTTCCATTTTAGGAGTCTGGTGGTGGTCCTTGTATTCCATATTGCAGGAGCCATAGGAATGCCCTGCTTATTATTATTTAGTCCAAATACTTTTTTTTTAATTATATCTCTTTAAACACTTTCTCTTGTCTACTTGATAGTGTTTTTGGAACATTGATTAGACCATTTAATCAAATCAACCAAATTCAACCGCCCAAGTCATTCTTAGATTCTCATGTGATATACATACATCATCGGCCACAGAGTTGATCCCTGCTTGTTCTTTTCAATGCTACCTAGAGATATATCAGAAATGTTTAACAGAACAGTTCTCTAGCTGATTTTGACATATCAGAAATGTGATCATTTGATAACGTAGTCTTGCTTATGCCTCTCCTGTAGCTTCAAGCATTTTGTCTATTCTGTGATATTATGTAGATCTTTTGCTTAAATGGATTTGATCTGTATCTGACAAGTAGAATCCCCCTTTTTCTTTTTTTTTAATTTAGCTCTGAGAAGCATTACATGTGTATTTCTGCAGTTCTTGCGTTTTTGTCTTGGTGCAGTTACTTTATGTATTTACATGTAGTTTATTCTGAGTATCTGGAATTTGATCGCTGAAGTTCTTACACCTCATACTCTCAGAATGCTGTTCTTTTGTTTTCGTTGTTTTCATATCTCATCTGCTATTGGTACTCTTAGTTTTCTTGGGAAAATTTTCATGACTTTCATGCTTTTACTTGTTCATTTTCAGTTTCTTTCAAAGATTTTTATTTTTTTTTGCTTCAAAATTTTAAATTTTTGGTCCCACATCGATCTTCAAGTTAAGCTATATAATACTCAATTTTGTAACTCTAAATGTAGTACATAAAGGTTAAAACAAAAAGAAAAATTCTTAGAGGATGCATTACATAAGATAATGATCTGTTTGTGCAGGTAGGTGGCATTGGTAAGGTGACTGAACAAATACTAAGAGACGTACTTGGAATCAATACATGTGCAGATATGTTGCAAAAGAGAGCTGTCTTATATGCATTATTTCATCAATGTTCAACTGGTTGGTATACTAGTTCTTAGGAATCTATGGATTTTACCTTTAATATATTGTGAGCATTTCGTATGAATTGGTGTTAATGTTAGTTGCTGTATATCAATTGTGCTTATGCAACATTATGTATGATACTATCTTTTACTATATATACAGACTAGTATAATTTCTCAGTGTTCAACTGGTCAGTATTCTAGGTATTATTAATCTATGGTTTTTTTACCACACAATATGCAGTGAGCATTGCATATGAATTGGAGCTAATGTTAGTTTTATGTATACCAGATTGTGCATATACTATCTTTTACTATATATACAGACTGGTGTATTTTCTCAATGTTCAACTGGTTGGTATTCTAGGTTGATGCTTTTACCACTTAATATACAGTGAGCACTTAATATATATACAGACTATATATACAGACTAGTATATTTTCTCCCACTTTTTATTAAAACAGGTTTTGGTTTAATGGTATTTATCGGCACTCTATGTTTCTTCAAATGATGAGATGTACAATTATCTATGTTGTTTGCAGACTTTTTTCTTTCAGTTGGACTGGGCTTGGGGGGAACAGACACTCCTCAGCCAAAGATGCGGAAAAGTATTAGTAACGAGAGAACATTTTCTGCCACCAATGACGAGTCAATTCTTTTCCAAAAATTGGGTAAATATGGTTTTGATATATTTTTTATTTCGTTAATTTTAATTGCTATATTTTCATATTTTGTTTTTTTATCAGTAGATTTGACTACATGAACACTCTTTAGAAAAGTTAGAGCTACTATGCGGTTTTCTCTCTTGATATCTCTAGACTTCCAACATGATTATGAGGGTGGACAAATTAGGGCGGGAGTTTTGCTAGGTTGTTTCCATTTTTTGTTTTTTGGGTGAGATATTGTGCTGTAAAGAAATAAGAAAAGAGAGGCCCAAGGGGGTTGTTATTTAAAAGTGGGAATAAAGAAAATATTGTTGACTTGGTCTAGTTTTAAGGAAGGAAGCTAGACGATGGCTACAGACTTCTATCTTCAAATGAGATTTAAAATAAGTGGCAGAGATAAAAATTGGATAAAAAAGCGTAAAATTTAACAGACAAGGAGTACCTTATTAAGAGGAGGAGAAGAAGGGGTCGTTCTCAGTATGGAGATGCTTTGTGATTGGTCAATGTGTCACAGATGATGGGTATCGAAGGGGGGAGCAGTAATGTCATGCAGCATTAAAATATGATAATTTTTTATTATACAAAAGTATAAGAACATAGATGATTTGAAGTCCGTCACTTTGCCTGCAGCATTGCATGGAATTGGTGGAAACTTAATAGTGAGGAGTGGAAAATATTAGTTCCTTGTATTTTGAATGTAAGTTTGATCATGTTATTAAATTGCTGTTAGAGGAGGATTTAATGTCTCTATTTGTTGAACTACCATCTGATAGATCTTATTTGGTTTCTTTTTAAGATAATTCTTTGAGTACATGGCTTATAGATCTCATAGTAGTTTGTTTTTATTGTCAGTTCCCTTACAAGCTTTAGAAGCTGCTTGTTTCCTTGCATTCTTTCTTTCTCATCTTGGAAGCTTATAGCCTTCTTAGTTTAGTGTTTTCTTTCTTCCAGCTGATATTGCAGAAACATTATCAAAAGACATGCAGAAGGAGTGTCTTCTTGGACGAACTTTGACCCTAAAGCTGAAGACTGCATCTTTTGAGGTCTTTTGCAATTTCTGTTCTGCTGTCCATTGTCTTCCTGTTTGTTGTATGTTTCTGAGACAAGATCCTAAGATTTTAAAATTTTTTGGGCAAGCTTTTAGACCATTGCATATGCTGAAAATGTGTATGAAAACCCTCAGTCAGCTTTTCACAGAGATTGACATACTTTTTGTGTTAGCATATCTGTGATAATTTTCTTTCTACTGTATTTTCCTTATGTCCCTTGCTTATTTACAATTATCCAGGTTCGGACAAGAGCAACCTCTTTGCAGAAATTTGTAAATTCAAAGGAGGACATTCTAATATATGCTTCCAAATTGCTAAGAGCAGAACTTCCCATCTCATTAAGGTTGATAGGTATGTAGGATATTTTTTATCATTCTATGCTGTGTGGTTTCTGTTCATGATGTTCAGCTTCTTTCTAAACAAACTATCTTCATCTGAGGTTTTCTGCAATTCATTATTTAGAAAATATGATGGTTTTTAGATCACTTATAAAAGATTAATCAAGATGGTATCCAAGTAACTTCTTACTGCTCCTTATTGCTTGTAATTTGTAAATTCGTCAAATTTCTGTCTTTCTTTTGACAATCTACGATTGCATTATCACCTTATATTGACAGCTCACATAACAAATTCCAAAGGACTCCCGATACTTTCTGAGTTAATATTATCTTCTCTTTAAGAACGTGGTCTTGCCAAAAGAATGAAGGTAAATTGCCCGGAATAACAAAAAATATTTATTAATTTTCTAGGTTTGTTACTATCCACCGCAAATCTTGGCCTCAAATTGAATGAATTTTGTTTATGCCAACCAGTGGCCGTCCTTGGTTTCCTGAACGTTGGTTAGAAAAAGCTAATCCAGCATATGGTCTGACTCAGAAAGACACAAGCAAGAAAAGAAAAGGAAAAAAATTCAGAGACTTAAGGATAGAATCATGTCATGTTAATCTGTTACACTGGTTATACTATGGCAAGGGAAAGTTGTCTTGTCATTGTTGGTTAGAAACATGTCGCAGTTTTCTGCTACCCAACCTATCCTTCTGTGATTTTCTGTCTTTGTAGTTTGGAAATACTAGTTTGAAAGTAGAAGTTATGTCAACACAATCTGGCTTTTTCTATTTTAAGTTATTACAAAAAAAATTAGTATTAATTGTATGAAAAGGTTTGTTGAGCTTCAGAGGACATTGAGAAGGGGTCATGGAAAGATTAGTTTCATACAACTACTACTTTTCCAAAGCTTATTGCAACTGCAAGGGTCCTGGCTTGCTAGAAATGCTCCCAATTAAGTCCTGGAAACAAAATCAGGGGTTGCCAACAAACTCTTAGGATGGACATAACTGAGTTGATTGCCGGCAGAACCTGTGTCACCTGCATTGTTTTGGAGGTGGATAAATCAACTATTTTGCGGTTGTGTTCTTGCAAGGTTGTGTATATTCTTCAAACAGGACCAGCTGCTCAAGATATCCAATGGCCAAAATAAGATGTACCAGAAGAAGTTAAAGATTTGGCTATGTTGGTCAAAGCCGTAATCTTTAGTCTCTGGTAATCAACTTTGGTCCTGGTTATTTCATGAAATAACAAGTGCAGATTTTTGGCAATCTTCTATATATTGATGGTGTATAAGAGAGCAACGATTATTGTTCTTTTCTTTCTTTTCGCACTCAGTGATTGCCTTCTATGATATTATGTAGCAGAGGCCATGTTTATGATATCATCGCGGGCGTCATTTATGTTCTAAATTATTCAGTTTTTTTCCTTCTTTAAAAACAGAATATTTGTATAGCTTGTGAGAACAAGAAAAGCAACATGAACATCATGTGCTTTCTTGCTTATGGTTGTGCATAATCTTTCCTAAAAACGCTTATCTGTTCATTGTTTTCGTCTTGCATTGTAACGTTAAGCATTCAAGATGTAGATATATCTTTGATATATGCTTTAATTTATCTTCAATTATGAACTGGTTTTCCAATTGCAAGTGTTTGGCTGTGTTTTATTTTTTTCCTTCCCTGAAATTCAATCAGATGATTGGAATCGTAGGAGATTGAAATCCTTGGAATGTAATTTTCTGGATAATCTTTATTTTCTTGTTTGTTTCTATGGATTTTTTTTTTTCTTTTTGTTCTCTGATGTGATAGTTGTGGCAGGCCTGCGGATGTCGCATTTCCATGATGATAAGCATAGTCCTCTTGATCCTATGCAGAAGACGCTCACAAGCTTTCTCACAATCGGCGATGTTGCTCCTATTGCTGATAAATCTACTGGTTTTGACACCGGTGACGTTCAGCTAATTCCTAACACTGGGAGTGATGTAAGTTCCTTTTCGTATGAATCATGCGACATTCTTGAGACCAATCAGCTGTCGGTTCCAGACTACGTTGCTGTCAGTCACGGGAATCAAGCAGAAAGCTTGAACGAGTGTCCGAAGACTCAGAACAAGGTAACATGCTTAATTGTTATATTCTCTTGTCGCATAAAATATGTTGTGTGAAAAATTGTTCGACCGAGGCACTATTAAGTTTAGTTAAGAAATGCAAAATGACTTGCTCTCTTGGTAACTTCTCCAAAAGTTTGTTTCCTAGTCAGATAATTCCTAACACTGAGATGCCGTCGATGTTAGTCAGAGTGCAAATTTGATTTAACAGGAGGCGGCAGTGTTTGACAATCTTGTTTTCTGGTTGACGCTAATTGTCAATCTTCAAATTATTGGGTTTGGTGTACAGTACGAGAGCAGTGAGAAAACAAGTGATGTCAGCAACTTGTTGGATCGCAAAAGAGTAGCATCAGGCAGTCGAATTATAGAGCCTTATTGGGCCGAGGGCTACATCTGTTCGGCATGTGGGATTGAAGTGCCCGCAAGCTTTCCTGAGGAGAGACGAGAACATTTGGACTTTCATCTTGCGGAGGTGCTTCAGAAGGAGGAGGAAAGCAGGTAACATGACCCCCACCCCCCTTTTTTTTTTTTTTTTGTTTGACTTAAATATTTAAATTGCTTTAAATATTTTGGAAGCGAGATTCCGACTTGTTACCGAGCGAGCCATCTTTCCAGGTCCTTGCTACGGTCGTTCCCACATAGAGAGAGTGGTCGGAAGAAACACAAGTCCTCTCGGAGCCACGGAAAGTGTATCCCTATTGATTCTTTCTTTGTGAAGGACGAGAGCTTGTAGTGGTGTCATCATTATTTCCAAACATATGTAAACAAGTGATGTTTACATTCCGTTTGTTAGCCGTCGATTCGATGGCTGCTTGGTATGGGACGGGCGTTGTCTTCACCATTTAGCCAGGAGGTCCCATGTCATACAATAAATAGCATACAGGCTAACGAGTCATCCTTTGAAGAGAAAAAGCTAACAGCGGGGACCAAAGCTGACGTGCATGCTCATTTTTCGTCACTGTACCACTAGCTAATCGGCGGGTGCCGCATTTGGTGTTCCGACGCCCAAAACCGAAAGCCACTTGGACGGACCCCTGATTAAGAAACGATGCAGTTTCGCACTGCTGGTCTACCAAAAGGGGGGGTGTGACGACTACAGATTTTTTTTTTTGTTTTTTGGGTTCGGTTCGGCCCGGAGACGTACAGCTGTCGCCAATCGGAACACAGTCTTTCCAAATGACGTCATAATCATGGAAAATGTTTTTTTTTTCTCTCATATTAGGAGTGACCAATAATAACAACAGTAATAAAACCACCAAATACAACATCTCGAGAAACAAACTCCGAATCAACCTTTTGGGGGAGTAGCAGCAGCAGCAGCTAAATAAACGATTTATTTAATTCAGCGGAAATTCCAATCCGAATGCTTCTTCGCTCAGGAGCTATTTTCTTTCGTCTACGCTCAGCACACGATTAAGCCGCCGCCGCTTTCACGAGAACAAAGAGCGGCTTGCCGCCTAACCTCTGAGATCCCTGGACCCAACACCCAGCACAAATCAAATATATAAAATTAAAACATTACGGGATTTAATTTTATTCCCTGCAAAATGATAACTGAAACATGAGACATGCTAACTTCTTTAATGTTTCTTCCTGCCTCTCACATGTTTGCAACCCCTCCTATTCTAGGCCCTCGTAAAAGGATAAACCAACAAACCTGAAGCTCCGGCAATTCGATGACACAAGCACATTCAACCACCTCAGCTCCAACACGTTCTGCATAAAAAAAGAGTATCATGACTAAATATCATAACCGCATTGTCATCATATAATGGGGTTGTTTTCAACATGCATCGGTTTTAACAAATAGCCCCATGTATCAACACACGCCTGAATAACCACACGGACTTTTTAAAATGCAGCACATTTTATGTGGCTGATGTATATACTATATATTATATCATATTTATCCGGATCCTCGAGAAACATGTGCCACTGCTCAGTCATATTCATCAATGCATCTCAAACTTTCTACACCCAATCGAATGCCCACAATATGCTTAAATAACACCTCTCACTTGCCATGACAGTACAAACTGCTACTCTAATAACTGTTTATTTTTATTTCTAAAAATTAAAATATGTTAGAAATTATAACAATCAACCAATACTACTATCTAAATATTTTTGCTCCAATTATCAAAAGAGCCAACCCATCTCTTGGCTACCAGAATTTTACAAATGTAGACACGTATTGCATCCATCAGATGCTGCTGTACCAAAGAAGGGGAACTACCGCAGCAGCACGAAGCCATCCTTTGGTATATAGTTTCAATTCCAAGCCACCCCACACTCAGGGTAAAAACAGTGGACCCTTCTCTTTTTGCCTCACCACCCAATGTCAAGAACAGAAAAATATAAAAGAAAGCAAAGGAAAATGGGGAGCAGATGCAAGAGATCAAACTACTGATAAAACAGACAGATGTAGCGGCCTGGAACAAGTGTGGCAACCTTGTGAACTTTCCTAAACTACCTACCCTCTTCAAAGATTTCAGATTTATGTTCATTTTTTCTAGACTAAAAGACTACACAGTAAATTAGAACTGAAATAAACATTGATTTGCTTGAAAAAACCCATCACATTCAAAATTACTATAAAAAAAAAAAAGATAGATATAAAAATGCTAGAAATGTTAGAAGGTTACTAATTTACCCAAAAAAGCAGCCTCATGTACCGAGCTAGTGTCAATAAAAGTGGACTGGGCAGATCATATATTCACATTCTTGTCTCTTCTACAATATAATAGAGGCGGATATCTTGACCTAAACTTATTGAGCCAACCAAACATGTCATGTACCAAAGGGAACCAAAGATTATCATGGGTTGCATTCTGCTCAGGAAACATTGGCTCTATCAGATGTCAATTTCAGCGTAGGTTTCCTTGATAATAAGTTTCAACCTTACCCAATCCATTTTCTTTTCCAAATAAAATTAAAAACCAAAATTATGGCTTAAGCTACCAACACGTATATTGTGTGTGTGTGTGTGTATAACACACACACACACACACACACACACAGACATACATACCAGGTCCAACTCAAATAACTTGATCCACATCACGGTTGGGTCAGTTTGCATACACCGCATACATTTACTACCCATCTGAACCTGATCTGACATAACATAATTCATACCCAACTTAAGCAGATAGAGAGGATGTTTCAATGATTTGAACACTTGACCCATAGCGCAACCTTAGCACCGATGCTTGCATCCAGATAACTACACTATCCTTGAAAAAAAAATTAAAAGCTAGATTAACGCTATATTTTGTTAATGAACGCCATATGATTGAAACATGGATGGTGTTGCTTAAAGTAGATCTCAAGTGCAAAGCAAAAGAATGTTTTCGTAAACTACAAATATTAATATAACAAATGAAACTCTACTTCTGAATTTAAAATTATTAACTTAGACATCGTCAAACCTAGGAAGCAACACACTGTGGCAGGCTTGACCCAAGAACATATTTGAAATATTTGGTCGACGTGATGACATCTTACATGGAAAACAAAACATTTTCAAAATATTCACACACACACACACACACACAGACATGTCTTAAACCGTAAAAGCACATTCATTAGCCCATAACAGAACTAGCTCATATTCAAAAAACACATAATAGTCTACAAGTACAAACTAAAGACATCTTTAAACATCATGTGTTAACATGCTCCCAAGGTGATTGTTCTTTGATGTTTCTACCATCGTCAATATATTTCTCTAAATATGATTGTCTAGAAGAGTTGAAAATATATATCTACAAACTGACATTAACAACTTTAGCCATCATAGGAGGCTAAAACCTTCTCACAGGTAATTGTTCTTCAACATGCTCGTCCATCATTATCGGTTAACTTCCCCAGTTACGATCATATAGGAAAAAAATTAGTGACATCTGATGCAACCATGACTCAGCTTGTCTAGCATGGGTGGATGTAACAATGACTTGTGGCAGAAAAACCAACCAATTCAACTTACCAAGGAGCCTGATAGCAGCGGATAATGTCCCTCCTGTTGCAATTAAATCATCGATGACGAGGGCTCGATCTCCTGGCTGTACAGCTCCTACATGCATCTCCATTATGTCTGTACCATATTCTAGGGAATACTCCTCGGAAATAACTTCTCCTAATAGCCAGCATAAACTATTAGCTATTATGTACAACACACATCTAACAAGAAAATGATGGGAAGAGAAAAAAAAAAAAAACATACCAGGTAGCTTCTTTGGCTTTCTCATAGGAACGAACTTACATCCGATGGCTAATGCAATGGGAGGGCCAAATATGAATCCTCTTGCTTCAATTCCTGTGTATATCACATACACCAAGCCGAGGAATGACAGTTTATCACAAGTATCTTATAGGATATAACCAAATGTGATGCATAACAGTCGACATATTCAACATCTTATTATGTATTTCCATTTCAAGATAGGGTTCTTGATACATACACACAGTATGCTATACGATAATTGACCAAAGAAGATTCAAAATCTGACTTGACTCTACTATCAGAAACAAAGAAAAGAAAGGGAAAGTTTCTTGCATCAAATATTCTGTCATTGGTTGTTTTCATTGATTTCTCTCATACCCATGTCATTCATAGTCTCAAGAAGATGAGACAGCAACAGTCATGATAACCATATGAAACAGCATCAAAGAAGTAACCTGCACATCGTGCAGATGAATGTCAGATTTACTATGTTCGTAATCTTTGTAAGCGCAATGGTGTGCCTTTAGAATGTGGTTCTTGACATTTCGTAGCGTTGGAATCAATAGATTACCCCAAATCCTTCTAGATGCACAACAAATCTTCAGGATGTAAACGAGAACAATAAACTAGGAAACATATATTCATGCATCTAGGGCAGCAAACATTCTGTCCGCAATTTCTTTCATTGATTTCTCTCGTATCCACACCATTCACAATGAAAAAGATACGAGAGCAAAGAACGCTTAATATCCTAAATATTCAACAGTACATACCATCTAAAGCAGAACCAAAGAAGTAATCTACACACCATAGAGAAGAACGTCAGAATTCCTGAGTTTGTACTTTTCCAATCTTGGTAACCCCCAACGGTGTGCCTTTACAATGTGGTTCTTGACCTTTTATGGTGATGGAATTCATAGAGTAATCGAAATCACTCGTAGTTCAAACGAAAATTTCTAGGATGTAAACAAGAACAACAACATAAGAAGAATAAATTCGTGCATCTCCCATTCACGTTTCACACACTCAAAGCGGAACACGTGCTGCAAGCGCCATTGACATAAAATTAAAACAAAACCTCAGTAATTGGAAATTTGGCAAAGGCAATTACCAGCGACAACCGTGATCCTCTTGTCTCTGTACCTCTCGACGAACATATCGATCGTATCCCTAAACGCCTCGTGATCGAGCAGCAGGGTCGTGATATCCTGGAACATGATACCTGCAACGAAGCCAACGCATCAAGAACGCCAAACCCCACGGCCCATCAGCCCAAACCCCCCGATCCGGAACAGGAAGTCTCAAGAAACTCCCTCCGGTGCCGGGGTTTTCAAGATCGGTGGCCTACCGGGCTTGGGGAAGTCGGGGATGACGCGGATGGCGGACGCGATCCGCGGCAGGCGGTGGTCCTCGCCGCCCTCGGAGGCCATGGCTCTGACGGCGGTGGACACGGAAAGGAGGAGGCGGCGGCGGGACTTGGGGAGGCGGAGACGGGAGAGGACGGAGGGGGGGGTTCGAGGAAGAAGCGGCGACGGCGACGGAAGCCGAAGGGAGCGAACGAGGGGGGCCGAAGTAGGCATCTCCGTGAGTATTAAGAAGACAACGATCGGTTCCGATACGCTCGAACTAACGTGGGAGCGAGCGTGCAGTTGACGTTCCACCAACCAAGGAAAGTGGGTCCCGCTTGGGCTCTCATATCAGACCGTCCGTCTTGCTACGGACGGTTCGGATCCGCGATGTGTACTCCGCATCTCAGCCGGACCTTTCGGCTCGATAGTTGCGAACTGTACCTGGGTTGCTATTGGAGATGAAATGTTGGGTCAGCCTGGGTCCCATACTTTGCTGTTTCCAATGGCAAGCAAGCGAGATAAGCGTGCGGGTCGATTTGTCAATCCAACGAACGAACCCTTTACATGTGTTTAACACTCGAAACTGCCTCTCTGAGAAAAGTAAAGGCCGCCGCCGCCGCTGGCGTCCGTAGACAAACGAGGAACACACGGCGAAACTGATCACTTGCAGACAACCTTAAGCACTTCCTCCGGCCACGCGGCTATAAGAGACAATAGCAGGCCATGGCCGACTCGCTTTCTTCTGGACTCTCTCTCTCTCGCAGCTCCTTCCCGGTAACGAGGTCACTCCTTCCCACCACCTCGCTCGTTTAGTTTGACTGTTGACCCGATGTTCGCCTCCCAACTACTGCTGCCGCCACCTTCTAACTAGTCTCCCCGGCAGTCGACTATGTTTGTGATGATAGCTCACCAATTAATGCATCCATGTCCTACCAAGTCAAGCTCCGAACATATGCTTACTTATGATGTAGCAGATGAGCCAGTTCAAAGTAAGCAGCTGAAAAGTCCAAGTCGACTACTTCTCTCTCTCTCTCTCTTTCTATATACATAGCACAGCCGCTCTGCACACCCAACTCTGCATTCTAGACTTCTTCGTATGGATCTTGATTCTGCTCGGAACTACTCGATGGCGGTCCAGACGCTGGAGACGACGGTATCCACTGCGATCCCACAGCTGAGCGCGGAGACGAGCGACGAGGAGGTGCCGCACATCGTGGGGTGGGCGAAGCGGAAGCGATCCAGGCGCTTCTTCGACCATCCGCCGACGGAGGAAGAGTATTTGGCGCTCTGCCTCGTCATGCTCGCTCGTGAAGGAGGGTCCGGCACTCATCGCCGGCCGGTGTTGGCCTCCGACTCGGCACCGCCGGCGAAGCTCGAGCACAGGTGTTCCGTCTGCGGGAAGGCATTCGGGTCGTACCAGGCCCTGGGCGGGCACAAGTCCAGCCACCGGAAGCCCAGCAGCGGCGTCGAGGAAGCCTCCGCCTCGGGCTCTTCCACGGCTAGCGCGGCCGTCGTCGGTGGCAGGGTGCACCGGTGCTCGGTGTGCTTGAAGGCGTTTCCCTCGGGGCAAGCGCTGGGGGGGCACAAGAGGTGCCACTACGACGGGAGCCTCGGCAGCGTTGCCGCGGCGGCGATGACGTCGTCGGAGGGGGCGAGCTCGAGCCACAGGGCCTTGGATCTGAACGTGCCAGCATCGCCGGACCCGGAGTTCGACAACGTCAAGCGTTGGGCGGCGGCGATGAAGGAAGAGGAGGAGGAGGTGCAGAGCCCGCTGGCTTTCAAGAAGCCGAGACTTCTCCTCCCGGCATGACCGAGTCAACTCCACTGCGTCAATTCTTTGGTTCTTATAGACATCATCCATCCGTCGTGTGTACAGAGAATGGCTCGTTCTCTGTAGCCGAAGTCAATTCTTTGCCTAACGTAACACCGAAGGCTATATATTCTTAGTTAAATCAAAAGTAACCAAATTATTACTTATAATCTCAAGTGAAGTCTTCTAAACTCTTCCTTTTGTCCCATGTCATATCAGCAGTGTTAATGCAAATAATTTTTTACCGTGACCTAGGAATGGGCAGCTTTGACTCCGAGATTCCGAGGTCATCGCGGCTGGGTTCAAGCTGGTCAAGATGGTGGTTCTCTGACGGCGCCCCGGTCGGGAAGAGAGGAGAGGGAGGGACTCCGTCGCCCGTGATTGTCGTCGGGACCTGTCCCTGCACAAAGGTTGGGTCGGAGGGTACTCCGCCCGACCCCTCCGACGCTCAAGTCAGCTTATCGCCCCCTAAAACAAGGATTCCAGAGTTCTTTTTGATGCACCAATTATCTGGTAGCGAAAAGAGGCCCCTCTTCAACATGACTCCTCAGCGGCTTATATAGATCAGGCGGTTGATGTGTTTCTGGTTGCGTCTGAGGGTGCCGTACGGACCTAGCTCCGCATGCTGATGCCGTGGTTTACCCTCCCACGGACTTGGGAAGGGGCAGAGGAGGATGATGTCCGGGAGTCAACCCTGCTACAGTAGAACGCAGGAGGGGCTACGACGTCACCTAGACGCGACCCACAGGAGCCAGCATCACCTCACATTTAATACCCATAACACCGCCCTCAAAGAAAGCCCTCTGCGGATCGCCCCGAGGCTCGGGGTCACGATTCGGCCGCCGGATATAGATGTCCGAGCCGCCGCTCGGGACATCAATGATCGAGCCGCCGCTCGAGATATAGATGATCGAGCCGCCGCTCGAGATATAGATAACCGAGCCGCCGCTCGAGATATAGATGATCAAGCCGCCACTCGATATAAAGAACCGAGCCGCCGCTCAAGATATAGATAACCGAGCCGCCGCTCGAGATATAGATAACCGAGCCGCCGCTCGGGATATAGATGTCCGAGCCGCTGCTCGAGATATAGATAATCGAGCCGTCGCTCGAGATATAGATGTCCGAGCCGCCGCTCGGGACATCAATGATCGAGCCGCCGCTCGAGATATAGATGATCGAGCCGCCACTCGAGATAAAGAACCGAGCCGCCGCTCGGGATAAACAATCGAGCCGCCGCTCGAGATATAGATAATCGAGCTGCCGCTCGAGATATAGATAACCGAGCTGCCGCTCGGGATATAGATGTCCGAGCCGCCGCTCGGGACATCAATGATCGAGCCGCCACTCGAGATATAGATGACCGAGCCACCACTCGAGATAAAGAACCGAGCCGCCGCTCGGGATAAACAATCGAGCCGCCGCTCGAGATATAGATAATCGAGCCACCGCTCGAGATATAGATAACCGAGCCGTCGCTCGGGATATAGATGTCCGAGCCGCCGCTCGGGACATCAATGATCGAGCCGTTGCTCGAGATATAGATGATCGAGCCGCCGCTTGAGATATAGATAACCGAGCCGCCGCTCGAGATATAGATAACCGAGTCGCCGCTTGGGATATAGATGTCCGAGCCACCGCTCGGGATATAGATGTCCGAGCCGCCGCTCGGGACATCAATGATCGAGCCGCTGCTCGAGATATAAATGATCGAGCCGCCGCTCGAGATATAGATAACCGAGCCGCCGCTCGGGATATAGATGTCCGAAGCCGCCGCCGACATCAATGATCGAGCCACCGCCGAGATATAGATGATCGAGCCGCCGCCGAGATATAGATACCGGTGCCGCCCACGCTTTGAGATAGGCGTTTCAGCCGCCGATATAGATGTTCGAGCCGCACCGACATCACGATCGACGCCGCCGCTCAAGATAAAGGTTCGAGCCACCGCTTGGGAATGTGTGGGCATCAAGAGTCCCATGGCCTTTATGTCGTTTCGAAAATCGTTCGCACGGGCGCAGTCTCAGGAATCGAGGGGTCGCTGGCGTGCCGCCCAAATTACCCGCTTGGGTGATCGCCACGTCACGTCCCCATTAATATCGTGTCGTCGTTTAGACTGCCCGATGTGATGTAGGTGGGAAGTACGCACGGTGATACGCTGTCGCCCACTTTGGGAGACGAAGGGGCGGAGCCTTTTCGGTGGGATTTCCATCCTTAAATAGCGCGCGTTGCGACACTCCATAGTTTTTACCAGCGGAGTTCTTTGCCTCGAGTTCTTCCGTCTCTTTCTTCTGAACCTTCTTCCTTGGCCCCGGCGTCCCTTGCCTCCTTTCAGTCGACTTTTCTGCCGGAGGTCAGTAAAAAAATGACTTCCTCTCCCATTTCTTCCTCCTCCACTTCTTCCTCTTCCACTTCTTCCTCTTCTACCTCTTCCGTCTCCGCATGTGCTCCGAGTTTGCCACCTTCTCGGCCTTCAGGCCGTTCTTCCGACGGGGAGGTGGCCTGTGCGCTTGAAGCCCTAATGTGGCCACACGATCTAGACTCCACCATGAGTGGTTCCTCATTGAGGATTCTCCGGAAGCACTATAGCATCCCGGAGGATTACATCCTCGTAGCCCCCGAAGTGGGGCAACGGGCTTATAATCCCGTCCCTAGAGGCTTTGCCTTGACCCTTAACGCCTTCGAGGCAGGCCTGCGTCTTCCTCTGTATCCCCTCATAGTTTCTTGTCTTTCCCTGTGGCGAATCTCGCCGTTGCAAGTGACGCCGAACTCATGTAGCTACTTGGTGGTGTTTTGGGGGGAATGCCATTACGCCAACATCACCCCGACCCGAAACCTTTTTCTCTCTTGTTTTCGTCTCTTCAAGGGGGCTGGGGGATATTTCCTGGCCGCACGGGCAGGATTCCGAGTCGGTGGAGCCCCTACCAATAATAAAGGGTGGAAGAGGCGATTCTTCTACGTCCGTTGTGAAAAGGACTAGGGTTTTGGAGTCCGGTGGTCTGCAAGGGCCATTGATAACATGGCCCCAAAATTGAATGTCGAAGAGTGTCAATATCTGGGGAGACTGAGGGAAATCCTTCCCTCCTCTCAAGCCATCCGCAATATGTCGGAACGATGGCTGGTGGAGGCGGGGCTTAGCCCGTCCTCCCGGGGTAGGTCTTTGTTGTCCATTGCTTCATGCTTTTTCTTTTTTGACATTCGTTTGGCCTTAACCATTTTATTGCTCTCTGCAGAAATGGTGAACCTGCGGGCGGACTTCGGCTGGTTCATCTCCACGTCCGTCACCCGTCCCAAAGCGAGGGGAGAGAGATTCCCCATTGGTGGTTGAGGAGGAACGACCGAAGAAGAAGTCCAAAGCCGCGGGTGCCCAGGGACCCGAGGCATCGGCGTCCCGTCCTGAGGACGCGACCGGCGAGCAGGCCCATCACCCAGGAGCGTCCCTCTTGCAAGAGGGGGCTGGGCCCAGTCAGGGAACAACCGGGAAGAACCTCCGCCCGTCGGTTGTAAGAGACTTATGCCGGATTTCGCCGGGCAGGGAGGAGCCTTTTTTTGCTCGAGTGATGGGCGAGGTCCCATCAGGAGAGGCGAGCGACCCTTTAGTCGCCCGTTGGGGTGGATTGTCCCGCGGGGACAAAGTGTGGGTAGGGGAGAACCCATCGGCCTCATACCTCCGGGGGGCGCTTCATCCCGACATAGCTCGGGACTTGTACACGCTCCTCTCGAAGGCCCTCATCGCTAAGTCAGCCAAGTCGGTGATGTGGGTAAGCGCCGTCCCTGACCCCCTTCATTTAAATTTTCCCTTGGTTCTGTCTTGTCTTTATTGTTTTGTGCAGAACCTCCACTATACCACGGCTTTAATCGACCGGATGCGCGATGCGGGTCGAATCATCGACGGTCTCTGCGAGTGCAATTCCGAATTGCGTCGCCAGTTGGAGGAAGTCCGAGTCGGCTCTAGCCCTGAGGCGGTTGCGGCGGCGGAGAAACGGGCGACTGATCTGGATGCGGAGGTGGCTCGCCTCAACACCGAGCTCGAGGCCGCGAAGTCGTCCTCTGCTGACCTCCAGAAGCTGTTGCGAGCGGAAAAGTTGGAGAACCGTCTCCGCAAGACGGAGGCCTCTGACCTAGCCGCGAAGCTTGCTTCGAAGGAGGTCGAGGCCAAGACTTCCTCAGAAGCCCTTGCCGAGGAACAACGCCTCCGACCGGAGAGGGAGCGGGAGGCGATCGAACGTTATAAGAAATCCGAGGGGTTTCTTCTCGGTTTGGACTGGACGGGCCGAGTATCCTATGAATATAGATACAAGGTTGCCTTGGCCCACTTCCGAGCGTGCCCTCCGGGTTTCGCGATCGAGAAGGACCCCTTCACCTCCTGTCCCGAGGACCTGGAGGTGAATATGCCCGAGGAGGTCCCCTTCGATGATAGCCTAGAGGGGGCAAAGTCCTTAGGGTTTTTTCTTTTTGACTATGTGTATCTTCCCCTTTTTAAGGGTGAGTTTTGTACTTGGAATTTCCATTTAATCAATACTGCCTTTCTGCTATTGTCTTTGATTTCATCGTGAAACTTTACACAAAGTATTTCTTGAGGTTCTGGGCATTCCAGGTCCTCGGCACATGTTGTCCCGACATTGTCGTAAGTTGGAACGTACCCGGTCGGACGACCTTGACGACACGGTAAGATCCCTCCCACTTAGGGGCAAGCTTGCCTCTCGAGCGGATTGGATCACTTACCTCAGACTTGCGTAACACTAAGTCTCCCAACCCGAGGGGTCGAGGGCGGACCCCTTTGTTGTAGTTTCTAGCGATGCTTCGGTTGTAGGAAAAGGTTTTTAGGTAAGCGTCGGCTTTGCGTTCCTCGAGCAGGTCTAGCCCGGCTCGAATTCCTTCGGCCGACGTTGGTTCTTCAAAGGCTTCCACCCGGGGAGTAAGGATGACCACCTCGGCTGGCAGAACCGCCTCCGTGCCGAATGCCATCACGGATTCGGAGCGGCTTTAGGGGTGGTTCGCAGGGACCATAGGATGCTCGGTAGCTCGTCGATCCAGCTTGATCGGGCCATCAGGGTTCTTTTCTTAAGCCCATCAAGGATCGATCGGTTGGTTACCTCGACAAGGCCGTTGGTCTGAGGGTGGGCCACGGAGCTAAACTTCAACTGTATCCGGTAGGTCGCGCAGAATTCATTGAACCGAGCACTAGCGAACTGAGTCCCATTATCGGTGACGATAGTCCTAGGGAGGCCAAATCGGGTCACGATGTTCCTCCATACAAATCGCTCGACTTGACGCGCCGTGATCGTCGCCAGTGGCTCGGCTTCCACCCATTTGGTGAAGTAATCGACTCCCACGATAATGTATCTCCGCTGCCCGGACGCCGGGGGAAAAGGTCCGAGGAGGTCCATCCCCCATTGTGCAAAAGGCCAGGCGCAATCCAAAGAGGTGAGCGGGACTGCAGGGTGCTGGGAGGCTCGGGCGTAGCACTAACATGCGTCGCATCGCCGCACGTAGGCCCTAGCATCCCGATGTAACGTGGGCCAATAATAGCCTTGACGTAATACCTTGAATGCCAAGGCTCTGCCGCCTATATGCTCCCCGCAGATCCCGTCGTGGACCTCGGCGAGGACTGAACGTACCTCGTCGAGATCCAAACATCGTAACAGGGGGCGCGAGAATGACCTTCTGTAGAGCTGGTTGTCGATCTCGCAGTACCATGCCTGGGTTCGGCGAAGGCGTCTCGCCGCGACGTTATCGGCGGGAAGGATGCCTTCACGCTTATACCTTAGCATCTCCTGCGTCCATGTGACTGGGGCTCCAGGTTCGCCTATCTCCGTAGTAGCTACAGCTCGGTGCGGAAGCTCCTCGACCTCGGGATGTTCCCCGAAGTCCGACCCCGAGGCTAACTTTACGAGCGAGTCCGCTCGCTCATTTTGGCACCTGGGAATTCTAGATAACGTAAAACGGGGAAAACTAGCGGTCTGGGCTCTTACCTCCGTCAGGTCTTTGGACATGATTGGATCTCGAGCCCGGTATTCTTCGCTGAGTTGCTCGGCGACGAGTTGTGAATCGGTGAGGACGTGGATAGCTCCCACCTGCATCTCGGCTGCCAGTCGGAGGCCTGCTAAGAGCGCTTCGTACTCCGCCTCGTTGTTAGTGGCCTCAAAGCCGAAGCGGAAAGAGTGCTCGAACGAATGTCCATCGGGAACCTCCAATACGAGTCCAGCTCCAGCGCCTTTCGAGCCGGACGACCCATTAACCCGAAGGACCCAGTCTACCTTCACTTGCTCCGGACCCTGCGCTTTTGATTGGGTTAACTCCGAGATGAAGTCGGCTAAGGCCTGTGCCTTGATGGCAATCCTAGGCTTGTACTGCAGATCGAACTCGGACAGCTCGATCGACCATTTGAGGAGGCGTCCTACAACGTCGAATTTTGACAGAACCTGACGTAATGGTTGGTCGATCATTACCTCGATCGCATGGGCTTGGAAATAGGAGCGCAACTTTCGGGCCGCAAGGACGAGCGCAAACGCCAGCTTCTCAATGGGGGGGTAGCACTCCTCCGGTCCTTGTAGGACATGACTGACATAGTAAACCGGGAGCTGCTTTTCGGGAGCCTCTTTGATCAGCACCGAACTCACTGCGTGTTGAGATGCCGCCAGGTAGATGGAGAGCTTCTCTTGGGCGAAGATCGAGGTGAGGCGAGGCAGGGCGAATAAGTGCCGCTTCAGATGCGCGAAGGCTTCCTCGCACTCTGCTGTCCACCGAAAGTTTTTCGGGTCCTTCAAGACTCGGAAAAAGGGGAGACATCTGTAGCCCGATCGGGATAAAAACCGAGATAGGGCTGCAAGCCTTCCGTTGAGGCACTGGAGCTCCCCCTTTTCCGAGGAGGCACTGGAGCTCCCCCTTTTCCGGAAAAAGGGGGGCTTGCATATTGATGATGGCTTAGACCTTTCTCGGGTTAGCATCAATTCCCCTCTCGTGTATGATAAACCCGAGGAATCTGCCCGAAGTTACACCAAAAACACACTTGGAAGGATTAAGGCGCATCCCGTACCTCCTCAGCGTGGCAAAAGTCTTGAGCAGGTCAGTGAGGTGGACCGATCTCTTCCAGATTTTTACGATCATGTCGTCGACATAGACTTCCATGTTCCGTCCTATCTGATGGACGAACATCTTGCTTATAGTCCTCTGATATGTGGCTCCGGCATTTTTTAATCCGAACGGCATGACCTTGTAAAAATAGGCTCCCTGGTTGGTGAGGAAGGCCGTGTGCTCCTGATCCTCGGGTGCCATCCGGATCTAGTTGTAGCCAGAGAAGGCATCCATGAATGAAAAGCGGGCGTGCCCAGCGGTTGAGTCGACCAGTTGGTCGATCCTTTGCAGGGGGTAGCAGTCTTTAGGGCAAGCACGATTAAGATCGGTGTAGTCAATACACATCCTCCAGCTTCCATTAGGCTTTTTCACGAGGACTACATTGGACAGCCACCGCGGGTATTTGACCTCCTCGATGAAGTCGACCGCCAAGAGTCGCTCCACTTCTTCTCGCACGGCTTGCTGCCTCTCGGGGGCCTGAGCCCGCGGTCTTTGTTTCTGGGCGCGGTCGGAAATGCATAAGTGGTGTTGAGATACCTTCGGATCGACTCCCGGGATGTCGGCAGGGGTCCAAGCAAAGATGTCGACATTTTCTTGGAGGAGGCGATGGTGAGCACGCTCTGCATCGAGTTCCGAATTGACCCCGACCGTCCGGTCGGTACGACTCTCCTGTAGAGGAACGTCGACCGTGGGTTTCATCGGTTCGGGGCGCTGAGCGGGACGCTTGAATTCATGGGGGTCGTCGAGGTGCTGCTCCGGTCTCCTTCTCTTGGATAGGATGATCGCCGTTAGATAACACTGCCTGGATTCCCACGGATTTCCCCGGACTTCCCCGACTCTAGCGTGGGTCGGGAATTTCAGAGTCCGATGATAGGTGGAGATGATCGCTCTTATTTTGTTGAGGGTGGGCCGTCCTAGGATGGGATTGTACGCCGTGGGGAGATCGACCACCAGAAATGTCGCTAACACCGTCTTCATCTTCGGTGAGCCCCCGAGGGTTAAAGGTAGGGTGACCGCGTCCAGTGGCGAGATTGAGTCGCCGGTGAACCCAGTGAGCGCCGAATGTAAGGGTTTCATGGCGTCCTTCGGTAGTCCCAGCTTCTGGAAGGCGTCGAGGTAAAGTATGTCGGCAGAACTGCCCGTGTCGACCATAATCCTTCTTACTTGTGCGTTGGCGATTCTGGCCGAGCACTATCGCCGATCGTCATGCTTCCGGCCATCCCGAGTCCTCTCGACGGAACGAGTCCATGCTCCTCGCCAGATGGCACGCGTAG
Source organism: Musa troglodytarum (assembly GCA_023547065.1). Taxonomy (NCBI): domain Eukaryota; kingdom Viridiplantae; phylum Streptophyta; class Magnoliopsida; order Zingiberales; family Musaceae; genus Musa; species Musa troglodytarum. Next base: position 1,412,552 of record CP097507.1, on the reverse strand, counting down.
GCCTTTGTGCCGAGTGTCGCTTTCTCCGGAGGTTGGACCCCCGGTGATTACATCGATGTGTCGCTCGATAGGACCTTCAGGATGCAGGGAGGGTTCCCGTTCTCGTCGGAGGTAGTGGCCTAAGTGGCCTTTACGTATCAACTCCTCGATCTGCCGCTTCAATTCATAGCATTCCTCCATGTCGTGCCCATTCTACCGATGGAAGCGACAGTAGCGGGTACGATCCGCCAACTCTCGCGGGCTCGTCATTGGACGGGGAGGCCTGAGCATCCCCTTCTCCTTTATCTGGAGGAATACTTGCGTTCAAGACGCATTTAAGGAGGAAGGCGGGAGCCCCGACGCGGAGAGGTCGGGGCGATCTACTTTGCGCCTGGCCGCGCGCAGCCGCTCGATGTCCGCTTCCCGCCGGAAGATTCTGGATGCCCTCTTTGTCGTTCTTCTCTTCTTCCCGACATCCAGGCCTCGGCCGAGACATATTGGTTCGCCCATTGAAGTATCTCCGCGATCGAGGCGGGGGGTCGTTCCACGAGAGACTGGCAAAACCTCGAGGGTCGTAACCCTATCATGAATGCCTGCATCAATAGTGAAGGGTGGGCGTCAGATAACCCCCGAATCTCCATAGTGAACCAACGCACGAAATGGGAGAGAGGTTCATCCTCCTTTTGATTCAACCCCAGGAGGAGGGCGATAGATGGCTTCGGGCGGTTAAATGCAAGGAAGTGCAGCTCGAAATCCTTGGCGAGCTGTTCAAAATAAGTAATTGTCCTGCTCTTTAAAGCGCTATACCAGGCACGGGCGGGCCCTTTCAACGTGGTGGGGAACGCTCGGCACATCAATGCATCGGAGGTTCCATATAGAGCCATCTGAGCTCGAAAGGCGGCGACATGATCCGCCGGGTCGCTGACACCATCATAAAGATCGATGGAGGGGAGGCGAAAGTTCGGGGGGACCGGGTGATCCCGTATATCGCTTATGAACGGGGACTCCCAATGAACCTTCTCCCTTTGCTCCCCCTTAGACTTCCGGATATCCCTTTGTTCCTCGTCCAGACGCTGGGAAACGGAACGGAGCTGGGCTCGGAATAAGTCCGTCGAGTCCGAGGACACCGCCTCGGGTTCGGGTGGGATACCCGGGTTTTCGGGAACCCGGATCCCGTCCAAGATCGGATGAGACGTGGGTGAGGCTGGTAGCGTGGGGGACGTATTGCGGGCCTGAAGGGGAGGCTCGGGCCTTTGGTTCTTCGGCGCTCCCGTCGTCCGAGGAAGGAGGGGGACGACGGCTTGCACCATCTCTGCTAACGCTTGGACCTGTTGGGTGAGATCCCGAAAGGCTTCCGCGGTGACGGGGACAGAGGTGGCGGGGACACCCTCAGGCGGAAGGAGTTCGGGATCGTTGAACAAACGCCAGTAGCGTTCCGAGGTCGAGACGGGGTCATCCATCCTTGCTCTGGAGGGGAGGGAAGCTTCCGCCGAGGCTCCCTCTGGATGGAGCTCCTCGCCCAGGCGCTCATCGGGGTTAACCAGGTGATCCCTCGACATATCGCCCTCCTTCTAGCGCCAATCTATTAATGCAAACAACTTTTTACCGTGACCTAGGAATGAGCGACTTTTACTCCGAGATTCCGAGGTCGTCGCAGCTGGGTTCGGGCTGGTCGAGGTGGTGGTTCTTCGACGCACCCGACGGAAGAGAGGAGAGGAGGGACTCACCGCTCGTGATTGTCGCTTCTGACTTGTCCCTGCACAAAGGTTGGGTCGGAGGGTATTCCGCCCGACCCCTCCGACGCTCAAGTCAGCTTATCGCCCCCTAAAACAAGGATTCCAGAGTTCTTTTTGATGCACAAATTATCTGGTAGCAAAAAGAGGCCCCCCTTCAACATGACTCTTTAGCGGCTTATATAGATCAGGCAATTGATGTGTTTTTGATTGTGTCTGAGAGTGCCGTACGGACCTGGCTCCGCATGCTGATGCCGTGGTTTACCCACCCACGGATCTGGGAAGGGACAGAGGAGGATGATGTCCGGGAGTCAACCCTGCCACAGTAGAACGCAGGAGGGACTACAACGTCACCCAGACGCGACCCACAGGAGTCAGCATCACGTCACATTTAATATCATGACGACGACGACGATGATGGTTGCACTAATAAGACAGGCCGTTCTGGTCCGGCCCGTTGAATCGAACCCATCAGCTTCCCGGCAATTCTTATTTATTCGCACTGCACTGTAAGCCCGCGATAGCTTTCCATCCTCGAGCAAAGCGAAAGGGACGACGAATCCACCGTGTTGCGTGCACAGTCGAGGATGGCTTATGGGCAAGCAAACAGTACACCACATGCCGGTGGGAGGCTTTGGATTAAAAGATCCTCTTAGCACACGCCATTATGACTCGGGACTCGAAACCGATGCAGACTCCTCCTCCTCCTCCTCCTCTGCCAGATCTGGTCCATGGCATCCAATGTTGGTGTTTGACTCAGGCGATATCTAAGATTAATCTTTTAAGTACAGATGACCATATGTATGCATGCACACAATCTTGCTTAGTTTAATCTGCACCATGGCATCCTATGTTCTCTCTCGTTGTACAGTCGCAATTTGACTGCGAGGAGGCTGATGAGGGCAAGAAACATGGAAGATGGTGTTTCCAAGTGCATGCACCAGCTGCAAAACATTGCACCCGGCCACCTTCCTTCAGGTGCCGTGTCTTCTTTCTCGGTCACGGTTGTCACGCCCAGACGACGCTCGCGAACCCAAAACACCTTCACGAGACTCAAATCTGTGCAGGGAGAAGGGATGTTTGGCTGAGTCAAAGGTCGCTTCCATCCAAAATTACTACTGCCCATCCACGGAGAATCCATCCATGCAGGAGGCCGAACGCCTCCTGCTGCCTCTGAGTCCGAGCATCTCGGCCTCCGGTGCTTTTGTTTGGATTTTGTTCCAAATGTCCTCATGATCTCATCCCCCACTCCGAACAGTTCGCCACGATGCGTGCTCGCTTCGCACGGCTGATCGGACTGCAACTACACGGGGAGGATAAGAGGAGGAGCAGTGGATGCTTCGTCGGTGAGCGCATCACCAAGCACGAAAAGATTCACATCCAGAAGCTGTGCTCCAAGGCTGTGTGTTGCTCTCACCGCTCCCAACAAGGAGAAGGAGCCAAGCCTATATATGCATGCGGTGGCCTGTGGGGCTGGGACAACGGATGGTGGTGGGGGCGGCGGGGACGGTGGATGCTCGGGTGAGGTGAGCGATAGGTCCGACGGGGAGGGATAAAGTGCAACAGGGATGGGCTCGGAGGAGGACAGGCCAGGGTGTCGAGCACTGCCGTGTGATGCACTGCGCTCGGCGCCTTTGAACTATTCTCCGGGTTAGGATAAGAGCATCGAAGGTACGAAACCTGCCGATGATGATTCGACTTAGGTCACCATATTCTTTCCCTTTGGACAGCCATGCATGTTCTCTCGACGGAGATCTCGATGAGCGCAGCATTGCCTTTGACTGGGATCTCGGACTTATCCTTCTTTGGTAGGTGAGCAGTCGAACGAACAGGCGGGTGCAACTCAATCGCGAGAGCTCAATCATTCTGCAATCCGGAACACACTGCGTGGTGTTGGTGCTCGGTGTGGGTTGCGCATAAAGCGTCTGCGGTAATTAATGGCGTGGTGGCAACACGTCGAACAGATTCCCGATCGCCCGGTGCGGTGTCAGCGGCAGATGCAAAGCGTCGCGGCGTGCCGGAGAAAGTGGCGAACGTGGGGGTGAGATAGTGCTGGGGACCGTAGCAAGAAGAAGAAGAAGAAGATGAGCTCCCGAGCTGTGATTAGCATCGCGTCGGAAGCCGAGATATCGGCGGTCGGAGGCAGCGCAAGATGGTGGTGTGTGTTCGGCGGGCTTTGCTCGAGCCGAGTGCCAACTTTAGAGGGCGTTCTTTTCAGAGTCCCATGTGAACAGCACGGTGGATTTTGACACGGAATGAGATGTTTTCTTCATGTTTACTCTTTCGTGTGTATATATATAATTTTTATTCATCGTGAGAATATATATTTTTTTCTGATGTCATCTATTTCGATGTGATTTCAAAGATCTAATGGCCATTATTCGATTCATAATGTGCGGTGTCAAACTGGGGACGGGCCAAAAGAGAAAAAGGAGGCGGGGAAGTTGACGTTTGACTTGTGCATGCAAGCAAACTCCCAAAGCGATGATGTGATGATACGTTAAATGTGATGAAAGGAAAAGAAAGCCAACTTTAGAATGTCGAGACGATGAATGATGTGAAGTTAAATTTTGAGCAGTAATATGTTGTCTTACTGCGGTAAATGTAGATATAGATTGCGGGGACACAAACGTCAATCCGGTGATTAAGCTCTTAAAAGAAGACGGCAGGGGGGACTGCGCAAAGCTCATATCCAAAAGCCATGGGCTGGTGGTGGTAGGGGGAGGGGGGGAGGAGCAACGGGTGCAACCTGCGGTGGCTTCGGAGGAGCAGTAGAGGAGAGAGAAGAAGCTTCGGCGCGTATCAGCCGGGAAAGAGGTCGGCCTCTGTCTGCTTCCCCTGACATCCTCTCATCGTGGCCGCTGCGTGTAGGTGGCGGTGGCTTCGCCTTTGTCACGTTGGCCTCTACTCTCTCTCTCTTTTCTCTTCTCTTTGGAGGGGTGGGGTGGCGTGGAAGCAAGGAGGTGACCGACAGGGGATGGGTAGGACGAGGACGATGGGCTTGCTGCTGCTGCTGCAGTGACCGCGATAGGACACCTGCGAAGCGGTAAGATTCTCACCTTTTGGGAGTGATGACTTCTTGTTTCTCGCCTACTCCTCTCCGTATTAATCACCTGGGTTTACTTCGTCAGCTTCCATTCTCTTCCTCGTCTGAGCTTGATTTTGTCTGCATGCCTTTTCGAGATCTGACAAATTAGCATGTCCGACGATTGGTCTCGTCTTTGGATCTCTTCTTTGGTCGGTCGATAAGGTTGTGGTTCAGCTTGGTGTTCTCTGGCTGTGTTGTTGTTGTTGTTCTTTCTGGGCCTTCGTTTCGGTGGCGCAGGGTGGGCATCTGGGTTCTCCTCCCAACTTGATGAGATTCGATTCAGCAGCTGTTGTGACGGTCTCCCTACACGCCCTTCGCCCTTTCTGGAGAAAGATGCTCATTGTCTGTGGATTTACCGCATCCCTGCCCCTCATGCCGAGATGCTGTCTTCTCCTTGCAGGCAACATTGGCAACTTGGACGCGGAATGTGCATTCCCAGCTGAGACTCCTCATCACCCCACCGGATCTCAGAGCAGGAGAGGGGGAGGCGGAGACGGCAAAAAGGGAAGTTCGCAATCGAAGGAGGTTGACGGAGAGTAAATTAATATCAACGAGTGGTCAGCGTGTGCTTCGCTATCTGTGAGCTGTTTACGCACTCAGAGAGCCACCTTGTTCTCGTGCCGCGCGCGGTGCTCCACCCAGTCGCCTCCGGACTCCGTGGGCGCCTGCCGCTGCCCCGGGAAACAACGCTGCCTCTGCGTTCGACCGCATCTCACGGTGCCCCGCTTGCTCTACCGGTAGATCTCGAAGCCCCAGCAGCGGCTCTTGTCTCGGAAGGAACAGCTGCCACAGAGAGAGAGAGAGAGAGAGAGAGAGAGAGAGAGAGAGAGAGAGAGAGAGAGAGAGAGGGTCGACCATATCCTTTATCTCTAGCTCGTACTCCGCATTAGGTCTTGTTGCTGTGAGGGAGCACCACCATTCACATGGTGGGTTTTGTTTAGTGCGGTTGTTGATGATTGCCGGGCATGTGGGGCGACTGTTTAGCTGTGGTTATCATGAGCTAAGGGAGGGATAAAAGCTTCTCAGCTTCTTGGAGTGTAGCAGCAGAGACTTCCTTTTTCTTCTTCTTCTTCCTCCTCCTCCTCCTCCTTAGTTTGGCAAGATGAAGTATATGAAGCTTGGATCGAAGCCCGATGCCTTCCAGTCTGATGGAAACAGTACCAGGTAAAAAAAACAGCCCTTGAAAAAGAATTACTAATGCTACAAGCCGACTTGGCTTGCCATAGATCTTAGCAAGAAACTGCTGCATATTAATATTGCTCCTCATGGTGTTTGGTGATTCGTTTCTCCTTGTTTCTTGTATTGCATTCACAATCTTATATCCATCTACCTGTCGCAATATAAAATGGTCCCATGTCTTGTAAAGCATTCCATGAAGCTACGGTGGCGTATCTGAGTCCTTCGTTGTGGTTGGGGAGTTTAGATTCCCTGAGGCTCCATCTTTTGGCCTGAAACCTAATCTTGCGAACTCTTTACAGATTCGTGGCGACGGAGCTGGCGACCGATATCGTTCTTAATGTGGGAGACGTGAAGTTTCATCTGCATAAGGTAGTGTTAGCCTGAACTCGGCATCATCTTGCTTGCAGAAAGATCGATTCCGATGAATCGTTGGTCTGCTGTCATATTATATTCATCATGCAAGGATCTTGGTGCCTTGCACTTGCTTGCGTATGGTGATGCTCACACGGTTATCACGCGCAGTTCCCTCTTCTGTCCAAAAGCCCGCGACTGCAGAAGCTGGTGGCGGCCACGGAGGAGGAGGAGGAGGACGAGATCGACATTCCCGACATCCCCGGTGGCCCTGCCGCCTTCGAGATCTGTGCTAAGTTTTGCTACGGCATGATCGTCACCCTCAACGCGTACAACGTGGTGGCAGCTCGGTGCGCGGCAGAGTATCTGGAGATGCACGAGGCGGTGGAGAAAGGGAATCTCATCTACAAGATCGAGGTGTTCTTGAGTTCCAGCATCCTGCGCGCGTGGAAGGACTCCATCATAGTTCTGCACACCACCAGGTCCCTGCTTCCCTGGGCGGAGGACTTGAAGCTGGTCGCCCGCTGCACCGACTCGATCGCCTCCAAGGCCTCCATCGACCCCTCCGAGGTCGACTGGTCCTACACCTACAACCGGAAGAAGCTTCCATCCGAAAACGGCCTCGACCCACATTGGAATGGCGTCAGGAAGCAGCAGTCGGTGCCCAAGGACTGGTGGGTGGAGGACCTCTGCGATCTCGAGATGGATTCGTACAAGCGGGTGTTGATCGCCATCAGGACGAAGGGGAAGATCGCCGACGATGTGGTTGGGGAAGCGCTGAAGGCCTACGCGTACAGGAGGCTTCCAGGTTTCGCCAGAGGCTCGGTGACCTGCGGAAGCGATCCCATGAGGTCTCGGACGATACTGGAGACCATCGTCTGGTTATTGCCCACGGAACCGGGTTCTGTTTCGTGCAGCTTCCTGCTGAAGTTGTTGAGGTCCGCAAGCGCACTGGAATGCGGGGAGACATGCAAGAAAGAGTTGATCAGGCGAGCGGGACGCCAGTTGCAGGAAGCTGCTGCGTCCGACCTGCTGCTGCCTTCTGCGACAGGGGAGACGGTGTACGACGTCGACTTGGTCGCGAGTGTCGTGGAGGAGTTCGTGATGCAGGACGACGGCACTGCTCGAACCAGTCCCGAGGCCTCCGAGGAGGTGGTGGAGGTGAGGAGCCCGGTGTTCGTTTCTCCAAGCTCGAAAGCTGCCGTTGCGAATCTGGTGTACGAGTACCTTGCCGAAGTGGCGAAAGACCCCGATCAACCTCATCCCAAGTTTGTGGAACTGGCTGAAATGGTGTCGGCTGCCTCGACGCCGGTGCATGACGGGCTTTACCGTGCCATCGATGTGTACCTCAAGGTAAATTTACCGGACGCCGTGTGCTTCTCCGATAGCAGCTCAGAATCGATCCTTATCTGTCGCTCTCATGGTGTGTGCAGGAGCACCCGGGGCTAAGCAAGAGCGAAAAGAGGAGAATCTGCAGCATGATGGACTGCAGAAAGCTGTCGACGGATGCCTGCGTACACGCGGTGCAGAACGAGCGGCTGCCGCTGCGGGTCGTGGTCCAGATCCTCTTCTTCGAGCGGATGAGAGCTGCTGCTGCTCCCGCCGCCGCCGCCGGCGTAGCCCAACTCCCCGGTAACGTCAAGGCGCTGCTCCGAGAAAATGGCGGTTCCTACGGCAGCTCAAGATCAGCCGTCACGACCAACACGGAGGACGACTGGGACGGCGTCCCGTCGGCGGGCGGGGACCTCGGCTCTCTCAAGCCCGCCGGCCTGGTGGGTAGAGGTGGGGGGAGTCATAGGAGCAGCGGCGGAAGTGAGATCAGCAAGCACGGCGACGAGAAGGGCAACGGCAAGGTGAAGGGGATTCTGATGCCGAAGAGGATACTAAGCAAGCTGTGGTCGGGCAAAGGGCAGGGCGGCGAGAACAGCAGCTCGGACATGTCGGAGAGCCCCGGCTCCGTCACTCAGGAGGAGACCAAGTCCACGCATTCGAGGAACACCAGGCATTCGGTCTCGTAGGGAAGGAGAGAGCGGAAGAACGCATACTCGCTACACATCAAACCGGACGACGATCTCGAGGAAGTGCCATCAATTCAGCGCGGTTGCCGGATGACTGAAATCTAGAGCGAGAAAGGAGCCGGACGTCCGGTGGCATGGCTAAGAAGCAGACGTTTTTGATAGGTTGCACCACACGAGGAGTCGGAAGCCATGGCTGAGACCATGAACCAGTTTGATCTTTTCGTGATTTCTGTCTTGGTTTATGTTGGATCAGAATAGGAGAAATCTTGGTTGCTTGAGGTGTTTGTTTAGTCTTTGATTGCTACAAAATTCGTGTGAATGTTTGTAGGTAGAAGATTACTACGAGGCCACAAAGCAACATTTAGTCTGCGACCTTAACGTAGACTTCCACCACGGTGGAATGTGCAAGTGTGGGCCAGAATGATAGATAAAATGGAGGCAAAGGGTGCAAAGAGAGTAAATTAAGAACTCGGCAAGGAGAACTCGGTGATCCAGGCCCTGTCGGCCAACAAAATCCAGCATCAAGAACCAATGACAGACGTGAACTCCATGAACAGTGCATTATAATACGCTGGTGGATCAGATACTTGGCCGTGTATTATAAGGGAACGGTCGCCATGGCCGGCAGATATCACCGACATGTGGCGCGCACATCGAAAGCAAAGAGGACGGGCAGAGAAGATGAGGGCGCGGTGCGAAGCCTCTCTCGCGAAACGTAGTTGCCAAAAGCCGACGACAACGCCCTCCTCCTCCGCATCTTATCCTGCTCCCGCTCCCCCGCCTTTTGCTTTCACGCGTTCCACGTCTCCCACCGTCGACATCGCCTCTCACGGCAGAAACACGACGCGACAAAAAAGTGTTGCGCGTGACACGAGGAAGGCTATCACTTCATTTACGATGACGGAAACAGCCACCTTGCGCACCGTCACGTTGTGCTTGTGCTTTCGAGAAGACGGGGGAGGAGGAGGAGAAGACGGGGAGCCGGTGAAGCGTGACCGTCCGATTCAGAATTCCCTGGGGTCCACGAAGATGGAGGGCGGAGAACGCGCCTTGGTCCAGTCGCCGAGCGCGCCGTCGCTGTACTCCTCCGCCAGGCGCTTCACGCACCACACGTCCTCCGCGCAAGAGAGGCGGCCCCAGTGGGGGATCCCCTGCCGGAGCGGCTCGCACGCCGCCACCTCCGCCGCCACCACCCGGCAGCCAGGGTCCGCCCGCGCCATGTTGTGCGCGTGCCCGCACAGCGCCCGCACGTGCGCCGCTGCCGCGGGGCCTTCCCCGCCCACCCCGTAGAGCAGGTACAGCCCGAACGGCCGGAACAGGTCCGGCACCGACGGGATGCGCAGCCACGGCAGCGCCCGGTCAAACGCCCGGCTCGCCCGCGCCAGCCCCCGCCGCCACCGCCCTGCCCCCCGCACCTCGAGCCGGAACACCTCCTTGGAGTTCCACACGCTGGCCACCGCCCACGAGGCGGGCGGGTCGGCCAGGAAGGCGCCCGCCCCCTCCCACCGGGCCGCGGCTGAGCAGCCCGCGGGGACGGCGAGGAAGGTGCCGAGGGAGAGCGGGTTGGCCAGGACGGCGTCGATGTCGCGGGGGAAGAACTCGGTGGCGGCGAAGCGGCGGCGGTAGAGGGCCTCGGCATCAGCGGGCGTGAGGCGGACGATGGCGACGCGTGGGGGGAGGGGAAGGCGGTGGGCGAAAACGGGGTGCACCAGAATGGCCGGGGTGCGGAACTTGGAGTAACCGCACCGCCCGGTGAAGAGGCGGAAAGACGCCTCGTTGTCCTTCTCCGTCGCCATGTACGCGTACTCAGCCCCCTTCTCCTTGAACCACTCCTCCATCCTCCGCACCAGCTTCAGCGCGATCCCCCTTCTCCTGAGCAGGCCGCTCGATCAGATCGGCATTAAAGACGGTGATTAGTGCGACGGGGGAGATGAACGGGTGGTGAGACTCACCGGTACGAGGGGGAGACGCGGAGGCCGAGGAGGTAGGCCACCTTGGCATAGATGGGGACGGCGGGGGCGGTGTGGTGCTTCGCGGGGGAGGGTAACAACAAGGGGGTGCCGCAGGCCACGGTCTTGATGCACCCGCGGACGAGCCCAACGATCTCCCTCGCCGGCCCGCTAACCATCTCCGCCACCTTTATTAACATCATCATCATCGTGGTTATTCCCACACATGTACTCACCGAGGAGAAGGACGATCGCAACAAGTAGTCCAAAGTACGTCAACCCAGAAACGGGGAGATGATCGGAAAGAATGAGAGGGAAAAAGAGGAGGAATACGGACCAGCATGAGGAAGGGAGGGGAGTGGCGGACACGGCAGAGGGGGTCGCCGAGGAGGTCGGTGAAGAGGGACATGGCACCGCCGCTGTGCCCCACCTCGCACATCCGCTCCACCGCCTCCGCTCCCTCCCGGTCCCGCTCCGGGTCGTACTCCCTGATCGCCACGACCGCCATGGACTCCACCATCCTTCTCTTACGTAACACCGGCCGGTCGCTATTAGCAGCCAATAAAGGTGGCGAAAGTGAGGGATGATTCAGGTGTGTCTCCCTCCGTCCTCTCACCCGGCTCGATCACTTGGTGCGTAGCACAACAAACAGAAACGCGCCGCTGCAGTTTCTGTCTTCAGACATGTATGTATCTTACTCTTTCCCTAGTAGCGGAAGTCAGTGACACCGGTGGAACTTCCTCTCTCTCTTTCTTCCAAGGCGAGTAGTGGTTGGCACGAAATGAAGGGGAGCGATGGAGCTGGGCTCTTTATACCCCTTCCCTTTCGCCGGTGGGAGGAGAGAGAGAAGAGATGGGAAGGATAGGAGATGGGTTCGGTCAGGACAGTGGTTGAGCTGAGGTGTGGAGGTGGGGTTTCTCTCTTCCTCCCTCCTTTTATACAAAGCAGCAGCTCATCGGTCACGGACGGAGAACAGAAGAGACCACACTGTGAGAAGAGAGAGAGAGAGAGAGAGAGAGAGAGAGAGAGAGAGAGAGACAGAGGTGTGCGTCTATAGCTGTAAAACAAGCGCAGGAGGTGGGGTTGGGCTTCCGAATGGAAATGGCGGCTGTGGCTGCGCGGTCCCTCCGCTCACTTCCTGCGCCGCAGCGATTCCGTTCCCGTGTCCATAATAACATACGTTATCATGCATGCGTACACGTTGACGTATGATCAGACGATCGGATGTGATCATACGTATTCTAATCGAGCCACGTGGACGGCAGGTTGCGGGTAACGGCGCATCATCATTATGCGGTGGGCGTCTCGCGCGCCACCCAATTAATGATGGTGGGGGTCGGTGCACCGCCCGATCAACGTCCGACGTGATTATGACGACGGCGAGAAGTGGGGGGATGCGTACCTCGTGGCGGCCCAGCTCGCCCTGTTTCGACGGGCTCGCGATGGTTGTACCATCGGGTCCCACGTCTCTCCAGCCAATAGAAACACGACGTTCTCTGGTCGGTGCCTCCGCCGTGACTGCAGTTGTTTTCATGGACGTCAGACGAAGCGCCGGGGACGGGTTCGGAGTTAATTATGGCCGGTTCAATTTAAGGCGCCGACAATGATTAGACAACGATCGGGGTTCGACGATGATGACGAAGGTCTCGTAGCCGTTTGATAGGAGATCAACGGCTCGATCTCCATTCATATCATAGTTGACGGAACCAGTATATAAAATACGACGCTGTATCCTACGATTGGCATTAAGATTTAGTGAGACAAGTAGATCTCACCTTCCGATCGCCGAGATCCGTTTGTCTACGAGTCATCGTACATGCATACTCGCATTCCACCAACAGTAGATTCTCTACGCGAGGGCATAACGAACCTATGAATGCGGTCGATGCAATCATGGATGCCACCATCCACATAATTTTTGGTGGCAATTAATTAGCCATGTCCGCGGCATTCGGTGCAAGCCCGTACGATGGCGTGCGTGGAGATTCGGGAAAGAAGCGAAGGGGTCGATGAATCCAACGCGTGGCTGTCGAGCCATCGCGGAGCAAATGGCGTTAAGCTCTCGGAGTAGGCGTCGAGATGCTTCCTATTGCCATTAATTTGTCCATTGCTGTCTTGGTTTCTCCCAGGAAGGGGATGAGGGCAAGTCCCGATCCAGCTCCGGTGGCGCCCGGTGGCGGATGGGACCATCCCGTTGCAGCAGCACGCAGTTTGTGTTTCCTGACGGCGAGTACGCACTAATATCATACGAGATGCCTTGGGGAGGAAGGAAACCTAAGCCCCGTGCTGCACATGCAAGCGGAGGCCGTGTCGCGGTACGAATCCGCGACAAGAAGACAGCGGCCTCGATACGACCGGCGAGGGAGTCGGGCTTCGGAGGTGGCCAGTTTTCGCTTGCCGTATGGCTGATCCCCATCTGGCTGTCCCCCGATTGGAGTCCTGCGACGTATAATATGAAGCGGTGGACGATGGGGCGGCAGACATGGCAGCTCGAGCCAGCAGAGTTGCGGTAAGTCTGGAATGGTCGGGCTCATCAGCACTCGGGATGAGGTCAATGGAGACCGGTTGACTCCACCGGACACAGCCTTTGACAAAGCGTGGTGGTGGCGTGGCTCGAGGAATTATTGCCGCCTTTGTTTACTACTCGGAGGACGCGTCGCTCGATCTTTTATATTTGGTTCACGTACAGCAATGGATGCTAACGTTCGCATCAGAAAAAGAAGAACGGAGACGAAGAAGAAGAATCAGTGACTGTAAATTTTATGGGTTTAAACCATTTTTATCTTCCTCCTCTCGATCTTTTTGATGGTTTGTAAGATGACGATGGCTCACCATATAATTAATACCTTTCCCACAGCAATCATATAGCTCGTCCAAAGAGCCCATGATAGCCACTTGTCAGTTAGATAGTCTCCATTACATAAAAAGCATATAATGCAGTTGCTTTGGCACCAGTTGGTGTGGTGTTCATCCTGGGGAAGAGAAAGTACCTAATTAGATAGCTCTTGTCACCATTTGCATTACAGCCAAGCAAATGATGTTACTTGCCACTTGCCGAGTAGTGCTCGATCACATCTTCTGCAACCAAGTATCCCCCAAATCATGCCACCACCATCACATCCAATCTGTGCTGCTCTTCGGAGCCTCTCCATTTCCTTTCCGATAAGCGTCCATTTCAACATCACAATATGAAGTTTCTTCTTTTTTGCATTGGCATCAACTGTTCCCCGTTGCTGTTTCGATGGTGCTGGTGATCAAAAGCTCCAGGAAATATAAAACGAATGACTTGGTGTTCCTTCTCGTTGGATTTCTTGGTGTCCGTCGCTGTTCATTAACCGAGACATCGCTTTGATGGATGATGATGTAACTCGACTGCAATCATTCTTCTTGTTGGGATGATGATGAGCATAATGGCCCTTTATCCTTGTCTAGGAGATTACTGGAAGGAGATATGGGAGTCCCCATCATCCTCCTCCTCCTGCATCAACGTTCCAGAGAGATGTCAGACTCTCCTTTCGCCGAGGTAGTGATTCAGATCATGGTGGTGGTCAGGCAAATGCATTTGCTCTGAAACTTTAGCGTCATCACCAGCAATTATCGTGCCATCCCATTAATTATTGGAGGTCCGGCAAATACATCTCCTCGTTTCTACTGTAAACTGATTTCGTCATACAGTGAAGACTCCGCATGACTAAGAGATGTTCGGCAGCAGTGCAAAGCCAGGGGCTTTCACCAACCTGTCTTTGACCGTGACCGACCACCATCAACGATGGGAAGAGAAGAACCGCACAGCCTCCTCTCTTTCTTCCTATTGGACAAGGCGAGGAAACTGAGGCAAGCTCCATAATGGGAGAGATCGATCAGAGCTAGCCAGCTACGTTCCATTTAGATAAGGAAGAGAGGACCATCCTCATGCGGGATCAAAGATCATGCCATCGAATGCCAAGAACATTCCACGTCATTCGCTGGCCATCAGCCATCCCTCCATCCTCGTCAATGTAAGGACACTGATGCACCATGGATAGAGATGACATGTGTGCAGTGGCCTTGACAGCTCCGGGAAGGCAAAGACTTGTCCAGGAGTAGGTCATGGCCATCTCGATCTTTGTCTCTTTGGGCACAGGGAGGAGTGCAGTAGGGTTGTTCATTGGACACTCGGTGGGTTTCTCCTGATCTCTTGCATGGTGACGAGACACGACACCACAAGCGAGGCTGCAATCGACTAGCAACAAGGAAGCCATCACCATCATCTCTACCGTCGATGAGGAGGAGGAGTTTTGGGCCTTCACAGTTTCCAGTAGCATTAAGATTCTCTGGTGGCGTGCAAAGAACAGCACGATAACTAATCTAAACTCCGTTCTAATTCGAATCCTACTGATTAATTGACGTTCGAGTTTAAATCCGATTTCGTAGACATTTATAAATACAAACTCAATCCAAATCCAATTCAAATATATCTGACGCTGGTTCTTATATGGTCAAATGGCCACACAGAGAGAGAGAGAGAGCGGCAGCACAAGAGAACGAATTAGAGGTTGCGACGGAGGTTACAAGGAGACCAATGGAAGAGGGAGGTCCTCCGCCGCCGCTGGATGGCCGGCGTGTCTCGTCGGGCCTCGGTGTCAGCACTCTTTTGCAGCATCTCCCATAGCACATGCACGTCCTCATACTCGCACGTCCTCACCTCCTTCCTCAGCTTCCTTAGCCCTGCCAACAGAAGCTAAATTACATCGCCGTCCCAACTCAACGTAACGAGACCTTCGCGGAGGACACCGGACCGAGATCTCACCGCTCCTTCGGATGCCGAGCCGGGCGGCGACGCCCACCTGAACTCGCCGCATGGGAATCACCACCACTTGCTCCCACCAGTACTCCATCGATCTCAATCGCCGATCGAACGCACGCTTCCCTCCCCCTCCCCCTCCGTCCTCCGATTTATGATGCGAGAGAAAGAGACGGTCGCTGTCTCCGACGCTTGTCGCCGAGTCTTGTGCCGCTCCGCCCTCCGCGAACGTTTGTCGTCACTCGTCGGTGGTGTCACAGGTCGTGGTTGCAGTCTCGTCGGATGGACCCACTGCAGCGACCTACTTTAGACGTTGCGGCGTGCCCACGTGCTCCCCAAGTCGGCGTGTCCCGATTGCTGCTCACCTGCTTGTGCCCAGCCAGGAATGAGTGGCCACGTCACATAGTTGGCGGCCTGGATGTCGGACGCGTCACATGCATTATCGGTTCCTACCAATTGGCTATTAATGAATCCTGTCCGCTGTGCCGGATGAGACATGAGAACCCGTGGAAGTGAGGCGGTGCGTTTCGGATGTCGGTCGCCGTTGTTGACTTGTGTGGAAACTCACATTTTCAATGATTTAAAAAAAAATAAATCTCAAAACGTATTTATTTTTGCATTTATTTAAAATCTTATCCAATTTCTCTAATAAAATTGTTTACATTGCAACCTTGGATTTCCACGTGTACCGTTTCTCCGGCCCATCTCGGCCCAAAGAGAAGCAGGAAGGCTTCGCAAGGACCATGGTGGGGCCCTTTGTTGTCTGACTCAGGCCCCGCAGCCACGTAGTTTGGGCCTCGTGATGGCCGGTGGGACGTGTCCTCGTATCGGAATCGCGTCGCGAAACAAAGGAAACGTTGGCGAAACGAGAAATGAATGCGAGGCCTGCTTCGGTGCCGACTGAAATCATGATCGTCGGATAAAGCTACGTGGCCAACATCGAACGGCGAGAGCTCGCGGTGATGATGTACGAGGGTTGGAATCCCATGACGAAGATGATCGATATTAAACGAACTATATATACGTAGAGAGATTTGAAGAGGGCTGCTAAGCCATCGTTTCGGAGGGAGTCGGTGAGAGAGATGACGGAGGGTTAATGAGAGATGCCCCCGATCGCCGGCTCCTCGTCGCAATCCTCCTAGCTGTCGCGCTCGTGGCTCTCCCACCTCCTCCGGCGCGCTCCCCTCCAGCTCCACCTCCGCCTGCAAGTGGTGACCGAATCGCCGATCTCAAGGGCAAGATCGAGACCCGCGAGGTCGACAACCGGACGATGTCCAAGGCTCGGGTCTACGCCGACATCAACGTCCTTCGGCCCAAGGACTACTGGGATTACGAATCCCTCACCGTCCAGTGGGGGTACGCGAGATATCGAAACCCTACTCAAACCCTAACCCTAATTTCTTCCTTTCTGTTTGTGTGTGATGAAAATTGTCTAGAATTATTGGGGTTATACGAATTGGATAAAATTTTCGGTAATTGTTTTTTTTTTCTTCTGTAGATTCGAGAGCTAAGCATTCGTTTGTCATGATTTGCATAATCTTACTCCATATGCTCTATTTCGATTAACATGTAGGTTTGTTAAGGCATTCAATTTGCCAATATTTGAAACATAAACTATAGCAAAAAAAAAAAAAACTATATTGAAGCAACATGAAACACAAAAATTCAAACCATCTTGCAAATGAAAGAAGTCCAAGCAGGTGTAATGCGTCCATGAGACAAGTTACTGATGTTTTGTGGAACATGTGGCATCATGTGCTGCTTATTGGATGTACTTAGTGGATAAAGTAGCTTAAAATTGTTTGGGGGCTGAGGAGCGAGCTAATAGACTCAGAAAGTAAGGCAAATGAAAATGGAAGAAACCTGTAAGAGTTTATGAGGGTTTTTTTTTCTTTTTGAGGTTTTGTTAATATTTTCTTGACAAGGACTTAGACTGGAGAGATGGCTTGAACATCATATGTGATATGTTTTTTTTCCTCTGAATTTCTTTCCTGGAACTCTGATATTTTGGTTATTGGTTGATGCTTCTGATACTTGGCAGTTTTAGATTGTGGGCTTGAAATGCCTTCTTTGTCAAAGTAAATTTTTCGCTGATTACCTATACATGAGAATTATTATTTTTTTGCTTTTATACCCATTATGTAATTATTATCTTATGGTCAATGGAGCATGTGGAAGAAAAAGCAGCAATCTATATAACTTTTATGAACAGAGCTATTTATATGTTGCTATATATTGGTAGGGTCGTTCAAAGTTGTTCAGTTCTCTTCTAACTTTTTTTGGCATATTCATGTTTCATAAACTCAGGGATCAAGATGACTATGAGGTTGTTCGAAAGGTTGGCAGAGGAAAATATAGTGAGGTATTTGAGGGCATAAATGTTTCCAACAATGAGCGATGCATCATCAAGATCCTCAAGCCCGTGAAGAAAAAAAAGGTACCAATGCTGTTAATCTCGAAGTTGGGATCACTTTTGATATTCTGAGCTTATAAACTCGGCTAATAATTCCAGCATCTTCATGTGTGGTTTAAGTTTTGTTTGAAATGGAAGAAACAAACTCGTGAGAGTTCTAGCTGAAACTAAGGTTGATGGTGAAAAGAGCTGGATATTATTCATTGCAGTAGAAACCAATAGGCCCTGATCAAGTCAATACAAAATTGGTTCAAACCCAACAAGATAAACGGGAAGGAGATATGTAAACAATACATGCTGATATTCCTGTCTCTTTCCACTTATTTCCATTTTTCCCAGCCTCTTTTTTTTTTCAGTTGAAGGCTTTATAGTTACTGCACTGTCATGAAACAACTATGCGATCACAAGTCTGGGATCACATTGCATAAGAATACATAAAAGTGAGCATATCAATTGCCTTTTACGAGTTGCCTGAATTGGTTGAAGATCTTCAAGAACATACTGTTGAGCATCGGAGCTTAGACTAATTACATATTTTCCATGGAGTCCTGCAACAATCTTATGCAAGACTAAAGGTATCAATCAGCTACACTAATTAAAGAAACATAAAGGTACTTGAAATGCTTAATCGATTTTCAAAATTTTTCTGAGATAATATACTTTGTGGTTCAGTGATTTAAAAAGCGCTAGGCGCCAAAAGGCGCCAAGGCCTAAAATCGCCCGAGGCGCTAGGCGCTCGCCCAGGCGCTAGCCCGAGCGAAGCGAGGCGCTAAAATATAAAAATATATAATATAATTAAAAATATAATTATTTAAATAAAAATATATTATTAAATTAAGAAAATTAGTAGTATTAAAATTAAAATAATATATTATTAATTTAATAAATAAAATTTTTTGTTATTAGTATACTGTTAACAGTATATTGTTAACAGTATACTGTTAATAAAAAAAATCAATTTTTAAAAAAAATTTTTTTTTTGAGTTTAAGCTCTCGCAAGGCGCGTTACACGCGTCTGTGATCATTGATGGCATATGGCGAAGAACATACTGTTGCTCAATTCTGAGTTTACGTTGGCGGCGAAGCGGCATGGTCAGGCGGCAAGCGGCGAGCGAGCGAGCAGCGATGAATGGCAGCGACAGCGAGAAGAAACGGAGCGAGATCAATCGCGATGGTTCTCGGCGAACAGCTCGGCGTACTTAAGCGCCAGTGAAAGTAGGTGAAGCGAGGCGCTGCTCGCCGCCGCCCGAGCGCTAAGCGCCGAGCGCTTTTTCTGAGATAATATACTTTGTGGTTATAATTTTGACTTGAAAGATGCTTTCATCTGCTCCCGTGGTGCATTCCCCTATGAATGATATGATGATCCTCGTAGATGTTGATGGAAGAATTGACTTTAGATTTGTCAAGGAATACAACTTGCCATTGAAAAAGTTATAGAATATCCTTCTTATTCATTTTTTATTACCTTGTTATATTGAAATTTGATTTTTTATTCAAACTTTAGAATGTAATCTATAGTCCAAGAAAATGTTATACATGAACACCACACTTATTTAATATCCCTTTTCTTATGCTCTAAGTTCTATATATAATGACCTTAGTTCTATGTATATTTTATTCAAATTTGTTTTTACGAGTATCCATAGTATTTTTTCTACATCATGCATCATAGCAATTCACTCAGAATAGGAAAAACTAGAATTAGTAGCATCACTTCCATTTTTGTTGAGTGAGCAATATTTTTCATCTTTTTATGGAAACAATAAATATTAAAACCTTGACGAAGTACTTGATCGAGCAAGGTATTATTTAGCAGAGATAGAACTCTTCAATTTTCTGATCATAAAAAACTTTGGTTTATTGTGTTTGCTGTCGGTCAAGACATTTCGGAAGCATTAGAAGCTGTCAATGACTTCAGTCCATGGTAGTTCTGACAGTGTAAACAATTAACTGCAACCATTCATCGTTTCATTTCCTTGAGGCAAATGTAGTAATGCTAAGTGAAGGACTACTTTTTTGGTTGTGCCCTTGTTTCTGATATTCTGTATGAGAAAATGGAAAATTGTGCATATAAGAAACTTAGTGCTTAAGTTTCTCATGTGCAGCTGCCAATTCTTATTTCTTTTTGTTTATATCTCTCTAAATCAATGTTTGCTTTGGAACTATCAGCCTTATTTTTTCGAACAAGAGATTTGTTCATGTACTTATCTAATGTGTTACCATGTGCAGTTATGTCTTATACATTTCCCTATTGTTGCAGATTAAGAGGGAGATAAAGATTCTTCAGAACCTTTGTGGCGGTCCAAATATTGTGAAATTGCTTGACATTGTCAGGGACCAGCATTCAAAAACTCCTAGCTTGATATTTGAATATGTGAACAACACAGATTTTAAAGTCCTATACCCTACATTGACCGACTATGACATTCGTTACTATATCTATGAGCTTCTTAAGGTTGTTTCCTTGTCTACTTCTCATTTTCTTTTGTGGTCCATGAGTCTGAAGTGCAAGATATAATTAAATTTAACAATACTGTTTAGTTTTGTTCTCTTGTTGTGGATGTAAATCCTTCATTTCTTGGTGCTTGATCCCCAAAATATAGCTGAAAGCCTGAACTTACTATTAATGTTTGCAACACCTACTTGTAACAATTGTTTATGCATCACAACGGTAGAAATGATGACTTTATGCATTTGATGATGATTTCCTTATATGTAATGCATACAATGAGATTGAGTTATTTAGATTTTCTGAATTTAATTATTAAATTTGCAATGCTGATCAAATATCTGGGATTGGTTTAAATTTGACCAGCTCTCTGACGTTGTCCATCCTTGTACCTGTTCTGGAACTTTTGTTGTGACGTAATAAAAAAGAGTGCTAGCTAGTTCTTTCTCATATTATATACTTTATTACATAATGGAATGTAATTGTGATATAAACAATGTCCATCTTGTAAAATCAGTTCTGACTTGGTTCCCTTAGCTATTTTTTGTTGTTTAATGAGCCACACCTTCAAAGTTTTGTACATGACTTCAAGCAGATATGCTGATCAAGGAACAATCTTGTACCAGACCTGTAGGTCCCATGCCAGACTGGTACCTACTGCTGGTACCAATGTACTGTCAGTGCATCAGTATGTGAAGAGGAAGAAGGAGAAGAGCAAGGAAGACAAGGAACCACTGGAAGAAGGGGTGGAGGAAGATGTAGGAAAAAGAGGAGGTGGAGGAAGAGGAAAGAAGAGGAGGCAGTGGAGGAAGAGGAAGGAGGAAGAAGGAAGAAAAGGAGGTGGTGGAGGAAGAGGAGGAAGAAGGAGAAAGAGGAAAGAAGAAGAGGATGAAGCATATCTAACGTCAGCAGCAATGATGGCTTATGGTGTCTTTGCATATGGAGATGAGGGCTCACGAACTCAAGCCCTGATTTAATAGTTTTAAGGTTTTATTAGTTACGGCAGAACGGACTGCCCGAATTGGGGGTGGTCTGTGCTCTGTTCATGCTCAGATCGATAAATACCTTTTTGTTGATTGACTACAATGTGCATCCATTAATATAACCTTATGCCACATAGGCTCTTAGGAATATTTTCTCATTCTTAGGTCAATCTCATGTTTCGTAAGAAACCCTATTTATCAATAGTTGCTAATTTTCTGTTTTTTAATTACTTCAGGCACTAGATTACTGTCATTCACAAGGTATCATGCATCGAGATGTCAAGCCTCACAATGTAATGATAGATCATGAGCTTCGGAAGCTTCGCTTGATAGATTGGGGACTTGCCGAGTTCTACCATCCAGGCAAAGAGTATAATGTTCGTGTTGCATCAAGGTTAGTCTAAGTGTCAGCATATGCATAGTGTTGATGCTGTTTGCAGTTCTTATATTGTCACTAATGACTTTTTCAATTCTTCTTAACTGCAAAATTTTCACCTTCACTGTTGCTGGATGTTTTTTCATCATGATGAGGCATCTTCGTTAGTTACAATTCTCTTAGCAATTCTTCTGGTTCTGTTAGTTAGCAGTAATACAAACAAGTAATGGAGCTTGGTAGGCAAATGAATAGCTAACCTTAGCAATTCTTCTGAGTCTATTATTCTGCAGTAATAGAAGTGTGTTCAAGTTTAATGACTGGAAAATTTCATCTATCATGTTTTTCTCTCTGTGGATGGTTCATGGTAATAATTCATACACTCTATTCTATGGATGCTTCCTTCCTATAAATTATATAGAAATTAACAAAATTATATATTGATGACATTAGATACATAAGGTCCTGAGTCATGCTAAATTATATAGAGCTGTCATTGAGAAGACGGAAGATTTCAGGCAACACTCACCAGGTAGCTAAAATACTTAATTGCTTATATAGCGTTGTTGAGGAAATAAATGTCAGAAAAACAGTTATGAATAGGGTAATACTTTACAATGTGCTTTGTGCAAATCATAGGTTCTACAAATACCAATGGTGCATGATGATGCACAAATCTGTACTTGGCTCGTGGATACAATCGTCATGGTTTTGTCTTCTGGGGTCAACTCCAAAAGACACTTTGAGGAGTGTAGCTGGCTGTTATATGACCCTTCAGTTAATTGATTCCTTACAGATGTTGAATTATGGGTATCACTAAGGCTGTTGGAGAACCCACAAGTGTCCTAGACCTGTATGGGTCACCATCCAACTGGGAAGCCCTGGTGATGCCACATAGGCCTACATCAATGATCAATTATGAGCAGGAGAGTTGACAACTCCTCTTTCTTGAGGTGCATACTGGGGTGGTCCATAGATGATAAAACTATCTGAATTGTAGACTAAAGTGAACAAAATCTTGCGAGCTCATGGGCTTAGGCCACTAACAGATTATATCAAGGTTCGTAATTTCGTATCGTACCAGTGTTTCGAGTTTTGCTTCATACAATACGGTATGGGTGTACCGAGTGGTATGCCAGTGTGTACCGCTCGAGATATATATATATATAATATAATATAAATAAATATATAAATATATATAAATCAATATATATAAAAATAAAAATAATATAAAAAATAAAAAAGGTGTATGTTGCCTCGGCGATGTTGCCTCCTTTTCTTCTCCTCGTTGCATGAGATGAGGAGAAGACGTGGTCTTCTTATCTGCTTTTCGTTGAAAGCTATAGACGTTTCCGACCTTCGACGAAGAACGTGGTGAAGGCTGCCGGCATCTTCGGCCTTTGGCGAAGAATGCGGCAAAGAAGAAGCCGAGCCGCCACGTCTTTGTTACCTCCTGGATCAGGATCGTCAAGGCAGGGCGGCACCGGATCGGGAAGCGTCGAGGTTCTCCCGATTCTCCCTTTTCTTCTCCCTCTTCTTTGAGCGCCTTCTCCCTCGACGCTTCTTCTTCCCTCGTCGCAGTCAGGCTGATACCGCCCGGTAGCGAGTGGTTCGCATACCGATTTGTTGGCGGACTAGTACGTTCGAAATTAAAATCCTTGGATTATATAATGACGAGTGTGAAAAGATATAATTTCTTGTTTTACATTAAGAGTTTCGTTGCTTGGTATTGTGGTATTATCCGAGTAATACATCTGCTAGATTGCTATTTTGCAACTTGGATGTCCAAGGTTGGAGTCACAAAAACTGTTCTATTATAGAGGGTAGCATTGACACTTTTAAGTTCATTCATGAACATGCACAGACCAATAGATTGTGTAATTTTGTTGCAGAGGAGAGGCAGAAATGACACTACTTTTCTCATGTTTACTTTTCCTTAATTCTATGTACGTTTAGGTTTTATATGAAACTTATTTTCTCAGTTGTAACTTGTAAGATCATGCTCTTCATCACCCATTTTCTTACAGCATATCTTGTGACATAGGTACTTCAAGGGGCCAGAACTACTTGTAGATTTACTGGATTATGACTACTCCTTGGACATGTGGAGCCTTGGATGCATGTTTGCTGGAATGGTATATACTTGTGTACCCTCTAGTTTGAAGTTGATCTCTTTTTGGCACTTCATATTCGTTAATTAGATTAGCTATCTGGTGTTTGCTATTGTTAATTGATACATTTGCTATTTATCATGATCTTAAGTTTGTGATCTTTTACTTGGTTGCAGATATTTCGCAAGGAACCTTTCTTTTATGGACATGACAATCATGATCAGCTTGTAAAAATTGCAAAGGTAAATATAAGTTTTCAGATGTGCTAATTGTTTTTCATTGTTTTAATCTAGGTGTCACCCCTTGTTCCTTGATTCAGTTTTATTTTTATTGACATTTGTAAATGTAAAGAATCTAAATTGTGAAAGGAGTTCAGGATGATGAACTTTCATTACTCTTTTCCCTTAAATTGAGTAACTATCAGTACTGCTGCTAAATATCAGACCGATGTCATCATTTGCTTAAGCAGCTTGCACTGTCTGCTAGCATTTTGAAGCTTTATTATCTGTAAGCAATCTTGTTGTGTCAGCCACATTAAGAGATAACTATGTGGTGGTGATTCTCTCAGGTTCTTGGAACAGACGAGTTAAATGCGTACTTAAACAAAAATCGCCTAGAGCTTGATCCACAACTTGAAGCTCTTGTTGGAAGGTAGGTATATATTGTACTCTTTTTTTATTTAGGTGGGTTGAGTTAGCAATGAAACTAAAAGTGGTGTTTCAGTTAAATGATTTATGGGGAAACACACAAATTGTCTCACAAGACTTGTTAGCAATTTTGAAGACCTATAAAACGATTGAGAATATTTTTTTTTCTTGCCTTGTATATTTTGCAGGCATAGCAGGAAACCCTGGGCTCGATTCATCAATGCAGACAACCAACATCTAGTTTCTCCGGAGGTTCTTGATTAGCGCTAAAAGAATATCAGTACACGATCATTGTGTTTAAATTTTAGTTCGAGTATGATATCTTTCTATATGATATGCATGCAGGCAATAGATTTTCTTGATCGGCTTCTTCGCTATGACCACCAGGATAGGCTTACAGCGCGAGAAGCCATGGTAACATAACATGGTTCTATTTTTAAGCATTCATTAAAAATAAATCATGCAGTAAATTTTAGTGACAATTCTTTGTTCCCATAACTGATTCCTAGGGCTTCAAGGGATACGTATATATGATCTCCAGTGGGATGTATTCTTTTGTTATTTCCTCTCGAGAAATGTCACCATTGTTTGGTGATAAAAGATATCTTTCCACTGGGAGAGATGAAATATCTTTCTTTGTTTTGTCAGCGTAAAAGAAATTTTCTTTCTTTCTTTTACAGTAAGAAAAATGGGAAAACCTTTTGCGCTTTTGAGAACCCTTAGTGATCAAATCTGTTGTCACATTGTTTGGACTTTTGTATTAATTGGCTTTCTTGTTGCCGTTGGCAGGCCCACCCATATTTTCTTCAAGTAAGGGCTGCAGAGAACAGCAGGACTCGCGTCCAATAATACTTGGGGTCTTGTGTTGTCGCCAATGCTGGACTGCACGAATCATGGTAATGGTTCGAGAACAATCTCAGGCGGAGAGAGATGCAATATTGTTGGCTAATCTTTCGGGTGAATTAGCAGATATAATCGACTCCAAAATTTGGGTTTCATCGTCCTCGTAAATAGGTGTGCTTAAAGCACAGAGACCGCTGTGTGCCTTGTGTGCGTGTTCATGTATTCGATATCCAACTGCTTGTGCTTAAAGCATGTGTGTGTGTGAGAGAGAGATTAAAGCATCAAACCAGGAGATAAAACATGTTCCATATTTTGCCAGCCCGCCTTCAACCTTGCGTATCTTTCATCGAGTAGTTCTGTTCCATTTCAAAAGCATTGTTTTCTTCAGTAGACATAATATTCAATGCCTAACGAACTGGTATCATTCTTATGTAGGTGACAAAATCCTAGGATTGATTACGATGGTGTACATACTGGAGATGAGGGGTGTCATTCCACGACCAGGTTGGAATCGATCGCCTGCGTTCTTATTGTCCTAATTTAATCCGACCCACCCACTCACATTGGGTGTTGTTAGTGCAAATAACTTTTTACCGTGACCCTGGGGCGTGCGACGGAGAGTTCGGGGATCCGGGATCGTCTCGATAGGGTTCGGGCTCGTCGATGTCTCCTGCTCCAGCTGGGTCCCGAGCGGGGGGGTGAGCCGATGTCGTTAGGAACGGTACCTGCACAAAGACGGTAGCACCCTCCGACGCTCAAGTCAGCCTCGCTCTCGTAGGCCCCCGACCCTTCTTTCTCCTAATCTCAGTCGGAAAACCAATTGAAGAGTTCAGAGCGTATCTTTTTCCTCTTTTCTTCATCTTACCCCTTGGCCTTAAATATGTCGGGCGGATGGTCTGCTTTTGGTTGCGTCTGGAATGGTATACGGACCGTGACCCTGGCTTCGCAGGCCGGTGCCGTGGTCAACCCATCATGGACGCGGGGCGAGGCAGACGAGAAGTGACATCGGATGGTCAAACACGGGAGTAAATGAGCGCAGGAGGGGCGAGGACGTCATCCGGGCGTAATACACAGGATCGGGTGTCACGTCACGTTTAATACCCTATCACTACCTCCCTCAAAAAGTCACTCCTGCGGGACGGACCTCGAGGGTAGGAGATGGCGTTCGGGGAAACCCGGTTGCATACAAGTGGCCGGTTGAGACCTCGGTCGGAGCCGCTCGGGATAAGAGGTCGAGGCGTCGCTCAAGACCCAGAATACCAATGGTCGAGGCCCGCTCGAGACCATGTAACCGAACCGCTGTTTGGGATGGGGGTCGAGGCACCGCTCAAGACCCAGAATACTAATGGTCGAGACCCGCTCGAGACCATGTAACCGAACCACTGTTCGGGATGGGGGTCGAGGCGTCGCTCAAGACCTGGGGACACCAATGGTCGAGGCCTGCTCGAGACAATGTAACCGAACCGCCGTTCGGGATGAGGGGTCGAGGCGTCACTCAAGACCCAGAATACCTATGGTCGAGGCCCGCTCGAGACCATGTAACCAAACCACTGTTTGGGATGGGGGTCGAGGCGCCGCTCAAGACCCAGAATACCAATGGTCGAGGCCCGCTCAAGACCATGAAACCGAACCGCTGTTTGGGATGAGGGGTCGAGGCGCCGCTCGAGACCCGGAATACCAATGGTCGAGGCCCGCTCAAGACCATGTAATCGAACCGCCGTTCGGGATGAGGGTTGAGGCCCGCTCAAGACCTAGAATACCAATGGTCGAGGCCCGCTTAAGACCATGTAACCGAACCGCTGTTCGGGATGAGGGGTCGAGGTGCCGCTCGAGACTCGGAATACCAATGGTCGAGGCCCGCTCAAGACCATGTAACCGAATCGCCGTTCGAGATGAGGGTCGAGGCCCGCTAAAGACCCAGAATACCAATGGTCGAGGCCCGCTCAAGACCATGTAACCGAACCGCCGTTCGGGATGAGGGTCAAGGCCTGCTCAAGACCCAGAATACCAATGGTCGAGGCCCGCTCAAGACCATGTAACCGAACCGTCGTTCGGGATGAGGGTCGAGGCCCGCTCAAGACCCAGAATACCAATGGTCGAGGCCCGCTCAAGACCATGTAAATCAACCATCGCTTCGGGATAAGGGTCGAGGCGCCAAGACCTGCATACCAATGGTCGAGGCCCGCTCGAGACCATGTAACCGAACCACTGTTCGGGATGGGGGTCGAGGCGCCGCTCAAGACCCATAATACCAATGGTCGAGGCTCGCTCGAGACCATGTAACCGAATCGCCGTTCGGGATGAGGGTCGAGGCCCGCTCAAGACCCAGAATACCAATGGTCGAGGCCCGCTCGAGACCATGTAACCGAACCACCGTTCGGGATGAGGGGTCGAGGCGCCGCTCAAGACCCAGAATACCAATGGTCGAGGCCCGCTCGAGACCATGTAACCGAACCACTGTTCGGGATGGGGGTCGAGGCGCCACTCAAGACCCAGTATACCAACGGTCGAGGCCGTTTCGAAAACCGTTCGCGCAAGTGCGGTTGCGGGAATCGAGAGGTCGATGACGTGCAGGGCAAGTTACCCGCCTGGGTGATGGACACGTCACGTCCTTATTAATATCGCGTCGGCGTTTGGACTGCCCGATGCGATGCCGTTGGGTGGTACGTGCAGTGACATGCTGCCGCCCACCTCGGGAGGCGAAAGGGCGAGGTCTTTCTTTCTTTAAATAGCGCGCGTCGCGACACTCCACTACTTTTCATCAGCGGAGTTTTTCTGTCTCGAGTCCTGCCGTTTTCTTCCTCCAAGCTTTCTTCCTTGGCCTTGGTGTCTCTTGCCGTCCTCCAGTCGATCCCATCCGCTGTAGGTCAGTGCAAAATGGCTCTTTCTTCCACCTCTTCCTCCTCTACTTCTTCCTCTTCCTCCCCTTCCGTCACCACTCGGGTTATTGCCTCCCCACCATCTCCACCTTCCAACCGTTCCTCAGATGGAGAAGCGGCGCGTGCGCTATAGGCCATAATGTAGCCGCACGACCAAGATTCCACCTTGGATGAGTCTTCCGTAGGAATCCTCCGGAGGTGCTACAGCATCCCGGAGGAATACATCCTTGCGGCTCCCGAAGCGGGGCAGCGAGCCTTCGATCCGATTCCCAAGGGCTTTGCCCTGACTCTCGACGCCCTGGAAGCCGGCCTGCGTCTCCCCCTACATCCTATCATTGTGTTCTGCATATCTCTGTGGCGGATCTCGCCGTCACAAATAACACCCAACTCTTGGCGATATTTGGTGGCCTTCCTGGGGGAATGCCACTACGCCAATATCACCCTGACCCGCGACCTTTTCCTCTTGTGTTTCCGCCTCTTTAAGGGATCGGGGGGATATTTCCTCGCTGCCCGGGCGGGGTTCCGGGTTAGCGGTGCCCTTACCAATAACAAGGGGTGGAAGAGACACTTCTTCTTCGTCCGGCGCGAGAAAGACTGGGGTTTCGGGGTTCGGTGGTCCTCAAGGACCATTGATAACACAGCCCCTAAGCTCAACGTCGAGGAGCATACATTCCTTGAGAAGCTGAGGGTAATCCTTCCCTCCTCGTAAGCCATCTGCAACATGTCGGAGCAATGGCTTGTGGAAGCGGGGCTTAGCCCGCGCTCTCGGGGTAGGTCATCGTCGTTCAACGCTTTTTGGGGTTATGGCCATTTTCTCATTCTGACTGGTTTTTTATTTCTCGCAGAAATGGTGAACCTCCAGTCATTCCATGGCGTGGGGGCTTCGGTGAGCTTGTCCCCAGCAACGGCGCTAACGGTGGCCAAACGGGTAGAGGAAAATCGTCCACAGGCGGCCGAGGGAGAGCGGCCGAAGAAAAAGCCGAAGGTCACGGGTAGTTCGAATCCCGAGGCACCGGCAACTCATCCCGAAGGGTCGACCGAGGAACTGACCAACCGACCGGGAGCGCCCGACTCGACGGTGGGGGCCGGGCCGAGTCAGGGGACGACCGGGAAGAGCCTTCGCCCTCCGGCGGTGAGGGAATTATGCCGGATCTCCCCGGGCAAAGGGGAGCCCTTCTTCGCCCGCGTAATGGGTGAGGTCCCCCCAGGGGCGACGAGCGACCCTCTGGTCGCCCGCTGGGGCGGCCTGTCCCGAGGGGACAAAGTGTGGACTGGGGGGGAACCCTCGGCTTCCTACCTTCGGGAGGCGCTCCATCCTGACGTTGCTCGGGACGTGTACACGCTCCCCTCGGAGGTACTCATTGCCAAGTCAGCCAAATCGGCGATGTGGGTAGGTATCCTCTCGGCCATACCTTTTTTGTTTTCTTTTTCCGTCGTTGTCTCACTGTGCTCTTTTTATAGAATCTCCACTATACCACCGCCTTGATCGACCGAGCACGTGACGCCGGTCGGATCATAGGCGGACTCTGCGAGCGTAACTCCGAATTGCGCCGCGCCAGAGGAAGTCCGCGCGGCTCGCCCGAGGCGCCGCGCCGCCGAAACGGCGCCGACATGGACGCCGAGGTTGCTCGCCGACCGGCCGAGCTCGAGGCCGCGTCGCACTCAAAGGCTAGCTCGTAAACCGCGGACGGAGAGGCTGGAGAACCGTCTCCGCAAGAACGAGGCCTCCGATCTGGCCGCGAAGCTGGCTTCCAAGGAGGCCGAGGCAGCAGCTTCTCGGGAGGCACTTGCGGCGGAAGAACGCCGCCGACCAGAGAGGGATCGGGAGGCCATTGAACATTACAAGAAGTCAGAGGGCTTTCTCCTCGGCTTGGACCGGACGAGCAAGGTGTCCTACGAGTATGGATACAAGGTCACCTTAGCGCGATTTCGAGCGTGCCCTCCGGGTTCCATGGTCGAGGAGGATCCCTTCACCTCCCGTCCCGAAGATCAGGGGGCGAACATGCCCGACGAAGTCCCTTTCGATGACAGCCTACCGGGGGCCGACTCTTGAGGGACTCCTTGTTCTTTTTTGGAGGGCCTTTCCTCACCCTTTTTGGGTTATGTATCTCCATTTTCCCTCTCTAGGGACTCATTTTGTATTTCAGAACTTGGTTAATACAATTCCGATTTTCGTAAGTCAACTTCAATAATCCGAATCCCATGCTAACCTTTCTGCTTGGTCCTTGCATTCGTTATAAAAACTTTAAACAAAATATTTCTTGAGGTTCTGGATGTTCCAGGTCCTCGGCACTTGCTGTCCCGACATTGTTGCGAGTCGGAACGTGCCCGGTCGGACGACCTTAGTGACGCGGTAGGGACCTTCCCATTTAGGTGCAAGTTTGCCCCTCAAGCGGGCGGGGTCACTTACCTCCGCCTTGCGCAGTACCAGATCTCCCATCCCGAGAGGTCGAGGGCGTACCCTTCTGTTATAGTTTCTGGCGACACTTCGGTTGTAGGCTAACATTTTTAGGTGCGCGTCGGCCCTGCGCTCTTCGAGCAGGTCCAGACCAGCCCGAACTCCCTGGGTTGATGTTGACTCCTCATAGTTTTCTACCCGGGGGGTTGGAATGACCAGCTCGGCTGGCAGAACCGCCTCCACATCGAACGCCAGGCTGTATGGTGACTCGCCCGAGGCCGTTTTTGGGGTTGTCCGCAAAGACCATAGGATATTCGGTAGCTCGTCGACCCAGCTTGACCGGGCTCCCAGAGTTCTTTTCCTAAGCCCCTCAAGGATAGATCGGTTGGTTACCTCGGTGAGCCCGTTGGTCCGAGGGGTGGGCCACGAATCGAACCTCACCAATCCGATAATTCGCGAGAATTCCTAAACCGAAGCTGAAAATCGGGTGCCATTGCTCGGTGATGATAACGCTGGGAAGGCCGAATCGGTCACTATATTTTTCCATACGAATCGCTCACGGCCCGATCGATATAGCCGCCGCCTTCGGCCACCCACTTGGTGAAATAATCAACTCCACGATGAGGTATCTTCCGCCGGACGGGGAATGGTCCCAAAAGGTCCATTCCCCATTGCGCGAAGGGCCAAGCGCAATCCATGGAGGTGAGTGGGACCGCGGGATGCGGCGGGGCTCAGGCTTGGCGCTGGCACGCGTCGCACCGTCGCACAAAGGCCCTAGCGTCTCGATGCAATGTGGGCCAGTAATAGCCTTGACGTAGTATCTTGAAGGCTAAAGTCCGGCCACCCATATGCTCCCCGCAGGTCCCGCCGTGGACCTCGGCGAGGATTATTTTCGCCTCGTCGGGATCCAAGCATCGTAACAGGGGATGAGAAAATGACCTTCTGTAGAGCCGGTCGCCAATTTCGCAGTACCACGCCTGGGTTCGGCGGAGCCGCCGTGCCTTGATGTCATCCTCAGGTAGGATGCCCTCGCGCTTGTATCTCTGCATCTCCTGTATCCACGTGAGTGGAGATGTCGGGACTCCGAGGTCCCCTATCCCCGTGGTGGCCACCGATCGGTGTGTGAGCTCCTCGACCTCGGGATGTTCCTTGGGTTCGGCTCTCGAGACTAACTTTGCGAGCTGGTCCGCCCGCTCGTTCTGGGACCTGGGCACTCTAGATAAAGTGAAACAAGAAAAGTTATAGGTCTAGGTTTTTACCTCGGTTAGGTATTTTGACATGGTCGGGTCCCGCGCCCGATATTCTCCTCCGACTTGTTCGGCAACCAGTTGGGAGTCCGTGAGAACATGGACTGCTCTCAGTTGCATCTCGGCTGCCAACGGGTATTCCCATATGTCGCTGGCGAATGGGGACTCCCAGTGGGGCTCCTCCCTCTGCTCCTCTTTTGACTTCCAGACGTCCCTTTGCACCTCATCCAGGCGCTGGGAAATAGAGCGAAGCTGGGCTCGGAGTAAATCCGTCGAATCCGAGGATATCGCCTCGCTCGTGATTTCCTGCCGAACCCGGCTCCGTTTAGGACCTGGGACGCAGGAAGACGGTGCGTGGGGCGCCTCATGAGTCCGAGGGAGGGTCCGGGTTCTTCCGTGGCTCGCCTCCTGTTCCTCGAGGCAGATGAGGGACGACGACTGACGGGCGCTGAGAGCTCTGACTGTTGGGATAGGTCTGGAAGGCCTCCGCAGTGATCGGGAGGGAGCGAAGAAACCCGCCCCGGCGGGTGGAGTCCAGTGGTCGTTGAATAAACTCCAGAGCGCTCGAGGTCGTGGCGGATCGCCCCTCCGTGGTCTGGAGGTAAAGGGGGCTTCCGCTGGGGTGCCCCCCGGGTGCGGCCTTTCGTCCATGTGTCGTTCGGGGCGCAGCAGGTAACCTTTCGACAGGGGCCCTCCTTCTAGTGCCAATCTGTTAGTACAAACAACTTTTTACTGTGACCCTGGGGCGTGCGGCGGAGAGTCCGGGGATCCGGGGTCGTCTCGGTAGGGTTCGGGCTCGTCGATATCTCTTGCTCCAGCTGGGTCCCGAGCGGGGGGGTGAGCCGATGTCGCTGGGAACGGTACTTGCACAAAGGCGGGTCGGAGGGTGCTCCGCTCAACCCCTCCGACGCTCAAGTCCGTCTCGCTCTCGTAGGCCCCCGACCCTTCTTTCTCCTAATCCCAGCCGGAAAACCAATTGAAGAGTTCAGAGCGTACCTTTTTCCTCTTTTCTTCACCTTACCCCTTTGTCACGGACTTAGCTGGTTTTGCCTAAGCCGTGCGGCACCAATGCGTATCACCGTAAAGGTCAGCCTCCCCGAAATCTCCCAGAATCCCTTAGGACCTACGGAAGAGAGAACGGGACAGAGAAAGCGCTTCACACGGGATCCACAAGCCACTCTTTTAGCAAACACTTTATAGCCAATGCACATTCCAACCATGGATATTACAAGCTCAGAACAGTTGCACAACAAAGGTATAAAATTGGTCCACTACAGACCGAATTCTAGTACAAGTATGTCACTCGACGCAAGCTTTATGTACAAGCCTACAATGGCTTACAAACTCGCTCAAATGGGGCATTTTGCCTTTGGCAAGCCCTTTACAAGTTTTACAAGTGACAACCAACCAAAAGGGACACGGACATGCATAAGCATTACATCGAACAAGCCGTTTACAATTTTGTCCGTGACATTCTCCCCCACTTATTCCTTTGACGTCTCGTCCGGGCTTTGCCGACGCCGCAACTTCTTTTCTTTGTTGGATCTTCGATCTTCCGCTCCCGCGCAATGCGCCCTTGGCTCCCAATTGCTCTCCACTTGTTGTTGTTGAGTCGCCAAACTTTAATCCGCCATGCCGCTTCAACTCGCCAATAACTCGACTCGTGGGGTCGGGCGGTTGTGCCGATCCCCGAGTCTTACGGATTCATCTGATGAAGGGAAAATACCATCTTTGATATGCGCCAATCTTCAAATTCTTCTTATCTCTGAATCGATAGATGCTTGTTGAGCTTTAACGAGCATCGCCTCACAACCTTTAAAGTTTTCAGGTCCTTCCTCCGTAAAATTTGCCCATCAAAACTTCTTCCACTTTGTTGTGTTGCCCAAATAGGCTCGCATCACTTCCGCTTCCGACTGGCATACAGTTGGGAAATGAAGTGCATACCTACTCAAGAGCAATCGATCACCGGTGAGGACTTGACAATCGTTATCTTCCTTTAGTCACTTCAAGGGTCTTCAAATTTGTGCAGAGCTCCTCCGCCAGATAACTAAGAGAGTCAGTACTGATTCCGCCCATTCTCTTGAGAGTTGAGAAGGCAAAGGTTACTTGACTTCGCCCGCCTCCTCGAGGTTGTACTTCATGCATCAAGTCGGGTTACTAGACTTCGCCGCCTTAGCTCACACTTCCAAGCACTTGAAGTGTTTGCAATCCTTGCACCGAGTCACCTACTATGATTCGCCTTCTCATTGCCCTTGAACTGGAATGCAAGAAGTTATCACTCCAACTTGGAGTAAGTCTCCGATAGATCCGTCGCTTTGGGATTATACCGCTTTCTCCATCATTTCGCCGCCGACTTCTCCGAGTAGCAAAGGTACAAGATCGCTGCATCGCTCGCCCGATCCTTGGTCATGCACTCTTGCATCAACCCAAGACCTTCACTCACGGCCATCTTGATGGAAAGTCTATTGACACCGGTCGCTTCGCTTCTTCAGCCCATATCACTGTGGAGCCTTCTCCCCATTCTCCCTCTCCACGGCTCCTATCACGACCAAGTGCTCCATCTGAGCTACAAGTTGATGACTCCCATGGCACTGCTCCCATGTTATCGACATCTACATCACTTCTGTTTCGCATCTACATCCCTTCTTCAGATATGGCGACGGTGGCCACCGCCATTCATGTTACAGGCTTGCACCATTTCTGTTCTCCTTGGCTTCATTGGTTGCAATGTTCGCTTACTCGGCCTTGTCCACCGACTTGCCGGGCTCCCTTGCGAATGTGAGCTCTGCCGCCTACTCTTCACCGCCCGATCATACTGCATGATCCACCCACATGGACTCCCCGGTACTTGCATCCAACTTCTTCCTCGATAGGGCACAGCCCCATAAGTCGATGTCCAAGGCTTCCATTCAATGCAACATTCTGCACGCACGAAGACCCGCCTGCATGTACCATGGCATTCACCGCTTGAATCCATAGCTCTTCTTGCCATCGTGTTGTTCACCGACTTGAGCTCCTAGTCGCGCCTCCCGATCATACTGCATGATCTAGTCCCCATGGGACTCATTGTGTGTGTCGACTTGCCACTAACCATTCCACCATGATCCACGCATCATGTCATCGCCGATGACATCTCCTGCATTCTCGATCCCCGTGGTATGAACTCGAATGCGATATTCTCCATGTGTGGACTCCGCTAACACATCGCAAGGCCTTCGCCACTTCGAATATGTTCACTCTTTGGCAATCGACCTGGCCCACCCACTCGGTCACACTTGACGGCCTAGCTCTAGGATACCCATCGACTAGCAGCTCCTTTGAAGTCCCCTCGACTTCACTAAAATAGGTGCACCATTGTTCTGATCCTCGGGACCGCCCCTACTAGCACAATCACGCGCACCGCTTCTCATGGCAACTTGAATAGCTACACTATGGCATATTCTTCAAGAGTATCCGCCGCTGCATCCTCTTGCCCCGTGTCAAGGCCTATTGACACCAACTTTGCTCTCAAAGAAATCGCCGCTTAGAATCTCCCAAATGCTTCATCGAGATAAGGTGCATGTGCCTCAAAGCTCCTTTGTCTTTGGCACCATGCAAGATGAGTCGGCTCCATCCGAATATGAAACCCATGGAACGACATGATCCGATTCCCGCCATCGCAAGAGTCCATGTCCTCGACTGCTCTAAGGAAAGCTCCAAGCCTCCGCTCCATCGTTCTATCTTCTTCGCCAACTCTCTTCATGCGGTTTGGGTACATCAACAAGTTACCCCAAGTTGTTCCGCTTCGATTTGCATTGAGTTAATGGTGGCCCTCACGCCCACTATTTGACAGGTCAGCCTTATGTTGAGTCTAATCTCCCTATCAGCCCTAAGTGTACCTTCACTTTGTATTGCCCGGTTGCTCCCCACTTGATCTCGCTATGCGTCGACCAACGCATCACCACTGGCGAGATCATGCAATGACTCCTTACCACTCACTCGATCCATCGAGCTTCGACTTGAGGTACTCCTCAACTAATGCGGTTCATTGCACAAGATTATCCCTCTTGAATATTTGTCCCGTTGGAGCAACTTCGCTCTTCGCCTCATTCCCTTTGGAAGTTTTGGAGACCACCATCCCCTTGGACTACTTCGTCTCACGAACAACCGCGGCTCAATTCTCGCCTTTGCAAATGCACTTGCTAGATTGTGACATTTCACCAATACACCGTGACCGCACTCTCCGGGTCTAGCAACATGCCGAACTCGCTGCACACTTCACCTTCTCACGAAAGTATCCTGCACATCCCGAAGAGAAAGTTTTAATGCCCCATGGCGCCGACCTTCGGCCCCCTTGGGATGGTCGCGAACAATCCACCGTCCACATGCATGGCCTTGCATGAGTATCGAATTCCTCGAGTTAACAACTCTTTCGATCGCTGAACAGCCCCCTCCACCTTGCACGGTCTCATCCTTTGCCAAGCACTCTGCTTGCCTCGAGCACTGACAAGTCTGGTGTTAACGCCGAGCCACCGCCGAACTCACCATCCCGACCTTTGTGCGCTCCGCACCTCTTAGCTTGTTGTACTTCGTGGTGCCTCGCCAGGTCCCCACGCTTGCATGCTAAGTGTTTGTAAGTGGGCTTGTCCCGCCTCGATACCATCCACACGGACTTAGCTGGTTTTGGTTTGCCGCGGCGCACCAATGCGTATCACCGCAAAGGTCACCTCCCAAATCTCCTAGAATCCCTTTAGACCTACTAAGAGAGAACGGACAGAAAGCGCTTCACACGGATCCACAAGCCACTCTTTTAGCAAACACTTTATAGCCAACCATGCATATTACAAGCTCAGAACAGTTGCACAACAAAGGTATAAAATTGGTCCACTACAGACCGAATTCTAGTACAAGTATGTCACTCGACGCAAGCTTTATGTACAAGCCTACAATGGCTTACAAACTCGCTCAAATGGGACATTTTGCCTTTGACAAGCCCTTTACAAGTTTTACAAGTGACAACCAACCAAAAGGGACACGGACATGCATAAGCATTACATCGAACAAGCCGTTTACAATTTTGTCCGTGACACCTTGGCCTTAAATATGTCGGGCGGATGACCTGCTTCTGGTTGCGTCTGGGGATGGTATACGAACCGTGACCCTGGCTTCGCAGGCCGGTGCCGTGGTCAACCCATCATGGACGCGAGGCGAAGCAGACGAGAAGTGACGTCGGATGGTCAAACACGAGAGTAAATGAGCGCAGAAGGGACGAGAACATCGTTCGGGCATAATATGTCGGGCGGATGACCTGCTTCTGGTTGCGTCTGGGGATGGTATACGAACCATGACCCTGGCTTCGCAGGCCGGTGCCGTGGTCAACCCATCATGGACGCGCGGCGAAGCAGACGAGAAGTGACGTCGGATGGTCAAACACGAGAGTAAATGAGCGCAGAAGGGACGAGAACATCGTTCAGGCATAATACATAGGATCGAGTCGAGTGTCATGTTACATTTAATAACCTATCATATGTAAAACAGATTCGGTACCTCTTTTTTATGGTGTGAAAGGTGTTACCGGAAGCCTCTCCGTTACTTCTCGGTCTGATCTCAGCTTCACCAAAACAGCAAGTCACTGACCAAAGACCACACAATCTAGAAGAACCATTCCAACTAACACGGTTGAACTCTCTCCACCGTCTGATTCATCAAATATAAAAGAAACCATCACCCGCAGCCCTACCTGCTCGGTGATTCGGTTGTTCGTGGGGCCGTCCTTGCCCCCCGCTCACAATGCACGCCGATCGGTAAGAGACAAAAACAAGGGGAAAAAACCCTTTTCGTACGTGAAGGGGATGAAGCGGAAGATGTCCGTCCCAACGGTCCAATTTCTATTTCTTCGTCTCATTTCCATTGCGTGACCGAACCGAGGCGGCGGCTTCGCCCTCCCACATAGGTGTGGCCGCGTTGATCCATTCAGCGAAGCGAGTTCGAAGAAGAAGGTATAGTTCCTCTCGACGCACTCCACCCTCCGGATCTCCTTCCATTTGCGCGTTCGCAGCCCTCCTTTGACGTGTTCGGCGCCTGCCGGATCGAAATCTTACCATCCTTTTAACCGCCACCGCCACCACCTCTACCTCCTCCTACTTCCGTTTCCTTCCATCGTTTCGGTTCTTGGAATTGTCCCCCTAGCGGACATCCGAGGTATGCCGCTTTCCTCGACGTTCTTGCCATTTAGTTACCTTTCCTTTCTCTTTTGGTTGGTGAATTACGGTTCTTGATTGAAAATGCTATGCTTTGGTTGCTGCGGATTTTTGGGGCCTTCAATCGTTTTCCCCCGTAATCGTGAAGTATTTTCAAGTACTTGCTGGTGTTCAGGGTTGTACCCCTCCGGTGAGAGCTTGCTAGTCTAATCTATAGCTTACGGTAAGGTTTTTTGCAGGTATTCCATACTTGAGATTTAGGGTTTCCTTTCCAATACCTTGAACCCTCCAAATTGATGTCCCATTTGTTCGATGTACTGTTGCAGTAACAGTGTTGGATGTGGCCTACTATAATTTAGCTTGTTTTAATTGCTTTACTGCTTGCTGTTCTCCGTCTTCTTTGTTTATATTTGCTTCTTCAACTATGTTGCCTTGTCTTACCTTGTCGATGATAAAATTCATCTTCACCCTCACCTTCATGTTTATCGCGTTTGTTTGGTGATTATGTTTTCCCATCTGCATCCTCGTGTTTTTGTTTCTTGTATCCTTGTTCATGGTCCGACGGCAAAAGTAATTAATTTCTTTAGTGACAGGTTCCATTGTCGAGCTTGTGATACTGCTACTGTCGATATCTCTGTCATCTTCAATCAGTTACCGATTTCACATCAACATGAGCACGCGGAAGACTCCTCTATCAGGCAGTCAGCAGCAACATGCCAAACCTGAATTTTCTGGCTC
Organism: Musa troglodytarum; assembly: GCA_023547065.1. Lineage (NCBI taxonomy): Eukaryota > Viridiplantae > Streptophyta > Magnoliopsida > Zingiberales > Musaceae > Musa > Musa troglodytarum. The sequence continues at coordinate 1,374,212 of CP097507.1, read as the reverse complement.
CAACCCTTTTGATTCCGTTCCTGACTCCGATCGGTTTGGTGATGGCAAAGACAAAGGAAGAGGGGCAACTTCCCCACAAGTCCTGTATTCGGGATTTTCTACTGCAAAAGCCAGATACAAGAATGATTTTCGTGATTCAGGGGGTATTGAGAACCAATCCGTGGAGGAACTGCAAAACTATTCTGCATACAAGGCTGAGGAGACTACCGATAAGCTGAATGGCTGCCTTAAAATTGCTGAAGAAATTAGAGAAGGAGCTTCAAATACTCTTGTCACCTTGCATCAACAAGGTGAACAAATTACTAGGACTCATCAAGCTGTTGCAGACATCGAGCCGGACCTTAGTAGGGTATGCTTCCTTTTGCCAAATTAGTGAACATTTTTTTTTGTTTAAGCATGGTAGTTTTGCGGAAAACATTGGAGAATTTTTAGGAACAAATCATTTGGTATTTGCTTGTCAGATTACTTGTCTTTAGGTATCCTAATCTTCACCTAATCTTCACTTTTAAGCTCTTTGATGCAGAATTCACTTTACTAAAAGCTAATGAAATCATGCCCAAGTTAAGTTAATATCCCTGGGTGAGCCATTTTTGTGGAAAGTTAGTGAAAGGTACTTGTGCCCATTTAGGGCCCATAAGGAGAGGTCACCTCATGGAAGTTCTTGTATCGGAACTATAATTCTTCATCCTTACAACTCAAGTTAAATTACCCTGGCGGCCTGCTATATGAACTGGGCTTAGCTTAAGGCTTTAATTAACTAGGTATAGAAAGTAAAACTTTATCTTCATTTTTATCATGGGTCGCAGTTTTCGTCCAAACTGAGTACCTGATTTCACTAAGGCACTGCTTGCTAAAGCACTCAAAAGAAAGCTGATTTGAAGAAATCTAATACGAGTACATCAGAAAATTAGGTGTAATGGTTATGTTCTATCAGCGGATGTCCTTTCTGATTAATCTGTACGTGTTCATTCAGGGTGAAAAGCTTTTGGGAAGTCTCGGTGGATTGTTTTCCAAGAAATGGAAGCCAAAGAAAACACACAAAATAAAGGGACCTCTTTTGATTAAAGGTAAGTTAAAATAATTTGCGGGACATTTTTCTTTTTATTTAAATTCTGATCTCATTTCTTATTGATATGTTGATAGATGATTCTTTCGAAAGGAGTAGGCACCTGGAGCAAAGGCAGAGGTTGGGATTGGCAGCTCCTCCTCTGCCGCGGTCGGAACCTCGACATTTTTCTGAACCGGCATCTGCCCTCCAGAAAGTCGAGGTGCTTGATGATACTAATCTCTTAGAACTTAAACAGTCTATTTTGTTTAACAGCAACTTAATTTCTCTATTTTACTGGCTACCGCAACAGATTGAGAAGGCAAAGCAAGACGATGCCCTTTCTGATCTGAGCAATTTGTTAGGGGAGCTGAAAAATATGGCTATCGACATGGGTGCTGAGTTTGAGAAGTAAGTTGTGACCTTTTCTATCCACGAATATTTCTGAAATATGACATCTTCCAAGGCCTTGAAATTTCTATAAGTTGTATCTGCTGTGCTAGGCCTTCACATGTTATCAAAACTATCATCATCAAGACAATTCCAACCCCAATGACATGGAACCTTCTCCCCTCTTGTAGGGCATTAGCTGGTAATAGAGTAGTTCACGCAAAAAAGCAAACCGTATCACAGTTGAATACTTCTTTGATCATTCTCCTTTCAAATGGAAATATCAACGACTACAAAAGACATTTATGTTTCCTTCTGAAATTTGTAAGTTTGATGCATGCAGAGACCTTGACAGAAGTAATTGTCGATTCTTGTTTGTGGTATTTTAACCTTTTTTCTTCGTATACTCATCTCATATGACCTATAAATTAGTTGCATTAGCTGGTAATAGAGTAATTCATGCAAAAAGCAAAACATATTTCAAATATGGCATTGTGCAAACACAGCTGAATACTTCTTTGATCTGTCTCCTTTCAAATGGAAATATCAGCGTCTACAAGAAACATTTTATGTTTCCTTCTGAAATTTGTAAGTTTGATGCATGCAGAGACCTCGACAGAAGTAATTGTCGATTCTTGTTTGTGGTGTTTTAACCTTTTTTCTTTTCATACTTACCTCATATGACCTGTAAATTAGTTGCCTTCCAAGTACGTCCATGAATGGAGTATATATGCGTCTCACGGAAGATGCCTATTGTTTGTGATGGCCACAAAACCTATCTATTTTCTGTTTTTAAAGAATCATACAGATCAAATAATTCATATCAAATTTAAGTTTCGCGTTCTGAGTTCTTTACAAAAATAAAGAGTTACGTGGATGATAGCATTATCAACACTACATTCTTCTTTTTTTTTCTGGGTAATTGCAGGCAGAACGTGGCTTTGGACCGGACGCAGGATGACGTGGATGAGATGAACACCAGAGTTCGTGGAGCAAACCTTCGTGGCCGTCACCTGCTCAGAAAATAGATCTTATTTTTTACCAAACAATTTGGAATGAACCATCGGGTTTGAATGGGCAATACCTGTTTTACTGAAACATTTATGCTACTGTATTATAAATCTGAGGTGCTCAGATGCACCAGTAAATTCCTTTTTTGTTTTTTATATATGTATTATTGAATGCACAAGAGGATACACATTATTTCTATTACAGAGGATTTTTTTTTCTTGTTTGTTGTGCAAATACTATGTGCTGAATCATAAACAAAAGTTTGATATATTAGATCGCACAAATCAGATTGTGGTGAATTTTCATCCTTTAATTCTAAGACTTTACTATCATTTGTCAAAATATTTACCAGTCAACTTATCATCAATTTTATCCAAAAAAGCATGCTAATTTTTAGATCACAAGTGGGAGATACTAAATTGACTTGAACAGATAGATGAACAAGATAAACAGAATAATTTTTTATCTTGGTGTATGTAATTATAATTTTTTAAATATTATATATTAAATTTATAAATTTATAATTCAGTCGTTTGATTTCCTAGTATTACTAGTAAATTATATATATATATATATGTATACATATACATATATATGTATGTATATATGTATATATATATGTATACATATATATGTATGTATGTATATATATGTATATATATACATATATATACATACATACATATATATGTATACATATATATATATATGTATATGTATATACATATGTATACATATATATACATACATATATATATACATATATATATATATATATATATATATATGTATACATACATATTGTTATGGTAAACAACTTTTCGCCGTGGTCTCGGGGCCGTCGCGGCTGGGTTCGGGTCCGAATGCGCAGGGGTCGCCTCATCGATCTCCGGCAAGGCCGACGTTGCCTGGGAGAAGCCGATCATCCGCTCGGCCATTGCCTTCATCCGTGGCGCCAGCATGCTTGCCTCGGTTCACGCACTGGTCGGGTAGAGGGTTTCGCACCCTCCGACGATCAAGTCCGGTTTCGGATGAGAGTGAGTAGAGTGTTTAATAGAGAGAGAGAGGTAGAGAGAGAGATCCTTTGGCTGTCGATGTCTCGAGGTCAATGCTGCTCCTCTCTGCGATGGGAACTCAGTTCTGCCATGCAGCGATAGGAGCTCTGCTGCTGCCATGTAGTGAGGGAGAGAGTGGCTGCTGCCATGCAGCGAGGGAGCTCTGCTGCTGCCATGCAGTGAGGGAGAGAGTGGCTAAGAGGGTCCCCCCTCCTTTTCTCCTTCTCAATCTGTCCTCCCCCGTTCCTCCTTCTGTGGCTTAAATATGTCGGGCGGTTGGCGTGTTTCTGGTTGCGTCTGAGGGTGGTGCACGGGCCTGGCTCCGCAGGCTGATGCCGTGGTTGACTCTCGCACGGGCTTGGGGCAAGGCAGAGGAGAAATGACGTCTGGCAGTCAGTCTTGGGAGTAAATGAGCGCAGGAGGGGCGATGATGTCATCCGGGCGTACATCGAGGACCGTGTCGCCACATTTAATACCCTATCACTACCCCCTCAAAAGCCACTCGCGGACGGGCCTTGAGGGTAGGGGCGTGTTCGAAAACTCGTTGCACGAAGCGCCTACCGAGACCTCGGTTGGAGGCTCTGCTTGTTGTGATATAATTGACTGCATCGCTGGGCGGGATAAGGGGTCGAGCCGCCGCTCAAGACCCAGAATACCGGTGGTCGAGCCGCCAAGACCATGTAATGTATCACCCATGGTCGAGGCCCGCCGAGACCATGTTACCGAACCACCGCTCGATAAAGGGTCGAGGCTCACCAAGACCAAAACCAATGGTCGAGGCCCGCCAAGACCATGGCAACCACCGCTTCGGGATAAGTCGAGTCGCGCCAAGACCCGAAAACCAATGGTCGAGGCCTCTCAAGACCATGTAACCAAACCGCCGCTCGATAAGAGTTAGGCCGCCAAGACCGAAAACCAATGGTCGAGCCGCCGCTCATGACCATGAAATCCGATGGTCGAGACCAGCTCGAGACCATGGATACCGAACCGCCGACCGACATAAGGGGTCGAGCCACCGCTCAAGACCCGTAGATATGGTCGAGCCGCCACTCCAAGACCATGGATACCTAACCGCTGCGTTCGATAAGGGGTCGAGCCGCCGCCAAGACCTGATGGTGGCCGTCGCTCGCGACGCCATGAAATCCGATGGTCGAGACCTGCTCGAGACCATGGATACCGAACCGCTGTTCGGGATAAGGGGTCGAGCCGCCGCTCATGACCATGAAATCCGATGGCCGAGACCTACTCGAGACCATGGATACCGAACCGCCAACCGGGATAAGGGGTCGAGCCGCCGCTCATGACCATGAAATCCGATGGCCGAGACCTACTCGAGACCATGGATACCGAACCGCCAACCGGGATAAGGGGTCGAGCCGCCGCTCAAGACCTGTAAATTGGCGGTCGAGCCGCCACTCAAGACCATGGATACCGAATCGCCGTCGATAAGGGGTCGAGCCGCCAAGACCCAGAAAACCGATGGTCGAGCCGCTATGACCATGAAATGGCGGTTTGAGACCTACTCGAGACCATGGATACCGAACCGCCAACCGGGATAAGGGGTCGAGCCGCCGCTCAAGACCCAGAAAACCGATGATCGAGCCGTTGCTCAAGATCATGAGAACCGAACCGTCGTTCGGGATAAGGGGTCGAGCCGCCGCTCAAGACCCAGAAAACCAATGGTCGAGGCCCGCTCAAGACCATGTAACCGAACCGTCGTTCGGGATAAGGGGTCGAGCCGCCGCTCATGACCCAGAAAAACGATGGTCGAGCCGTCGCTCAAGACCATGAAAACCGAACCGCCATTCGGGATGAGGGGTCGAGCCGCCGCTCAAGACCCAGAAGACCTGTGAGCTTCTCGTTCTAACACAGATCTGGTAGCACGAGAAGATCGATTCAGCTCATTGCTGCGCAATTTTTGCGATGCACCGGCCCCTGCCGCAACAATGGCTTATGTATGAGGGAGGTCGGCTCGTGGGGAGCTTCTCACGAGCGCACCGCTCGGCTGTGTCCACCGTGAGATTATCGAGCGATGGTGGCATCTCGCGACAACAAGTTGGAGTGCCCAGCCTTTCGCGGTGGCCCGATTGCCGATCCGCTGCGATATTTTCCTTGAGGTCATTACTCGAGAGGTCCATGAGGATTGCTGCATGGCTTGCTCAACCTGGGGAAGTCCGTAAGATATTGCAGAGTAACAACAATCGAAGCATCGCCTCGCTGGCCGAGCGCATGGCTCGTAGTTTGGCACGCTTGGTGCAGCTACAATGCATGCGATTGAAGTGCCGAATGTGGGTGGCCGAGCGCCAGCTCGCTTTGGCCGGCAAATGCTTTTGGTGCGGCCAGAACCATGCGCGAGGATTGCAGCCCGCATTGGCAGCGGTAAATGCTTGTTGCGGCCGATGAACCACGCAGCATGGTTGAGCATGGTGGCCAACGAAGCTCGGGCCCGAGCATCCGCAGGTGCAGCTGCAAACAACGCAGCAAAGGGGTTGCCAAGCATCACAGCTCGAGCTTTGGTTGGCCGAGCAGCTGTTTGGTGTAGCTGCAAACCACGCAGCAAAGTGCTGAACGTGTGTGCCGAGCACTGCAGCTCGGGCTTCGGCTGCCGAGCAGCACACTCGGTCTTAGATTTGGCCGAGCTGCTGCGTGAGGCAGCGATGAACCATGCAGCGAAGCGCTGAACATGGTTGCCGAGCACTGTAGCTCGGGCTTCCGCTGCCGAGCAGCTGCTTGGTGCAGCTGCAAACCATGCAGCGAAGTGTTGCCGAGCATCGCAGCTCGGGCTTCCGCTGCCGAGCAGCGCACTCGGGCTCAGATTTGGCCGAGCAGCTGCATGAGGCAGCGACGCAGCGAAGTGTTGCCGAGCATCGCAGCTCGGGCTTCTGTTGCCGAGCAGCGCACTCGGCTCGATTTGGCGGCGGCTACGAGGCAGCGACGCAAAGTGTTGCCGAGCATCGCAGCTCGGCTTGTCGAGCGGCTGCGTACCGCAATCGCTAACCACGCGAGATCTGGCGTGTGCCGAGCATGAGCTCGGCTTCGACCGCCGAGCAGCGACATTCAGCTCGTGATTTGGCCGAGCGGCTGCATGAGGCAGCGATGTGTCGCCGAGCAGCGAACTCGGCTCGGGATTTGGCCGAGTGGCTGCATCAGCAACGATGAACCATGCAGCGGCGCTGAACATGGTTGCCGAAAGACCGTAGCTTCGCCGCCGAAGCGCTGCTTTAGTGCAACTCGCTAACTATGCAGTTGAAGGGGTTGCCGAGCATCGCAGCCTCGGACTTCGGCGCCAGTAGCTGCTTGGTGCAGCTGCAAACCACGCAGGTGATGTCGAAGTGTGTGCCGAAACGAGCTCGGGCTTCGCCGAAGCAGCGTCGCTCGACTCGGCTGGCCGGCCGCATGAGCAGCGATGGGTCGCCGAAAGCGGCGCGACTCGGCTCAGATTTGGTCGAGTGGCTGCATCAGCAACGATGAACCATGCAGCGGCGCTGAACATGGTTGCCGAAAGCACCGTAGCTTCACGCCGAAAGCCGCTTGCTAACGCGCTAACTATGCAGCGAAGGGTTGCCGAGTGTCGCAGCTCGGGCTTCACCGCCGGTACCGCTAGTGCAACCGCTAACTATGCAGCGAAGGGGTTGCCGAGCATCGCAGCTCGGACTTCATTGCCGAGCAGCTCGCTGGTGCAATCGCAAACCACGCAGCAAGATGTCGAAGTGTGTGCACCGTAGCTCGGCTCGAAGCCGCAGCAGCGTACTCGGGCTCGATTTGGGCCGAGCCGCATGAGGTAGCGATGTGTTGCCGAGCGCGCACTCGGCTCGACGGCGAGTGGTTGCATCGTGCAACGATGAACCATCTGTGGCCAACATGGTTGCCGAGCACCGTGAGCTCGGGCTCATCCGAGCAACGCTTGGTGCAACCGCTAACTATGCAGCGGCGGTTGCCGAGCCGCCGCAGCTCGGGCTTCACGCCGAGCACCGCTTAGTGCAACTATGCAGCGAAGGGGTTGCCGAGCATCGCAGCTTGGACTTTCGCGACGCGCTGGTGCTTGCAAACCACGCAGCGAGATGTCTTTGAAGTGTGTGCCGAGCATCGTGAGCTCGGCTTCGGCCCGAGCGCTTTCGGGCTCGGTTTATGGCGAGCCGCATGAGGCGGCGATGTGTTGCCGAGCAGCGCACTCGGCTCGGGATTTGACCGAGTGGCTGCATCGGGCAATGATGAACCATGCAGCGGCGCTGAACATGGCTGCCGAGCACCGTAGCTTCGAAGCCTGGCGCCGCGGCTTGGTGCAATCGCAAACCACGCAAAGAATGAACCATGGCGCAAGCGTTGAACGCCGTTAATCGCATGAGCTCGGGCTTTGGAGATTAGATGGAGCTAACCTTGCGATAACGAGCCCTCCTTCTAGCGCCAATCTGTTATGGTAAACAACTTTTCGCTGTGGCCTCGGGGCCGTCGCGGTTGGGTTCGGGTCCGAATGCGCAGGGGTCGCCTCATCGATCTCCGGGCAGGAAGCCGACGTTGGGTCGGGAGAAGCCGATCATCCGCCGCCGGGGCAGTTCCCTTCATCCGTGGCGGCTCGCTACATGCCCCTCGGTTCCTTCACACGTGCCTGGGGGTTTCGCCACCCTCCGACGATCAAGTCAGTACCGGATGAGAGGGAGTAGAGTGTTTAATAGAGAGAGAGAGGTAGAGAGAGAGAGATCCTTTGGCTGTCGATGTCTCGAGGTCAATGCTGCTCCTCTCTGCGATGGGAACTCGTTTCTGCCATGCAGTGATGGGAGCTCTACTGCTGCCATATAGTGAGGGAGAGAGTGGTCACGCCATGCGCTGAGGAGCTCACGCCATGCAGCGAGGAGCTCTCCGCCATGCAGGTGAGGGGAGAGAGTGGCTGAGAGGGTCCCCCCTCCTTTTCTCCTTCTCAATCTGTTCTCCCCCGTTCCTCCTCCTTCTGTGGCTTAAATATGTCGAGCGATGGCGTGTTACAGTTGCGTCGAGGTGGTGCACGGGCACGGCTCGCAGCCGATGCCGACTGACTCGGAGCTTGACGTCAGCGCGCAGGAGAAATGATGTTTGGCAGTCAGTCTTGGGAGTAAATGAGCACAGGAGGGGCGATGATGTCATCCGGGCGTAATATCGAGACCGGTGTCGCGTCACATTTAATACCCTATCACATATATATGTATACATATATATATATATATATTTGTATATTGATATATGTATATTTATATATATATATATATATATGTATATGTATATATATATATATATATATATATATGTATATGTATATATATGTATATGTATATATATATATGTATATATATACATATATATGTATACATATATATATACATATATATATATATATATATGTATACATATATATGTATATGTATACATATACATATATATGTATATGTTCATATACATATATATGTATATGTATATATACATATATATATATATATATATGTATATATATGTACATATACATATATATACATATATATATGTATATATATATGTACATATACATATATATGTATATGTATATGTACATATATATATACATATATATATATGTATATGTATATATATGTATGTATATATATACATACATATATATATATGTATGTATTTTTAAATATATCTGTATATATATATTTATATATGTATATATATATGTGTATATATATACATATATATATACATGTATATGTATATATATACATGTATATGTATATATATACATGTATATGTATATATATACATGTATATGTATATATACATATATATATATACATATATATATATATGTATATATATATATACATATATACATGTATATGCATACATATATACATGTATATGTATACATATATACATGTATATGCATACATATATACATGTATATGTATACATATATACATGTATATGTATATATACATATACATATATATACATATATACATATGTTATGGGTATTAAATGTGACGTGACATCCGGCCCTGTGTGTTTCGCCCGGATGGCGTCCTTGCCTCTCCTGCGCTCAATTACTCCCGCGATTGACCGACCCGACGTCGCTTCTCCTCTGCCTCGCCCCGCGTCTACGCTGAGTTGACCACGCCACTCACCGCGAGGCCGGTCCGTGACACCATCCCTGACGCAAACGGAGCGGCTGCCTCCGACATATTTAAGGCAAGGGGCAAGGTAAGAAGAAGAAGGAGAGGAAGGTACGCACTCTAACCCCTTGAGTAAGCAATCTGCAGGAGGTTGGGAATCCACGGAGTGACGCCGACTTAAGATCAAGCGGGTCGGGCGGAGCACCCTCCGACCCGGCAGTGCAGATTCCGCTCCCGCGACATCGGGCGCGGCGCCGCCTGACTCACCGGAGCAGAGACGCCGACGACCAACCCTCACCGAGACGGCCCTAACCACGGCCACCCGCGCCCCATCCGGGTCACGGTAAAAAGATTGTTTACACTAACAGATTGGCGCTAGAAGGAGGGCCCGTCGAAAGATCGCCTGTTGTGCCCCGAACGACGCATGGACGAGAGGTCGCACCCTGTACGGGGCACCCCGGTGGAAGCCCCCTCTACCTCCAGACTCTGGGGAGACGATCCCATTGCGACCTCAGAGCGCTATTGGAGTCTGTTTAACGACCCTGGACTCCACCCGCCAGTCGGGGTTTCCCCGCTCCTCCCTGGGCCACCACGGAGGCCTTTCAGACCTATCCCAACCGTGTCCGGGCTCGCAAATGTCGCCCGTGCCGTCGCCCCTCATCTCGCTTCAGAAACGGAGGCCGAACCAATGCAGGCCCGACTCTCCCTAGGCTCATGAGGCGCCCTCACGGCGCGTTTTCCCTGGGCCCCATCCGGTCCTGGACGGAGCCCGGGTTCTCGAAAACCTGGGTATTCCGCCCGAGCCCGAGGCGGTGTCCTCGGATTCGACCGATTCATTCCGAGCCCAGCTCCGCTCTATTACCTAGCGCCTGGACGACCTAAGGGAGACCTTCGGCACGTTGAGGGGATATGGGATGCGCCTTAACCCAGCTAAGTGCGTCTTCGGCGTCACCTCTGGAAAGTTCCTGGGATTCATCATACATGAGCGGGGAATTGATGCCAACCCGGAGAAGATCCAAGCACTCCTCAACATGGGATCTCCGAAGACGGTGAAGGAGCTCCAATGCCTTAATGGAAGGATAGCAGCTCTGTCCTTGCCGTCTCCGGACGGAGACAAGTGTCTCCCTTCTTTCGGTCCCGGCGATCCAAGAACTTCTGGTCGGGCGGAGTGTGAGGAAGCCTTCGCACGTCTGAAGCAGCATCTATCCGCGCTCCCGCGCCTTGCCTCGGTGTCTGCGCCGGAAAAATTTTGCCTCTACCTGGCGGCGTCTCAACACGCAGTGAGCTCAGTGCTGGTAAAAGAAGCCTCCGGAGAAAAACATCCGGTCTACTACACCAGCCATGTTCTCACGGGGCCGAGCAGCTACCCCATCGAGAGGCTAGCATTAGTGCTTATCGTGGCGGCTCGGAAGCTATGCCCCCATTTCCAGGCCCATACCATCGAGGTAATGACCGACCAACCATCGCGGCCAAGTTCTTTCTAAATTCGACGAGCAGGCGCCTCTTAAAATGGCTGGAGCTATCCGAGTTCGATCTCCACTACAAACCAAGAACGGCCATCAAGGCCCAGGCCCTGGCCGACTTCATTTCGGAACTAACCCGGCCGGAAGCGGAGGGTGCGGGACAAGGTTACCAGAACTGGGTATTGCACGTGGATGGGTCATCAGGCTCGAAAGGCGCCGAGCAGACTTATCTCGAGGACCCCGAGGACACTCTTTCGAGCGCTCCTCCATTTTGGCTTCGAGGCCACGAACAATGAGGTGAGTACGGTTCTTCCGCGGCTTCGCTAGCAAGATGAGATGCACGAGAGCACCCATGTTATCACGGACTCCCAATTGGTCGCCGAGCAAGTAGGCGGAGACTATCGGGCGCGGGACCCGACCATGTCAAAGTACCTAACAGAGGTAAAGGCCCAAACCTCTAACTTTTCTCACTTTACTTTATCTAGAGTGCCCGTGTCCTAACGAGCGCGGATCACCGCAGTTAGCCTCGGAGTCTGAACAGGAGGAACATCCCGAGGCCGAGCCCCTCACCCACCGGTCGGTGGCCACCGTGGGGGCAGGGGACCCCGGGGTCCCGACGACTCCGCTCACATGGGTACAGGAGATGCGAAAATACAAGAGGGAGGGCATCCGGCCAGCTGACGACGCCAAGGCGCGCCGGTTCCGCCGAACCCAAGCATGGTACAACGAGATTGGCGATCGGCTTTACAGAAGGTCATTTTCTCGCCCCCTCTTATGATGCTTGATCCCGACGAGGCGAATAATATAATTCTCGCCAAGTCCACGGCGAACTCGCGGGAGCACATGGGAGCCCGACTTTGGCCTTCAAGGTACCGCGCAAGGCTACATCGCCCACGTTGCACCGAGACGCTAAGGCTTTCGTGCGGCGGTGCGACACATGCCAGCGCCAAGCCCGGGCCCCGCAGCTTCCCGCGGTCCCTCTCACCACCATGGATTGCGCTTGGCCCTTCGCGCAGTGGGGGATGGACCTGCTGGGGCCATTCCCCCCGGCGTCCGGCCAGCGGAGATACATCATTGTGGGAATCGATTATTTCACCAAGTGGGTGGAAGCCGAGCCGCTGGCAACTATTACGGCCGGACGGGTCGAACAGTTCGTATGGAAAAATATTGTGACCCGGTTCGGCCTTCCCAACGTTATCATTACCGATAATCTGCATTCCGCTTCTCCAACCGGTTTAGTGAATTTCGCGCGATTTATCGATCCAGCTTGAGGTTTAGCTCCGTGGCGCACTGCACTCAACGGGCTCGCCGAGGTAACCAACCGAGCTATCTTGGATGGCTTAGGAAAAGAACTCGAAGTCCGATCACTGGTCGACATTTAATCCGAACGCCCTATGGTCTTTGCGGACTACCCGAAACGGCCTCGCGAGTCCTCAGATAGCTTGGCGTTCGGCGTGGAAGCCGTTCTCCCGGCCGAGTTGGTCATCCCGACCTTCCGAGTAGAAAACTACGAAGAGTCAACCTCGACCCAAGGAGTTCGGGCTGGCCTAGACCTCCTCGAAGAGCGCAGGGCTGACGCGCACCTAAAGATGTTAGCGTATAATCGAAGTGTCGCCCAGAACTATAATAAGAGGGTACACCTCGACCCCTGGGCCGAGACTTGGTGTCGCGCAAGGCGGAAGTAAGTGACCCTACCCGCCTAAGGGGCAAGCTTGCACCCAAGTGGGAAGGCCCTACCGAGTTACCAAGGTCGTCCGACCGCACGCATCGACTTGCGACTATGTCAGACAAGAATTCCCGAGGACCGAACGCCCGTAACCTCAAAAATATTTCGTGTGAAGTTGTTATGGAGATCGCAAAGGCAAGACGGAAGTACTTGTATTGGATTGAAATGATATAACTTGTCAAAATCAAAATTGTATTGCCAAAATGTCGAGTACAAAATGAGCCACTAAGGGGGTACAAAGGTGATACAAAGTGGTGAGGAAAACCCTCCAAAGAAAAAGAACCCTCAAGGGTTGGCCTCCGTGATTGTCGTCGAAGGGGACCTCGTCGGGCATACTCGCCCCCTGGTCCTCGGGCCGGGAGGTGAAGGGATCCTCCTCGATCGCGGAGCCTGGAGGGCACGCTCGGAACCGGGCAAGGGCAACCTTGTATCCATATTCGTAGGATACTCTGCCCGTCCGATCCAAGCCGAGAAGGAAGCCCTCCGACTTCTTGTACTGCGCGATCGCCTCCCGGTCCCGCTCCGGACGGTTGTCTTTTTCCGCCGTGAGGGCCTCCTGGACGGCCTTCGCCTCGGCTTCTCGCGAAGCCAGCTTCGCCGCCAGTTCGGAGGCCTCCTTGGTGCGGAGGCGGGTCTCCAGCTTCTCCATCCGGAGAAGCCTGCGAGCGGCTGCGTTGCCGGCAGACCTCGAGCTCGGCGGTCGGCGCGATGCGGCGCCCGGATCCTGCGGTTGGCTGCTGCCTTGAGCCTCGAGCTCGGCGGTCGGCGCGAGGACCCGCTCGGGCCTCCTCCGGTGGCGGCAGCGAGCGACGTTTTGCTTGCTCAGCCCGCCTATAAGCCGACCGGCGTCATGGACCCGGTCGATCAGAGCCATGGTGTAGTGGAGATTCTGCACAAAAAGGGGCGATGAAAGTAATGATAAAGCGGCGTTCTCCCAAAAGAAAGCGAGGCGAGGCTTACCCACAGCACCGACTTGGCTGACTTGGCGATGAGAGCCTCCGAGGGAAGCGTGTATACGTCCCGAGCCTTGTCGGGTTGGAGCGCCCCTCGGAGGTAAGTGGCAGCAGGGTCTCCCCCTGACCATACCTTGTCCCCTCGGGATAATTCGTTCCAATGGGCCACCAAGGGGTCGCTTCCCCCTCCGGGAGGGATCTCACCCATCACCCGAGAGTAGAAGGGCTGACCCTTGCCCGGTGGAATCCGGCATAAGTCGCTTCTACGGCGGGGGCGCCGTCCTTCGGTCGCCCCCTGGGCGCACCCTCGGTCGCGACAGATGCCTCAGGACGGTCGGGGAGGGCTGCTGGCGCTTCAAGGTCCACGATGTTCTTCGCCTTGGGCCTCTTCTTGGGGCGTCCCCCCTCCGCCGTCTGCGGGGAATCACCCCCTGCTCACTTTGGTGCAGTCTGGGCTCGCGGGGGCGAGCTTGCGGGAGTGCTCACACCGTGGAACGACCTCAGGTTCACCATCTCTGCGAAAGATGAAGACCAGTTAGAAGCAGGAATACCGCAGTGATCCCAAAAACGCGAAGCGATGGAAAACCTACCCCAAGAGCGCGGGCTAAGCCCTGCTTCCGCAAGCCATCGCTCCGACATATTGCGGATGGCCTGCGAAGAGGGGAGAATGACCCTCAGCTTCTCGAGGTGTGCGCGTTCCTCAGCGTTGAGCTTCGGGGCTGAGTTATCGATGGTCCTCGAGGACCACCGAACCCCGAAGCCCCAGTCCTTCTCCCACCGGATGAAGAAGAAGCGTCTCTTCCACCCCTTGTTGTTGGTGGGGGCACCGCTGACTCGAAACCCCGACCGGGCAGCAAGGAAATAACCCCCCGGACCCTTGAATAGGCGGAAACAAGAAAGGAAAAGGTTGCGGGTAGGGGTGATATTGGCGTAGTGGCATTCCCCCAGGAAAGCCACCAAGTATCGCCAGGGGTTAGGGGTTATCTGTGGCGAGATCCGCCACGAGAGATGCATGACACAATAACGAGGATGTAGGGAGGCGCGGCCCGGCCTCGAGCGTCGAGTCGAGGGCAAAGCCCCTGGGACTGGGTCGAAAGCCCGTTGTCCCGCTTCAGGGGCCGCAAGGACGTATTCCTCCGGAATACCAAAGCGCCTCCGGATGATTCCCACGGACGAGTCGTCCAGGGTAGAATCTTGGTCATGCGGCCACATTATGGCCTCTAGCGCGCGCGCCGCTTCCCCGTCAGAGAGCGGTTGGAAGAAGGAGATGGTGGGAAGGCTGCAGCAGTAGTGACGAAAGGAGAGGAGGAGGAAGAAGTGGAGGAAGAAGAGGTGGAAGGAAGAGCTATCGTACACTGACCTACCGTGGAAGGGATCGACTGATGGGTGGCAGGACACCAGAGCCAAGGAAGAAAACTCGGAAGAAGACAACGGCAGGAAACAAGAGACAGAATAACTCCGCTGATAAAAAGTGCTGGGGTGTCGCCGCGCGCGCTATTTAAAGGGTAAAGGCCTCGCCCTTTCGACTCCCGGAGTGGGCGACAGCATGTCGCCGCGCATATCGCCCAACGGCATCACATCGGGAAGCCCAAACGCCAACGCGATATTAATGAGGACGCGACGTGTCCACCACCCAGACGGGTAACGTGCGCGGCGCGTCGCCAACCCCTCGATCCCCACAACCGCAATAGCGCGAACAGTTTTCGAAGCGATCCTGCGACCATTGGTTTTCTGGGTCTTGAGCGGCGGCTCGACCCCTTATCCCGAACGGCGGTTCGGTTCTCATCATCTTGAGCGACGGCTCGATCGCGATTTTACGGGTCTTGGCGCGGCTCGACTTCTTATCGACGGCGGTTGGTTCTCTCATGATCTTGGCGATGGCTCGATCATTGGTTTCTGAGGTCTTGGCGGCGGCTCGACCCCTTATCGGCGGCGGTTCGGTTCTCGCGATCTTGGCGATGGCTCAATCACTGATTTTCGGGTCTTGAGCTCGACCCCCTTATCGACGGCGGTTGGTTCTCGATCTTGGCGGCGGCTCGATCAGCTGGTTTTTGGGTCTTGGCGGCGGCTCGACCCCTTATCCCGAGCGGCGGTTCGGTTCTCATGATCTTGGCGATGGCTCGATCGCTGGTTTACAGGTCTTGAGCGGCGGCTCGACCCCTTATCCCGAACGGCGGTTCGGTTCTCATGATCTTGAGCGATGGCTCGATCACTGGTTTTCTGGGTCTTGAGCGGCGGCTCGACCCCCTATCCCGAACGGCGGTTCGGATCCTATGATCTTGAGCGATGCCTCGATCACCGGTTTTATGGGTCTTGAGCGGCGGCTCGACCCCTTATCCCGAACGGCGGTTCGGTTACATGGTCTTGAGCAGCGGCTCGACCAACGGTCTTCTAGGTCTTGTACGGGCCTCGACCCCTTATCGAGCGGTTGATTCTGAGTGTTAGTGGCGCGCTTGACCCCTTATCGACGGCGGTTCGGTATCCATGGTCTTGGTGGCGGCTCGACTGCCGGATTTACGGGTCTTGAGCGCGGCTCGACCCTTATCGATTGGCGGTTCGGTATCCATGGTCTCGGTAGGTCTCGGCCATGGATTTCATGGTCATGGCGGCGGCTCGACCATTGGTCTTCTAGGTCTTGTGCGGGCCTCGACCTTATCGGCAGCGGTTCGGTTACGAGTGTTAGTGGCGCCTCGACCTTATCCCGAGCGGTTCGGTATCCATGGTCTTGAGTGGCGGCTCGACCGCCAGTTTACAGGTCTTGGCGGCGGCTCGACCCTTATCGAGCAGCGGTTCGATTTACATGGTCTTGGCGGCTCGACCAGCGGTCTTCTAGGTCTTGTGTGGGCCTCGACCCCTTATCGACGGCGGTTCGGTTCTGAGTGTTGAGTGGCGCCTCGACACTTATCGAGCGGCGGTTGGTATCCATGGTCTTGAGTGGCGGCTCGACCGCCAGTTTACAGGTCTTAGCGGCGGCTCGACCCTTATCCCGGTCGGTTCGGTATCCATGGTCTCGGTATGTCGGCCGCCAGTTTCATGGTAATAATGGCGGCTCGACCATTGGTTTTAGGTCTTGGCGGCGGCTGACCCCTCATCCGACGGCGGTTCGGTATCCATGGTCTTGAGTGGTGGCTCGACCATCGGATTTCTAGGTCTTGGTATGGCGGCTCGACCCTTATCCGATTGGTGTTGGTATCCATGGTCTCGAGTAGGTCGCGCCGGATTTCATGGTCATGGCGGCGCGACCATTGGTTTTACAGGTCTTGGCGGCGGCTCGACCCCTCATCGAGCAGCGGTTCGGTATCCATGGTCTTGAGTGGCGGCTCGACCGCCAGTTTAGGTCTTGGCGGCGGCTCGACCCTTATCCCGATTGGCGGTTGGTATCCATGGTCTCGGTATGTCGGCCGCCAGTTTCATGGTCATGAGCGGCTCGACCATTAGTTTTCACAGGTCTTGGCGGCGGCGACCCCTCATCCCGAGCGGCGGTTCGGTATCCATGGTCTTGAGTGGCGGCTCGACCGCCAGTTTACAGGTCTTGGCGGCTCGACCCTTATCCGGTTAGCGGTTGGCATCCATGGTCTCAGTAGGTCTCGGCCGCCGGATTTCATGGTCATGGCGGCGGCTCGACCATTGGTTTTCTTGGCGGTGGCTCGACCCCTCATCCCGAACGGCGGTTCGGTATCCATGGTCTTGAGTGGCGGCTTGACCATCGGATTTCTGGGTCTTGAGCGGCGGCTCGACCCTTATCCCGGTCGACGGTTCGGTATCCATGGTCTCGAGTAGGTCTCGGCCATCGGATTTCATGGTCATGAGCGGCGGCTCGACCATTGGTTTTCTGGGTCTTGAGCGGCGGCTCGACCCCTTATCCCGAACGGCGGTTCGGTTACAGGGTGTTGAGTGGCGCCTCGACCCCTTATCCCGAACGGCGGTTCGGTATCCATGGTCTTGAGTGGCGGCTCAACCATCGGGTTGTGGGTCTTGAGCGGCGGCTGGACCCTTATCGTATCCATGGTCTCGAGTATGTCTCGGCCATCGGATTTCATGGTAATGAGCGGCGGCTCGACCATTGGTTTTCTTGGTCTTGAGCGGCGGCTCGACCCCTCATCCCGAACGGCGGTTCGGTATCCATGGTCTTGAGTGGCGGCTCGACCATCGGATTTCTAGGTCTTGAGCGGCGGCTCGACCCTTATCCCGGTTGGCGGTTCGGTATCCATGGTCTCGAGTAGGTCTCGGCCATCGGATTTCATGGTCATGAGCGGCGGCTCGACCATTGGTTTTCTGGGTCTTGAGCGGCGGCTCGACCCCTCATCCCGAACGGCGGTTCGGTATCCATGGTCTTGAGTGGCGGGTGGACCGACCAGTTTACAGGTCTTAATGGCGGCTCGGCCCTTATCGATCGGCGGTTGGTATCCATGGTCTCGGTAGGTCTCGCCATCGGATTTCATGGTCATGGCGTGGCTCGACCATTGGTCTTCTAGGTCTTGTGCGGGCCTCGACCCTTATCCCGAGCAGCGGTTCGGATTCGCGAGTGTTGAGTGGCGCCTCGACCTTATCCCGGCAATGGTTCGGTATCCATGGTCTTGAGTGGCGGCTCGACCATCGGATTTCGGTCTTGGCGGCTCGACCCTTATCCCGATCGGCGGTTCGGTATCCATGGTCTCGGTATGTCTCGGCCGCCAGTTTCATGGTAATGGCGGCTCGACGATTGGTTTTCTTGGTCTTGGCGGCTCGACCCCTCATCGAGCAGCGGTTCGGTATCCATGGTCTTGAGTGGCGGCTCGACCGCCAGTTTCTAGGTCTTGGCGCGCTCGACCCTTATCGGTTGGCGGTTCGGTATCCATGGTCTCGGTAGGTCTCGGCCGCCAGTTTCATGGTCATGGCGGCTCGACCATTGGTTTTCGGGTCTTGGCGGCGGCTCGACCCCTCATCGAGCAGCGGTTCGGTATCCATGGTCTTGAGTGGCGGCTCGACCATCGGATTTACAGGTCTTGTGGCGGCTCGACCCTTATCCCGATTAGCGGTTGGTATCCATGGTCTCGAGTAGGTCTCGGCCGCCAGTTTCATGGTCATGGCGGCTCGACCATTGGTTTCGGGTCTTGGCGGTGGCTCGACCCCTCATCGAGCAGCGGTTCGGTATCCATGGTCTTGAGTGGCGGCTGGACCATCGGATTTCTGGGTCTTGAGCGGCGGCTCGACCCTTATCCCGGTCGACGGTTCGGTATCCATGGTCTCGAGTAGGTCTCGGCCATCGGATTTCATGGTCATGAGCGGCGGCTCGACCATTGGTCTTCTAGGTCTTGTGCGGGCCTCGACCCCTTATCCCGAACGACGGTTCGGTTACAGGGTGTTGAGTGGCGCCTCGACCCCTTATCCCGAACGGCGGTTCGGTATCCATGGTCTTGAGTGGCGGCTCGACCGCCAGTTTACAGGTCTTGGCGGCGGCTCGACCCTTATCGACGGCGGTTGGTTACATGGTCTTGGCGGCTCGACCAGCGGTCTTCTAGGTCTTGTGCGGGCCTCGGCCCTTATCGAGCGGTGGTTGATTCACGAGGTGTTGAGTGGCGCCTCGACCTTATCGAGCGGTTCGGTATCCATGGTCTTGAGTGGCGGCTCGACCGCCAGTTTACAGGTCTTGGCGGCGGCTCGACCCTTATCGATCGGCGGTTCGATATCCATGGTCTCGAGTAGGTCGGCCGCCAGTTTCATGGTAATGGCGGCTCGACCATTGGTTTTCTTGGTCTTGAGCGGCGGCTCGACCCCTCATCCCGAACGGCGGTTCGGTATCCATGGTCTTGAGTGGCGGCTCGACCATCGGATTTCTAGGTCTTGAGCGGCGGGTCGACCCCTATCCCGGTTGGCGGTTCCGGTATCCATGGTCTCGAGTAGGTCGGCCCATCGGATTTCATGGTCATGGCGGCGGCTCGACCATTGGTTTCTGAGTCTTGGCGGCTCGACCCCTCATCGAGCGGCGGTTGAATCCATGGTCTTGAGTGGCGGCTCGACCATCGTATTTACAGGTCTTGGCGGTGGCTCGACCACTTATCGATTGGCGTTCGGTATCCATGGTCTCGGTATGTCTCGGCCGCCAGTTTCATGGTCTTGAGTGGCGGCTCGACCGCCAGTTTACAGGTCTTGGCGGCGGCTCGACCCTTATCCAGTTGGCGGTTCGGTATCCATGGTCTCGGTAGGTCTCGCCAGATTTCATGGTCATGGCGGCGGCTCGACCCCTCATCCGAGCAGCGATTCGGTATCCATGGTCTTGAGTGGCGGCTCGACCATCGGATTCTACAGGTCTTGGCGGCTCGACCCTTATCGATCGGCGGTTCGGTATCCATGGTCTCGAGTAAGTCTCGGCCGCCAGTTTCATGGTCATGGCGGCTCGACCATTGGTTTTACAGGTCTTGGCGGCGGCTCGACCCCTTATCGGCGGTGGTTCGGTTACATAGTCTTTAGCGGGTTTCGACCATTGGTTTCCGGGTCTTGGCGGCGGCTCGACCCTTTATCGAGCAGCGGTTCGGTTACATGGTCTTGAGTGGGCCTCGACCATTGGTTTCGGGTCTTGGCGAACCTCGACCCCTTATCGACGGTGGTTCGGTAACATGGTCTCGGCGGGCTTGACCATGGGTGTTACATGGTCTTGGCGGCTCGACCACCGTGTACAGGTCTTGGCGAGTCTCGACCCCTTATCCGCCAGCGATGCGATCAATTATATCACAACAAGCGAGAACCTCCAGCGAGGCCTCGGTAGCTTACATGCAACGAGGTTCTCGAACACGCCACCTACCCTCGAGGCCCATCGCGAGTGGCTTTTGAGGGGTAGTGTTATGGGTATTAAATGTGGCGTGACATCCAGGCCTGTGTGTTTCGCCGGATGGCGTCCTTGCCTCTCTGGCGCTTAATTACTCCCGCGATTGGCCAGGCGGCGTCGCTTCTCTCCTGCCTCGCCCCGCGTCCATGCTGAGTTGACCCCGCCACCAGCCTGTGAGGCCAGGTCCGTACACCATCCCCAGACGCAAACGGGAGCGGGCCGTTCCCCCCGACATATTTAAGGTAAGGGGCAAGGAAAGGAGGAGAGGGGGAGGAAGGTACGCACTCTAACCCTTTGAGTAAGCAATCTCCAGAGGAGGTTGGGAATCCACGGGAGTGACGCTGACTTAAGCATCGGAGGGGTCGGGCGGAGCACCCTCCGACCCGCCTTTGTGCAATTCGCTCCGGCGACGACAGCGTGCGTCGCCGGGACTCATTTGGAGCGGAGGCGTCGTGGACCGAACCCTCACAAGACGACCGGAACCACGGGCTTTCACCTGCGCCCTATCCGAGTCACGGTAAAAAGATTATTTACACAAACAACATATATATACATATATATACATACATACATATATACATATATATACATGTACATGTATACATGTATATATATACATGTACATGTATACATGTATATATATATACATGTATATATATATATACATGTATATATATATATATACATGTATATATATATATATATACATGTATATATATATATATATACATGTATATATATATATATATATATATATATGTATATATATATATATATATATATATATATATATATATATATATATATATATATATATATATATATGTATATATATATATATATCGCCTCCGCTTTCTCCTCGCAAGCAGCCACCTGACATCGCCCTCTTCTCCATCAAGCTGAGACCAATGCCTTGCCCTCACCTCCTCCGCCACCACCACCACAACCACAACCACAGCCCAACGGATCAGCGCTGTTGCTGCTGTTCTTGTTGCTGTAACAGCACCTGCTGCTCGCCCCACAACCCTTCTCCACCACCGTCTCTCACCACATCTGATCACCTCCTCCAAGCCCTCGCCACCCAACTCCTCCTGCAATCCCAATCCCCTCCCCTTCTTGACTCCCATCAACCCCCACTCAAACCCCAGCAAGCCCCACCCCCACTTCATCCCCTTTTCCAAGATCACCAACATGGTCGTGCTTTCCACCACCACCATCCTCCTCCTCAGCAGCTCTATCAGCATCAAGCTTATCCTCTCATTCATTCGCTCCTCCGCCGTGTTTCCGCCCTCGAGTCCTCTTTCCCACACCACGCCTCCTCCGCTTCACCTCCGCCTTCTCCTCTTGCAAAGCATCAACAAAGAAGACCAGTAACACCACCACCGCCACCGCCAACTTACTCTTATTCTTCTTCCGCTCCATCGCTTCGTGACTTGGCAGCGCGGAAAATCCAAGCCTCGTTCCGCCGCTTCCTTCTTCGGAGATCCCAGACGCTCCGCCACCTCAAGGACCTCGCCGCCATGAAATCCCACGTTGCGGCGCTTAGATCAGCGCTTTCGGACAAGGCCCACGCCGACCCCAGAGCCCTCTCCGAGAGAGCCATGGATCTGCTTCTCCGATTGGATGCCGTCCAGGTGAGGTTGAGGAAAGGTTGTTCTTTTCTCGGGGTTTCTTCTCTCTGTTGCTGCGCTGATGGCTTTCCCCTTGGACCTCTTTGCTTGGCTTGCAGAGCAGCGACCCGATGATTCGAGAAGGGAAGCGGTCGATCAGCAGGGAACTGGCCCGGATACTGGAGTTCATTGATAAGGTGTTGGTCAAAGAGCATCAGCTGTCTCTCGACGCGATTGAGATCGCCGGGAACGGTGGACACGAAAGATCTTTTGTGGAGGATGGAAGAACTGAAAGTGAAGGAGCTGAGGAAGTTCTGAGTGTTGCCAAAAAAGTGAGCTTTTTAGAAGATGGGAAGAGATCAAGGGTTTCTTTTAGCGGCTGCAACCAGTTTGTGGAGGAACTTAGCGATGCCGGTTATCAAAATGGTCAGGTGAAGTGCTTAGGTGGGGAAGCTGCAAGGAATGGGGCAAGAGATCGTATGGGATCAGAAAGGTTTCATGAGATCAGTGACGATGAGAGGAGCTCTGAGGGTTCTGTAGAGAACAGTAGCAGAGTTGAGAAGTTCCCGAGTCGAAATGGCAGGTTCGGACTCTCTGCTCCCTTGCCTGTGCAAATGGAGCCTAGGAGAAAGTAATTCAAGGGATTAGAAGGAATAAGTGAATGCATCGAAACTGATGTCATTTCAAAATGCATCAAGAGTTCATCTATTTTGCCTTCTAGGTGTGACAAAGTTAGCGGGCCTTTGCCTTTCGGCAGTCGGACGAGAAGAGCTGCCTCTGTTTGGTACGTCCTTTTTAATTTTATTGTGCTATGTTTTCTGTACTGTAGGATGTGTAGAATGATTGTCATACTGCTATTTATTTGGACTAGTTATTAGTGGTGTGAAGATTAACATGCTTCTGATTATCTAATTTTTTTTGATAGGATCTGCTTGTTTATCAGGGTTATCATTTTCTTCTTGTCATTGCATTAATGTTGGCCACCGCTATCTCACCCTGGTAATTGTCACATTGATTTAACACCAGAATCAAATTGTAGTGAGTTTATGTTTATAGTGACACTGGGCACTTTCTGAAGAGACCAGAGACATACGGGCATCCGATTGTTCTATTATGAAATAAATGCTAGCTACGAGAAGCAATGCATCGGTGGGGCACATGAATTCCACGCGGAACATTTAAAGTCTAACAACTCTACCTTTAATAGTCTGAAGAAATCAATTGTTTCATTTAGTAGCACAGCTCTCTACTTTTCGCAGGAAAAACACATATTAACCCAACAGTTTAGGGAAAAATCATAACCAACATACTATTAAGCTGGATATCCCAAATCTACTGGCATGGCATAACATTTAGATCTTCTATGCTTGTCTGTTCATGAGGAACAATTTCTACTCAGCACGAGTCGAAATATGATGTCCAGCCATGCAACTGAAAACTCTAGAATGGAGAAGCATTTCCAATAACCTATCTTTCAGTTAGCCGATCACGTACAAAAAATTAAATTACCACACTAATAGACATTTTCTCTATCATCTGCTTACTACTGGAAATATCTTATATTTCCAACTTCCAAGTGGACTGAATTGTTTGGAATACTGTACTTGACAAATTTATGAAGTCTTTCTTTTCCAATTCCCATATTCTGACCACTTGAACTGATTATGTCAGTATAAACTTCACATTGCCACATGAATATACACCTGGACTGAATAAAGTGGAGTAAGAGCAGCCGAATACAAGTTAATGTGTGAATATGTAAGGCTAGTTAATGATGCTAACACTAGACCTTGTACATTATATTAGTATGAACCTGATGCTTCTAGAGGTGGGTTTTCCTCATAATGATAATTGTAGGGTAGTAAATAGAGATTGAGAGGGGTAAAAGACTGATTTCAGAGGACTAGAATTTGAAACGGAATCTGATAACAAGAGGATAATCATGGGTCAAACCATAATTTTCATTAAGAAAGCACCGTTACTCAACACATCCTCAAAGAAGAATTCTTTATACGAAAATTAATATTGCAATAAACTGATTTTGTTTCCTTTTGTATATTTCCATCGTTTCCCAGTCGTAATCTTTAAACTCTGTCGTATCAAAGCAGACTTTCCTACATATTCCTACCAGTTTTTTGCTAGTCTATAAAATTTGTCTAGGATTGGGAAGCTTGGCAAACAGGGCAAAATAGAGTAGAATGTGAGGCAACTATAGAAATTTAAACACAATTTGATAAAGTAGAATGCTAAGCAGCTGATCTTAGAAGACAGAAGGTTTGTGCCCTGTGACCTTCCAAGTCTATAATGAGTTGATGTTTAGAAGCTTTCTATGAAGATGGTAGAAGGTAAGCTGTCCTCATTTGTCGTTTAAAGTTGTTTCCCTCAGAATCTCACGAGCAACATAATTACTGGCCCCTACTTTTGCAATTATGCTAATTGCAACAGTCTTTCATGTAGGTCAATATGCTAATTTTGCATGACTAACACCAGATGCTCTTATATGTTACTCTTGAACCAAACCAGAGAGTTAAAAACCAGAAAACAACAGATGTTTGCCATGCTGTTTCTGTCGGCCATGCCACATTAGCATGATTTAACTAATCATTTTATTTTTACCAACATATATATATATATATATATATATATATATATTTCATGGTTGCAATGATATGAGACACAAACCATAGCCTGAATGCCCACCTTTGGGGAGCCATCCTCCCAAACACAACAAAGTGACCCCATGACTTCACAACCCACCAAGCTCACGGCATGAGCTTTATGATCAAGTACAAGTGATCACAGAGGTGATTCCACCCTCCTGTAGTGTCCAACACAGACTTAGGTGTCATTCTTGAGTGGGACTGTTATAAATGGCAAGACCCCATGAGTTGGTATTTTTGGGACCCTGGCATTAATTTGAAAGCTCATCTGCTCATGGGTCTCTTGTTATTGCTTTTAAGATCCACCACCCCCCCTCTCTTCTCTTCATTTCCCCTCCTCCCTTGAGCTCTCCAACTCTTCCCTCAATGGAACATGGTCATTGAGGGCCATGAAGTGTTCTTTCTTCTCTTCTGCAACTCCTCATGCCCTTATCTTTGTTGCCATCTTCCTCTCTTTGCTAACATGGGCACCTTCAGATGAATCCTTGTCGGTCCATCTTCGTGGTTGCCATCGCTACCAATACCAATACCATCACCATGAAGAGAGCTCCTGGTGGTCTCACGGGCCGCCTGTGTGGTGCCACCGATTCCCACTAGGCGAGCTTCAGCCTCCTCCACAGCCGCCCTCGTCCCGGGAGGAGATAGATCCTAGATATGGAGTCCAGAAGCGGCTGGTCCCGACCGGTCCAAACCCCCTCCACAACTGAAGAGAAGCGGCTGAAACTAGCTCATGCATACTACTCCCCGCTGCAATAGTCCTTTTTGTTGCAGTTATAGTAAGTTTGGCAGGCACCTTCATCCTCTCTTGTTCTTTCTTTCCCAGTTTCTTGATGTGTTTTCCTGGAGCACATGGTCTTCCTTGTTGCTCTCATGTTTTATCCAAGGTGAAAGAAATCACAATGGAGGATGTCATCTTAAGCTAATAATGTTGTCCAAATCTCTCTCTCTCTCTCTCTCTCCTTGTGTGGGTTGAATTTTTGTTACATTTATATTGGTCTTGATCTATACATGTTTTCTGTAACTTATTTGAATGATTGAGGCCAAGCGTTCACTAAATGGGATGACGGCCGGCACGCCTCTCCGTTTACGATTGCTTGTACTGCAGCAGTATTCTTGTGGTGTGTGTTGGTGATGGTTACAAGCATCTAACACACACTCTTCTTTCCTTCTCATTCATTTATGGGGTTGTGTTGCTTAGTTGGATGGACGTTGATTGCTCTTGTGGTTTCTTGTTGGCTTTCACTACTGGTTATTTGTGGAACTAACCATTTCATCCTTCAAGAAAGCTCAATGTTGTGGTTCCTCATTTATCTAATTCGTGGAGTTTTGTCAGACAGGTCCAAAGGATTAAATGAGCTTGCTTTCTTAGAGTCAACAAATATTTATATATTTGCAAGAACACGCTTACACCTATCGATTAACTCAATCGAAAACAAAAACCAAAAAAAAAAAAAACTTTGAACACCTACGATTAAAAAAAATATTGATGTGTCGATCGATCCGATATAGTGACCTGAGTCTCACGAGGAGATTAATATTGGATGCTAGTATGTTTTCTATCGACTACAACTACACACAAAACATGTTAATTTGTGATAATTCATGAGAGCTTGTTCTATCGCCACCATTTCTTTTCTTTTTGCAAACACTACAAATAGGATGTGCAGATGATCTCCCCAACCCCAAGAACAGGGATAATATATGTCACAATCATCATCTCATCTCAAGTCAACGGCTGATGGAGATGCCGATGCACCACACCAAATCATATTAATGTTTTCCAATTCAATGCACCTCCACATTTTAATAATATTCACATGTAGCCGGAATCCAATCGTCTTCCTTCCTACGCCAATCACCCCTCAGGTCAAACCTCGAATCCCTTCAATTGCTCCCTCCCCCACCCTTTGTCTTCCCCCCCTCTCCGTTCTCTTCTTTCCATCTCCCCCGTTCCGTCGAGCAAGAAATCCTTCTATTTTGGTTATTCTTTTCCTTTCTTGATCACCGGAGACCTCGAAAAAGCTCCATCTTTGCCCGTCGGGAGAGCTTTGATCGGGAGTTCGAATCCGAAACCAGCTCCAATTTCTGTCCTTTCCTTCTGATTCCCATCGGAACCCCAATGCCGGATCATGGGACGCTTCCAAAGTCCGGTCTTGTAGCCGCCGGTACCTCTGCTCCCGCGATTCGGTAGCGTGCCCCTTTGCTCGGAGTCTCGTGTCGCCGGCGCCGCCACGGCGACGGTGGTGAGGGCCGGCGGCGAGCAACGGCGGGCGGGGCGGCGTCGGCTACGACGACGATGCAGATTAGGCTCTCGCCGAGCATGAGAAGCATCACGATATCGAACAGCAATGGAGTGTTGGACTTGATGAAGGTGAAGGTCGCCGCCCGCCACGTCTCGTACCGGACCCTCTTTTACACCGCACTCGTCCTCGCCTTCCTCTTGCCCTTTGTCTTCATCCTCACTGCCATCGTCACCCTCGAGGGCGTCAACAAGTGCTCCTCCTTCGGTAGGATTCGGGGAACCCCCTTCGCCCGTTTCTTGAATTGGTTGCGATTTGATGATGTCCTGGGTCGGTCGTGTCGGTGACGATGGATCTGACGTCGCAAGATGGGATCTTTTTTGTGGTTGATGTTCCAAAACATGCCATTCTTCTCTATTTCGATCGTAAAGTAGTTGCATACGCCGCTCTGGTTATGGTGACATGTTGCTTCCGGCCCGATTTGGGATTTGGTTGATTTTGAATTTGATTGCTGGGTCTCATATTGCTACGTTTTCCCTTTTGTCGCTGGTGAGCAGCTCACCTGTCCCAGTTCTTCACCCTGGGTCCAGGATTTGACATAGGTTTAATTTTAGCCGAACGATACGTTTATCACATCCTCATAAACACAATGTTCTTGTGTGAATTTAAAATATTCTAATTATTTTTTGATAGAAATTGCTTGTCCTTATCGGGGGCCGAACAAATCTCACTTTGTTATCAATGTTCTTACTTTCCTGATATCTAACTAATTGATTTATACTAGTATAGAGCTTCTGCATAGCCTAATGCATGTATATATATTTTGATTCTTATTTTCTGTATTTTAACATCAGTACTTAAAAAGATTAATTATGGCCTAAGAGTTTAGGGAATCTTTAATATTTGTCTTCTCTACATGGTAACCATGTAGAGAAGTAGCTGCATAGCTGTGTTAAGTAGAATCTCAGGAAGTTATTGTATTATGATCTTTTCATTCTTGACATTACCTATGTTTATGTTTGTTTATACAGCATCTACTTATTTATATGTGCATGATCTTTTATTTTCAACATGAGTAAGATCGATCTATAATTGATCTTACTCATGTTGTTTAATACTTCTTGTCTTCTCAGTAGCCCCTTTCGTAGATAGCCGATTTCTGCATACGGATTTCCATTGGTGGCACAATGTTAATGTCGCGTTCTTTTTTACTTTTCATTTCAAGCATCTACCTTGCTACCTTAATTTTATTACTTTTGCTTGATGCTGCTAATACTTCCTGAAATTTTCCATTGCTGCCACTTGGAAGCAGTATGCCACATGGAAAGCAAGCTAATCTGTTAGAAGCAAGGGATGCTTGATACTTTTCAATTTATGTTTTTCTCCTGCACATGGGCATCTTGTCGCTCCTTGTTCTCATGTTTTGAGCTGATTTTTCTCGTCTATATTCTGCTGTTTTGACAAGTCTTCCTCATTCTTTGTTAAAGCACTTGCCTTCAGTGATTAAAAGCGCTCGGGGCGCTAAGCGCCTTCGAGCGGAGGCGGCGCCTCGCTTCACTTCGAGCGCGCGCTTGGCGCCGCTGGCGCTCGCCGAGCCAAGCGTCGGGCGCTTGAGTGGCGCCGGGTTCGCCGAGCGACCGAACCATCGCGATTGGTCGTCGCTCCGTTCGCTTCTTTGCGGCCGTCGCTCGCCAGCTCGTCGCTGCTCGCCGCCGTCGCTCGCCGCTCGTCGCTTTGCTCGCCCGCTTTCGCTCTTTGCCGTGCTTTGCTGCCATCGCTTCGCCGATATCTCCGTCGCCGCTGCGCCCTCGCGTCAGAGATGTCAACGGGCGACGTCGCTCTCGAGGCGACGTCGCTCGAAAAGTTAAAAAAAAAATTCCTATTAAAAATGAGCCTGGGGCGTCGCGAGGCCCGACAACGTTGCGAGCCTGGGGGCGTTGCAGAACCTTCAGCGGCGTCGCCCGAACCTCGGTGGCGTCGCGAGAACTAAAACTAAAAAAATAATTTTTTTATTAAAAAATTGATTTTTTTTATTTTTTTTATTAACAATATACTTTTAACAGTATACTGTTAACAGTATACTAATAACAAAATTTTTTATTTATTAAATTAATAATATATTATTTTAATTTTAATACTACTAATTTTCTTAATTTAATAATATATTTTTATTTAAATAATTATATTTTTAATTATATTATATATTTTTATATTTTAGCGCCTCGCTTCGCTCGGGCTAGCGCCTGGGCGAGCGCCTAGCGCCTCGGGCGATTTTAGGCCTTGGCGCCTTTTGGCGCCTAGCGCTTTTTAAATCACTGCTTGCCTTTGAGATTCATTAGCAGGTGCTTACTGGACTCAGATCTTTGAGATTCATTATGCTTGAAATGATATTAATCATGTTCTCATATAATTGCTTTAGTAATACTTGTCCATTCAAACTGATTCTGACATGGTCATCATTCAGTTGTCTTGCTTCTTCATTCCTTTGATAGTGCTTAATTACTTAACATCTGCTGCCTGCAACATCTTTACTATTTTGTTTTAGTAAACTTCTGCAAATCCTATTTTGGATGATTAAGCTGTCTGACTAGGTCTGCTTTCATCCTCTAATTTGATCTCGAGTGCCATATGACATAACTAGATCGCAATACCTACTGTACCAGTTAATACTGATTTCTTTGTTAATTTGTTACTTGTTTCAGATTGCTTGGGGAGGCGGTTAGGACCAAGGTTTCTTAGTCGGGGTGGTGATGATTCCATGGTAATGTTTTCTGTTCTTTGCTATTTAGTTCATGATTTCATGTGGATGGACACTTCTCTCTCTCGCTCTTCTAAAGATGTTATCTTAATTTGAATCACAAACATAATTACAGAAGCTTGCTAACGAATTATACAAGATACTTGACCAAGTAAACTCTGAGGAACTTCCAGTTGGCTTGAAAGTGCCAGGATCTTTCAGTGAGTTTCTTTCCGACATGAAGAATAACCAGTATGATGCCAAGACTTTTGCTGTAAGGTTGAAAGCGATGGTATGTCTATTCGTTGATCTTCTTTTTTTTTTTATTTGGTATATTCCTTCCCAGGACAAATAGAAAGATGTTCTTTGAATTGGTTCATGCTTGATTGACTAAACATTGAACTCTTGTTCATTTAGATTCACCGTGTCGTTGTTTTTCCAGTAAGTTGAGATTACATAGAGAACAATTCCAGTGCTTGTTATTCTCTGCAGGATTCTTGGGACTATTCTTTGAAATTGGTCTTGTTAGTGTTGGTGTTCTGTTGTTTTTGTTTCTTGTTTAGGTGTTGGTTTGTTGTTTGATAGCTCTTATGGATTTCATTGTTGTTTTTCTTCATTTAATGTGAGCTACTCCATAACATCCATTCTGCAATTGACCTTCAATTATGGGTGCAGTCATTTGGATAATTTACTTCATTTATATGCTTATATTGGTGTCCTTGAATATTACAGATTT
The DNA here is from genome assembly GCA_023547065.1 of Musa troglodytarum. Taxonomy (NCBI): domain Eukaryota; kingdom Viridiplantae; phylum Streptophyta; class Magnoliopsida; order Zingiberales; family Musaceae; genus Musa; species Musa troglodytarum. The sequence continues at coordinate 1,343,659 of CP097507.1, read as the reverse complement.
ACTAACTCTTTCTGTTTTTGTTTCAATTATGAGCTTTTTGCATAATATATCACTTAGTGAAATATCAGCTATGGTTTAACATACTAATGTTTCTCTTTTCATGTATGTTGTTGCAACTCAATATCATGTTACTTTCGCCTACTATTTTTATTGCTCTGGCAATGCTTTGACATATTAATTTTTATCTGCTCATTTGTGGGTTTGATGCAGTTTAGGGATCACGTTGGTTTTACCTAATTCTTCTTCCTCTTTTATTCATTGTGTAGTGTCAGCCTGAAGTGGATTGGTTGCATTAGCCACATTTGTATTAGAATTGCTTTAGACCTATGTACAAATGTATGTGTCTTCCCTGGCTTCAACCACCACATAGTTAAAATCAATCATTAAATGCTTCTGCAGAACTTGTTAACCATTAACAGGAATCATCAAAAACTAAAACTTAAATTTTCTTTTATTCTTATAGACCTGTTGATAGTAAGATGGACAATTAATTGCCATGTATAACATTTTGATGTAAGTTATTGTTAAAATCATTCAGCTGCATTGTCTTATATGCTTTAAGCTGCTTAGACCAAAGATCGATGGTTATCAGATTTGAATTATATGGCTTATAGTGAACTGATCATGATACTTTCTGCTTTATGTCAACTTCACTGTTAGTTCACAGATCTCCACATAGTTTCAGTATTTGGTTGGTTATGGGCAAATTTTCTGTACTAATTTCTGCCATCAAAATGTCAATTGTTGATATGTTTAATTCATTTGGGCATCAATTCTCTCCATCAGCTATTACGTGAAATGTACAGATACAAATATAAACAAATATTTAGTATACAGTACACACATTTGCATCTGACAAGTGTCAACTGGTTTGATGTATGACATTGGATATTGTCATCTAATCTAATATTACGATCCAACGTAACTGAAGGTTGAAGGTTGTTTGCTCTTTACACGAGAACATGACCTCTCGAGATAATAAACAGTGCTGCCTTTGAGTTATTGTCTGATCCAGCACACTTCAAATATATCAGGCAAAAAGGATATGCCTTTCTGTCTTTTCCTAAATAACATGGTGTCTACCTGTTTGTCACAGTACAGGATGATGTGGGAATAAATTGAATTTTATATAGGGTCTCAGTTGATTTGGTTTGATAATAGGCAAACATGGAATTGAAAAGTCTTGTGCATATCCATCTCAAGAATTCATTTACTCTAAGATTGAGATGGCATGTCTTAACCATTCGTGTGAATATTCTTCGGACAAATAACATTCCTTACAAAGAAAAAATAATTCTTTGAGGGTGTCCTTCAGATTAATGGCGTTACTCCTAGATAAATTTGGCTATCCTTTAAATTGAAGAAAGATGACACTTCCTTCTGTTAAGATAGAAAAAATCAGATGGAAGCAATCTGGTGACAACTTTTAATCTGGTGACTATATATTCTTTTCATCTGATTAAATGTTCTTTTGTTGGTAATTTCAGAAAAGGTTGGCACTTACAATCATTTTTATAATTTCTAGATATGAATGCTAAACAATTTACAAGCAGCTTATCAAGTGAATTTCTTTGGGATTTTTAACTCTCTGACTTGCTTGTTATATGCAGATGGAATATATGGATAGGGAGGTGAAAAGATCAAGACTGGCAGAACAATTGCACAAATATTTTGCTGCAACTACTATTCCCAAAGGCATGCATTGTCTCTCTTTGCGTTTGACTGATGAGTATTCATCCAACGCCCAAGCTCGTAAGGAGTTGCCAACACCAGAGTTGCTACATTTGCTCTCTGATAACTCGTATCACCATTTTGTTGTAGCCAGTGATAACATTCTGGCAGCTTCTGTTGTGGTCACCTCTGTTGACTATATATTCTTTTCATCTGATTAAATGTTCTTTTGTTGGTAATTTCAGAAAAGGTTGGCACTTACAATCATTTTTATAATTTCTAGATATGAATGCTAAACAATTTACAAGCAGCTTATCAAGTGAATTTCTTTGGGATTTTTAACTCTCTGACTTGCTTGTTATATGCAGATGGAATATATGGATAGGGAGGTGAAAAGATCAAGACTGGCAGAACAATTGCACAAATATTTTGCTGCAACTACTATTCCCAAAGGCATGCATTGTCTCTCTTTGCGTTTGACTGATGAGTATTCATCCAACGCCCAAGCTCGTAAGGAGTTGCCAACACCAGAGTTGCTTCATTTGCTCTCTGATAACTCGTATCACCATTTTGTTGTAGCCAGTGATAACATTCTGGCAGCTTCTGTTGTGGTCACCTCTGTTGTAAGATCTTCATTACAACCTGAAAGGGTTGTCTTCCATGTCATAACTGACAAGAAGACTTATCCAAGCATGCATTCATGGTTTGCTTTGAATCCTCTTTCCCCTGCTATAATTGAGGTGAAAGGAGTTCACCAATTTGACTGGTTAACAAGAGATAATGTGCCTGTTCTTGAAGCTTTTGAAAATCACCATGGTGTGGGAAACCACTATCATGGAAATCATATCATGGGCGTGAATGTTGGTGACAGTCCAATAATTTTCGCTTCTAAACTGCAGGCGAGGAGTTCAAAATATATTTCTCTGCTCAGCCATCTGCGCCTATACCTGCCTGAGGTAAATTAGTTTGTATCCATTTCTGAGACACTTTCAGCTTTATGGAACTTTTGCTAATATGATAATTAAGGTTATAGAATTATTGTAAAATATATGCTTGTTTGGATGGTGAGTACATTTTTAGTCAACACATGTACTTTTACCCATTTCAATAACTTGTTCTATTAACATACAATTTTATGCTTGGTACCATGTTGTCCAACTTTTCTAGTATTATGCTGGTGTGCCTGTATTTTGATGTCCTGGACTTTAATATAACATTTTAAACAGCTCTTTCCAAACCTCAATAAGGTGGTGTTTCTTGATGATGATGTTGTTGTTCAACATGACTTGTCACCATTGTGGGAGATTGATCTTCTTGGAAAAGTAAATGGTGCTGTAGAAACTTGCAGAGGTGAAGATACTCGGGTGATGGCTAAGCACTTCAGGACGTATTTCAACTTTTCACATCCCCTCATAGCCAATGAATTGGACCCTGATGAGTGTGCATGGGCATATGGGATGAATGTATTTGATTTAAATGCCTGGAGGAAGACGAGCATTAGAAAAACATACCACTACTGGGTGAAGGAGGTACTGTCTGTCATATCATTGCTTGTCTTATTCTGTACCTTCTTTCTTTCTGTTAAGAACCATAAAGATATAAGTTTTATTTTCAATTTCGATGAACTCCAAGTTGCTGATGGACTAAGTTTACTAAGCTATTTTACTTGCCATCAAAATTATTCTTGTCCTACCAAAATAGTCCAAGCTAAATGTGTTTACTCTTGTTCTCCTATGATTGATGCTAACTTTGCTAAATAGTATTTGAAAAGTAAACATTTTTAAGTCCTGATGATGACTGCTGCAATTTTCTATAAATACTGAGTCAAATCTTACAATTAGTTCTTTCTAAATGACCACTTAGATCATGTATACTACTTTTTTTCTTCTATGCTTTGCTAAGACATCCTTGGTGCACTTCCTTTATCTTAGCACTAATGTTTTAGTCTTCAAGATACTGCAAGCACCTAATTTGGTCAAATTTGGGGTGCTACTGTCGTTCAGGGACCTGATTACCATCTTAGCTGTGTTCGTTAATAAAAAAGAATTTTATATGACTAAGGTGATTACCAAAATATCCATAGGAATCAGACTTCTAAAGGGGGGAAAGACCAATGGGAAAGGTGTCAGACCAGGTACAAGCAAGCAAGTCTTGATCTTGACATATATAATTTTGTTGCTTGCATCTAAGATAGTTCCTCCTTCTGTTAACCCTCACATTTTCAGTTCAGCTATATCTTTTAAAACATATTATTACATGCTGAAATATCTATTCGAGGAGTAATTATGTAGCTTGCTATTGCCAATTTTGTGGAAACAGTTTAAGATTAATGTCACCTTTCTGGGCCTTCTGGTTTTGTTATGATTCCTGTTCCACTCCTGTTGTTATTGAACAAGTACTAATTGTAACATTTCCTTTTTCTTTATTGATAATTGTTGTGCTCTCAGATAATAGTTCTTCTCTATGTTCTAGCAAAAATGTTATAATAAATTTGATTCACAGTTCCTTTGGAAGATTCTGCAGATGCAATTGTAGATGTGCTTGGTTGAAATTGATGCTCCAAGTTACACTTCCTTGACATGGAAAATGCAATCCACAATTTTGCTCTGCTCCTTTTTATAAACATCTTACCTCTGCATACGAAGTGAATTTTATACACGTCTGCGAAACCTAGGCCCCTGGTTAAGCCTAATGTCAATAAAGATAATTATGGTCTTATAAAAATTTGGATTGTTAATTATACTTTACCTTGGACTTCTGACACCGAATTTGAGCCTGTTACCCTCCTGGCCTGCAGATGCTAGAAGAAATATAATTGATTAAATGCACTAGTTCTTTTCATAGATAAAAGCTTGTAGCTTCATCTTCCGACTGAAATTTCTAATTTGTCTCCTTTTTTTCTTGATTTCATTTGCAGAACTTTAGGTCAAACCTGACACTGTGGAAGTTCGGAACATTGCCTCCAGCCCTGATAGCATTCAGAAATTATGTGCATCCTATAGATCCATCATGGCATATGCTCGGTTTGGGCTATCAGGAATCGACAGACCTTGAGAGGGTGAGGAAGGCTGCTGTGATACACTACAATGGGCAATGCAAACCATGGCTGGAGATCGGATTTAAGCACGTCCAGCCATTTTGGACAAAGCACGTTAACTATTTGAACGACTTCATAAGGAACTGCCATATCTTGGAGCCACAATGGTTTCCACAAAACTAAAGACCGTAAACATAAAGCAGGGTAGTATTATAGATGCAGTGACAGCTCAGTTTTCACTCGATTTGAGCAACCACTGAATAAATCAAGAATTCAGTCAATATAGTAGTTGAGTCAAAATGAGCAGATTCTTCGTGGACCTGTCCGTTCAAGCGGCTGCATTTACTGGTGTCGTGGAAGATTCTTTTCAATTTTGTAAGATAGCATTCAGTCTTTGTAAGGTTAAAGATAATTCTTCAAACAATTCTGGAGGGTGTATGACCGCGTCTTGCAACAAGTGATGTTCTTCAGATCACGACTGGTGGAGCATCGGATCGCATGCCCCGTACATACTGAAGCCAGGATTGGATTGTCTTCATGCAGATTACCTTTTTTTAATTATTTATTATTTTATTTTTTGGGGTTTCTTTATTAATTTTAACATTTCGGTTTCTTTATTTGCCCTCTAGATTAAGAGGTCATGGATGTTTAACGTTTGACAGTAACCCCTCGTGAATTTTGGGGAACTCTAGGATATTTGTCTTAAATCATAAGATATCCAAATGTGCAGTTGATTCTTTTTCTTAGATTGCTATTGTCATCTTGCTCTTTTACCATGATGTTGATTGTGTCCATCTCCAATGTGATCAATTGTTGCCTTCTCTTTTCCAGTGGAATCAGATCTCCATCATCACTTTGACAGGTTGCTTTAGTTTTCAGTACTAATTTCTCTCCAAGAAGAAACCTGTGTGTTCTTTATATTTTGATAAGCTGCAACATGATTGGTGGCCACCAACATTGAAATGCTGAGTTGAGATCAATAGACTTAATGGAGATGCAACCAGGAATCCAAAACTGGCTTCTTTGTAATGTACACATTGATTTATAGTGACCAACATGATCAGTTTTGAAACCTTGTAGGATTTATATTGCATGATCATTTGGCTGATAGATGTTAAAGGTTTTAGTGTGGATCCACTTTAGATAGAACTTACATTTTGATGGTTCAGAGCTAATAAGAGATTTGAATCATTCAAACCCAGATCAATGGAGACCAGTAAATCTTTTAATGGTAGACTTCATATGCTGGATTTGGCTCTGAAACCATCACCAAGCGCAACTAAGAACAAGGGAAAATTGTTTTCCAAATCCATCTGAAATATGGAAGAGAATTCAAGATAAAAATTCATCATACATCTTATTTTGCTCACATGAACAACTTACAGCAGCTTGTTTGATCAAATGACCAAACTGTTATACAATACAAATTTGTGAAAACAAATCAGCTATCATGTGCAACAGGATACAACACTAAGCCGTGCATCCTCGTTAGGTGCAAGCTTGAGCTTCGAAGTCGGGGAAAACGACAAATGCAATGGACAAGGGTGATACATCCACAGGGGAGTTGGTCGGAACGTATACGGGATCCAGAGGCGGAATATCTCCATCTTCGGTGAGCTCCAAAGGAGTGCCATTCAATAGCACAGTTCGGCTTAGATGGTTATCATCCTTACCGATCAGATGATACTCCTCTCTCTTTTCCGACTCATCCGATGCTTTCTTGCCCACCCAGGAGAATGTTCTCTTAAGGCCGTGGATGAAGGAATTTTCCCTGTGAATGCCTTCCCCCTCAGCCAGAACGACGTTGAGATCGTTTCGGACGGTCACACTAAACTTGGTGGATTTGCTTAGGTTGATCAAGACTACAGAGATGCCCGCCTGTTGTCATCGAGAAGCACGTTAGAAGTACTTTTACGGGTTCCCGAAGTGCATTACGAGTTCAGAATGTAAAAACTTGAAAAATAGACTTTGAAGTTTGCGAATGTTGCAATTCTTCGAAAGAACAAATGATATCCCAGCATATGGACCTTTTCAGGTGTTCTGCGGTTGGATTGCAGAACGACAAAAAGGAAATTGTGTACCAAAAGAAAATATATTATTAAGTATAGCCGCAGCAAATTTAATGCATAAGCCCAAGTGTTTTGAGAACATCAACCACATCAATAAAGTCCATACAGAAATCAATCGAGAATGCTTGTCTACAGAAATATGTACCTTTCCTTTCCTGCAGTGGGCATAGGCTCGTAAGTATGATGAGCCAGCGATATCCACGGAAAGTACTCCTTTCCCCATCAGACGATGCCACAGTAGCGCACTGGAAAGAGGATTCAGGAGGATCAATACGGGCTAGGCTTGAGGCGTGCTTATGTTTCCAAGGACAGGGTCTAAAAATACATAGTGATTTGGATGTCTTGCCTGTAGTAATCAGGATTTGGTACGAAAGTGTTTGTGTCGAGGAGACCATAATTCCCTCCGATCAAGGTCTGCCTGCAATAAACCTTGGTGTTGTACTTTGATGCCATGCCCAATTGATCCAGGTACCTGAATTGTGTCAAACAGGTCTTTAGTCTGCGATGTTGCATGAAACTGGAGATGCAAGAAAAATACAAAGTGAATTACCAGAAGCTGTTGAGAAATGTATTCGATACAAGACGGCTTCCGCTGTTGAATGCACCACCAGCTTCCCCTACCCAAGCAGATGACCATGGTCCATGTCTTTCTATTGTAAGTTGGAGATTTCTGAAGGTGTCTGCCACCCGACTTAAATATTGAGGATCCACTATTTTACCCTCAATACGGGAATCATCGCCTGCAGAAACAGTCAGACTGATGTTTTCATCGAAATATTTTATTGTAAATTTTCCAATATTACATTTCATGAATTCTGAACTGTCAACTCAAAGATTTTGGCACAACAATGAGGTCGTGTTGTATTTCTATTAGTTCTTTCCTGCATATCTACCATTCGCAATAGCATCAATGCAAATATGAACTCTAAAAATGTATATTCAATCTGGAACTTTTCTCCTGAAGAAACAACAGATGAACTGATGAAGTTGTGCACTTTGCTTCTTCCATGCTGCGAGATATGAAAGATAGATATTGTAGATAGCAGCTATATTTGCACCGTCTAAAACCATAACAATCGTATCAGAAGGTACGATGAGAATTCTTAGTTTGCCAGTGGAATCTGTTGCTGGAATAAGTTTAGTAACCTCTTGAATACGATAGGACTTTGTATCATAAGGAGTCAGCAAAGGATACTGGTGTTGACGAGGACAAAAGCATGGAAATGTAATTTTTAGCCGGCATTGCTCTTCACAAGATAGAAGAAGAAAAGAGAATGGGCATACAAATCTTACATATAAATAAAAAGTTAGAAGGAGTTGGATCTCTTATTTCTGGTAAGATATAATTGGGAGTAGCAGTTATCAAATTTGATTTCTGTTATTTCATCTGATATATATATATACCAAGGGTTATTTTTAACCGGAATGGAGGACAAAAACATTAACCAGATTTATTTCCTTGTCGTCTCTCTTTGGATAACATTTTAATGCATCTTAAGTCACAAAAGAAAATTTCCTCAAAAGATTAAGTGTCACATTTCTACACTCACCTCCACCAAGATTGTATATATGATGCGTCATGACGTTGACAACACCCAGACCCGAATCCTGTAGAAGCTGAGCATACCATTGCTCATCAAAGAATCCTCCAGGAGCAACCAGCATCGGTTGTGTGTTTGAATCTTCATATAACTCCTTAAGAAGAGCTCTAAGGACAACCAAATCTTTTGCATATTGTTCAGCGCTAACTCTCGCACCGACACCTCTTCCACTCAATTCATTTCCTGAAGCATCGAGCAAGCCGCCTTTGAGTTTTGGTCGGTTGGATTTTTCTTGCCTAAAAAATAGTACGGGAAAGGACTTACCGAATTCCCATGAATCAACCTGGTATCCTTTTGAGATTGTGTACTCAATGAAATCTCGAGCATTTGTGGAGTTCCAATCGCCTGCCCACATACCGTTGTGCACGCGGTTCCTCCCATGTAGTGCATTCAGACCAAATGTGATAATTGCTCTGCAATCACAAAACTAGGACTTATGTTGCATCGTTATGGCAAATTTATAGTTCAGATAACAAGAAAATGCATAATTTTCTTTGTATAGGGCTATTTTTGGTGATAAAAGATGGTATGCAATGTTAGAATTACTTGTGCACATATAACTCAAATGTCATCTGTTAATATCAATGATTTCTCACATAATGTATCAAGACATAGTCATCGAGTAAAGCAACTATTACAAATACAAATTGCTTACATAGCATGCAACGTTTAATTTGCATGCTTCACACCTGTCGATTTAATTTTAGGGAGGGACTAACATCTTAAGGCGACTTCCCCTTCCAAGTTTATTTTCATCGTAGGAGCATCCAAGTCAAATATACGTAGACTGAATCGCAGAAACTAAATTAGATCTCGTGGCCAATGAACTCAACAGGTATGGAAATAGCATGCAACATTTTAATTCTGATGGCTTCAGCAGCCGAGACAAAGTAGGTCAAACAGATAATCCGCGACAAAGTTTTCGATCCATTTTAAATGTCTACTTGGATTCATCTCGATGTAGCATGAATAACCTGACAGCTAGAAGAAGAACAGAGACTTCTTCACAAACCTACCCCGTCTTCTGAAAAAGAAGGTTTAGCTCGTCCCACCTTTCTATGCTCAAGCAAGCTTTAGAAAAACCAAACAAGCCGCCGCTCATCTTGGAAAAAGGAAGGCACGAATTCTCTGAACTTGGCACGCCATACACAACTTGGTCTTGCAAGGAGCCTCCAACTCGTATCCGCAAATGATCAAAAGCTGAAATTTTACAGACAAAAACTCAAACATCTCAGATAGTCCTAGTGGTGGTTCTTAGCAGTTTATGCCACAATTTTACCGCGCACAAGTGATCATCATCATCATCCTCCTGGCATGATGGCGATAATGCAACTATAATAATTAAGATTTTTTACGTGCTACGATAAAAATTATGAAACGAACTGAGAAGCAAAACAAAGAATGGTCACCTTGGATGGCATTAGCTAGGAAAGGATGCGATAAGTCCTGGAAAACCATGGAACCAAAATATTTGTTAGTATTTTTTGCAGAGTGCAAATAAACAAGATGTTCTTGCTGACTAGACTATCTCGACAAAAAAAAAATTACCAGATTCAGGACTGAAGATTGTCCCCATGGACATTGATTATAGTTGCACTTGTCAGGAGGCCACCAATCCAGAGTTGCACAGACAAAGGTATCGTCAGTCTCAGCAGCTAGATCGGTTCCTTTGACTATGATCGTTACATCTGGGGATTCTTCAGAGAGCGCTCCGCCGATGGAACAGAGCACAAACAACAGAAGCCGTAACATCATTCCTCCAGCTCCAACGATTTGATGCTCCGATCGAAGAAGCTGAAGAGCTCATATGAAGAACAGATTAATCATCTTCTCGAAGCATATAATCCAAAAACAAGTAAAATGAATACAATAACATCTCTAATGTTCATCGATTTCCCAAAGCTGAAGAGCTGGCCATACATACTTTGTTAAGAAGAACTACCTTGCATTCTTTGCTTGAGGCCTAATATGAACTACGATAAAAAAGAAAGAACATAGATAGAGTATGTCTGAAGCTACAAGGACCAATTTTTGTCAGCAAAAAGAATGGGTGGCCAAATGCTTGTCATCGAAGCCAATCCAAGAACATGTGATGACAAAGAGTCCCATGAATTCGATGATAAGGTAGCAGGTGATGTGGTCCTCTCACACACAAACACAGAAATTTTAATGCAGATCGAAAACAAGCGAGAAATCTAAATAAGAAACAAGGTGAAGAACACTTCATTCATCTTCCTTCTTAGATAGAGATCGAATTCCAGGAACAATTAAGACCAAAGATTGGAATCGGACATACGAAACTGCATCGAAATCGACATAGTAAATAAAAGTGGGAGTTTTGCCAGAAATTTCCATCTCTTCGGACAGAAGAGAAGAGCTTGAAGAAATGAGAGACCATTAGATCGAACATCTCTTCCGCATCTTTGACGCCAATCGAACAACAGCTAAAGCTAAGATCTTTGAGCAAACGAATCGAAGAAATCGAAAGAAAGACCTCGTACCAACCCCGTAACGCAGCTGCCCAGGGTCTCCCGCCGCTACACACCAGCAGAAATCCTCGCAAGATCGAGAACAGCTTTTTCCGGTGCCAAAGGCGCCGCCTTTCCTCTCGACGAGGGGCTTCTCTTATCCTCGCCGGTTTCTCCTACGAATCCCGACAGGTGAAATCTCGGGCGCGTGAGACGGGTCAGATTTCGTCAACTCGAATTAGATTCGGTTGATTTAGCGCTAGACTCAAGCTATCTTTCTGCGCCGGTCCAGTTCGAAGCTGCCCCATTACAGACCATCACTAGATACGCATGCTCGCTCCACTACCTTCCCATGGAACATCTTCTCAAAGCAAGTAGATCTCAAGACGAGAAATGCTGCACATCCTAAGCCGTCATTAACCAGCAAGCAGAGAAATATTTATATATAAACACACAAACAAAAGAACATATAAAAGAATGGGTAGATTTGAAGACGAGAGAAAAGGATCAGAGTGGAAGAAGTCAAAACGTCGCTTGCACTCACCAATAGTTTTGCCCAGAGGGGAACAGTTGGATGGCTCCGGAGTCGCTTTAGGGACAGAAAACAGAGACAGACACACTCCACAAAGGGAAAAGGATGGATCTGAAAGCACGATAAAAAGGATCAGAGTGGATGATGTTAGGTTCCTCGCAACTCAGTGATGGTTGCCCGAAGAGAACAGTTGGGCAACTTCGGAGCTACTTTTAGAAGAAGAAGGTAGCATGTACAATCCAAAAGCTACAGTTTTCCTCCTCTATTTTTGTTTTTGTGTTGGGGCACATAAAGAAAGGCACACTCATCCTGCATTATTGAACTGTGGGAAGGATTCCAAACTCCACCCAATCTCTCGCTCATGATCGGATGATGTGCGTGTCGTTCCCGCGAAGGATTCCACTTTCCAGCGACTTTCCTGGTGGAGCAGCTTTGACCGATAAAAGCAGAGCACGGAGGTCGTAGAACGGATGCTCTGTTCCTTCCTCATCACCAGTTCTTGGCTGCTTGATGTATCATGTGGATTCGTTCAATCGTGAACTATCAATAATTGGGAGGCATTTGCAAGGCGGCCAAGGTCAATGCAGCCAACGTATACTGGAAGCTTTGACTTGCCTCGGCATTCAATGGATTGTCGAAAGAATCAAACCTTTGTTTCCGACCCAAAGTCCTAAGCAGTTGAATTCTAATGCCAGCAATGGATTCTCTTGATGTATTCCAGCCATGGCCGGTGAGAGATGAGCACAGAAACCAAAGTCACAAGAAAAGTCTTCTCCAAAGCCAGCCATGACTGCAACAACAACAACAACAAAAAAGCTTTTCTTCATTGAGAAATGATAGTTTTACTGACTGATGATTAAATTATAATCATGTTCTTGGGTGAGTTGGGATACAGATCAAGGTTACGAGGGTCAAAAATTTGCCGGCTTTCAACCGGTGGATGGATCTGCAGCATTCAATGATTTGTGGAATTCAGATGGAAGAAGTCCAAAAACTGTGTTGGAGGCTGACCAGGGACCAAAATGACACAATTGACAGGGGACCAAGAAACTAGTTGAGATTTCAATTTCTTATGGATTGGTTGAAGACTACCAGCCACCAAGGTTGGATGCAGTCAACTCAGCCTGCCTTCCTCTTCTTCATGAGGTTGATCTAAATTGCTCTATTCCTCCTTTCTTCAAGGTAGAATATAAATCATCTTCTTTTTTTTTTTCCTTCCATAAAAGGTGGGAGAAGAATAATTTATCACAAGATACCACAGCATTTACCTTTTTCCCCCACACATAAAAAAAGAAATGATAAAAAAAACCTAGTTGGCACAAACATATAGTTAGAAAGAGAAAAGAACATATAGAACAAGTGTTAGATGTCTTCTACTTTGCCTCACTATAGGATTGATATCAGAGATCTAAATTGCTCTATTCCTTTCTTCAAGGTAGACCATAAATCATCATTTTTTTTTCCTCCCATAAAAGATGGGAGAAGAATAATTTATCACAAGATACCACAGCATTTACCTTTTTCCCCCCACACATAAAAAAGAAATGATAAAAAAACACCTAGTTGGCACAAACATATAGTTAGAAAAAGAAAAGAACATATAGGACCACCAGTGTTAGATGCCTTCTTTCTTTGCCTCACCATAGGATTGATATCAGAGATCAGCACAATGGAACACAGAATCATCATATCTGTAAGTATCTGGCGAGTAATTAATGTCCTTAACAGAACACAGGAGCAGCTCTTATGATTCTCAACATCACTCCAAGTCATCTATGAATTGTGTCATCATCAAGATAATATCATTTATGAACTTTGCAGATGAAAAAGAGCAAGAGCACTTGGTTGAAAGAGAGCCAAGAAATCAGCACAAGGATAGGTACATGAAGAAGATGAGAACCATGACCCTGTATAAACTCAACTATACGGCAAAGAAATCAGCACCAAGTGTTTGCACACTTACAACTCCATACATTCTTGATATCTTTGGTCAAACACAAGTACAGACAAGAAAGAGAGAATGGGAAGCAAAAAAACAAAAGAATACACAATGTATTTATTGTTCAACCACTCCAAAATGTGTGTATCATTAACAAATCTTATGATGAGTATGGAAAAGAAGAAGAAAAAAAAAATCATATATTCCCCGAGTAGGGAAATAAGAGACAGAATCACTATGAACAATACAGCATCACAAAACAACCCCTGAAAGATGTTAGCCTTTCGATCTCATACTCAGCTTTGTTCGCATTGAAATTAGAAAACCTTTCAATATGTCGCATGCTATTTGTGCAATCCAATCTCCAAAAATATTCAATGCCACAGAAGAAACTATTACATGGGAACCGATCCTTGAGACAAAGCGGCGGAAAGTATTCATGGAACAGCATGGGAAGCCACTTTGCTGTCTTGGAGAGAAATGACAGTTTCAAAAGCACCAACCAGGGCCTTCACCTTGCTCTTCCTGGTCTCCACAAGTTTACTAGCAGTTTCCTCAATCACCTGATTTAACAAACCTTGGTTATCCTTCTTTTCCTGCACATCCTGATGTCTTAAAACAACAGCAGGTGCCTTTGACATTGGAGAATTTGAGTCTGCACCACTTGGCCCTGTCTTACTTTTGTAGCCTTTTGTGTGTGCATCTCCTTTAGCATTTTGGATGTCATTTGCTGTTCTAGCCCGCCTGAATCTGAGTATTCTTGGACCATTGTTCTCATGTTGCAGGCTGACTACCTTACCTCTGTTGAATTTTAATTTGTGGGCTGCGGAAATCTTATCTTCCAAGTGAACACTTGCAGTTCTTCTATGTTTCCTCTGAATTTCACTCTTTGAAATAACAGTAGGAAATCTCTGTGTTACCGCTTTTCGTAAAATTTCACCAAGTTTAGACTCAGAGTCATGATCTTTCCCATCTGATGGATGTGATTTGTGCTTCCTCAGATCTTGCTTCATAGTTTTGAGATTTATTTTCTCTGGTGTTGCCTCACGAACATTCAAAGTCTCCTTCTTCATTCCCAACTTTCCAGCTCGTGTTTGATTTTTCACTTGGGAAGCGGTGCCCATGTTCCTATACATCCTTGGCTTTGTGGTTGAGACTCTACTAGTAGGAGGTTTCATGGACGGAGAGGACAATGATGGTTCTAGTACTTTCTCTTTTATATCTGATTGACTTGAAAACTTGATTATTCTCTCGTTGTTCCTTCGAGCTAGTCCCCCCGAAGAAGCCAATCGGGATATAGTTTTAAATGATAGATTCTTGATTCTCATGGAGGTTGCACATTCAGGAGATGCATCGACTTTCTTACCAGCTGATAAAGCTTTTTCCTTGACTGCTCTAGGTGTTGCAGATATGATCCTCTGTTCAGCCTCTGGCTTGACAGAAGATGCTGTTTCCCATACATTTGGTGCAGTCTTGCCATTTGGTACCCCAGATAGATCAATCTTTCCTTGTCTGATGACTTTAGGTCGGTGAGAGATACCAATAATTTTGTTTCCTCTCTTGAGCCTGTTCACATCTCTCCTTGCTTCGGCACCTACACCAGAACCAATTACCTGTTTTCCTTGGTTAGATAATTCCTCCTCCTGATATAGAGGCAAACCCATAGCAGGTACAGTGGATAATGTTGCTTTCCGTTTCATGGTTGAATCTTCCCCAGTACATCCTGCTGCACCATTGGCAAGTCCGTTCGAAGCAGATGATACATCCTTGTGTTTCTTAGGTTTCATGTTTGACGGCAAATTGGATGATCTGGGTAATTCTGTTGATTTATCTGGTGATGTGTCTGGCCTACCGGATGTTACATGCTCAGCAAATTCAGTGTCTTCCATTACAGTTGTATGCAGGGCCGAATCCCTGATATGTTGGGTTGATGATGTAACCATATGCTTTACCATAACAGGTTCTGCAGATGATCCTCCTTCTGTAGGTGCAAGCTCAGTAGAGTCATCACCATTCTGAGTTGCTGTCTGATCAAGCTTGATGCTTACAATCTTCTCAGACAATACTTCAGAAGATCTGGTTGGTTTATGCTCATCAAATTCATTGATTGTTGAGATGGATGACAGGGTCATTAGCTTGATGCTTGTTGATTCCTCTGTTGAATTATCAGATTGATTTGCAGGTGAATGCCCAAGAAATGAATCGATCATCTGGTCAGTTGAAGGGAAACCAAGCTTCATATTTGAATACTTTTCAGCTGATCCTTCTGCCAAATTTGTAAGTGAGTCACAAAGCTGAATTATCTTCTCAGGTGGCACGTCATTCTGTTTAATTACCTCAGATTTTTTAGTGCATTGTTCTTTTCCCTGAGAAACCACTATCTTATGGCTTGCTTTCTTTCTCCTGTCTTGCCAAGTCACAGCATTCACTTGATTATTCTCATCATCAGGCATCTCTTTATTGGCTAAGAATGTTTGACGAGCAGGACGCCTTTTCTTAACTTGAAGATCCTGCTTTATTCCATACTTGCAGAAGTCATGGCAAGAACCTGTAGAGGTTCTAAGGTAATGGGGAACGGGCTTTTCCCCACTTTCTCGAAAACATGGTGAAGTTCTTGTTTTTGTTTTCCCTGTTGATAATCTCCCTACAGAACTTTTAGGTTTGAATATCTCAGGGGTTATGGAGACAATAACCTTCTCTGTTGCCTCTTCAGTCATTGGCAAGGATATGTAGTATGAAATATCCAGCACTCTGTGACAAAAATAAAGCACGAACACTAGGCACAAATCAACTTCTACAAACCAGCAACCGGATATGAGTTATATCAAGGAAATTGAGGGAACCTGCAACAGAAAGGTTATTGGAACCTGATAATAGCCGACAACGTCACTCTATGATTCAGGACTGACCAGATGAAAATTGCTGTAAGAATCAGCAAGGCATTTCAATGAAGTTATATATTTACAGACCAATATCATTATGCTTAAATGTAGAAAGCATGATGGTAATCATCAAATCCATTAATAGATGCAGTAATGGAGCTCCCAATGATAATCAAAACATGTTAACATGTTTTTTTTTTTTTTTTTTTGAAAAATCAGTATATCCAGTCGGATTGAGTGTAAGACTCCTGATAAGGCAAATTATAGGTTTTTATCTGAAGATGCACGGTATTGTCATTTGTTAAGGCTCAACCCGTAAGTTAAACCTAGAAAGACAGTTATGAAGGACACAAAGTCTGCTAAAATTTAACAAATACAGAAAGAAATGAGAAATAATATCAACACCTACTTCTTGATCCCAAAACTGAGACCACATTGGATGACCCTTATCACGCTATCATACTAATACTAAATGTAGAAAAGAGCTAAAATGTATTAGGAAAACCAGAATCTAGATATCAGTGATCTGAATTGGAAAACAATACGACCAACCAAAATTATTTCCATCTTACAACTACATTTGTCTTTGCAACTTAAAGTATGATCCATTCTTTCTCTAGGAAAAACAGAACAAAAGTATATGAAGAATCAATAAGTGAAAGAGGTGATAATATTGACAACGTTTCAGGTGCAATTCCTCACTCAGAAGCCACTTCAACAAACAACTAATAAGAGCCAAATTGCCAACCAATATTTTGTCTCAATCTGTTTTAGCCATTTCTTTCCAATATGAATTGCTGTAGGATACTATATGGCAACATATGAACAGATATTTAACAGAAAACAAGTTGAAGTTTATATGTGAGCCTCGCTTGTGTTTGAAGAGAGTCCACTTCAAAATGATCACTTGCATGGTTGAAGTTGAGCAGACACTTATGCATAAAAGTTATTTGGCTGCTAATTATATACAAGAATTAAGTAAATTTCCATTTAAGAATCGAACACAAGAACTAAATACAACTTTCAGTATTTTCTAAATTTCTCTTCTAAAGAAAATTGCTAAGATATTAATAACTGATATCTCACAACCAACATGCAGAAAATGGAAAATTGTAACTAATTATAGTTTTGAGTAAGTGAAAAAAGAAGCTAAAGGATATTTATATGTAATTTGAAAAAAAAAATATTTTCATGTTTGAATCAAGATTTTAATCAGTGGTATCAGCCAAACTCATGATTTAGGGGGAAAAAAATAGGTGGATGATAAACATATCTGAAATTCTTGTTCTTGGTAGGAGGGGAAGTATCCATTCTTCAAAACTAAACAAATTTCATAATCCAATCAACTCCATTCATAGAACTTGTAAAATTTTGACCTATTGAACTCTGGTGATCGACTGAACTTAGGCTGTTTTTGGTAAAATGCAAAGAAAGGGAACATCTTGGACAGAAAAATACACCACTTCCAATCTCACTCTACAGAAAAATATAATTGAGTGCAGAGAAAAATTGAGTGCATGAAATTCAGTTTCTTGAAAGACAAAAGTTGCGGCACCTTTTGGTTATTCCAATGCCAAGAACAGAAGGAACAAAACTAAAGAAGCCACCGGCATCACTGATTTCTTTTGCACGATAATTTCAATATCACGGTAGAGAAGGAAAAAAGATCCAATGTAAGATACATGCAAGCCAGAGCATCCGATGAGTACATTCAAGCAAGCAACAGGAACTGTCCTTAAAATTGGCAAAGTTACAAGAGCCTTACTCTTCTATCAAGAATTAATACCAAAGCTCCAAAGGCACAGCAATCAAGATCCAATCTTTACGCAACTTTCTTCACCAACACAAACAAGAAAGATTATTTCGCTTTTTCGATGAGAAAACCATCAGGTACCAAGAACTCAGGAAAACCCGAGAGAAGAACAAACAATGGGGGTGATGTCATGACTTCCAACACTTGTTTAAAGATACACAACGAGGAAAACAGAGACTCGTCTTAAAGTTGCAGCATACGGTAGACAGGAGTGCTTTTTCTTCGTCGTAGCAAACAAGAACCGAGGAAAGGTCGATCCAAAATCCAAAGAAACCAAAAGAAAGGAGAACGATCAGTGGCTGAAGCGGACAGGGACTACCTTTCGATTCCACGAGGAATATGCAGGCGATGTCAGAAAAGCTGCAGAATACCCATCAAGACCGCATCTTTCTACGAACTCCGAGAGCTGTAGGCAAACCAAGAGGAATTAGGATCCCACTTCAGCGATCTTGCGTGCAACGGCGGCGTTTCAAGGCGACTGCCCGCATGTAGCGTGCAGTCTTCGCCGAAGAGAACGGGATACCGACACGATCCAAGATATGGGAGGGTCTTAAAGGGCCCCGCACCCAAGCCTTTCTTAAATGGGACCCGAAACAGTGCGAGGAGGAGAATAATTCCAAAAAAAGATTTACTCTACGGGCCCCACAGTCGTGATCTCCCCCAGGACGTGTAATTAGCTCAAAATTATCATATCATCAGATTGATGAACACATAACAGCTGATGTAAAAGATTAATCCGGTATAAACAAATTGAATTATATATTAGTCGAGATGGTGATGAATACATGTTGATAAAAGACCAAATATGACATCCAAAAATTCAAAATATAAATTTACTAGATAACGAAACATATGAATCCAGGAAATATTTGCCATTATTTATCAGAAGTTACCAGGTGTTGCTCCCAGCTGTCACTCATTGTTGCTGAGGCAGTCAGCGCTGTTCTGAACTAGCTCATCTCCAAAGCTCTACAAAGAAACAATAATGACCTTCTCCATGATCAATCAACTGCAAGGTATCAAAACTGTTAACATTGTAAGTGTTGGAGGATTTAAAAGTTTGTAGACCTGTCACTGCCATAGACCAAATGATCCATTTGGATACTTCAGAATTGTGCATTCACCAAGATGATGCTTTGAAGTAATAGTTTCACTGGAAATGAACTGTTCCAGACTACACTGATGGTGCCCACTGACCAACACAATGGGCAGGTATCAAGCATTCAGGCATCTTCAATCATAATTGACTATGCCTTGTCACTTTCTGAGTAAATTTGATGCATGTTAACTAACACTCATGAACTTGATTATGGTAGGTTGGAACAGGTGGCTTGACAGCCAATGCATGAGGCTTTTTCTTGGAATATTTGAATGGAGAGACAGCTAGTTAATGAGGATAGAAAATGGTGATTAGCAAGAGAGGAGGTATCTTGCAGCATGCTAGTGGTGAGATTGAATGGAGGTCAGTCCAACTCCTTTAAATAGTTGTTCCAAAGGTCCATCATGCACTACTAGAATTCCGGGATGAAAAGTCTCCCATTTCCTAGCATTGTTCAATGGCTTCTCATTGATAATGATTTGCTATGAGCTGGCAAAGCAGCTAATCCACTGTAAGTCAAAAGGTTGATTAGATTTGTTAGCTAATACATGCACTCTGATTATGATAGTCCGATTCTTGTGTGGCTTTGTGAACTTAATTTAATGGGGTCAATTAAAGAAGCTGTGACACTAAATTTTCTAGAAAAGTGTTCAAAGTGTTTTGACCATTGAATCCAAATATACCAGAGGCAAATAGATCACTTCTGCTTTGGATCACAAGTATGCAATGCACCACTGGGTTCCATCCATTTCATCAAGCTTACTTACTAGTTAACTAATGCAAAGGTGTGAGTTACATATTATGCTTTTGTTTCATAGGCCTATCATGGTGTTCAATGGACTCTGCCACATTGTAGACTAGTTATTATGTTAGGACACAGTGAGAAGTATGATTACTTAGTGGAAAGCAACAAAATTACAGTACAATAATGCTTCATTTTCTTTCTCTAGGGTAAGGCTCTTGATGGTTGTTATCTAAATGATTTTGTTCACATGGTCTAAAGCTTCCATCGATTATATAAATGTTGTCCATATAGTAATCAACAGCTCAAACAAATTCAACCTTTAATGCCTAGGTTTTGCACAAGAACAATAAAATGCAACATGATGCCACTTGCAAAAAAAATTATTTTGTTCCATAACATTTTGTTCCATAATAGTTTAAAGAGAAGAGCATAAGCATATACATGAGGATAAAGGTTTTTAAGCTGATTTATCAATCTATTCAGACGTGGCTAATTAGATCTCAACCAATCGATCAAAAATCTAACAATTAGCAGGAGAAAATATAACAGATGTGATGAAATGTGTAACATTACTGATATGATTTTTTGAAAAAAAAGAAATTTTTATTAAGAAAATTAACAGTAAAATCCTCTAAGGATGTTACCTCAGCGCAGTCAGGGGGTGAATCCCCAAACTCTCACTCCAATTGCTCTTGCCTGTCGCTAGAGCCAAATCCACACATCAAGTTGGCAGAGTTAATAAAGCAAACATGTACGGTGCACTACGCGTACTCACCCAACTACTCACCATCCCCAGTGGAAAATGTTTCTTCATCCTTTCTGGCGGAGCGAAATATTAAAGGCATGATCCACCAAACGTCAGAATTATACTACCCAGGAGACCAAGAAAAATTAATTCGATCATCTTCGATCACACATTGCATGGACCAGGCCATCTTACGGAAGAACAGACACAAAGACACATCTCCGTCCTCTCCGAGTTCTCAGTGTCCTCGCTTGGCATTAAGCAGCACAGTCCACACCACCAACCTTTGCCCACGAACGCGGAATGGCCGGGGAGAATGGTTGTGGACGGTGGACAGCCTTTAAGCTCTAATAAATGCTATTTATGTTGTTGGATTTGGCTCATTAAGGGATTTGAATATATATATATATATATATATATATATATATATATATATATATAAAGTAAATATGTATTAATGTCATTCCACAAATATGATTATTAATAATGTTATCAGAATATAGATATTATTAAGATAAAAATAATTTATGCTAAATCCCAAAAATAATGATAATTAATTAACTTGTTGTGGTCTAATTTGAGGGTGCCTGAAGCAACCATTTTACTTTACGCTTTCATCGGCCGTCCATTATTGAACCGACGGTTGAGATCGCCTATTGGAATTGTGAATCGCTTATTTGCATGTCTCGGAAACGTCGGCTATATAAGATGCGGTTCTATCGCGTCTCCATTTTGGTGAGGCCGAGAGAGAGGGGGGGGGGAAGAGGAGGAGGAGGAGGAAGGGGAGAGAAATGGAAGGTTACGAGGTTTTCGTATCCTCTCCCCATCCTTCTCCTCTTCCCCGTCCTTCACTGTCGGTATGCTATTCCTTGTCTGATAGGTATCGAGATGGCTTTTGATTCGATTCTTTACGTGATTAATTCCTTTGTTTGAATAGGAAAGGAAAAAAGATTCCTTTTTTTTTTAATGGAAATGGTAAATTTTATGATGGTTAAGGTGGTTCGAGTGCAAATCATGTAGAATGTGCGTGTTCGTCTTCTGAATTCTTTGTCTTGGTTTTCAATTTCTTGGCCTCTGGTCAATATTTTGTGATTCGAAGCTGCTCATAAGTTTAATTCGAGGTCTTGACATTTATCCGTGCAGTTCTTTACTGATTTTTTATTTTTTTTTGTCATCTGATGCGATTGGAATATGAGTAATTGGAGCAAATATGGTGGACAATTGTGGCACTGAATTATTTCGCGGTGCCTTGATATTAATCGGTGTAGTTCTTAGTATGAAATGGGTATCAGATCAAATGCTGCTTCATTTTTTCGACAGGTGCCATGTAAATATGATTGACCGGAGCAAATTTGCTGGGCAAATGTGTTACTTGTTTATTTTGTAAATAAATTTGAGCCTGATTGATTTAGCCTTTAGTGTTCCAATTGTGTGCCATTGTTTGTCACCATCTATATATTGTATTAATGCAATTGGATACCATCTATACATGTCCTACCATCTATATATTTGGCATGGGAAGCATGGATCATTCAGAAGTTTATTCTATTGCCAAGAGTTTTATTACATTATTTTGGTAGGACATGTTTTTTATTAGATTCGATCAAATTAAACTCAAATTATTGTTTGCTTATTGGTCCATGTCATAGGGTAGACAGAGTTAGCCTATATGATAGCATATTAAGTTGCCTTTAATCTATCGTGAACCGATTATGATGTAGAGTGTTTCTTTTGAAAGAGCTTTATGTGGGCAATATTGTTTGGTCCTTAGGTAATATGTATCTGCAGCAAGAACTTTGGAGCAGTGAGTTTTTGTTGCAGCAACTTCGTACCTCTGATCTGATAGAAACTGAGTTTGTCATTAGAGCATAATGATTGAGAGACATGGCATGTCTAGAGTGAAAGATTGGCATGCATCCTACTGAACAGAATGATTATTTTCCCATAATTTTAAGCCCTCTTTCTACAAAGATCAACATTTGGTTCTCATCTTTGCTTCCGTTTACTGGATCTATCTTGTTAATAATGATCGGTCCTACCGATGAATGCATTTGTTGATCATTTATTTCTTCTTAGAACTTGGTAGTAAATTAGATGTGGCATTTTCCTCTTTGTTCTTAATTTAAAATTAGTGCTACTTACTAATTGTCATCTTTCTCTTCTTGGCTCATCATTCTCTATAAATATAGAACTATCTTATCCATTGTATGTTATACAACTCTTTAAGCTGTTACAACTTGATAGCAATATGGTTAAGAAGATTGATAGTGCCATCAATATGTAAGCCAGAATTTGTTTATTGATTCAGACTTGCCCCTGAAGAACACCATCTTTGGTTGTTCAGCTGCCCAAAGGATGTCATTCTGATGATGCTGCTTCCATTTCTGTAAGAATGTGGAGTTGTGGTTCGCGTGCCATAGCTGGAAGTTTAGGACCAAGAAGCAACCTTTTGAAGTCAAGCCAGGCTACTCATCCTGATTGCTCCGACGAGGACGCCTCTCCATGTGCCAGCGAGGAAGTAGGGCTTGAATGCCCAATTTGCTGGGAATTTTTCAACATTGTGGAGAATGTGCCATATGTGTTATGGTGTGGCCACACCCTCTGCAAGAACTGTATTCTAGGACTTCAGTGGGCTGTCATTAAGTTCCCAACTTTGCCGATCCAGCTGCCACTCTTCATCTCCTGCCCTTGGTGCCACCAGTTGTCGTTTCGGCTGGTTTACAGAGGCCAACTAAAATTTCCTCGCAAGAATTTTTTCTTACTCTGGATGGTTGAGAGCATGAACAGCGAGAATGCAAGATGGTGTTCTGCATATATTCAGGATTGCCATTCTGTTTCTAATTCCAACAGCTGCTTGTCTGCAGAAAGCAGCGGTGGCAGCCACCAACGCAACATGCGAAGAACTCCTCAGGACATGCATTCATATCATTCACATTGGACTTATCACTTGAATGTTGGAAATCACCAGTCATCTCTGCAAAAATCATTGGCATTCCTTGCTCACCTGACTGCAAAGCTTCCACTAGTTGTCATATTCCTTCTCATCGTACTCTATGCGATACCGGCCAGTGTTGCCATCTTGGTACTGTATATCCTTGTCACAGTCCTGTTTGGTTTGCCTTCCTTATTGATACTGTACTTTGCTTACCCTGGTTTGGACTGGCTTGTAAGAGAAATCACTACATGAGATTTGTATGGTACCATCCCAGGATGGACAAGCCTGCAGCCTCCTGGTTGTGCCTATTAAACAGTATCAATGAGATGAAATCCTGTTGCAGTCTCCATTAGCTATAAGTTTGCTCATCATTTGTGTCTGGTTATTGCATTCTTTTCTGATTGGGGCTTCATGTGCAGCCTTGGTATGCATGATTCATGAACTTTTGGTTCTCTTCTTGTAGCTTGGTAACCCTCTTACAGGTTTTCTCTTAATGTGTTGTTCTATTCTGTGCAATGATGAGAAAGATTTTGAAGCTGGGTGGGCCTTTTCACTCTGGTTGTTAATGTTTGCTGCTCTATTTAGCTGTAATGCTATCCACATTCCAGTTTGCTATTTCCATGTCTCAGTCTCTGTAGGTAGGCACACGAATCTCATATACTCAATATCAAGTCTGTTTTCTTTAAACAAAATAAATGTTGCAGATGACACCAAAATGACAAAACCAGATGTTCCCTAGAAATCTAAAGTGGGTAGTTCAATGGCAAAACATTTTAGTACTTGCTCTCATCACAGGCCACTAAAAGAACTTTTAGAACAGTTGGTAGTAAACTTATCCTCCATTTTTGATTCAGGACAAGCAAGGCAAATTACCACAGTGCAATAGCAAGGCCAAGCCAACAGTGTGAAACCACAATGTCAAGAATACAAATGGACAAGAAAAGGGCACTACATATTGAGAACTTTCAATTTACATTTTGAGACAGTGCTTTAACATATGGTCTTAGATGAATTAATTTTCCTCTGAACATCAAGTAAAAGAAAAGAAAAAAAGAATCAAATGACTTTTAAAATCTACAAAAGGCTCCTCTCAACACCTCCTCGCAAGCAGCACTTCACTTTGAGCCTTCATTCCATGGCATACTCCTGCAGATACGTTAGCCGGGCGCAGAATTCAATCCAACCTACGTAGCAAATACATTACTTGTACTTCCTTTGTCAATGGCATGATCCAATCGCCATAGAGCTCAGCAACTAAACTAGGCTTTATTTTGAACACAGGAGGTCCTACGTCCTTCTCGCCAACTGTCACCTCCTGCCCAAAGATCTTAGCCTTGGCCTCTACCCTCTGTTTGATTAAAGTTTCCACTGATTCATATGTTAGAAGACGCATTAGCCGATCACTGTCCTGAAGATGACCAAAAATTAAAGAAAAATGGAGAGAAGATTTTGTCAGTACAAACGTGGATCGATTAGCTTAGGGAAATGAAGATGCGGGATAAAGAACCATACTTGTGCCCTTATTGCATGCTCGTAGACATCAGGTGACTCCAGAAATTTTGCCTCAGCGACAAACTTCCCATAATGGATTCTTTTTGAGAGAGCCTGCAGTAAACAGAACAGGAAGATCATAAAACAAAAAACACAACTTGCGCATGTGAAGAACCAATGACATCCAAATGGTGCTTCAACACAAATCTTAACATCACCATTGTGAAGGACAATATCCATTCTTGAAAATGCTAAACAAGTAGAAAAGTTTATGTATGTGCAAGTTGATACGACTTTGTAAGATGATCCCTATATGCTTCATACTCTGTGCTGGACAAATGAGTTGAACTAGTGGATATGCAAGGCAAACACAAAGGAAATCCATGTGATAGAGAATTTTGAAACTAACTGCAGGCATACCTGTAAACAGATTGTATCGCAAACAGCACTTGAACCACAATTACGATCACTTCCATCTTTAACCAATCTTGGAAGTAGATAACAAAAATACATTTCCCATATCTTCTTGTTTACATTGATGGAATCAGCAACAGGATGAAGAACCTGGATCATTTAAAAAAAAAGATGTAAGACCACCTTAACCAGACAAATAGTCACAAGTAAACGACAGTGTCTACTAGATTGTTGGAAAAACTAGTAATGCTAAACTTCTAACACTCTTGATGAATTGCACGGTGCAATGTTTCACAGAAACACAATATCAAATTGATTTCACCTTTACAGAAGATGGACCAGAATAACAGAATCGATCAAGTTAAATAAGAATTCTGCAATTGGTCCTACATTCTTGATGATTCTAAAAATATACAAAATTTGTTTTTGATACACTGTATCCTTCTTTATTCTCACCAATCTTTCCTTTAAATTGGCACTTAAAGAACCAATTTTCCCTCATGCCCACATACATACACACACATGGCACATGCACACACACAAATCTTACACCTCTCTTGAACTATTTTTCTCACCTATCAGTGCCAGAACTTCCAAAAGGATTGTTATTGTAAGAAATAATTGTATGGTATGGTCTTTTTCCACATCATTTTCTAGTCATCTATGCTTAAAATTTCTTCTGACTAAATGATAAGACTACCCTTTTATACGACTGAGTGTGTGCAACCAAGTCTGGATTTTTCACTACCAAGAATTCTACTTCTTCATCTGGTTATGTAAATCAAACCGACATATCTCCAAACAAATAAATAGACAACCATCATCTATAATAGGTCATGTGCAGGTCTAGGATAATCAAAATATCATGCCTTAATTTTCTAGATTCAAGGTATAAAAGCAGAAGAGTCAAAACTGTTCTCTATTTCTTTACAGAGAATGAGAACTGCAGGCTTTGTGTCACCAACATACTGTTTTTTCTTTCATCTTAATATTTTCCCAGAACGAGTTTGATATATCACCAATATCGAAAATTGATTTGATAAACAGAGAAAAGATAGTATTCCGCAAAATACTTGAGACTTTTTTCGCATGCATAAGAATGCATAAGACAATGCTATCGTATATTTATCTGTAGCAAAACTATAGATCAGGAAACTTGGTCTATGCATGCAGACGAGACGATAAGGTAACTAAAGCTATCGACGTATGGTTCAAGCACTCACTACAGCTATGGTGAAGTACTAGCCGAGGCATGTTAGAGTAAGAGTACTTCTAAATACAAAAAAGTAATTTACCCCTGCAATTTGTTCAAAACCAATGAGGCACACTGGAGATATTTACATAAACTTGTTATTGAAGAATTACAAATGGGAGATACCTCTCTACCTTTGGATATTCCATAGGTGGCAACATGGGCTCAGGCAGGCTATCTGGAAAGAAAGGATGCTCATCTGGGCCCTCGTACCTGCCAACCTATATTCCAAAGTGACAAAAATGTCAAACGGACAATGGTATTATTTTGACGCTGTTAACATTCTTTTTGAGCTGCGGCTTACCTGTGCATGTACTTTTTCGGTTTCTTTAGCCATAAATTCAACCAATGAGCCATGGAAACCATCCATGCATAATGCATTTTGATGACATGTGCCGGCATTGTAACAGTACTGTGCCCTCTCTAAAAGGTTAAATATAATTGTATCCTCTTGCCCGATTAGAGAGTGTCGGATGCTCTCCAAGGTTAAAATTTCACTTTGATCTACCCTTTCTTGCTCCCCACTATAAAGAAAATTAAATAAAAAAAAAGAAGTCAGTTGTTGCAAGATCAATTAATCTCACCGAGAACAGGAAAGACAAAGACAAGTTGGCACGCATGCGCAATTATAAGAAGTATACAAGTATACAAATCACTGACATCTTACATACACTCATTAGGTCAAGAAATAAGAACAATGAGGTCCCTGAACATTATTTCAAGTACTACAGATTTTTACTATCAGCCAAACAACTCAGAGTTGCTCTACGTTTATTTTGTTATATTAAGGTAGAACTAGTATTTAAATAAAGAACTGTTTTTTATTCTAACTTTGGTAGTCAACTCAAAATTCAGAAATATTTGCGCATATCTACGAGTGACAGGATCATCACAAAAATCTCAGGGGCAACATCTCCTGGGATGACAACTTAGTAAATCCTCCACTTCGTCTACGTTTTCATGAATAATTAGGATTTAAAGTCCCCTGGAGCCAAAAAAACAGGAGAAAGGAACATACACATCGATGATTGATCAATAAACTATGCATATTCGTAAAAAAAAAAATCAAGAATGTGGCAACATGCCAATAGTTTACCACGTTCAGGGATTGATTCCGTAACCCAATGAATAATTCTTGCCAACATTCCACCATAATTCTATTACACGCACATAGTAGATCGATACAAGAACAACGAAGGAAAAAGAAACTGTTTGACCGAATGGCCACCAAAGCCCGAACCAGAAGAAAGAAACCAGAGAGGCAATGTTAAGCTTGTCTGTCGCAGGCTCGGAGGAACATAACAGAAAGTTCCACAAAGCATTAAATGAAGATCCAAGTTTCCGCAGATCCACAGGAGAAATGCTAGAAAGACACCAACTTTCACCCAAAAGCGTTGGTGATAACGACGAAGCGAGAGCAAAGATGGCGACTTTCTTGTACCTGGAAGGAGAAATGTCACGGATTTGGATCGCATGGAGCTTTTTCCCAGATTTAATAGATGCCGAGAGGGGAGACCCAAAGCGGAGCCTTTGCCCGGTCCTATCGCAGAACAAGAAACCTCGCATCGGGGATTCGAAGACCCGAGGGACGCTCGGCGACGGAGGAGAGGGCTTCGAGAGCTTGAGCTCCATTGCAGAGGTCGAGAAGAGCCTCCGAGGAGGAACAGGGAAGAAGGGAGGACAAGGGACTGGGAGAGAGGCACCATTCCACATTAGCCGCTCGTTGAGATCCCATGGGGTTTGGAACAGTGCGGTGTGGTAGGTGGTGAGATCGAAGGTGGCCAGAGAAAAAGAATCTGATAACGTACAAAATAAGATTTTTGGATTTCAATCATCCTATATATATATCACATGATGATCATTTCGATCAGCCAATTTTTCTTGGTCGGCAATCATAATTCTTGCCCTCGCAAGAACAGATTTCCACACTTCTCTGCTAATCAACATCTAGAGATCAGGCTAGATTTATACTTCTCGTTCATCAGTCGCATCATGAGTCAGGAACAACACTAATCAGCTTATATGTTCGACGAGAAAGCTAGATTCCAACCAAATCTCCTAAACAGAGGACAAAGTCTGCTGCAGCTACACACCGTAGCGGAGGAAGTCGTTCAGTGCTCTCGGCAGAGGAAACTCCTGCAGACAACACTTGACCTCAATTCGAGAAGGCGTCTTCGACACGGCATGGAGGATGAGATGCCGTCTGCAGAACGCTTTTGTATTCTGCGAACTTTCTTTCCGTATCTCCTGCAGATGCACATAGAGAAGCCAAGCTTGCGCCTTTGGTTTGGTGTTGCTTTAATGGCTGCGAGCTGTAGTGCAATCTCTGGAGAATTATGCAAGCCGGTTTTAACAACTTTTAACATTTCGAAGAATTGACATATTGCTTTGATGTTGACAAATCCGCAGCCTTATGCTTTTTTAGATTGTGAAGGACATTAATTTATTGTTAACTTACAATAAACAATAGATATTAATGACATTTCTTCGCTAACAATTGCTGATGCTGTTCTTGCTTTTCCGCCTCCACCACTCCGATGTGCGCATGTTTATCCATCTGGTTTTTTTCTCTTGCATGATCGACCTGATGGCTTCGAACTCGAACTCGAATCATTCATCGTCTTTAAGAGGAAAAAGAAAACGATGAAGCACGGTTTCACCCCCTAAAATTTCCATCTTCTTCGATGAGCACATCTAGACTTTTTAAGTTACTTTTCGGATGAACTTTAAAGGCGAGTGGAATCGGTACAGAATGGTCGGAGATGCTTCAGCCGTGTCTTCTCTCGGTTGCCGGGGATCATGGGAGTCGTAGGGTCCTCTTCCCAGGGCTCATTATACCGATGCTAACAGCAAGCATCATGCGCCATGGAGAAAAAGATGATTCGTCTGACCCAATGACCATGTTTGTACTGCAAGCTTTTTGGTTGAGTCTTGGATCTGGCATTGTGCGGTTTGGTGGTGCCGGCTGCTCCTCGCTCCACTCGCCAGAGTCGAGGCAGGGAATCAAGTCTTCACGAGCGTCGTGTTACAAGGCAAAGCGGGTCTCCATCAGTCCCAGTTTTCTTTAGCTCAGTCGCCAACAAGTGTGATGAACAGTTCAGCTCGTCTTTCATCGCATCTTCCTCCGAAAAGTAGCCTCCTGTGGAGAAGAGGGGGCCGAGGCCGGTGGGACCCACATCATATCTACCCAAAGATCGCTGTCAGCCGCCAACACGGTTGAGAGGAGGCCACCATCGGATGATGTCGTCATGGATCGAGAGTTCTATTCCATCTTCCATCTCATAATCCAAGTTGTTAGTAATATGAAGGGGAGAAAATAAAACATTGGTGCGCCTGTGGATGTGTGCGAGTGAAGGCAAGAGCTGCGTAGATATCCATTGGACTCATCTGCCTTTGTCTCGTTATGTTTCTTCCATACCCCCACAGAAAGGCAAGGCAGGGAGGAGAGAATCTCTGAGCCCATAAAGAAGGAAAAGATCTCATTTTGATCACTTCTCCCAACGCCCGATAAAGCATACTCACTGGAAAGTAGAAGAAACCAACCGAGAGAGAGAGAGAGAGAGGGAGAGAGAGAGAGGTGGAAAAGGCCGAGAAACTAAGGACAAGTTTCCTGTCACTGTAGTTCTTGGAAGGTCGTTCATTCTTGTGAGACATCTTTCTTTTATCTCGGATCGCTTGCCTGCCCCTTTCCTTGTGGCCCAAGGGATCGAAACCCCTCGATCTGCAGCTGCGTCTGGTGCCTATGGCCTGTTCCAGATGCCCATTTTTTTTCCTTTAGTGCATTTTGATCCCAAAAGTTGGATCTTTTTTGGGCCGAGTCTTCGCTGTTTCCGGTGGCGCGGCTATCCCTTGTCTTGGCTCCTCGTCTCCTGAATTGTTGCGGCAGCTGCCGGCGCTCAAACGGGTGGGGCGCTCGGAAGGTTGCCGTTTTTCCATGGCTGAATGCTCGCGGCAACTTGGATTTTCGATGTTCTGCGTCCTGATGCCGAATTTGCTACGACGATACTCGCAAGCTGGATGAGAGGGAGAGGTGATATATGCTCCTTTCTTCTTCGGTCGATTTCTTGATTTAGATGATGATTGTGATATCTCTGTGTTTGGCTTGTGGCTATTTTTCTTTTAAAGTGGATGTTTATTTTGATGTAGGATTATGAGGACTTGCTTTAGATTAATTATCGTTTAAAGAAATGATATGCTTTTTCTGTTTGCTATTGGATAAAACCAGAAAATTTCCGTCCCTTTAAGCCATTTTTGATGCTTATTTCTTTCATTATGATGATGGAGTCTCCTGCTGATTATTGTTTGTGGAGTGAAGCTTGAATTGAAAAGGAAAAGATTTGCTCTATCTTCAATCGTTGACGTAAAGATTAATGAACTGTTATACCTGTCTTCGATTCTACCACACTTCTCTTTGTTCTTCCACTGCCAACTTTGCATGCCAGATTTAGGTATAAACAGTTTTCTTTTGTGGATTTACTATTTCCCATATTTGGTTTCTCCTAGGTCTGTAGGTTTCCAAATCTTTGGACCAAAGGCTTCTTCACTTTGATGCTCTTCTTGTAAATGTACCCTGTGTTGTAAGTATATAGATGTCATCCTTTTCTTACCTTAGATGTCATTCTTTTCTTCCGATTCAATCTTTAAAAACCTTGAGCAAATCGACCAGCTTTGGTTATGTGGTCGAACCTCATCTTATGCAGCCTGAAGATCCAATTTTGAAGAATGTGCTTCCTTCTACTCTGCCTGCTGCAAATAATTGTCAGTTGTTGAATGCTGCAGTGATCTTGAACATCTGCATTCAAGATTTAATGGTATTCACATTCAAGGGGCCACAGCTTGTTGCTATTCTAATTGGTATCTCCATATGTCCCTTCCTTTTCAACTGCATTCTGGTGTCTATGAGCTTTAAAGAGTATCGCTTCACATAGTCAATTGATCCAATGGCACTCTTGATATCATTAGCTAAGTTATTGCATGGGTTTCTATCTATCTTCACATGGTTTCCGCATGCCTCCCCACCATGACTTTGCGTATGGAATCCTATGTGCCATCTCCAATGATATTTATGCCATCTTTTCATGTACCATAATTCCTTATGTTCTTTGATTGTCTAATTATGGGTTAGGGCAGCAAATGCAAATGTTGCAGTTGTACATTGTTGCTCCAGGTACATCTTATCTTTTTTCTGTGCATGTTTAGGTAGTACATTAGAGATAGTTATTTGTGGCATAAATGCAACATAATCAATATTACATTAGGATGATGTATTGGGTTTCATCTTATATTTCTTTTCTTGCAAACAACTGCCAGTCAAGAGACTGAAGCCTTGTGATTGTAAACATCACTTTCATTTTTTTTTTTTTTAATATAAATCATTTTCATCACCACCTATTATTAACTTATCTTTGCTGCTAATGCTACAGGTGACGGTGGTTGATTTTAACTATTTCCCTTCTCCCCACAGGCCACAACAGATTTCCCTCCTTGATAACACTTGCTAAAGTTCCTGAGGGAGTAGGGTAACTTATGCTTTTATGTTGAACATGAAATGTACCTACAATTTGAAAAATAAGCATTACTGTACTATGTTATATTTGGAAGACAAAAGCCCATTTGACATTCCAGTGTTCTCGCTTTCACTTTCTTTTTGTTGCATAGAAAATTCTGCTATAAATCCTTTTGCCACTTTCTTACTATTCTTTGCTGATTAGCTTTGGAACTTGCAGGAATGGTGATGAAAGTGCAGGGTAAATATCACCTTCCAGGATATTATTCCATGCAGGATATTAAAGAGGATGCAAGAACTAGTTGGTCTTGGTTCTTTCAGGACAAGAAGTTTGGTGAGCATCTCTGCAACAATCACATACCAAGGTTGGTGGATGGATGCTCAGAACATGATAAAGGAATGATAAGGCGGACAATGCTCGAACATGAAGCCATATTTAGGAAGCAGGTAAAGATATTAATGTTCTCTAGAACTGTTCGAGAAGGAAATTACCTCTGGGTTGAGTTAATCTATTCCATTTCACTTTATACCATTCTTGGGTTGCACTTCATCTCTGTTTTCTTGGTGAAATGGCTTGATTGTTACGTCTCATCTCTGCTTAATGGTTTTGATAACTTAATTTTCTCGACAAAATCTAGTTGTTTGTGACAAACTTTGTGTTTTAAATTCTCATCAATTATCCTGTACTTTGGCTGTTTGGTATACCTCAGTCACCAAAGTTCTAAGAATTGACCATGTAGCGATAGCTATTAGGCTAAACAAGTTGACATTA
The DNA here is from genome assembly GCA_023547065.1 of Musa troglodytarum. NCBI lineage: Eukaryota > Viridiplantae > Streptophyta > Magnoliopsida > Zingiberales > Musaceae > Musa > Musa troglodytarum. The sequence goes on along the minus strand of CP097507.1, from coordinate 1,310,688 downwards.
TCCTCACGGATGGATTTTTCACATATATTCTGGGAGAAAACTTTTGATGGCTGCTGAATTATGAATTTCAACTTGCGACATATTTCCGATCATTTTTGTTGGTCATATGGAAAGCATCACTTTTAGCTTCAGGTGATTTTTAAAAATATGAAAATCCTCCACAATGTATTCTTCGATTAGCTTTTTAGCTGGAGGATGTAACTCTCATTTTTAAGTTCCAAACAGCTTTAGATTCGTTATCTGATATCTTATTTACCAAAAGGGATCAGGTCAAATTGATCTTGCCTATGTAATTTGCTAATGTTGTATTCATTGATAAAGACATTAATCTAGATTCAATTAGGGTCAGTTCAGATTGCTTGCCCAGTAAATTTAAATTTTGACGTCTCATCTCTAGTTCAGCTAAGCTTATTGCAGATTGCTTGCCCAGTACATCGAATATTGACATAATTTTTTATTCGATTTTGACTTTTATCTTCCCCAAAATTTGATCTCTTGCTAATGCTTGTCTTCCAGATTGTCTCGAGTCTTGACCTCTTCAATAGTTCTGGAAAATGATTTTTTTGGCATTGAATCCTTTTTTAAGATTTTTTCAAACACACAAGTCATGATTTTGCTTGTACTTCCTTATTTGGATTGTTGTTTATAAAATAAAGGCAGAGGCGTCCACTGCTCCTCCTTTTTTAACTCGAGCAATCTAATATTTAGATCATGGACCAGAAGCTCATTGTTTAGTATGTAGTAGTACACATGATTTAGAGCTTTCAATCATCATGTCTTTCTTGAGTTACTACATGGAACTTTTATATTTTCAAGTTTATAAAGCAGTTCAATTCCTGCACATTCTTTGCTTCTAGATTCCCAGAATAGGACAGCCTGACCTAGCTATATTTATCTTACAAAGTTCCATTTTTCCAGGTTTTATGAAGTTCTATTTGTTTGAAAATTTTACTATTCTTTGTAGTAATTCACTTACAAATTAAAGAGGAACACTCAATCTTGAGGAGTCTGTCTGTATTTTGATGAAATATTGGACCAAGTTGTATTGAGTCAAAGAAGCTCAAACCAAGAGAGTATAGCCTGAGAAAACCTGGAGAACAAGATTGCATTTGGAAGAACTAGGCCCTATGTCTTTCTTTATCTTCAGATTATTCCATCAGTTAGCTTAGACTAACAATGTAGGCTGAATTGATTGAGAGGATAGATGCTGTGCATGTACACAAACCTGTCACTATCTGATGTTCAATTGGATTCCTATTTATGAATAAGATAGACTACGCTTGGAGAGAGGCAAATAAAGATAACTTTTTTTCTCATTTGACTTTTGAGCTTTCCTGTAATAAATGTTGTTTCACTTGTCGTTCAGGTCTATGAGCTTCATCGCCTGTATAGAATACAGAAAGATCTGATGAATCAGTTTCAAATTAGAGGGTATTATGGATCTTTCACACCAGCAGAAGCATCACACTCAAATTCTTTTTCATCTCAAATGCAATCCGAATGTACTGAAAAGATATTACAGATATCTCACCTTCCTCTGGGAAACAGTGGCGATGGAAAGACAACTTTTGCAGGCACCGAGAGGTCCCATTTTAGTTTCTCAAGGGAAGGGAATGTTCGATCTGATCATTTTCCATCACTAAATGGAGTTTCTCGAAAGGACACCGAGGCACTTGAATACAAGCCTCTGAAGAAAAGAAGATTTAACCTTCAACTTCCAGCTGATGTATATATAGACACTGAAGATACTGATGGATCTGTGCAGACTAAAATTGTTGAGTCATCGCATAGTAGTGCTAGTATTTTCAAGAATGGAAATTGCTCTCTTTATTCTGAGAATGATGTGAAGCTCACTCTAGGTAGTGATCATAAAGAAGAACATCAGATATTGAATTCACCGACACAATTTGGTATATCAGCCTGCACCACAGTTGATTTAAATAAACCAATAACAGAAATATGTTATGAAACCCCAGCAAAATCAGCTTCTATTCAATTACTTGGCTTGGAGACTCATAGCAAAAGGAATCAAGAGCATCTTTTATCTCTGAGATCAAAGACTAATTTCATAGAACGACACGTCAATCGACAGACTACTTCAGACCTCTTGTATAAGGATGTCCTCACAAAAAGAGAATGGCCATTATTTAATCATGAATCTGGTAATGTTTCGATCTCTTACATTTGTTTGTTTGGTCCTTTTTGACTTGGCTTAAACTATCATATTATGGCATCATCACAAGGATTTGTCGAAACAAACCAGACCTTACATTATTCAACTATCACTGTTAGATGCTCATCTTCATGCATTTGATTGAATGCTTGGCTTACCACATCTGCTAATGCATGGTGTAGGTCCAGTGCACAGAAGTTAATTATGCTTTTCTTGTTAATGCGTAGTACAAGTCTCGCTAATTATGCTGTTATATACCTTCTTCAAACTTCTTTTTTCTAATACTTATTATGTTTTAATTATCAATATACAGTGAAAAAAGGCAGCACTGTGGATTCTTTTTCTCAGACTTTGTATGATGATAATGCTTCAACATCATCTGAAACTTTACAATCAAACACTAAGAAATGTCATGAATTTTCTTTATTCAACCATAATAACCAAGAGACATGGTCTAGACAAGAGCCAATTCACAATATCCAGGCATCTCTAAGAGTCCCTCATATCCAGGCATCTCGAGCGTCTCCCTCAACGCCTTCTACAATGACAACTCCCAAGGTCGATTTAATCAGTTCTGCATCTTCATTTGTTTCACCTTGGTTAAAACCTACCATCAGCATTAGCAACAGGCAAACCATGGTTGAAGCACTTCCATGCTTCGGTGTGCCGTCTAATCTTCCTAATGGGATCCTGAGCTCCAAGATGGATGCTCAAGTCCCTGTTACTTGTCAAAAGTGGAAAAGTAGTAAGAGCCTGTCCACAAGCCTAGGTTCGGACATTAGGGTGCCTCATGCAAATGGATATCACCATGGTCTTCATCTGGAGTCCAGTTCAGAACTACATGCAGAAATTGCAGTTTGTAAGCCAGGCAAGATTGATGATGCCAATAGAGATCTTCATTATCATTTGCCTGAAAACTATGCAAAGCATTTCAGTAGCAGAGATTTGAAAACTCACGTGGACCTAAATAAAGTATTTCCAAGTGATGTTGGAGATAAGATTACTTTCAGACAGGATAGAGTCATTTGTGATGTTAATGATAAAGTGCCAGAGGATCCATCTTCATTCAGAAACAAAGCATTCTATAATGAGGCTGTTGACTTGAGAAAATATGACTCGAGAGCAGGTTTTCGCTTTTCCAATGGGCATCGTCAGCTAATTTCTAGCTCCAACGTTGTTGCTCCTGGAGATGAGAGGAATGAAGGAAAAGAGCTGGATTTCTCTCCATGTACCATGCCGGAAGTCACATCAGCTTCACAATTTAAGCATTACAAAGTGCAGGGAAATGAAGTTTCTGATAACAATGGGACAAGAATTCTTGGTTTTCCTCTTCATAATGCAACACAACAAAGCAGCATTTCAGCTTCTCTTCGACGTATGGGAAAACATTTATGTGGTAATACTATTAAGAAAAATGGCAACATGATCATCAATGACTTGTCCTGTGGTATACAGGTGCTGAATTCACAGGATAATATCCATATTGGTGATTCAATCACCGAAATATGTGGTGGAAACAACAGGGCGAATTTTAGGAATCACGTTCGTCCCAATGCTGAGTTTGCATGTAGAGATGAACCTATATCTTCAAAGATATTACCTAGAGATGAGATAGTGGTTCAGTCATCATATGCTAAATCAAGTGTAGGTGCAAAAATTGCTTCTAACATTGATTTGGAAGCAAACATTTCTCAGGCTGAAATGGCAATGTTAAAGAAGCATAAAGACATTCCATCAAGCAAGAAAGATGGTTCGGAGGAAAAGGATTATTCTGGTGTTACACTCGTTAGATTGGCTGCAGAGAATTTAGTTGCTATCTCTATGTGTTGCAGTGGTCATCCAGATGACACCAATTCCCACCCGTCATCCCTGCCTCGATTTGACACCTTGTATTGGTTTGCAGATGTAGCAGCATCATGCAGAGCAGAAAACCTAAGGCTGCTGGTTGATGGTGGAGATGGCGGAACTCAATCTTCAGATGATGATGGTTTGGATATCTTTGAGGCAATGACACTAAAGCTCCAAGAAATTAAGGTGGATCAGTATTGGTCGAGATCAAAGGAACTTGAGCTCAAAGATGAACACGAAGGCAAACAAGACAAAGGTGCAGCTTCATTGCTATTCGCAAAACCTCGGCGTGGCCAGTCAAGAAAGAGAAGGCAGCGGCGAAGGGACTTCCAGAAAGATATCCTGCCCAGTCTTGCATCACTGTCAAGGCATGAAGTTACAGAGGATCTCCAAACTATTGGAGGGATGATGAAAGCATCAGGTAGGGCTTGGCAGACAGGTCTAACAAGACGAGACATTGGTCAAAATGGAATAAACTCCCAAACAAACAGGAGGAAGCAGCCTAGAAGTTTGTCCATCACATTTGAGGAGATGGGGGTGGGCTCACTTCCACCATCTCAACCGAGTAATTCTGAAATAACAGTAGATAAAGTGGGTATGATTGGATGGGGAAGGACGACAAGGCGATGCCGTAGGCAGAGATGCCTTCCTGTTAGTCTCGCTACTCGTTAAACTTGAAAAGGCGCACTACATATGCAAATGCTTGTTTTATAGAGGAATTCAGACTGGTTCCTTACTGGTGCAAGTGGAAGGTACTCAAAATTCATGAAATGTAGGTTTTTATATGTTATTATTAGTTTTAATTTGGGGTTGGTGACAGTCAATAACAGCTTGTAAATTCCAAAAGATCGTTGCATTACTACATGAAACGAAAAAAAGAACATTTGGTTGGTAGATTCCATGAAGTCCAAGCTCACTTTTTCAGGGGACACTACTGAGTAAGCTGCTGATAAATGGACACAAAGATCTATTCTCCCTTTCTTTCGTCTTCATTGTTGCGATGCATCAGAATGATTCATAGTTTTGGCATTCTGCCTTGAGATGGTTGCATGCTCTTAGCGTGGCATGTCCGCCGAGTCCTCCACAGAATGTTCCATGGCAGATTACTTCTTGAGATCGAAAGACACTTGAACTGTTGTATGGCAATGTTCAAAAAGTCACGGAGAAGATGTGGATCGACTTCGTTTAGGTGGATGCTCACATCGATTTACTTTGACTGCATTGCATCGACTTTTTTTTTTTTTTGTTCTCTCTCAAAGGAAAGTTGATCTTCGCAGCATTGTAGGGATGTGAGAATATTAACTGATGTATAACATACCATCATCAAGAATGTGTTTAGTAATCAAATCCATCTCTTCAACCATTGGCTTTGGAGTTTTGATTCATTGCAGAGAAGTTGAGAACAGCTTATGTTGAGCATGATTCGATCTTTCTTTTGTCATAATTTTCCAGCTTGTTGGCATGTTTATTGAACTTGACAAATCATGTATAAGATTTGTTCATTCCTCATATCTAATACCCAAATTGCAATTCTCTCATCAAGCATTCTTCACCATAATTCTCTTCCCCTTGACAGAGTAGATTCAAGACAAACTGTTGAGCAGCCAATAGCAACCATTCAAGCTGAGGAAAGAACATGAATTAAGCAGTATGAACAAATGAATCCCTTCTCTCATATCATCATCGCTACATTGCGAATGCTGGAAATTTTCACTGTTCCAACACCTGCGTGTGCACAAATAGTATCCTTCCGAAAGCAACCTCGTACCATCGCCACCAAAAAGGCCCTGTTTGATTGGTCCATGTTGGTGGTGATCCACTTCGACTTCACCGTCGATGGAGGCGAGCCACCGTTGCCTCCGTCGCCCCTCTTCTTTCTCAGGCGAACGGTCACCGCCTCCTCTCGTCGGCAACTGCAGCTTGAAGCAAAGATCAGATGCTTCCAGCGTTCGTGTTCGCCAAAGTTGCTCGCTTGCTCTCAGTTCATACGAGAGGCTGCTTTTTTGCGCGGGAAATGGAGGAGGTTTCATCGGCTCCTCCCCCGGTAATCTCGGAGTTCGTTCGTTGGCAGAACGGACGTCGATGAGAACGCGAAGAAAAGAACCGTAAAGATCCCATCTTTGCTATCTTTGGGGATGGGCAGGGGGATCTCACCGTTCTTGACTCCCCTGTCCGTCCTATTCTTTCTCCGGTTATTGTGCCTTCTTCCCCAGTTAATCTCGCCAGAGGAAGGCGATACGCGGGAGGGACCTAATCATCACTGCAGAGGAGAAAGAGAAGCGAAGGTAATAAAGATCCCACTTTTCTATCTTTAGTTGGAACCTCTCGGGGTTCTCCTTTGCCCCCTGTTCTTCTTCCCTTTCTCGGTTCCCTTCCCCATCTCCCCAAGTGGGTGTTTCTCCCCTCCTCGGGGAGGTAATTCCTCTACCTGGATTCCCCGATTGCACGCCGGCATCCGGCCAATCGTAGGCCGTGATGGGTTGCGTAGCGTCGAAGAACGCGGTCCCTCTCACGCCGGCATTTGTCTCCTCGGGCGTCTCGGGAACCCTCGAGACCTCGGGAGAGTGCCAATCTTCGCCGTCGTTCTGGAACCGCCCTCAGCTTGCCAACTATGAGTTCGGGGACTGCAGCGAGTCAGGGGAGTCTGGGAAAATGAGCTCCTCCGGCAACAGCTCCGTTAGCTTTCGGCTGTGGAACCTGAATCGGAGCAGCGAAGGGGAGCAGATTGCAGCGGGATGGCCTGCGTGGCTCAGCGCCGTCGCCGGGGAAGCCATTCAGGGATGGGTGCCCCTCAAAGCCGACTCCTTTGAGAAATTGGAGAAGGTATTTTAGAGATCATATGATCCGAGTTCCATTCGATTTTGCCTCTGGTATTCATACCTGATAGCTTAAGCCTATGTCCTTACATTTATTCTTGGTCTTCTGTTGCTGCTGCTGGAAAATTGTGTTTCTTGCTCTTCTGTTCCAAAACTGTTTCTTCATTTGGCTGTTATCTGACAAGGATCTTTGTTCGTTTCAAATGCATCTAAGATCGGGCAAGGTACCTATAGCAGTGTGTTTAGAGCTTGTGAGATCGAGACAGGGAGGATTGTTGCTCTGAAGAAGGTGCGCTTCGACAATTTTGATCCTGAGAATGTTAGGTTTATGGCAAGGGAGATACAGATCCTCCGCAGGCTTGATCATCCAAATGTCATAAAGCTGGAGGGCTTAATTACTTCTCGGTTGTCGTGCAGTATATATCTTGTTTTCGAATACATGGAGCATGATCTTGCAGGGTTGTCATCTTGTCCCGACATCAAACTCAGTGAACCACAGGTTACGCACGAACCTCGGAACTATTTCAGATCTACAAACCTCGCTAGCTCAGCTGGAAACTGACCGTGCCCATTTGTTACAGGTCAAATGCTATATGCACCAATTGCTATCTGGGCTTCAACAGTGTCATTCGCATGGTGTCATACACCGCGACATCAAATGCGCAAATCTTTTGGTCAACAATGAGGGAATTCTGAAGATTGCTGATTTTGGTTTGGCAAACATCTTGGATCCCAAGGATAAGCAACCGCTAACCAGTCGAGTTGTGACGTTATGGTATCGGCCACCTGAGCTTCTCCTGGGATCAACGGACTACGAGCCATCCGTAGATCTGTGGAGCGTTGGATGTGTATTTGCAGAACTTTTCTTTGGGGTGCCTATCTTGCAAGGAAGAACCGAGGTAATTATCATCTCAATCTTACTTTCTCATTGTTGTTAGGTGTAATTTGCAGTTGTACGCCGACACTCCCAGAAGCAAGGAATAGAACTAGTTAAGAAATACATTGTTGCACGATTACAAAGAAAGACTGATTCCAGAAGCAGCACACGAGGCGAACCATGTCGCAAAGCTCACATTCTTTTGGAGCATGTATATTAAATAACCATCTTAATACCCCCCATTATGCTTAAATCAGTATGGCATTTATATTACACTGGGAGAAAGAATGCTCAATGGTGGTAGCTCTATGCTGTTGGTGATTTAATCCATTGTTAGTAGCTTGAAGCTCTAATTATTTTTGTGTATCTTCAGGTTGAGCAACTGCATAAAATCTTTAAGCTCTGTGGCTCTCCACCAGAAGAATTTTGGAACAAATCCAGCCTGCCCCGTGAAACTATTTTTAAGCCTCATCCTTATGAAAATTGCCTCCGAGAGACATTTCGCTTTTTACCAGATAGTGCATTTAAGTTGCTACAGACACTCCTATCTATTGAGCCCAATAAACGCGGCACAGCTTCTACTGCTCTTACTTCTGAGGTAAAACACTTGTGTAGGATTTGGTCTCCAGTGAGTTACTTTGATAATATCTTCTCAGTATTCTTCTGTGTGAGATTTATAATTATAGGTTGCTAATAAGAATAGTTTGATCCGTTGAGAGATGCTCCCCATCATGAATAAGGGCAGTCTTTTTTAATAATTAACTGTAGAAACGCAGAATATACGATAAAATGATTTGTTGCATTACCGTTTTCCTAGAAAAGCTAATTCCCTGTCATCAGGATTAAACTCTCAGACCACAGTGCATGCATATAGAAGGTTCTCAATTTACAGTTCAAAACTAGGTGCAATCTGGCTTATGAGTTGTTTATTTGCATTTTAAGATCGGATTTAGACTTCCTGAGTAATTATGCTTAACACTAATGTGCATAGCCTCTTGCCTTCTGTTGTCTCACTTGTCTATATGGTTTTCATGATAATATGCTTTAACATTGTCAGTTTTTACAGTCTAATTTTTTTCCCATGCTTGTCCAGTACTTCAGGACAAAGCCTTATGCATGTGATCCATCCAGCTTGCCAAAGTACCAGCCTAACAAAGAAATCGATGCAAAGTTCCGTGAGGAGTCACAAAGGTGACACTAAACTTTTTTCTCGAAAGAACATGATATAGTCTCTTTTTTGATAGTATAGTTGAAACTTAATACTGTTATATACAGGTTCTATCGGGTACTTATGGTGTAACTCGTGTGCTTAAAGGCACCTGGATTGTTATATACTGGAACTTTAACATGATGACCAGATGGATAATCAAGAATTTAATATACTTTAAAGAATTGGTTGTCATTTAAGCTTATGAAACCAAAAAACGGTTAGTTTACAGCTAGTTAATAGTTAAAACATAATAAGTCAAAAACATGCTGCGTTAGATCTAATATAGGATGGGAGATTCTGAGTTTTTCTCGCTATAACAACATTTCAAATTTGAGCTTCTTTTGATCCCTGAAATTTTCTACTGGCTAATGAAACTACTTTGGTGATGTTCCTTTTGCAAAGAAAAGCTACCTTTCAAATGTTCAAACTAGTTGTTCATCTAAATATCTGATTACTCATCCGATATGACTATAGCACAACTTTTCTTTCTACCTTTCGAATGTTCAGACTAGTTGTTCAGCCAAGTATCTGATTGCTCGTTTGATATGACTACAGCACAACTTCCTTTCTTTTTACATAAAGAGCAAAACTTTACTTGATTGTCAAATATTTTTTGATGAATTTACTCTGTTATTTCAGGAGGATTGTCAAGAGCAGATCACACATTGTAGAGGCCACAAGAAAACCTTCAAGAGCACGTAAGCCTTCACGAGAATCAAAGGCCCCAGCAAAGATAGCATCTCACAAAGAGGTCTATCTCTCTCTCTGCATGAAAATTAAAAGATGGTTATCTTCAAAATGGTTCAATACAAGCAATCAAAAAATCTTGTAGTATTTATTGGCACGACAATATTAAAAACTCCAAGTTTCTGGCAGGGTTCAAGAAAAGCTCAAGGAATGGATAGAAGTAGCAAAAAAAGAGAGATTCCAGTAGCAAATGATAACAAAAGATTATTGGTTGATCTGCAGCCAACACCAAGTCTTACATTTCGAGATGAGGGTAGACAAGTCAAGCAAATCTCTCAAAGAGGTCTTCCTTCCTCAGGGCTGCTGGATGTTTCTGCCTCTACCAGCTTTGCATTGGCAAGGAGACCAAAAGAAGACCAACGACACATCAAATCTCGTGCTGGATCCAGATCTGGACAGGACGAATTGGAAATGTTTAACCCATCAAATATTTCACGGGCTAAAAGTGCTTTCAAGTTAAATGGAGCAGGAAACGGAGATCTTCAACATGCACCCTATTCCAGCTCAAAAGGCCATAAGCCCTATGAATTGACAAGAAATGCAACGCTGAAGCATTGGATACATCCAGACTTTGAGGACTCGGTATATTCTTTAAGCGCCCATCATTCTCAAGATTTGTCGGAGGGAGCAGTAATGCCGGGGAACAGGAGCTTGGTACTGATGCCATCTACTGTGACATTCTTTTACTTTCCTATTATACCATTTGCTTAGCTAGTCATTTGCTACTTGACTCAAAAATTTTCAGGGCTATCGAGGAGAAAAAGTGGATCTGTCGGGGCCTCTGTTCCTCCAGTCACAAAAGGTTGATGAATTTCTAGAGAAGCATGAATGGAGAATCAACAAAGCTGTTCGAAAATCATGGTTCCAAAGAGGTAAAATTCATGTGTTTTTGTTGACAACATCCTTTGTCTGCATAGATTCTCAGATCATGAACCATGAGATGGAACTCATCTCCTTCAACTGCCCAACTCTATGCCAACATTTTCTTCCAAATCCTTCAGCCTTATTTATGAACCTCTCTTCACCTGGATTTCATGTCCGTCACTCGATTACGACTGTAAAAAAAATTCACCGCTTGGTTTCAGCGGCATAGATGTTTTAACTGAAATCGACAGATTAGCCTGTTTTCATTTAGATATTGGTTTCTATTCTTGTTTGTCAAGCCAACAACTATCTACATAGCCAAGCTTGCTTATGCACTGGAGCTCCAAAATGAAAACACGTATGCTGTTTTCGTTCGACCGGATGTAGCATCGTTGATTTGTTCAACAGGATTATGGTCTTTGGACCAGACTTGTGATTGGATTTTTCACCCACTCTTCCCTTGCTGCTTGTATACCTTCCCACGAGTAAAACTTTGATACGATTCGTTTGAGGAATGAACTCATTCTTGATTTGTATGTTAGCAGGGAAAAAACAGGGGCGCTAAGAATTGGCTGCGGTGTTAACTTTCATCGGAAGAGATGGGCGCCTGCAGTGCCACCAGCAAGATTTCCATGGGAGTGTATGACAGACAAAGATCAACTCAGATTCAGATAGCTGGTGACTGAATTCAGGGCTTGATGTTTTACGACGCTGATATTTAATGAGCACCAAAGTTCTTAACACAAAACGAGTCGTGTTCTTGTGATTTGCGGCTGATTTGAGATTGCAGAAATCGACTTGTCGGGACTTTTGGCGCTTCGAAGGCCTGCGTGCAGGTGAAGGAATCTGTAAAGATAGTGTATATAAACATCGATGGTTCAAAGAAAAGGGATGTCTTTTTTTTGGTGATAATGATGGTGGCTGGCAATGTGGGAATCGTGGGGTGGTGACTGCTGATCCCGTTGACTTCGGCTGGGCGGAAGATGGTGGCCGTTGCTTTCGTGGGCCCCGCCTCGACCGAGACGTCTCCGAAACGTGCGCCTCTTTACGCACGTGACCAATTCTGGTGGCGCCCTGGTTGTCCACGTGCGCGACGTCGACGGCGCTCCGCTCCACCTTTTCCTCGATGCCTCTCTCTCTCGCTCTCTCTCGCGCGCACTCCACGCGCGGTGATCTGACGTTCATCCATGCGCTCGTTCTAAAAGTCAACGCGGGTGGCTTTCATCGCGGCATTTACCTTCGCGCATGGCGTGCCCGAGGACAGCAGTTTCAGAAGCTCGTCGGTAGACATCGGTTCGTTGGTGGCATCCGTTGACTTGTTGTTATGCTACGATCTCTCCCGTCGGAATCGTAGATGGAGAGGGCACCGCCGCAGGTGCACATCAAGTCTGGCATGCATCGCACATCAAGTCTGGAACACAAGATGCCAAACCTTGCTTGAGTCTCATCCTCGAGAACAAGGAGAAAATATCTGCTCGTTTGCGGTCCCTTCGTGTTGCTGCAAGTTGCTGCAATTTAACATGCAGATCCATCGAAGAAGGTACTGGTGCCACACATCTTTATCCGAGTATAGCTGCTTCCAGGGAAAGGACATGAGGAGTTCACAGTGCAGCGCTTGATTGAAACGTGTGCGAGATGATGCAGTCACTGCCGCAGAAAAAGAAGCGGAGCTTGGGGATGGATGGCCGACATCCCCCAAACCTTATCTCCTCGTGTTGCATGCCCACGCACGGCAACTCCTGCGGGGTATATGTAGCCATCGAACTCTCTCCTCCGCAAGCACTCGACCCTTTCCGATTCGATCTGTGTACGCCACATCTCTTTGTCACCTCCGCTATGGAGTTCTACCTCTGCGTCGCCCTCTCCCTCGCTCTCCTCCTCTTCCTCAAGGCCATCCTCTTCGGCAGCCACGAGAAGAGGAAGCTCCCACCCAGCCCTCCCTCGCTCCCCGTTATAGGTCACCTGCACATGTTCAAGAAGCCCCTCCACCACGCTCTTGCCCGCGTCACGGAGCGCTACGGCCCCGTGCTCCTCCTCCGCTTCGGCTCTCGCCCTGTTCTCGTCGTCTCCTCCGCCTCCGCCGCCGAGGAGTGCTTCACCACCAACGACATCACCTTCGCCGACCGCCCCCGCCTCCCCTCCATCAGATACATCAGCTACAACTACACCACTCCCGGCACCGCCCCGTACGGGGCCTACTGGCGCAACCTCCGCCGCATCGCCACCGCCGAGATCCTCGGCGTCCGACTCCTGCAGTCCTCGTCCGACGTCCGCGCCACGGAGGTGCGTGCGACGGCGAGCCACCTCTTCCAGTATGCGAAGGCCGGGTCTGCTGCGGTGGAGCTGAAGTCGAGGTTGTTCGCGCTGGTGATCAACGTCTTTATGATCACCATCGCAGGGAAAAGGTACTACGGGGAGGAGGGAAGGATCTCCGAGGAGTCGAAGAAGTTTATGGAGGTGGCCGAGGAAACGGTAGCGTTGTCCGGCGCTTCCAACATCCGAGACTTCTTGCCGTTTCTGAGGTGGCTGGACTACGGACGAGAGGTCAGGACGAGGCTGACGAGACTGGAGAGGATGAGGGAGGAGTTGATGCAGGGCCTCATCGACGAGCAGAGGAGGGAGATCACGGAGGCTAAACAAGGCGAGGGCGGTGAGGAGCAAGACGAGGGGAAGAAGCAGACCACCATCGCTCGTCTGCTCTCCATGCAGAAGGACGACCCCGAGCATTACTCGGACCACATCATCAAGTCTCTCATCACCGTGAGTGCATCCTTCTCCACCTCTCTTCCTCTTCACCTCCGCCCCGAGTCCCCGAGTCATAACACTTTCGACCGCACCATGACCGAGCAACTTTTGTCCCTAGTCTGGGCATGACCACGTGGAATTTGATCGAACACGTTTCGCACGCCGCAAGGAGGTCGGCGGCGGATCTCCTAACGCACGGCTGTCGTGGTTCCGGCTGCGCCGACACGAGAAGGGAGACTACGGCTGCGGGACTGCATCCTTGTGTCCGGTTCATAGCCCAAATGATCCATCGTGGATGTCTTCTCTTACGTGCAGAACGTGGAGACCAGATCCTTCTGCTTCTTCTTCTTCTTCTCCGACTCAGCCTTGCAGAAGCATGCATGGTATCTCTTTAGGATATCATTATCATCCTCTTTGTCCGAGCTAACCCTTTTTTGCCTTGCAGCCAAAAAAGCATGCAACCAAACCTTTGCTCCCTCTTTTGTGAAAGACCACTGTCAACTGTTGCACAAATCATCTTTTAGGGTTGTTGATGCGAGGCCAATGTTTTTGGCCGCGTCAACGTGTTGTGATGGTCGACCGCTGACATCCTTCTCCGATGTCGATACTGCAGACGTTGACGACTCTCGTTTCCTTTTGTTTCAAGGGGTTGCTGGTGGCAGGAACAGACACGTCGGTGGCCACGATGGAATGGGCGATGTCGCTGCTGCTCGCCAACCCGGAGGCGCTACGGAAGGCCCAGGCCGAGATCGACGCGTGCGTCGGAAACAACCGCATGCTGGAGGAATCCGACGTCCCCGACCTCCCCTACCTCCGCGGCGTCGTCAACGAGACGCTCCGGCTGTACCCCGCGGCGCCGCTGCTGGTGCCCCATGAGTCCACCGAGGAGTGCACCGTCGACGGCTTCGTCGTGCCCCCTCGCACCATGCTCCTGGTCAACACATACGCCATTTACAGGGACCCCGAGGTCTGGGAGGAGCCCACCAAGTTCATGCCGGAGAGGTTCGAGGGCGGCGGCAAGGAAAGCTGGATGATCCCGTTTGGCATGGGGAGGAGGAGGTGCCCGGGAGAAGGGCTTGCGCTGAGGATGATGGGCCTGACGCTGGGGACGCTGATCCACTGCTTCGACTGGGAAACTGTCGGCCGTGGAGAGCTCGACATGGCCGAAGCTTCAGGCCTGACCTTGCCCAGGGCGGTTCCCTTGGTCGCCGTCTGTCGTCCTCGTCAAGCCATGATCCATGTTCTCTCCGAACTCTGAACACATACATTGTCTCAGTCGATCTTATAAGATGTCTCATAGTCTTCATTATCGTTATATAAAAAATAGAAGAAAACAAATAATGGAATAATAAACAATAATGCATTCTAGTAATATATATATATATATATATATATATATATATATATATATATATATATATATATATATATTGCGGTCTTACCATCACACAGGGTTCATGTTCATGGAGTAAGGGCAGGCCGGGAACCGGTGAGTAAGCTTACCGCAGTCGATTTGGTGGATGAAAAGCCTTCAGAAAAATTAAATCCTTCCAAAATGATCTTATTTTCGGTTCCTTAGCATTACGCGCGGTTACCAGATTCTCGATGGTGCGCCAACCGTGCGTAAGCTCACCTTCGGCCGTTGAACGTTGAAGCCTCGTGATATGGTTCGACTTTCGGATGCTTACCGTCCACCGTCGGTCAGCACACTCACGATTTATAGAGCGCAGGCATGCACCCAAGTTTAAAGAATTATTCCCACATATTTCTACCCTCTTTCTTTTTCTCATTTATGCAAAAATCCAAATGGCCTCCAAACTTTTGGCAGCGCGATTCCATGAACACAGTGTCTGAAGCAAGAATTAAAATTTCGTATCGTGCCAAAGTTTTGAGGTTTGCTCAATACGATACGTATCGACATATATCATTAGTACGTTAAGACATACCAACCGACATGTATCATTACTACGTTAAGACATACCAACGATCAATATATCTCGATAACAATTGAAATCTAAAACGATACTAGTCGATACACCTCGATATCGATCAATACGTCTCGATACTAGCAAAAATACTCGTGCCGCTCGACAACGGACGATCTGCATACCGATATTCTCTCGGACCGATACATACCGCCCTCATCGAACAATATCATTCGAAATTGTATACCATGATTTGAAGACAAAAAGAACACATAGCTCACCTGGGAATGTGAACCGATCGATAGACATCGGAGTAACAATACGATTGGCGGATCAAGACACTGCATGCAAAAGCCACCGCAGTTACGTAAATGCTATTTCCAAGGTAAACTAGTTATGCCTGGTACAAACAATCCAGTCCCCAGCGATTCTTTTCTGCTAAGATTAGCGTACAGATACGACGATGGATCTCAAACTGCAACCTCTTTTAAGGGAAGCATTGGAGGCGAAAGAGAGAGCCACAAAAAAAAAAAAAAGTAAAGAAACATCGGGAGATTGCCGGGCGACGTGGAAGTTAATTTGTGCAAGACTGCCTACACGTACAGCAAGAACACCTCAAAAGTCCAGCAATCAAAATGCGCTACTCTGTTGCAAGAGGCAAGCCGATCACCAGAACGATGGTAGAATCTCTTTACCTACCATTCCTTATCTTCCGCAACTCGCGCGCTATTGCCTTCTGCCTTTTGCTGTCCACCGTTCTTTTCAATTTATCACCTGCACCGGACCCGGCTTGATCCTCGGGATTATTTGGTTTCCCTGACATTTTCTCATTGCTCCCGGCGGAGCTCTCAGCATTCCCCTTGCTCGACTCAGCATTTCTCCTGCTGGGTTCCGTGACGGGGTTTCCTTTATACATGGAAGTCCTTGCGTGATCGGTTCCTTCATCGGAAACTGCTCCAGCGGTTCCTGGAAGATCAGACGCCTTGGCAGAAACTCTCAGGTTATGTCGAGCATTCTCAAACCATTTGCTAATCTGCAAAGGAAGCATCATGGTGGCACAATCACTCAGCATTCAGAAGAGAGATCGACAATGAACGAAGAGAAGAAAATGGAGAGAGGAGGGGCGAGACCCTTTTAGCAGTCACCCCTAGTTCTGCCGCAAGATTTTCTTTCGTTTCACGGCTAGGATATTGATTTTCTTTGAAGATTTCCTGAAACTTCTGCAGACATATAAAAAGAGATTAAAGTCATATGCAATAGTGCAGAAAATTAGTAAAAAAAAATCATTTTCACCAATAATCATTAGCAGCATGAGACTCGAAACTTGTGAAAATTCATGATTACAGTTTGACGAGTCTTTCAGAATACCGAGGGCCCTACTCAAAAGACTTGTAGTATCTACGCGATGTGTTATCATTTTGAGTGTAAATCTAGCTTCCAAACCAAGAAAACTAACACATCAAGTTCTTCGGTAGAAAAGCACAACTATAAGACTGAATTCCATTTCATACAACAAAGTAAGAGATGTCTAAACAAAGGCATCAATCGTTCTCCCCAAAAGGCACGATGCATCCAACAATCAACCTAGCTTCAAGAATTAAGCAGCTCTTTTGCATCTTTTTTAAGTTGTCAAGAAACGCTAGTTGCACATGGACAATGGAACAAGATACTCGAGCGACAAGAACAAGGCTTAGATTCCAACTATATTGCGTTTGACATGTGGAACTTCTCCCATGATAAAGCAATATACCGAACAATATCTTCAGTCTAGTCAAACTATACACCACCGAATCCCTTCTTATCGTTCCTAAAAAGCCTTCTAGAATCTTCCTCTACCTCTCCAATATCACTAACTTGAGTTGGCTCATTTTGTCCAGCAAGAACTTTTGAGACTCTCCTTTCGACATATTTGTCATCCACCTTGTCTATTTCATAGGGCATAATTAGTTTTGCCTACAATTCTAAACTGAAAATGTCTCATCTATAAGCAAAATATTATTATTGTTTTCCTACATGATTACAAACTAAAAGACAACGAGCCCACTGCACAAGACTCCCACCAATATAAGATCCGGGGAGAGTGGCAATCTTAAACATGGTCATAAAGGACCAACCTTATCAAAGCAGCACCTTTAGCAGCAACAGAAAACCACAAATAACAAAAAAACAAAAAACAAAAAAGAAAAAAAATGAAAGACCATGAATGATAGCTGAAGGTGGGTAATGGTCTGAGTGAGATATTAATTGTTATGAGAGGTGCTGCTGGCAGGATACTAAATGACTGGTCAAGCACCAAGGGCAAGGCTGGAGAGCAGAAGACATGACAAATACAATGACCATGGGTTGTGGAAGGGCTAAGGAAGTAAATTGGCAATAAGGGGTAACTGAGATAATGACTGAAACGGTGGCCTTACTTTACAAAATAGTCTGCATGCAGGTTAAGTCCTGAGTAGAAATTATGTTAGGGAACTTAAGTTGCAACAGTAGCTGCATGCATGATCACCAGAAATCCAACACCTAAATCCAAGTAAATGTAGGTGGGGAATGGGATTACAGGAATCTTAATCATTAGCAACCAAAATAGTCCAGAAGGGAACAACAGATGTAGCTATATATATTAGTGATTGTCCTTCAATATTCAGCGTAGAAAATTCATAAAGTGATACCTGACACGTCTCTTGACCAAAATATTTTCTTGCAGAGGAAGTAACTGTGTTCCCATCCAAACCAAGCAATTGATCGCCATCACACTGTTCAACCAGGTTCTCATGTCCTTTATCAGAAGTACTCTCACTCGTTGCTTTTGAAACTTGTGGCTTGACTAAATTTGACATGTCTATTCCATTATCGTCCTCAACCTTGCCCTTGATGCCCAAGCTGCTTCTATTATTGGCAGACTGAGCATTTGCACCTGGCAATTTAGCATCTTCTCTTTTGTTATCATCTTTCTTAGCTTTCTTTGCTGTACTTTGGTCAGACCAATCTTCATCTTTGCTTGAAACAGGTGACTCTTTACCATAAGCCTCCTTCACCATTCAAGACATGAAAATTAGAAGCAGGTACAGATCATACACCGAAAGAAGACTTGAACATAATATGTATATGCTCAATTTTATGAAAGCAGCCGAAAAAAAGAAACAAAGAATACCATATGCATTTGTTGTGCTGAAAATAAAAGAAGAAACAAAGATATATAGATAAATTCACTGAGTCAACAAGAGATTGACATAGAAATATGAAGAAAATAAACAGAAAAGGAAGGTGTTCAGGTTTTTTCAGCGGTATACATTTAACCAACTTGAAACAGAATTTAGGACACCACAGAAGTTCAAAACTGAGATAAGCTTTAGTAAAGACAGGTCAAGAGAAGCACGAAGATGTAAGCCAGCATAGTTAGCCGAAAGAAGAATGTGCAATGCTACACAAAGGAACACCATGAAGGCCATAGTAAAATAAGGACATGGCAAACCTTAAATAAAACTTGTACTATAACTTGGCCTTCGTTCTCTAATATGTTACCTGTAGTCCTGTACAATATCTGGATCATCTAAGAATAAAAGGAAGAATGCTCTTCAATATTTCTTCCATTCAGGGATAATTCAATAAAATTCCATGTGTTCTGATGACAAGAAAAAAGCAAACCATATAAAAGATGCACAAACAGCAATTGCTCCTAAGATCAATATCTTAGGAGTCTGGCGGAATCATCTGTATCTAGCTGAGCTTTTTAATAGTAGAATAGATCAAACTAATTTCCACATTAACTGGAATGTGAAACTGAAGATATGAAAGTTAGCTGAGGAACAAGGATTGTAAAAACTTAATTTATCCGCTTGGTTTCCCTTAGGAGGAATTTGGCAAGAAAAAACAAAATTCTACAAACCTAATCAACAGAAAAATCATGATGGTAAAAGTGCAGCAAGAAAGCTCACTTGAATTCTTCGTTTAGCTTTGCTGCTGTGGATGAATAATTGTTTGACCTACTCGATATCTAAAGAAATCAATTGTGCAACAGCAGATTATAAAAGGAAGATAAAGAAGGAAAAACAAGAACCAGCACATGTGAAAACAATCACTAGGAGTAAATGGTATTGAAGAATATTGCAAAAAAAAAAAAAAAAAGCATTCTCGGCAAATCTTGCGTAAACCACTTGAATCCCATTATTTGACCATTTTGGTTACATTGAATAATAAAACCTTAAGCATATAATTAAGGAACCAAATTGCATCAGCTAGACGAGTCTTTGTTTATGTGGTACACATTCTGTAGGATCAAGCTTCTGGTACTAATATTCAAGTTGGACGTATAATTCAGGTAAGAATACTTACATCATATAGCTTCTCATAATCTAAATGTTCCCGCTCCCTTTTCTTTGACACTGGAAAAGTGTTCACTTGACCAGGTCCTCCCTCCATTACAGGTGGAGGCTTGGCATTTATTGGGCTTTCATGCATTTCATCTCTCCCCTCACAAGAACCATCAAGCAGTTTGGGTTCAGATAAAGAGAACAATGAAACTTCATTGATATTGGTGCTTTTACTAAGCTCCACACAGAATTCATCAGAGTCTGATGTGAAGTCTGATTCACTCGAGTCTGATCCTTCCTTCTGAACATCTTTATCTGGGTCTGGATGTTCAGGGTCATAATCATCATCCTCGGAATCATCAGAAGGAAGGCCAAGATCATTAAAGTTGTTGTGTCTGGGAGACCCTGGGGCCTCCTCAGACAATGAAATAGAATCTGAATCTTCAGAACTTGATCCTTCTTCCTGATCTTCAATACCAACTTCTGGGGTATCAGGATTGTAATCATGATCTTCTGAATCGTCTGAAGAATCATTGGACTCATCAAATTGTTTATTACCATTTGCGACGACAGCTGCTTCAGGAAAAATTTTCTGAAGGAAAAAGCAGCAGACCCAAGTCAGAATATGCCCATTGGCATGAAGCACTTGGATAAGTTCATGAAGGGAAAGAACAATGTGAATAATCAACGGCCTTTACCTCCCATGTGTCCTCAATCGAGAGATCACTTCCTTGAAATTCATTAAGCAAGTCAAGGCAATCCACCTTGCAATCACATGCAGGGCACAACCATCCTTGGTCTCCAGGAGGAACTTGGTGAAAGCAAGAACAAGTTAAGTGATAATTAAAAATGCATGTAAAGAGCCAACATCGAATAAATTCTAAACTAAAGCAGCTGTGACATTTACTTTCATCAGTTGCCAGTGGTGGGTTCAAACACTTCTGGTGAAAACCCCTGTCACAATTGCCATCACACAGTATGATATCATTGTCAGCAGACAGGTCCTTTGAACCACATTTTGCACAAAATATCTGTAGTAAGATGGAGAGATAGTTCAGAAATCAGTAAGATCCAATAGTAGGATTTAGCATTCTAAAAGAAGAAATAATGTGAAATGATAATCTCCCGTGAGTTGCACAGACAGCCTCACTGTCAATTTGTCCATCATCATCAAACAGATTCTCCTCAAGCTTTCCCTCAGATAACAAGGAATCTAGATGCCGGAATGATTCACGTATCCTTAATTTGCAACGTAGAATTTCTGATTTGGCTCTTTCAAGCTCCTTTTCAGGCCTGATCTTTTCCAAACTGCGTATATAGATACATTTATGCACATAAAACACAATAAATGGATGCTACGGCTGATGTAAGAGTGATAGTATATAGAAAAAGGCAGAATGATAGCAATCATAGCATAGATGTTTCAGACAAAGAAACTCTTCAAATTAGCAAATACATGAGTTAATACAATTGCCAGTGAAATAAACTCTGCCAAAGACCATTAAAAAAAAGGGAATCAATACTCAACCACTACATGATATACAACCACAACCACAATGAAAAATGTCCAAACTATTAGGGGCTAGCTATCCGGGCATCATCCCACCATTGAGCTGTGTCAACAAGGATCCTTAGTCGAACTAAAGTAGTCCAATCTCTTCTTACTGTTTCTACTTTCTATAAGTTTTCCTAAACCTTCCTAGTCAAACTAATCTTGACTAACCAATGCATCCATAGTTCTCAGTGGAACATTCTTAAATGGTTTACTTCATTTTATTCTTTATGGGACATACAATTTCTTGTTGGCAAACAAAAAACATCACTTCCTCTATCTTTTATCGTGAACCTGCAAATCTGCCTGAACATAGTCATCTTGGTTACCGTCATTTAGTGAACAAAAATTTATGCATTGCCTACAAGCATGAACCGATGAGAAGATATAGAAGAGAATATTTTAAAGTGAGATTATCAAAGAAACAAACCTTTGACCTTTCCATCCTTCACTTGAATATGCATCAATCAGGCTTTGTTCATAGTTGATTCTCGTCAACAAGTATCTTACACGTTTTTTAATTAGCAAAAATTCATTATTCAGAGCACTCTCCCCTTTCCTCTTCTTTTTCCTTGTTTTTGTCATGGAGATGGCTGTGGAATTCGATGGCCCTGCAGAAGTCTTATCTTTACCATTTGTCATCGATCGAAGAATCCTGACACCATCAAGTGAAGACCTTAGTGAATATCTTCTAGAATTCACTTTTTGAGATACTTCTTTCCCTTTCCTAACTGGTTTTTTTGAGTTATGTTTTGCACTTGGTGTACATCTGTCATTTTTCTTACGGTTGGTATTTCTCTTCTGTCCATCATCAGCATGTCCAAGAGCTGCAACCTTACGTTCTCTAGAATGATTGACCTCGACATCAGATTTAGGATCTTTCTCCATATAAAACAATTATTGATTTCTATTAAAGTGTGACCAAACTTTCCTGCACACCAATCTCACCAGAAACATGCTCCACATGCAAGCAACACAAAGCTTCAATTCATCGAAGCACTAGAAGGCTTTACTGCTGAATGGAGCCAAAAAAAATTGCCACAAGTTGTACTGGACCCTTTTCCATCAACTAATGAAATGAAAAATTACCTGCAAGTTTTATCAAGAAATAAATTCAGAAATTCATACCAAATAGAATATGACACCTTGAACATGACTGATAAATGAAATTTTAATAAGCAGAATCAAGGATTTGGTATCTATATATACTTGATCAAGAGCAGAGTAAATGAGCAAATGCACCCAGTTCTCAAGACGATTATAATTAGTGGACATTTTGTCATAGCCACCCCAAGAACATAGACAAGAAACAAGGAAAAAGAACATTAAGGACTAAAAACCATACAACTTCCTGATTGCCAGAATAAGATTTTAATGTATCTTGAATTCTATAGAAAATCGGTCGTGCTGCAGCCTCAGATAAAATGATGCGGGATTATCAAGGTGAACCATACATTTGCACAGAGAAGAACAAGTGTACCAAGAGGGTTACAATTTTCAATGTTAGAGATTAGGGGCTCAAAAGTATCCCAAAAAATATAGCCATATATTGTTAATGAACGGCAAACTTATCTTTGTGAATGAATAATGGATCCTATACCACAATCCTTTCTTAAACATATTTAGAAGATAAGGTCAGTTCAATAAAATTTTCTCCTATGTTGCTAGATATAGATACACATCATTGACTTGCAACTAGTTCTGTGAATATTTATATTTTCCTTGGATGTATAGCTACCTTGATCAGTGCATAGATGCTCTTTTGGGTTGTACATATGCCATTCAAGTAAAAAAAAGACATCGAAGTGTTCAACTTCGTAAGCAGAAAAAAATTGAATTTCTGGGATTTTGGTACCAACAACAGAACAATCAGAAACGTGTAAATAAATACAGACATAGTTGCCTATGAAAGAACACAAGAACCGTTCGCAGGGAAAAGAAACCAGAAATATCAGAATCGTTCATCATAATGTTGCTGACAGAGGCATGGATTATCCAATATTAAATACAAGTTCCATTGCTTCCGGGAAAAGATTGTGTATGATACAGGATCCGTCACCTGTGCAGTTATTTTCCTTATTTGCTATCCAAGAACTATTTGATACAATAATAGGTTATCTTTTATCATCCCAATGTTCCTCAACAATTTTATCCGAAATAAACGAAGAAAAATATTGAGCATGTCACCAAGGCATAGAAGAAAACCATAGTAAAAATATCTCTATCTTTGTCGTCCTATGTGTATTCTGATCATTTGGCCTGTGAAATGAAGGAATTTCCGCACATGGTAGGCTACAATGAATAGCATAACAACAACATTTCCCCAGGTCATCAAGAACTGGCACCAGTTCAGGAGCACATGTATGTACAATTTAAAGCAGAAGTTTTTCAATGACTTATTTTGTTGTGAAAGAAAAAGGAAATTCACATCAATAAGAAGTTTCCAAATAGAGAAACGGGTGAAGCACCCTAAACAGATGCAATACTAACTCACATCCTGTCCACAAATATCAAGGTAAACTCATAGTAAACAAAAAATCACATTGTAGTTATTAAGACAAGAATAGAGAATCAAAAGAAAAGTGACAAAAAGTTGGTTACGTGATGACCAGCCTTGGACAAAGTCCGGGCTAGGACTTTGTGTTTGTCTTCAGTAGTGGGAAAAATAACAGGAGCACGGACTCTTAAAAAATTAACTGTTGCATGGGTTGTAGAATTCATGGCTTACCATGGTGGTGATGCATCCGAGCATCATTTAAAGGGTCACGGGTTTAATAGTCCTTACACGGGAGATTTATGTGGTCATCATGAAGAAAAAAAACCTAAGAAATAGCAAGATAAACAAAAATAAATAAATATAGTATTGCTGAGAAATATTAAATATAATATTGCTGAGAATTCCAGAGAAATTATTTACAGGCTTCTACTACCGTTTTTAAAAACATAATATGCTAATATGAAAACTAGGAACATTGTAATTTAGTAAAGAAAGAGCCCTAGGACTGTAACTTTAGGTCCCTTTCAATAAAAGCAACAATTCATTGAGAATTTGCTCTTTGCAACCTCAACTCAGATGGAAAGAAATTTCAGAAAGCCTAATTTTTAGTTTTGGCACTAATATTGAGCCTATGCACTTGCTATTTCGTACTGCCATTCATCACAATTTCATACAAGTTGCTCAGCATGCCATATTAACCTGTAGTGAAAGGATCTATTGACCCTTCGAAGGGCACATATGTCAGCATTAATAATCAACGTTAAAGCTAAGAAACATGTGCGCTTCAAAGCTAAGATGGCATTTTAAATATATGATTAAAGATAAGACTAAAGAATGAATTCACCCGAAAGTTGGGTAACGATTAACTAGGGCATGATTTGGAAATATAATTTTACATTCAGAACCACCACTTGTATGATATTGTAAATCTAAGTAAGGACATATACATCATGTCTTTGCTACATTTCTCTTCCCACATGAGCAAAGGGCCAGTATGCTTCCTTAGGTACAAAGGAAGTGCTTGATGGTCGTTACAAAAAGAACACAAGATTTTAGATACTAAGATGTTATAATTATAATCAATAAGAATAAGCAAACCTAGATCCGAAGAACACTCAAAGTGCCACTCAAGCTATAAATCCGTGGCTCCCTCTTACCTGCTGAAGCACTGCTTCCATTCTTATACTTAAGGAATAAAAGGGTATACCCAGTGCACGAGGCTTCCGTCAATGCGTGTCTGAGAAGGATCAATGTCCACATCCTTATCTTTAAATATTTAGAAAGACTGTTTCCGACTCAAACCCTGATCTCCCACATTGTAAAGGAACAACCTTACCCTCAAGGAATGTGGGTACAAAATTTCCATAGGTCTAAGTCTGCCAAACTCAATGGTCCGAGTGTCACACGAGGTATGCCCAAGTAAAATATTCCATCAGCAAAAGACTTTCTCCATTTGTAATGCGATTGTAAGAGCAAAAAGTACTTGTAGCCAACTCACAAGACAAAATGCATACTTTTTTCGTTCCACAAAATCTTCGGCTACACCGCCCGATATCCTCCCACAACATTCTTCCTGAAAGAAAATCCTACTTTTAGGGTTCCGCAAACCAAACTATCAAGCAGCTCGAGAGACCCCCACGAACCCATTCCGCCGCGCATCTAACCCGACCGATCAAGACGACCACATCCCAAATGCAACCGCTCCTCCTTTCACTCGCTCGCTCGCCAGCTTTCATCCCTCATCCAAGACCAAACATGCCGGATCTCAAAGCACGACGGAACCATCGCATCCCGCTCCTGAACCCTTGGTTCTCCGCGCTCTCCCTTTACTAGGGCACAAGATGAGACAAAGGACACAGCGAGAGCCGTCTTCTTTCCCTCGCATCCAGAACAAATCGGAAGGAAGCGAAACGCCCAAAAAGACAGCAAATAAGAAGACAGATTTCAAGAAAAGCAAGAGCAGAAACAGAAGAAGAAGAAGAAGAAGAGAGGAAGCGGCAAAGATTTGATCCTCGTTCTTACTTGGCTTGCTCGGAAGGTGTTTGCTCCTTTGCCGCCGTAGGATAGATCGAATCGACCGATAAGAGAGGAAGAGAAAGACCGGGTTGGGGTGGGGGGTGGTGGGGAGGTGGCGCGACTTATATGCTTTTAGTGCGACGATCGAGCTCGAAGGGCAACAGCAAACACGACGCCGGTGGGCGGCTGAGCCAACCGAGGGGGCTTTGGAATCGGGCCCCCAATCAATAGTGGATACATGTTGGGCCTTATATGGGCCCAACATTAAAGGCCTAAATGGGCCCTTCCCATATCTTCAATTGCCCAATTTAATTTTATTATTAATAAAATCTAATTGCCATGTTAAGAATATAAGTAATTTAATCTAAATTACACTCTAGTTGGATAATTCAAATAGATATTTACCATGTTTGCTTAAGCAAAAAAAGAGATAATATAATCATTAATTATTAGATAATTTGGGAATAACAAGTGTAGTGATTGCATTTACTGTAGTGTAAAATTGTTATTATTTTACAGCAAAAAAAAAAGATTTTTGAAGTGATGATTGCAAACTCTGTGCGCATATAGATACCATGTATTATTTTACCTTCGAAAAAATAATATATGATTAAGATATGTCCCCAGATCAGAGACCAAGATGTTGAATTATGGTCGTGCCTTGACCAGGTCAATCCTGGTTGACCTTGAAACTTGCGGCTGTAGCGACAGGGCATGCGAGCAACAGCGCAGATGCAGGTGGGGGAGTAGGCAGCAGTTCGGTCTTCTTCTTGCCCTCCTTGCTCTGAGGTGAGACCACGAATGTTGTCGTTGAGGAAAACGAAAATGAAGCAGGCATGTAATCCATGAGTTTAGAGCAGAGGAGGCGGCAGAAATCTTGATGATGGCATCGCGAGAACGGGAAATGTTCATGTCTCGTGTATCCGAGTGCTGCACCGACGCGCGAGTTCTTCCCCGGCGGCCATGGATGTGCTCTGCGCGCGGACAGGGGAGGCCGGGCGCCCTGGAGTCGACACGCGGCGTGATGAGGCAGACTCCGACGTCGTCTTCTCCCTGCGTCTGCTTGACATGGAGGACGACGTCCGAGGGAGGGAGGGACGTCAGCGGGAGCGGCAGGTTCCTGTGGCGCCGGCAGGGCGTCGTTGTCGCGGGCCACGACGGGGGCCGTGCGTGACGCGGACCGCGACAGGGATCCGACGTGGCTGGCGCGTAGACCGGGCCCGCCTGTCCGCCCCGATCCCTCCCCCCGACGCCATCTGGGCCACCCTCTGCCCCCTCCTCCGCCCTACACGGCCCCGACCTCACCTGCGCCTCCTTGCGCCCCTACGTGCATGGCTCCGTCCCCGTTCCCCATCCATAAATACCCCTCGCCCTCCCCTTTCCTCGCCCACACCACCTTCGCAATCGCCTCTTCGCCCTCGAGCTTGATCACGGTCGACGGGGATGATGCCGGCGACCTCGACCAAGCTGGGCCCGGCGGCCTGCGAGAAGGACGCCGAGAAGCTGGAGTTCATAGAGCAGATGACCACGAAGGCGGGCGAGGTGCAGGAGAACGTGTTGGCGGAGATCCTGAGCCGGAACGCGGAGACCGAGTACCTGCAGAGGTACAATCTCGGGGGCGCGACAGACCGGGAGACGTTCAAGTCGAAGGTGCCGATGGTGACCTACGAGGACCTGCAGCCGGAGATCCATAGGATCGCCAACGGCGACCGCTCCGCCATACTCTCCGCCCACCCCATATCGGAGTTCCTGACCAGGTGGTCTCCGGTCGATCGCTTAGTGTCTTATTTGTCGGCGGTCGTTTGAGGCTAACGTAGGGCTGCTCTGAGAGAAAGCGACTCATTTTCTGGGATGTGGTTTGCAGTTCCGGAACGTCGGCCGGCGAGCGGAAGCTGATGCCCACCATCCAAGAAGAGCTGGACCGGCGGCAGCTCCTCTACAGTCTTCTCATGCCTGTTATGAACTTGTGAGTTGCTCTCTCTCTCTCTCTCTCTCTCTCTCTCTCTCTCTCTCTCTCTCTCTCTCTCTCTCTCTCTCTCTCTGTTGCATGATCTACAGATAATGGCATGTGTGCTTTGGGTTTAGTGTTGACGACGACGATCAGTATCACCATCTTCTTCTTCTTCTTCTTCTTCTTCTGAAATGATAAGGTACGTGGCCGGGCTGGACAAGGGCAAGGGGCTCTACTTCCTGTTCGTGAAGTCGGAGAGCAAGACGGCCGGCGGCCTGCCCGCCCGCCCCGTGCTCACCAGTTACTACAAGAGCCAACACTTCCGCGACCGCCCCTTCGACCCCTACAACGTCTACACCAGCCCCACCGCCGCCATCCTCTGCGCCGACGCCTTCCAGAGCATGTACTCCCAGATGCTCTGCGGCCTCCTCGACCGCCTCGCCGTCCTCCGCGTCGGCGCCGTCTTCGCCTCCGGCCTCCTCCGTGCCATCCGTTTCTTGCAGCTCCACTGGCAGGAGCTCGCCCACGACATCGCCGCCGGGGCCCTTAGCTCGAAGGTCACCGACCCCGCGGTCCGTGACGCCGTGGCCGAGGTCCTCAGGCCCGATCCCGGCCTCGCGGAGTTCATCGTGTCGGAGTGCGCCGCCGGGGACTGGGCGGGCATCATCGCCAGGATCTGGCCCAACACCATGTACCTCGACGTGATCGTGACGGGCGCCATGGCGCAGTACATTCCCACCCTCGAGTACTACAGCGGCGGCCTGCCGATGACGAGCACCATGTACGCCTCCTCCGAGTGCTACTTCGGCGTCAACCTCCGCCCCATGTGCAAGCCCAGCGAGGTCTCCTACACCATCATGCCCAACATGGCCTACTTCGAGTTCCTCCCCCTCGACACGGCGGCGGCCGGATCGCCGCCGCAGCTCGTGGACCTGGCCGACGTGGAGGTGGGGAAGGAGTACGAGCTGGTGATCACCACCTACGCGGGGCTGTACCGCTACCGCGTGGGCGACATCCTCCACGTCACCGGCTTCCACAACGCGGCGCCGCAGTTCCGGTTCGTGCGGCGGAAGAACGTGCTGCTGAGCATCGAGTCGGACAAGACGGACGAGGCGGAGCTGCAGAAGGCGGTGGAGCGGGCGTCGGAGCTGCTGAAGCCGTGGGGGGCGAGCGTGGCGGAGTACACGAGCCAGGCGGACACGACGGCCATCCCGGGGCACTACGTCATCTACTGGGAGCTTCTGGTGAGGGAAGGGGAGGGGGGGCGGTGGCCGGAGAAGGCGGCGCTGGAGGCGTGCTGCCTGGAGATGGAGGAGGCCATGAACACGGTGTATCGGCAGAGCCGGGTGGCGGACGGCTCCATCGGGCCGCTGGAGATACGAGTGGTGCGGAACGGCACCTTCGAGGAGCTCATGGACTACGCCATCGCGAGGGGGGCGTCCATCAACCAATACAAGGTGCCCCGCTGCGTCACCTTTCCGCCCATCATCGAGCTCCTCGACTCCCGGGTGGCGGCGGCACACTTCAGCCCTGCCTGCCCCAAGTGGACTCCCCACCCCGGCTAGCTTCCTTCGATCTGCTCCGTGACAGCATTATATCTATTAAGGTCGGAGCCACCGCCACCCACCACCCACCGATGGCTTTAGGTTCGAGGATGATGAAAGGCATGTGTTCTCCGTATGTTCTCCTTGTTTGTTTCCTATGGATATGTATACATATATACATATATATATATACATGATAAGTCTTTGCCACTTTCTTTCTCGACGATCGATCACAGCTAGAATGCAGTCGATCATGTTGTAGTCGACAAATGCACCAACTTTGCAGGTACGGAGAGAACTCACCGGAGGAAGCACGCCGGCGTGGGTGAGACGGCCTCGAGCTTTTTAGCAAGTCCGGAGAACCTTCACAGGACAGCAATCAAACACTTATCGGGCACTCCGGTTGTCAGGGGATTTGAGCGCCGGAGGAATCCGACAGAGGCCTGCACAGATACAGCGCATCCGAGTGAGAAAACAAAGAGAATGACCAACATTGCTTCGAGTTGGTCTTCAGAGTGCATTCACAAAACATGTCGCATGAAGAAGAACATATGGCGAGGACCTCATGCAACATCGACAGGATTCAAAGTACCCATCATCACCTCTTTGTCCCTCTTGGAAATTAAACGAAGAACACACTGTAATTAGGCAACTAATTTGGTCATATTAACCAAGCAACAATTTACAACCACAGCGACTAACTACTAAGCGAGTTTGTAGCAGTAACTTCTGTCGGACAGTCGTTATTAGAGTTGCTATATGGCCTTACTCTTCCAAAGCGCCGTTACATTTTGCAGAGGTTGGAGTAGCTTGATCGGGTTCTTATCGATGTCGTCGGTCGTTGAATTCTCACCCTTACGGAATCAGGGATCGACTTGGCTCCATCAGACAGCCTTCTCCGGTCAACCAAGTAAATGACCAGTCCGAAGCCCTCAAACGACGATGTCTCCATCTTGTGAAATCGTTTGTCGTGCCTCGGCAGACTCTTCGAAAAGTTGCACGAGATCTAGGCGGTACTCGAGGCCTCTAAGATAGTGGCCCAACAGCATGCACCTTGCACCAACACGAAAGAAGGATTCAAATACACTACTTGAAAAGCATGAATTGAGATCACAATCGAGTCTAATGTGCAATTTGTACCAGAAGAGAAGGCGTGCAAGATAATCCCGGGGGACAGATATGAGAGGCTGAAACTGAATCGAGGTGTTCTCGATCAGTCCTGCACAGTCGTCCATCCCGACGTTTAAGGTTCCACCTGTCACATTGTTAGAGTGAGGCGGGGGCTTTGAGTGCATCTTTGGAGACAAAGTCGCAAGGAGGCCATGCACGACGGAGTGAATAGTTTCTTCCACCCCTGGGAAGGTTGGCTCTGAAAGTTCAGCAACCTACAGAAAAACCAGTTGAAATATACCACATTAACCAAATAACTTGCGTCCTACTAAATTTGTTTGTCTGCGACAAGTAAATTACAGTAACAAAAACAATAGAACAAGAGCACCAAAAGAAAAGATCACAAAACTTTTGAACTGTTTGCATCATTTATTTGTGCAAGATGATTTGTGGTTGCAACTATTGGAAACACAATTTAGCTTAGCAGTAGACCACAATCTGCAGCGTTAACTCAGACAGCAGATAGGACTAAATTAAATGCCAGCCATATACAGCAAATAACATTATTGTTCCTTGGTGGCGAGAGAACCGAACGAAGTTTACTAGCAAAATATCATTTGATCAAGCTGCAAAATATTATAGGTAATACAACCTACCTTCTCTGGTTGCAATGATCTTAGATAATCCAACAGATCATTTTTTTCTTCTCCTACAAACTGTTGCATCTGCAAAGCAGAACTTTTCCTTTTGATGTCGTTCAGTTCCTGACCATTTAAATGATATATGAGATATATAGTAAAAGTAAAACAAAGTGGAATTCCTTACAGATCATCAATAAGGGAAGAAAAAAAGACATTTGAGATATCAAAACATGAATCTGTCAATGACAATATAGGTACAGAATGACCTGAATAGTAAAACCAAATAAAGGGAAAAAAAATCAAGAAAAAAAGTCACATTATATTTGAGGTACTTGGTCCTCAGAGAAATTATTACTATCACCAACAACAACCTTCCAAGTTGTTGTTAATTTTAATCATTAATAAAAAGAGGAATTTGAAGCTACAATAGAAATTTCAGGCTCTAGAGTGCAATCTATGAAACAAGAATCTTAGCTTATATGAATGATAGTTGACAGGTGAGAAATGAAAAAATAAGGTCATAAATACTCTAGAAAGTCTAAAAGCCAAGTTCATCTTCAACATGCTGAACACAAGGTGACAAACGCTCAACTTTGAAGCTATATTAGTAAACACGATACATATGGTCAATCACTTTGTTACATGTATTATACCCTTCAGAGAGATATAGGGTGCGGGTGCTTAGCAATAACAACGTTAATTGGATACAAGAATCTGTTAAGAGTAACAAGGTGCACGTATGAACATAAAATCAGCAATACAGTCACTTGCAGTTGTTCAGCCATGAAGCTGAATGATGCTTTTTCTATTGGTTCAAACATAATACAGCAAAAAGGCAGTCTTGTTTGCAAACAACAGATAATACCTTCTCCACAGAATTCAAACGAGATTGCAGGTTCTGAATATATTCTTTTGCTTCAGGTGTCATCTCTCCACCACATCCAACATCCTCACGCAATGGATTATCCTTATGCATATCATTGTTACCTACAAGATCTTCCCCAAAAGAATTTGACATTGTGGAAAAGTTATCGATCAAAATCTCATGACTATCATTTTCTAAAGATGTTTCTCCTTTTTCAATATGTTCTTCAGAAATATCTAAGTTCTTTTCAAGGCATAGTCTATATTCAGCATTGCGCAATGTGTACCTGCAAAACAGATAATACCACAGAGCTATAACACTTCCAATTATGTAGTGACAGAAATGTTAAGATGGAAATCTATGAAATGTACAGCAGTCACCATGAGACATACAAAGAAACTAAGTCAAATAGTTGACAGATAACCAGAATTGTGATAGTCTGGATCCTTGAAAAAGGAGTTAAAAAAATGAATGACTTCCGGTCAAATTTCTATTGGCAGATAGGTCCTTGTAAATCATAATCAGCGAAAAAAATGCAATCCCATAACTTGGGTTACACAAGCAATCAAAAGAATCTGGACTTAGACTTTAACAAGAAGAAGGTGAAGTTCATTTCCCTAACAGCAATAACCTTAAGGGGATTGCAATTGCTAGCATCAATAGACAAGTTACACGTCCGATAAAATTTTGAGATTTAAGTAAGCATCAGCATTGGTTCTCATCCACAGATATTGCTAAAACACAAAGTGAATCAATGTTCCATAGATCAGAACATACATCAGGTTGATTTATGTATATAATTGAACGACTTGCCTTGCCACCAAATGCGAGAAAAAAATGGACATTTGGATACCACAAGATTAAAGAAAAAAAAAATGCAAAACTTGGACATTGTTACATAAACCGAGCTTATGGCCTTGAAGCCTACTCTGATTATGGTTAGTTGTTATTGGCTGTTTTTGTAGCATAGTTATGATTATCTACATGAAGAAATGGATGTTTTACTTAAGAGTGATTAAAGGGGCCCTATATATCGGTAACTACTTTCATTTGTTTTCACTACAGACAACAACAACAAAAAAAACTTTAATTTTATAAAACAAAGGTAAGCCTCTCTTTATATTACTACAAGATGGCCATGGTAAGTACAATATACAAAGAAATTGATAACGTCAAGAAAGGTCAATATACACAGCTGAGGCTATTTCTCTAATTCAGGCCTTAGTCACCCAGGTAAAGGAGAAACCTTGTACAGAAATGGGCTATAACTTCTTGCGGCTGCTGGGATTCAAGCCCAGGTCTCTACAGCCACAAACTACATCCACTTACTTCTACAGCACGTCTGTTGAGATACACATGCTTGCTTATGAAGATTGAACAGGACACTCACAACTTTCGAAAGTTTCTAGTGTTTCTGAATTAAATTAGCAGCAGCACACAAAGGAACTTTCATTAAACCAAAAAAAGAGTTATCGTCGGACTCCAAATGGTCACCAAAGAGGCCTACAAATTTTTATCTTATAAACAAGGTCAATTAAAAATATATAATGGAAAAACATGCACCATTCATTACTCTCCTTCACTTCCCAAAAATAGCATCATGTTGTTGGTCCAAACTACTGCCTCCAGTCCCCTTCTTCTTATGATAAAAAACACTAACCGGGTAGTAAACAAACAGACTGACCGAACGGCTAAGTCTGCATATGCATAGATCAGGTCTAGTTGAGTTTAGAGTTGTTCTACAAGTCCAAACATAGAAAAACAAGTGGTGGCTGGGATTCCTGTTAACCTTGCGAACTGATCCTTAAAAAGAGGAAACAACATAGGCCAACTTGCAAGGACCAATAGAACAACTCACGAGCTGCCTTTTCTTTCTTACAAGGGCAATAACTAGATTCGAATTCATTTAGAAAGTAGCATGCACTAAAATTCAGAAAAACTCTATAGTTACCGACATTTTTTTCCCTTTTTGCGGTCCAAAGGTTCCTAGGTTAGGGAAGTCTTACAGTCTGGTCCAGCTCAACTACATAAAGGGTGATCAAGCAGCAATAAAGATCAATGTATGCTTGATTCAAATCTAAATGAAATAGTCTCCTAATGACCAGCAGGCCCATGGTTACCCTCTTTTCCTCTTTACACTTATTCCCATTCTGTGTCCAGCTGTTCTCCTAAACCACTGTTTTACTCCATTCTTAACAATTTATCAAGCCTCTTGTGTGATGAATCTTAATACTACAATGCACCAACAAAATCTAAAATCAGATGAGGATGTCTACATTCCTTCATGAGGCATCGATCTGCCAAACTCTCTTCTATCTTTGACATTATAACAATTGGTTCAGAGGCTTAGCAACTGAGATATTGATCATTTCTAGATAAATAAGAAAGACCCTTTCTCTAAAGATTTAAGAGTCAAAAAATTCAATAGAAAACAAAAAAATAACAAAAAATGGAGGCCAAATAAGAATTTCTCCTGTGAAACACCAAGTTAAGCCAGGACAACACCGAGTTAAGCCATGACAATACCAAGCTAAGCCACTTACAATAACCAAAAGCAACGATTAAAAAAATGTTTGATTAGACTATACCGACCGGTATTTACACCTGCATCAGCACCATACCGAGATTTTAAACCATGATATCCTTCCAAAATTTGCAACCCAATTCTGTGATGCTTGGTTTGCCTCTCTCAAAATATGCCGAATAGTACAGTTAACAAGATTTGAAAAATTTATTCAGCTGTCTGTACCCTGACTACTACAACAATAGATCAGTCAGCTTTTGTCCTTCATACCACCTTGTTTTCTAAATGACTGGATCATTCTTCACTTTTGCTAGAGATCCTCCAGTAGAGGAATGTGCAGATTTTCAGTGGGACAATGACAAGAATTTCATAAACATATCTTAAAATTGTTCAAATAAAATGCAAAACACATCTTTATTGCATAAGCATACCCTGTTTTCATAGAAGAAACGAATAATTTGAAGAGTGATTCCCAGAGGGCTTCCACTTGGACATGAAACTGGTTGGATGGAAGAAGACCCAGCATGCCTGAAATTGTTCTTTTCATCGCGTCCACCGTGTTAGCAGGTACATCCTTTTGGATGAGGCTCATATCCAAGGGCTCTATCTCTTGTATCAAGTTTAAGAGCATGGACTTCTGAAAGATAATGTCAATGTAGCTTTTGAGGAGATTAAATGAACATTTTTTAAAAGACAATCGAAATCTATTAGTGTTGCATGTTAAGAGGACGAGTTCTCAACAATTAAAGAAAAAAAATATGACCGAGTATATTTTTTGTAGAGTTATGCAAGATTCTATTATCATGTTAGCATTCATTCGATCTTGTTCAATTTCACAAGATGATGATCTTCTTAAGACTTCTGGACCCTTTATTTTCTCTAGCAATTATTTCATCTTAACCTCATCTCATTTTATTGGGTTAATTTCTATCTCCATCTAAATGCTAGACAATATTATCGTGTACTAAAAACATATAGTTTGACATCAATAATGAAGGCAAATGTTTGAAAGAAGTAACACTAAGGATAGTTAATGGCATAGTTTGATGGTTTTAGGGCATTGTGTCATTATGACCAAGTCGTATCCGAATAGACACCTGACCAACAGTATGTCTGAACATTCTTTTCATCCAAAATTATGAAGATTATAGTCTGGTGAAAACACTCGAATTTTCATCTAAAATTTACAGAGGATGCTATGCTTCTTTCAATCATATACAAGGACAACTAAGTCCATTATGTATGATTGCACACAGCTGAAAGTTGAAAATGTTTTCTAGAATATATGTAACAAAATTACAAGGGATGGATTAAAAAAAGAGTAGGAATCTGTGAAGTGGAATTTCACATTAAAAGGGCATTTAGAACGTGTCTATAACTTTACAGAAAACAAGAAATAAAAATTGAAGGGAATATTATGCTGCAAATAACATTTTTATGTGAATATCACAAACAAAGGTAAGCAAGGTATGAAGAATTCACCATTAGCTGTAAGATGTAACAACTTTACTAGGAAATCTCTCGATAAAGGACAGGGTTTACCAGAAGAACATCAGAACACACAGTTCAAAAAAGTAGTTGCATATACTCTGCATGCGCCGTGATAGAACAAGCGTACACCAGGTTAAGCACCGAGATAAAAGATGGAAACCCATTGTACTAAATTTTTAAGGCCACCCAGTGTACAGATAATTATTTGGCATGATAAAGAGATTGCTGATAGTTACTCAATTTTTAACATGTAATATCAGATAGAACCCAAAAGGGGTATAATCTTGCATATTGAAGAACTCGATAGGGAATCCTATGATTGAAATGATTATGGAAGTGTCGCACTTCTTAGGAATGTGAGGGATGACAAAATAATACCAGAGCAACACAAAAATCTGAACTTTGGAATATCAAATCTTGATATGAAAACGATGCGCTATTATAAGATTTGAGTAATTTTTCCATGCTTTTTTTTTTTTTTTTTTTTGAGTCCAGTAGCTTATCACACAGCAGCAAAAAAGTATGCTAGAAAAGGTGAAGATGTTCATCACTTGAATTGTTTTAGATTGGTATACACAATAAGC
Source organism: Musa troglodytarum (assembly GCA_023547065.1). Taxonomy (NCBI): domain Eukaryota; kingdom Viridiplantae; phylum Streptophyta; class Magnoliopsida; order Zingiberales; family Musaceae; genus Musa; species Musa troglodytarum. The sequence goes on along the minus strand of CP097507.1, from coordinate 1,274,401 downwards.
CTCCAAAAGAGAAAGGAGTCCACAGTTTGGGGCAAAGTTTCCGTGTTCTCACCTTCGGCTTGATAAAATTTCCAACAGAGGCTTATACCACTCTCTGTCTCAATACAAATGACTTTAGAGAGCTAAAAATTATAAGCAATTAGAGCTATTTCCCATGATGTACAACAAATCGGCAGATTACATCAATATTAAAGGAACAACCTTCAAAATTTTTTGTTCTTTTCGAAACATGGGGAGAATCAGACGAGATGTTTGGTTACTGATGGAAGCCAGTTTTCCCATCAGTCACCACTCAAACCCGATTCACACGTTCTTGCCACCGATCTGGCTATCTACTACTAATTCCGAGCAAACAATCCGAGATTGAAGAGACGCCCAAACCCATCTCTCGCAGGAACCCAATTCCGGGCCACCAATCCACAAGAATCGTGCAGAAATCACGGACAACCGTAACCCACAAGTTCCGATTTCAAGGAAGAAAGCAATTAAAAGGGAGGAAGAAAGAAGGTAAGGAGCCAACCTTGGATGACTGCTTCTTGAACCCGACCTTGGCGTCGAATTCATCGAAAGGAGCAGCGGAGCATGCGACGACGGCGACCAGCCCGGGTCTCGAGGGCCCAAAGGTAGTAGCGACCTGAAGGGGAACGTGGAGCCGCCGCCGGATGGATATCATCGGCGGCGGCGGCGGTGGGCGTGGCCGCGAGAAGAACGACGCCCGAGGTAGCAAGGCGGCGACGGTCGGCATGCGCTTTCCCGTCCCGCTCTCTCTCTCTCTCTCTCTCTCTCTCTTTCGCTCTCCGGCGGCTATCACCCTCCACCGTCTGCCGTCCACGCGTGCGTCAGCGGGTAAGTGGGCGAGTCCAACTCGGACAGCTGTATCGACCACGCGGCGACGCCACGAGAATCCTGTGATCACGTGGTTGGCGAGTCATGACTCATTCACCGTTCTCATCCTCTGCCCCGGCCGAGTGACGATCGCATGTATCCTTCCGACGGTTCTTACCATCCGCCATGATTGATTGAACGCAAACACTGTTCTTACCACTATTCGTTGAAAACAGCATATTTATCATTTTTCTGGATCTATGTGATCACACCATCACGTCAAGAGGGAGGGTTTTTGGAACGATACGATGAGACGAGCATTGTTTTGAGCCGATGCAGTCGCAATGTCTTTAAAATAAACGTTTTAGCTATCTATCATACACTGTTTAACAATAACCTATATCTCAATTCACAACACAACATTTACTTCAATACGTAAATATATATATATGCAGCACTCAATACAACTCTTTTGAATGACAATAAAAATACATCTGGGCATCGAAAATGAAAAGAAAGGTCAGGATTCCAAACGCACGATATGGCCAAGCTAATTAAATAGACAAGCAGACGATGATTGTAAGACGGAACCGAGCTTAAGCATCATAAGAACTTAAAGCAGCAATGATGGATCCGGTCGTGGCAAATGCCAAGGTTATATCGGGATAATCTTTCCATGCCGTGTTAATTCTGACCGATGGATAGAGCCAGGGTTTAATGGAGGACAAGAAGGCATCCGGGTTGGGCGATAGTATCGCCTCCCAATCAACCTGAACGCCTGGTGGGATGCTTCCGGTGACCTCCATGTTGGCTGCGAGAAATAGCCCCAGCAGTACTATGTAACCTACCACGGCAGAACCTCTCGACAGCGGCATGAAGTTATACCTGCAAAATTTAATGATGTTGCCATCAGATTTACATAAATGCCAAAGCTCGTCCAGATTTAGTTTGTTCCAAGTGTCGTTCTCCGAGTACCAGTAATAAGTCATTCTTAGGATTGCATCTTTCACATTCTCGAGCATGGTAAGGTCGTTCGACGGATACATCTCGCTGGTGTAGGCACTGCAGATGGCCTGCACGTACACAAGTTCAAGGTGAACAAACGTTCACAACTAGAAACAAAATCCTACCCAAAAAACCAAAAATAAAAATCAACAATAGATGCTGGTGATTGTTTTCGAAGAAGCATGTCCGAGCAAGAATTTAAATCTCAGCCCAGCCCATTACTGGTTTTAACAAGCATTCGAATCAATATGGTGCCATTTACTGAGTGGTATGCTGGCTTCCCACACATAATAATAAAACTATCATAGGATAGGTTTGGAACATGACAATAAAATCTTGAAGTTGAAGTTACAAAATTAATGATAGCAAGGAATTACCCGTGAAGAAAATGGAAGACATTCAAATAAAAGTGAACATACATTAATAAAAAACACTACATATTTCGAGGAAGAAGTCATTCGGATAAATTTCAAGGTTGCAAATTCTGGATTCATGTCAAAGATTACCGCTCAATCAAATCAGAACAAGGTTTGAAGGTATGAAGCAAAAAATGCTCGTGCTTGACTTTCAGCGATACAACTGCAGTAGTTGTAAGAGACCTTGAATGAAGAAACATGGTACAAGCAAAGATGTAATCGACTCAGATTTTATTATGAACGAAAATGGATAGCTTGCTGGTTCCACTTTGCAAATGACAAATGCCTTTTCTTTAGTATGATAAATGCCTCTTTGGAATATCATTCGTAGTCAAAACACAATTCAGTATATTAACTTTTGGAACACGATAATGATAGAGCCAACTAATATCATGATTTGCTTCATGAATAAAAATTGAGACTATGGTCATACCTCCCATGCTGTTGCCATTTCCTCGGTATATTCATCCCATCTAGATGGTGTACAGGGTGTCCGAATTGCAAAATCAAATCCTATCTTATCCCTGCAGATATGAAACTGACATGAGACCATGAGAAACAATGACAAACACTTTCGATAGCACCAAGGATCAAGTACTCAAGGAATTACATTCTCTGAAGAGTAATTCTTGTCCCTTCAAGATGCTTCCTGAACACAACAAATGCTTAACACATCAATGAATGTACAGAAACGTAGAATGTGCAAGGTACTAATTATATCCAAGTTGAATTAAAATAGTTATAGCAAGCATGAGAATGTGTGACAAAATTCAAAAAGGGGTAGCATATGCATAGTTTGAGACAGTGTTACCCCTCAAATGCCGTGCTCTCACAAGTAGTACCCACCCAGAAGTTTTCGCCAATTACATCATACATGTCAGAGCAGGATCCTGCATGTATTATCTGTAGGTGATATAGACACACAATACAGTGAAAAATGACCCATTGTAAGAATAATCTAATAGACACACAATACAGCAGAATGAAATTACCAAGTAGTTAACAACAAAATTTATAATAAAAAAAACATTAAGCAAAAATTAAGAACATAAATTAGCTGTAGCGCCTTACATCAAATTCAATAATCATTGGAAGACAGAAGAAATAATCTTTACGTTTCTTATACTTAAAAAAAAGTCAAAAGATTAAGATGTTGAATAAGGTGAGGCATCATGTACTCACCTTTTGTAATTTCCCAGATCCTGAGAGATCAACAATTTTATCTGCTGCATTATTCACATATTTTATGTCTTTGATGATAGACTTTGCAACATCAAATGTCCTGTACAGAATGGACCAACTATCAGCTTATACTTGACTTTTTAACTCGTTTATAAAGGTAGGTTTATACCTTTGATAGTTGGGATAGTAACGGACAACTTTTGCTTGCCCAAGAAGCATCGGTGTGTGAGAACCAAATCCAGAATTGAACTCCTCACTATATAAAGAGCAAGAAAAACAGATTTATTAGAAGAGATAACGATAGCAATTTAATTTGTATCTTGATAATAAAAAAGAATTCAAAGTTATTCTAGTACGTTATAACTGGAGATCAGAATTATCTCATGTTACCTCACATGACCAAGCAAAAAGGAAACAAGAGATGATCACCATGACAGTTATCAGAAAGACCAAATCGAAACTAATGGAATGGAAACAACACCAAATGTTGAAAATTTACGCATGCAGCAGCAAATGGATCACCAGGTCTTGAATGATCAAGTTATCGGTGTTTCTCCTTGAAGCTATACATATTTGTTCAAAGCAGATGCACCAAATTAATCCAAAGAACAAAAAGAGGGACCATACATATATATATGTTTAACTCCTTTTATCCGCTAAGAATAAGTCACATCATATTCCAGTAATCTAATATAGGCAATTCTTCTATTTAAATTTAGAAAAAGCTTTCTGTCACATGTTAAAAAATAAGCCATGTCATTCAATACACATTTAGTATAGGCAACTTCAAGTATATTATGGAACTGGTAAACAAAATTGACTTGCATTCAAGCACAGCCACCCTAGAAATCCCTTTGAAAGCTACTGGTATATGAGAGGATACTGCAATATATCAACAATAATTTGGCATGAGATTTATTAACAAAAAGGCTAGAAGAAAGCTCATGTTTCCATGCAACTTAAACCACAAGCTATATCATGAACAGCAGATGTTCCAACAAAAGAAGCTAGGACAGCAATTACAGAAACTCAATTGAACCAGCACCACGCAATTCAGTTTACTAATAAACAGACTACTTTGAAGAACTTTACATGACAAATAAGCACCCAGAAATGTCAAGAATACAAATCAGCAAAGCTAATAATAAAAAGAAAAAGGAAAAAATGATATTTAAGTACCATTAATAATTGAAAGAAATCAATAGGAAGAGATCGTGGAAGAACAATTGAAAAGAAGAGTCATAGCGGAAAATATTGGAGATGTTGAGCAAGTTGGGAGTCAACAAAGGAAAACAAGAAATGAGTGTCAAGTATATGGTATGCCTGCATGCACCATAGTACTAGAGGAAGGAAGATGGAAGTGGAAGAATAAGGAAGGTCGAGGAGGTGGAGGAACAGGACAAGCAGGAGAAGGAGAAGCACCTGAGGAGTGCACTAGGCTGCAAGCAAACCGGTGACAGTGGTGCAGCGACAATGCAGAGGGAAGATGAGCTCACACGCAGTTTCAAACTCTAGAACAAAGTCGATGCATCAAAAACACCACTCCTTGCCTTAAGAAAAAAGAAACCAACTGGACCACCTAAAATCGAGAGGTCGATAACTTGGTTCATGCCTGGACCAGTTAATACTGGTCAGTTGGACTGGTACGTGGGAAATTGAACTCTGAAGAAAATGTCGATGGATCACCCCAATCCACCATAAAAGGTCAAAATAGTAGAAAATGTATCTCATAGCACAAAAAGGCAAGCACATCAAATAAAAAGATAGGACAGACAGGAAGAACAAAGACGGAATAGTTAAAACTTCTTTTTCCTCGTTCAGAAGTAACAGTCCAACATGCGACTTCTTATCCTCTTATCGTGAACCCTTGTCAACTTTTAAGATCATATTCATAGTCTGCTTCGTATTGAGGCATACCCAACACACTGAGAGTCCAGCACCAATACAAAATCATAATACAATACTACTGGCTTGTACCAGTTGACACAATTGTTGGTGTACGTTCATGCAAACGCTGCTCCTAAAATAAAATTGCATGGAGAGAAAATTGTAGGAACATAAGAACCCTAGAAAGCATATAAACAGATGGCAATCAAAATGAACAAAGGGTTCACAAACAAAGTGTTGAAGAAAATAACAGAATCAGAAGCAAAAGAGTTCTCGTCATACATATTAATTTGCTGTTTAAATAACAGTACTGCTAGAACCTAATTGAGAACTTTCTTTTGCAAAATGAAAACATAAGATCAAGTTTATTTAAAAAATAATAAAGACAGAGGTAACCACCTTAGTTTATTTACCCAGACAACAGGGTCACAAGGTTCAGAGATCTGCCTCCATTTTACAGCAACAGAGTAAACATCTTGCCAAGAAAGAGATCGGCCAGAAGCATATTTGTCTTCATTTGAACCATATGAAGAAGTTTCTGATAAGCCACTAGTGGTACAGCATGCACCACCTCTATTTTGACTCACTATATTGAGTCTTTCTTTTTTCCTAGTCTTTTTACCATTCTTAGTTGCATTTCGAAGAAAGCGCCAATACTTTGCCACCTTCTGAGCCAACTCAATAGCAGCTAACCCAGCCATACGATACTAAAAAATAGTTAAACATTGCATTATAGTAAGCAAGAATTTACAAGACAATGTAACAATAAAACACCAGATGAAACAATGTATACAATATAAAATACACACATAAGTCCATCATCATCTCCAATCAAGCCTGGAAAGTAATGTACATCATACTTACAAACAAAAATGTTGTGATTATAAGTCTTGAGGGAAAATTCACATATACCCCTCCACTCATAATTTCACATAAACCCTTTCGAAGTTGCATATATCATAAGTACCTTTCTAAGGTTAACAAATTTTTAATGAATACTTATTCAAATAAGAGGCAGCATGGGCTTACATGAAAGCACAGAGCATAACAAAAGATTTAATAATTATAATAGACATCATTATATTTGCGATGTTAGAGGAGCATATGTGAAATTTAATATATTTTGAAAGATACATATGAAGATGCCCTAACTTCTAAATAACCTGAATATATATGTCTAACGACTCTAACCAATGAGTAACATGATAGCCGGAAATTTTAAGCATGCCTCCATGCATGGACCAAGCAGTAGGAGTCTGACTATTTGAATGAAGTCTTGATCAAGGTCCGCAATACCGTACCGTACTGGTGTACCAAGAGTTGATCGGTATGGTACATACCGATATGTATCGTTGGTACGCTATGACATACCGACGGTACCATGCTAGACCGTACCAATCGGTATATCTCGGTAACGGTCGAAATCTGGGGCGGTACTGGTCGGTATGCCTCGGTACCGGTCGGTACGCCTCGATACCGGTCAGTACGCTTCGGTACCAGCCAAAATACGTGTACCGCTCGGTAGCGGGCGGTCCGTGTATCGGTATCCTCTCGGACCGATATGTACCGCCCGTACCGGGCTGTATCATTCGAAATTGCATACCATGGTCTTGATATACTTGTAAGTTTAATCAATAATCTTCCACCAGTTTCAAGAAGTAGATGAAGATATTATGTGTAAGCTTCTAAAGAAACTGCTCTTACATTTTTCTGATACTGATTAGACAAGATGCAACGAAGTAGAGTTAAACATGACAAACTGGAATATCAAATATTCAATTGATATTTAAACCACCAATGTCCTTACGGTACCAAGGTATACTGTATCAGGAATATCAAATACTCATGTATCAGGATAAATGCATCAGGTGAGTGTCACCAATCTGTCACTGGAAAAGAAGACCACTTCATGTACAAATGTATATTGAATTTTTATTAGATAAATTTTAAAATTCTGTAAACATGTATGCTGCTATCAAATCTTGTAGAGGCAAATGTTAACAATGTAGGACAGGACAGATGAATCAGATATGCAAAATTGAGTCTATTAACAGAATGCGCCTAGTTAGGCTGTAATTTGTTGCATGGGAACAAAACTAATAAAATACAATTAAATGCAGTAATATTATGCTGCAGAGCCAGCTAATCAACAATGTGAAAATAGGGCATGATGTGGCCATCCAAAAACAAAGAAATTTCAAGTACAATATGAAATAATTGATTACCTGACGTTTATTTCGCGTGAAACCTGGACAATCATATTGTATCTTCTGGCCAATAACATCTGCCACATGTAGCAGAATTTGTTTATGCTTTGTAACAACAAAATCTTGCTTCTTTAGGCGACCCTTTTTCAGGGATTCTTTCAAGGGAGGTTGCCTATATACCCTCTCACATACATATTGTGGATGCAGTCGTTTACACCAGTATTCCTGTATGAAGGTTTTAGTTGCAACTTGTCTTGATCAGTATAAATTCTATTAGCATAAAACGTAGAAAGAAAAACCCATAAAGAAACAAATATAGAAGGGAAGATGAAAATCTTATCATATGAATCTTACACCTGCCCTCAAAACCCTCTTAATCCTGGGCAAGAATTAAAATGCAATGGCATTGAACAAAGAATAGGTCAACTTTTCATTTAAGCAAATTTCAAACACAAGATCTTAAGTAGTTTTTACACAAACACAGATGGGCATATATGTATATATATGCATGTACATATGCTCTTACAGACAGATACATAAAGATGAGCCTTGTGACTAAAAAGATTAATCAATAACATGTCATCATCACTAAAATATTATATAGGAAAAAGGTTAGACTTGAAAACCACCTACAGAAAACAAGCTGTGTCAAGAGGCTGTCTAAATCTCATAGCACTCAGCTTATTTACACTAGAACAGTTGTGCTACTGTGAGAAATCATGCCAAAGATCATGTTGTCCGGTCAGTGCTTTTGTCAAAATGCTAGACAAATAAAACTTTAAATACCCAGGCTTGGACACAACCACAATTGTATTTGGTAAGATGTGTATCAATCATCATTGGAGACAAATTACTAGGGATAAGTACTCAAAGTTCAGGTGTAAAACTGGTTACATTAATCTGAAGCAATTTTTCAGGATTTTAATCACCAATCAATAATTGATCCATCTTTAAGCTTGTTCACTGGCATTATGTGTAGATTAATTGATTATGAATATTGCAAGTAGAGAAAGCAACAGAAAAATAAAGGATTAGGAACATATACCACAAAGAAATTCAATTGTAATGATTAGAGAGAATCATGGAGGGTGACTAAAATAAAGGAGATCAAGTGGAATAGTCCTGTAAGAGCTTCTTAAGAGTTTAAACTTTAAACCAAGCTTCTCTAAAATGAGTTAAATCAGAATTAGTTAAAGTATCGATGAGACAGATTAAACTTGATTATTTATCTTTTTTATGACCGCTTGATATCTAGCATCAGGTATAGGCCCAAATGCACAAGGTTTTCACCAGGGCCTAGGAAAAAATTATGTACGTAGTTGTAATTTGGAAACCACTGTTTTTGTGATCCAAACCACAGGTCGGAGCAACCTTGCATACTGCTAGGGCTCACCCTCTTACTATTAAATATAGGCACAATAGATGAGTTACAAGAACTGTACCAAAAGAATTTCTTAAACTTTCCATTTAGAAAAGAAATTAGCATTAAATTATTGGTTTGCATGTTAAAAACTCGTGCTAAAAAGACCATTAACTTTAAATCACCTACTGACGCTTTTTCATGATGAGATGTACTGGATGTTGCAAGCTCAAGCCTATATCTGCATGTCTAAAGAGAAAAGAAAAGTCTATAGGTCCTTTTGCTTAGTGCCAACCAGCAGGCCAAGGAAAAAAGACAACTTAGTTATTCAACTACAGCCTGGGCCACCATGTGAAGTATCTAGAAACATGTGTCTTTTGAGCCATTTTCATGTTCATATCCATGAATTCTTGTATCTAGAAACTTTTTGGCCAAGATAATATTAGCCCTGACATCACTTTTTATTTTTTTCAAAAAAATCATTTGACCGATGCTTATTCTGGGATGTGTCAGCAACCAGTAAATCCAGTTATAAAACAGGTTATGACTAATAGAAGTTAATGGCACTTATAAATAAGTCAAACATCACCAATTCTCTGTCAAATATAAAAATGGAAAAACATTAAATTGAATACTCCTAATTGCCTACAGTTAACATGGTAAGGCTGAAGTGGCTCTCAACACTATATGGGACAAAAATATCACCTCTAAAGAAACACTTATATCAAGCAATAAAGGTAAGCATCAAAGTGCATAGTAGTTAAAATCTGATGTAATGCTGGCTATATTCTGTATATTCAAGATACAAATGCACGAGTAACTACAAGACCAATATTAAAGTAACAAACAACAAACTACCTTGAAAAGTGGATCAATATCACCGTCAATATCAAACCAGCAAAATTCACTGTTGACCTTTGATGCAGTATATAAAGCAAGTTCTTTCTACAGATTTAATGAGGGATCCACAAGTTAGTGGTCTTGGTTTCAGAAATAATTGTATAAAAGAGTAATTTTTTGTCAAAACAGAATAAACGTGATACATATAGGTGTTACAGATGTAAGTTGCATAGATATATGTGCTAAAGGCAATCAATCATGAAATATACTCTGTTATTGTCATTTACCAGGACACAGAGCAGAAAATAACAATGCAGAAAAAAAACCCGATCTATTTTAACCAACAAAGTCAGTTTGGGTTGATTATTGCATGTGCCAGCATCTTATAAAAGAGCTAATAGTGTAGCTTAGATATGTAAACTAAAAACAGTATCTCAATGATGTTTGTTGAACATGCCTGTGAATTTAAACAAAATATAAAATGTCGTAAAAAACAAGGATTAATTATTCCAAGTTACATCGGAGTCATTGGTTCAACCTAATCCTGAGGTCTAAAGTTAATCTTCTGTCCAAGACTAATCTATGTACAAGGACTTGCCTGAACTATAATTTTGTTGAAATATTATTCAGGAAAATTTTAATTGCATATCTAATTTCCGACGAACAAGTGGTGCCAAGTCCATGACGCAGGTAAAATTTTGATATGAAGCACCTTTCCAAAAGACTTAATAATAAATGTCAAATGCAACACCCTACCCAGAGAGGCATAATTGTATCATCATGTGCTTCAGAAGAAAAGGATAGTCATGCTACTGAATGTATTAACTCAAATATTAGTGATGGTCTGTTACTGAGACCACAAACAGGGATCTTGATGAAATAACCCCCTTCAAATTTGACTTCGGTTGTGGCCACCAGCCTAAAAAAGAAAGGAGACCAAACAAGAAAGGCTTATGTATGTACTCAGTAGCATCCCACCACATTCTTCCATCTGAAGGAGATCAGAGAAGAGAACAAACAGTTGGAGGAAACCAGGTTTCTGATTTTTTTGTTCTTTTTTCATTTTATTTTATTTATTATTTGTGAGTAACACCAACTCACCTTGCAAGCATGAACTGTTCCAAGAACAGTCTGATAAGATAGGTGCCAGAGGTACCTAGATCCTTGAACAACAGACCAACTAACTTTGATAACTGAGATGAAAATGATTTACTGAGATCAATATACGAGTATCTCAATCAGGCAACATCATTGTCTTGCTTAACTTAAAAAATTAAGCCACTAATTGGAAGAAAATATTGCCATCCCAGCAAATGCATCAAATGAGAAATATAAACCTGCAAAATTCCCAAATCTGTATCCAGTTCAGTGACTGAACATTGTGCACACAGAAAGTGAGAGAGCACAGTAGCTACAGGTGGTAACCACAACTACCCCACAAAATTCTTGCGTGCTTGGAAGGAAAAAAACAGAAAGTAACAAGAGAAGTAACAAATATGACTTGCCTGATAGAAGGCCAAACATTGCAGTACAAATTTATCCATGGAATCATGTTCCAAATCCAGAACAGCATCATAGTCCTTAACCTAATATGACAAAAAAAAAAACAAAGTTAAAAAGGCCCATGTATCAGGGACAAATTAGAATGATAGAGCATGGTGAATACAACTATAAACTTGACAAGACATACATGGCAGTAATAAAATTCACTAAGGTATTCGAAACCCTCGAATAATTCACAAGTGTTTCCTTGGCTTAGAAACTTTCAGAATGAATCTTTAAAGCAGAACTAGTCTAAGATTAATCAACTAATATAATTATTTATGAATATAGTGAATTATTTCGTACATGACTAATTAAGAACAATTCATGAATTAAAAGCAAATGATGCTAACAAGCTTATGTTGCTGTCAATCAAACACAAAAAAAAAACTGATTTTTATTACGTGGGCAAGATTGACAGAAATCATTAAAATCTCAATGACACGTTAAGAAGAATAAAGAGTACCGCATCTCCATATTCTCCAATGGCATGATAGCATGAAGCACGCAAGTACAGACACTCAACATTTGAGTTTTCAATACTGAGTCCAAGAGATAAATCTTTTATTGCAATCCTGTAGTGACCAAACAACCATTAAGTTTGAATGAGCCATGCTGAGAAAAAGTATAGCAAAAAGAAAATTGAGAAGAAATATAAGACAACCAGCAATAAGAATGTAAGCATGCAGCCAAGTGACATTTAGCAATGACAACAGTAACAGAGAAATTTTCATGCAAATAAGCACTTGTCATTCTCTATTTCTTTCTTGATGCTATTTCTTTAATACAACAACCATGCTTTATATACACAAACGATTTCATGACCATCAAAATAACATATCAAAATGTAAGGGTAAATCCTTAAAATTGTTCTTGAATCTTGGAAATCGAGTTCAATCAAATAGAAAAAAATAACAGACAGATGAGAACTGATAGATGATCATAAACTAGTTCTTCAATTATGCAAAGGAAAAAAGGAGGCACGGCAGACTAAATCAAGCCATAACAAATTTTTTATGCAAATCTTATAGTCGTAAATGGTTCCAGAATGAGAAATTTTTTACTATTTACAATAGACAGCCAGTTTTGACCAATTTTTAATTAGGACTTAATCTTAGAGGATGCCTATATGCCATAAAGATTCATATACCATATCAATTCAGGCTCCTCTTGTTTTCTTTTTTTTTTTTTTTTTGTTCCACTAGTTACACCCTATAATAATACTACCTACAAGCAAATGAATCTTTGCATCTGAAAGTGTATAAAGCAACTGGGGAAGGTTCACAATTTTGGACATACCATATTGCCCATGGTTTCACTTATATTTATATTGGCATAGGGTTCCCCAGTCAGATTCACTCTTAACATATATATAGCACATCATATGAAGGATGAAGAGTTACAGCTATATAGAAACTCTTTTGGTTAATCCTACCACCTTGACATTAAATGAACTAACTTAAAAAATATATCTACTTTGACCACATGCAAGTTATGGAAAACAATCAGACAGAACTACCATGTTACCTATGTTGCCCCAACCCATGGTAAAGTAGACCACGTAGGTAATATGCTTTAGCAAACCTGAGGAACATCTCAAGCAAAGAAAGAAGAAAATATTAGAAAAGACAAAGAAATACCAACTTGATTTGGTCCTTTGGTACTATAGGTAGCTATTAATATGACATCCACATTCACAAACAATTTGCAGCTTTACCTTCCATTAACAAGTAAAACTTTTTCAAGACAGTGCAAGGCCTTTTCTGAATTAGTCAAATCCAGGTAGAACTGCATGAAAATATGCAAATGTTGAAAAACAATACTAAGGAAGTAATTTAATAAACAAAAGTATTGCAGCACACAAGCATTTGTTTTTAAATGCATTATAGCCAACAATCTTCAAGAAGTCAGCACACATCTACGTTCTTAAAGCCTAACAGGTTAGTATCTTGATAAATTCATCTTTTGCAAAAAAAATTTCAAATCTATTGCAAATTATCAAAAGACAAAGCCATGCTGCAAAAAAAATCTAGAATTAAAGCATGATATAAAAAAATAGAGTGGTTACTATTAGTACCATTTATTATTTTTCAAATATGTATAGCAACCATAAAATGCTGGCTGCTATAAAGTGCTTTGATGCCAAAGGAAATCTTCCAATATAAATCCAAAATTTAACTCAGATAAGCAAACTTCCGGAGGAGTACTGACAAATAATTTGACGAGACATTTTTTTTTTTTTGCTCAAAAAATTTGGTAGTAAATTAAACAAGTACTTCAAACACAAGCAGCAAACACAAATAAAAATTAATTGAGAACAAAAAGTAAATAAGGATTACACGAACAATGATACAGAGAGAAATCATATGCTTATGCATTATATTTTTGGTATAGTAGGATGTACAAATAAAAAGAAGTGTCTCTAATAGAAAAAAATATTATCATGAAACAACAATAATGAGAAACATAGCAGTTTTTATAAGAAATTTACACACATGATAGGATTTGATGGCGAAACCAATTTGCTTCAGCTTATAGCTCAATCAATTAGGAAGCTAAACAGCATAGATCATCCAGATTCTACTAAGATGAAAACGCCATTTTCAAGGTAGAGAACAGAAGTGCCTTCTCATCATTAGATATATTATCTTTGACTATGTATGATGTTCTCAGAATTAACAGATGCCAATAATATCATAAGAAAATTTCTGCTGTAGCATATCCAGAATGAGACAATCTTGTGAAAGAATTTAACAATCCCCCCTTGAGGCAGAGCTAATTTCTATCTGGAAAATGCAGAAAAAGATTTATTCGAGATTTTAGAATCAGTACTAAAGACTAATCTAGTTTAAACAGTATATGTGCCCAGAAAAGTGTAAAGAATCAGAAATCAGTTACCTGTGCAAGATGGGCCCACGCATCAAGGAAACATTGATCAAGATGTAGTGATTTAAGGTGAGCCTCTTCAGCTTGACCATACTCACCAATTGCTGATAATGCCAGACCCTATAGCCATAAACATTAGCAAATTAATCCTAAAATAAAAATGATATTATACACATTCCCCCATCCACCAACCAAAATTCAAAACTGCAGATACTGTAATATATGCGGCTAGTCATAAGGATAACTGCAGATACTGTAATGATTAAAGGGAAGTATGTCTTGAAAAGTAAGAGAATCAGAATGGTAGCCCTACGATAGTCAGGGAAAAATTAAAGACATTTACACATCACAAACCTTATAATTCGGCTTGGATTTTATCAAAAGAAACATAACAGAAAAAGTTAGTCTCAGGCATCTATGCTTTAGGAATTAAAACTAGAACCTCATGAGTATAGGTTGTGACTGTCTGATTGTTATCAATAAAATTTACAAGAATTGGAAAGGTAACACTTTGATTATTTATATAGATAGCTCAAGAAGAAAATTCAGATGATTCCAGAAACAGTTTATTTTTCAAACTAAGATGTAGTACCAGAAGAAATGTGTTTCAGAAGGGAAAACAAGAGTGAACAAAAAAAATAAAAGCACATAAAAGGGGTCATAGCAAGTAGACAAGTCATTAATGTGACAATACTTTTTCAGTTTGAATAACTTGGCTCCATGGGACAACTTCGACCACTGCTTTTCTAAGCTTGTGAGCTGTGACACAGCAAGGCCCTAATTATGATGAGAACTTCAAATGAATCTCAATAGATAAGATAAGAAGATCAATTAGGAAACCAGTAAGATAAAGCCTTGGCAGACCAACAAAATTAAACAACAGGCAGGAAACACAACCACAACAAAAATGAGAAGATTGATAGAGTCAAGATGTGCACTTCAAGAATACAGTATTAAGTAAGAAAGATTGTATAACAAAAATAAGAAATCACAAATATCACCATCACATCATTCAAGAAAGAAGGCCCAGAGGAACAACTAGAACTATGAAGATAAAAATTGTTATGGCAGATACAACATGAATGTAAAAGCAGAGGTTGAAAACAATGCACTAAGACATCTAAAAGTTTCAATGAACAATATCATCATCTTCTAATAAAAAGGCATTAAGAATGAACATAGACTTTGGTAGTACGATCATAAAAGATGCAGCTCTAAAGAATACACTTGCAATAACTTGTAATAGCGGATAGAACTTCAAGTGACTTTTTAGATAAGCTTAATTATCTAAAGATTAAATAATATGCTTACAGAAAAGGAAATCAGGCAAGATACGTAGATAATACCTACCAGGTATGTGTAAGCAGATTTATTTTTCTTGGCACGCTTTATACATCTAGAAAGATCATCAACAGCAGAATGATAGTCCTTGAATTTAAAATTAACAATTCCTGCAACAAGCCAAATTCATGATCAACTTGGAAAGCATTTTAAATTCTAAAAGTACTACACCAGACATCAATAAGAGTTTTCTTTTTTGACCTCATTAGGAAAAGCTAATATCCATATGTTAAATAAATTAATACTTAATTTATCTGTAGTTGAACTATAAGTGACTTTATATTTTCAAACCAGGAGGTAGAACCAACAGTGAGGTAAGAGTACTTCACCAAAAGAAACCACATTCGATTATTTCCAAGCTGCAGCATGTCATAGCACAAAAACATTTCAACCCAATTTGGAGACTTAACCTGTCAGATCAACTATGACAGGTTAAAGTGTGCATCACTGGTGTTGCTCAATTCATGTGTGTATCCAAATAACCCAATTGTTCAAGGTGTTAAATCATGAAAGGTGCACCACAAAATGTTTTGGCTATTTGTTCAAACTTTGAAGTGTATGCCAAAAGTTAGAAGGCTATAAACCAAGAAACCTTTTTTTTAGACCGAACAGGGTTCCAAGAATAACCTTGCAATGGCGTAGAGAAAAACGTGACAGTTCACATTAGCCTGCAACATTTGAAAATGTGCTCAAGTGGTCAAAAGAACACTGACCTCTTTCATGCAAAACATCTGGTGAGTTTGGCTCAAACTCCAATGCCTTGGTTAAGTCTTCTATGGCCTGAAAATTATAATGTGCATACGTGTTGGATAAAAGCTATAGGACCATTCAAAGTGAATCATTTTATTAAAAGTAACAGAAACGAAAAAGCAATATCATTTCTTTTGCCTGTAAGATTCCAAAATTCACAATATATTTGGTATCAGCCAAAAAAATCTTGTCTTAATGCATTTCTAAGTCCTGAAAAATGGAAGAAGAAGAGGAACCCAGGATTCTGTGTGAAAATGCATTAAAAGTACATCTTACAAGAACTGGTTACAAAACCATCATACCGATGTGGTACCGGTATACCAAACGTAAACCGTCCTGTATAATCTGATATCATCACTCAAAGAATCATAAAAAATGAAAACCGACCAGCGGCACCATATAGTTATATCAGTTCTTCATTAGACTGGTTATTAACTGTAAGTGCATAACTGTCTGACCAGTATCTGAAACATTGGTCCATTTATTATTAAACATGATATATCATCAAACATCAGTATTGACAAATGACCATGATCTGTAAGATTGCTCCTACTCGGGCCAGTGCTTACATCAGTATTGTATAGAGTTATTCCTTTTCCTTTCAATCTTAAAAGCTCATCAGTATAAAATGCCACAATCATCGTCTACCAAGAGTCAACTCTCACATCTGCACTCTAACTAATCAATTTAAGGCTTGACAAAAATCCATATTTTCTTGTGTCCTAGAAACAGAAGAAAGATAAAAAGACATAAAGCACAAGATCAGTTAAAACAAATAGCCTAGCATTGTTTAAGGGTGAAATGCACATTTGATTTTTTTTTTCAAGAGATAAATCAGATATTTAATGTTTTGCAGAGTTATCTACAAAATATTCTCAGATTCTAATACACATATAACTCAAATTATTTGTCGGAATTTCTGAGGTATCTTCAGCAATTCAAGCTAGAAAGGAAATATTTTAGTTTCCTATTAAATTCTTCTGAGTCACATTTCTTTAATTCAATAAACTCAATCCATAGAAATTTCCATCAGATTAATCAAATTAGCAAAAGGATTGAACTTTGGCATTATCTTTCATATGCAAATGATGCTTATATTTCTCTTCCAGACTTCCAGTGTTATGTACTTTAGGTTGTACCCCAAGACATGTTACAAATCTGTACTGACTTTCTCTTTCAAACACCAACACGACAGTTAAGATTTTCAGAATATTTTCTGTCCTGATATATCTGTCCAGAATATTTTCCATTTAATCAGAAGGATATTCCCACTTTGTATCAATTATATTGCAACATTATCATCATCATTATGACAGAAACCAGTGGAAATTTGTAATTCATGTAAGAATACTAATGTCAATCATCTATTCTCTGTATCACAACGATCTGGTCATATCTATCATTATATCCAAGTCCAACCATAAGACCAAAAGTCAAATTCCCCATCCCTATGTTTCATACACAATCATAAAGCTCAAATTCCAAACAGTTGCATCTAACCACTTAAGTCACCTGAAAAGACAGAATAATATTCTAATTGTCAAGACTGTAAGATTAACCCAGTGCTCTTTCTTTACCATCACTATATAATATATCAGGTATCAGTTCCTTTCTACTGCTTTCTGTTTTTAAAGATGCAACATTTGTCAGGTAAATCAAGCTGGTAAAATTTATTTAGAAAAATAGATTAAAATGTAGTGCCTAGACAAAGAGATTGATGATTTGGAGTACCAAATAAATAGGATCCTGCCATCTTCATGTAATTATTCCATGCACTAGACCCGTAGCTATTTGCAGCTGATAATATTCTAAATAAACCTAACAGAAGTATATATATCTAATAACTAAAAAAATTATAAAAAGACTTGCCTCCTTAAATTCTCCCAACGCAGCACGTGCCTGCCCACGTCGCTTCCAAGCTTCCCCAGCCAATGGCTTGGATTGTATAGCCTGTTGGAGCCGTAACAAATACAACTCAGAACATATATGGCTAAATTCACTAGTGATTCACATAAATTTTATACCATGGTGAAGTCAGCAATCGCAGCATCAAGTTCTCTTTGGAATGCATATGCTGTTCCTCTTCCAATTAAAGCCTCCGGATATTCAGGAGTTTCCCTTAAGATCTGTCACACATACAACTAAGTGAAGCAAATTCACTTGTAATGAGAGAAAGAGAGACAGAATCACAAAATGCAAAAGCAGGTATGACCTGATCAAAAATGGAGACCGCCTGGTCATAATTTCCTTCATTTACCTGCAAAATCATGTCAATGACAAAAAAATGCTTATTAAACAATAAGAATCTCAAGCCTTCTGCATGATAGAGGCAATGTAAAAAAACCAATTTAGTGATCAATGGAAATAAGCATAAGATACTATATATATCCTGTCCCCTATAACATCAGGTACATAATTTTGCTAATTGTTCAACAGTGCATCAGTATGAAATTGTTTAGTTGCCCTATGAATTTGGGAGATAGCTATCAGTTACCAACTACAATAGGAAATCAAGTCAACCAAGTTACTAACTTATTATGGGATCAAAGACTAGCCAAAAGAAAGTAGTGTTATCTTAGAATGTTCATAAATAAGTTCACTAATACTATACCAATCAATTCCAGAAATTCAGGCATTGATACAGGCTAGTTCAGATTTGTTTTCCTACAGTACTACAATTAGTCCTACATTATAACAAAACGGCATCAATGCCTAAATGGCTATCTTTAGTATCTACATTCAGTCTTTGCATTATGACAAAATTAAGGCTTTTTAGTTCAAGAATTCTTTGCTCTGAGATCACCCACAAGTCCATCCGATGCACGTAGTCATTACTCACTAAAACAGAACTAAAATGAAACAACAAAAATCCTCAAACAATTAAGACCATCTTTGCACAGGCAAACTCGTGCGTTGCAATCAGGAGACTGTCAACAAGGAACCATACATAGGCAACAGCACCAGTCAGATACTACAAGGAACATCAGAAAATCAACATAGCGAAATCAATTTCCTTTTCTTAGCACTTGGTTACTTTATGCAACAATTCAATATTCCATGGTCTTGTATCCACCAATCCTACCTAAGAACAAAAATCATTTCATCACTACATCCATCAACGATAGCTGATTTCACATCAGAGTAACAGATGTAAGACGAGCAGACAAGGCGGTGTTGTTAAATGATAATCGGCATGGCTATGCACAAGACAGGAGCAGAAACATGCAACCATGCAAAAGACACTTCCTAGGATTTAACAAGAAAAGAAATGCCAGAAAACTCAAAAATTAAGACAACAACATAACCAGAATTATCCTATTTCTTGCCACTGCAAACACGGTGTTGAAATAACAGAAATGACAGGAAGGCAGCAGCAAATGTAAACCATTCAAACCTTAGTTTCATACAGGCCGGTGAAGAAACAGACTGTGATACCACCCACACAGGGTAGAACCTAAATTATGTTCTTGTTATTTTTTTTCCCATTTAATTTACCAAGCTTTTAACTATGACAAAGTGAAATCCGGAGATATAACAACATGAACAGGAGTATTATACTCAATAGAATTCCATGGCATAGAATTTCTCTTCCACAATTCTGCATCTCTGAGAGATAAGAAGGTTTCCTCCATGATTGTCAGAAAACACTGGCAAGCTCAACTACCAGTGACAAAGAAAATCACAGCCAGAAGCCCAATTAAAGGCCTAAGTTCAAAGCATCATGACAAATGGTAAGTTTCAGTTTTTTTTTTTCCTATTTCAACTGCAGAAAAGTTCTCCAGGTTCTCTCCCTTTAAGAATGGGATATCTCGACACTTTGCGTCCGTGTAGTGCGGTGAAGAACTAACGCTTGCTTAAACTTACTAGTTCAGTTTAATGATAAATTCTAAGCATTGAATGATGACATTATAAAATTATATACTGCTGGTTGTCACTGTTACTCCAAGATCCTGTCAATTATTTCAAGTTCCTCATACTTCAAATATCTTAATAGCTGCATG
This sequence comes from Musa troglodytarum, assembly GCA_023547065.1. Classification (NCBI taxonomy): domain Eukaryota; kingdom Viridiplantae; phylum Streptophyta; class Magnoliopsida; order Zingiberales; family Musaceae; genus Musa; species Musa troglodytarum. The sequence goes on along the minus strand of CP097507.1, from coordinate 1,254,159 downwards.
ATTTCTCAAAAGCATAGCCTTTTAAGTAGGTTGCAAATCACCAAAGTGCCATTTTGCAACATGCGATATGAACTATCATGACACTTTTTAAGCTGACACAGATACACAATGTTCTAACGGGATGAAATGGGAACCTCATCATGAGATAATTGAAGTTAATAATTCTAGAGAAGATTGGCACTAGCACAAAATTAGATTGCCTCCTTAATATGTTTACCATGAACATCTACAACGCCAACAAGACAAAAGCCATACTACAGAATAAAAGACATACCTGCGATATGCCTCGTGATAAACGGAGATCCAAGCTGATCGACTTGGTCCTCGGAATACCAGTAACAACAACCTTCCGACCCATTTTGGCAGTGTCATTGTCCATACTGAAAATTTCTGTGCCATCAACAGGATTGCTGCAGATTTCCTGTGTATTCTCTAATCTACGACCGTCAACTGACTCCTTGTCAGATGGTGTAACACCGGAAGAATTTGTGGTGTGTTCAGCATTAGTAGTTGATGATTTTTTTATACGAGAATCTGTAACGTGATCTTCAGAGATGACAACTTTTGTAACACTGCTAGAACCATGGTCTTCACAGATAATAGCTTCAGTTTCAGTAGTCGACACATTTGTACTTGAGGAATCCATGATGTGATCTTCAGAGACAACAACCTTTGTTTCACATGATGATGCATCCATGGAGTGGTCTTCACCAGCAAACAATCGAGACTCCCTAGTACCCGTCAATAGCTCTTCCAACTCGAGCAATTGTTTCAAATCTGTCGAATCACAAACAGCATTTTGGTAGCCTTCCTCCCACACACGCAAAGCTTCTTCTTTTCTTCCCAAAGCTGACAGTGCATTGCCTGGTCATAATAGATGGACTCAGAATCTAGCGTGAGTGCAATAATATAGCTAACCATAAAAATTAATTACTCCTCGTAACCCACAGCAGCAACTGCCTGGGTAACAAAAACCTGGAAAATGCAAAACATTAAAAAAGTACAACCACGCTAACATAGGACCAGTCATTTACGGCCATTCAACGAAATAGAATCACATCGTGCCCTCGTTGGGCATCAAGAACCGCAGCAGGAAGCAATAACGAAACCTACAGTCCAATAAAATCCAGGGACCTTTAAGTATGTAAGCTTGAAGGGCATTAGGATTCAGCTGCAAAGCCTTGTCACAATCCTTGATTACGTGCTTGTGCAACTCCAACCGGCTGTAGCAGAAGGCTCGATTGCTGCCATCCCCAAACGAACCAACATCAGCAGAAAGGACAAAGGAAAAGGAACAAGTACGTGGTAAAGAATGGTATCGAATCGGGACCAGATGTCTTGGACCGACGAGGACTCGGCGAGGATGGAATCCAGCACCCGAATGGCCTTGGACCAGTTCCTGCCGCTGCAGAGCTTCGCGAGCTCGAGGCGGTCGTTGGCCGCGGGAGCCATCGTCACTTTCTCCCTGCCTGCGGGCGGGGGCGAAACCCTATTTCGCCACCGCGATCGCCGGCTCGTCAACGGGTGGAGCGAGAGGGTAGAGAGAGAGAAGGGGAGGCTGCCGATTGGGATTTGGGGGCTTCTCCAACCCAACCCATCCCATCGTCTCCAACTTTATTCTACGCTTGCATCGCCTTTGCGGCCGAGTTTACGGCCCCCTTTTGTGCTCGTAGGATCCGATGTACCGGGTCATCCTGACCGTTCATATAGGGGAGAGAGATCCTGATGGAACCGTGCGGGGCTGTGCGACGCGGGGAATGCCCAAACGACACGCAACGTAGACGTGGGACCCAAGCCACGGATCATAGCACGAGCTGGGACCCGGAGGTCGTCGAGCGCATCCGATGGTTGTGCCCCGGAAGAGGAAGGAGGCCAGTCCGGCTGTCACATTGCGGCATCGAAAAGAATAAAAAGTCACAGGATATTGTGATGCGAAAAAGAACCTGAAACAAAACGGTGAACATAACCTGTCTTCTCCCTCGTCCCAAGAAATAACGATGGAAACACGCACTCAACTCCATCGAAAATAGAAACTCGAGCATCTCACGACTCGCCGGTGGCGCACTTGAAACCTGTTAGGAAATAGAATTGGAAGAAAACTAGTCAATGGAGGTTTAAAGGCCCACTTCCCAACCATATATCCGGCATGGTCAAAAATGGATTTTTCATTGCTTTGAAGCTGGAGCACATTCTTGACGGTCCTTAGAACAGCAGCCCAAGGAGAAAATACCAAAGGGGCTTGGGGACGGGACGCATCAGCCACTCCAGTTAAATGAGGCCACCTAACTAACTACAACCAAAGCCTTCCCCCACTTTTTTGTTATACTTGTATGTACCGATCCTGCCAACCCTACTACTGCCATGTTCCTGTAATGTACAGAAAAGCTACACATCTGTTACACTTGCAACCGTTGCCGGGTCATCCGCATGCCGTTGCTCCTCTGGCCGCTGAAATCAAGCACGCGTGGCCCACCTGTCCAGTCTTCATCGTCCACGTCGTCGTCATCTTCGTCACCTTTTCGTTGCGCAGCTTTTCCGCCTCTCGAACTTCTTGGAGTAGGGCGTTTCCTCTTGACGCTAGCCGTATATGTAGAGTAGTCTATTGCGTCTTCTCTCAACGATACCTTGAACTCCTGCAATTCGACAACAAAGTTATCATGAGTGCAGTACAGAAAACTCGGAGAAGGCAACGAGTTAAGGTTGCGATGGCTGAAGTCATTATGGAGCCCTCAATAGTTAAAGTTGGCATTCATGACCTCAGGCATCATCTTTTGTTCAATTCTTGTAACAGCAGTTGAAAAGATCCATGTTTCCAAATATAATGAATCTTAATTGCAGTTGAAAATTCAAAGAGAAAGCAGTACAAATCCAAATACTTAGGAATATGCTGTCCTCGTGGAGAAAACACCCTCAAAATACGTGGTGCTGGAACTCCAAACAACAAACCACTCACACCCACATCACCAGACGAAAAAATAATTAAAAAAAATTGGAAGCAAGACTGAGAAGTAAATGAGTCCGCTGCTATCAGAAGGAATCAACTACTTTTGACCAAATATGGTTAGAGAAACTAGAGTGGACCGATACTGGTGCTGCAAACAAAGATGAAAGCCCCTTGCACAGGTTTCTGAAGTGAAAGGAACATGACAGATGGTAGTAGTATATAGGAGTTGACGTCACAAACCTTCAGATGGATATACATAACAATCATTAGGAAATAAAAGGGGCTGTTCTGAAATATTAGGTCCACCAAAAGCATTCTACAAGGGAAAATTTTCTCCATACAATTTCCATCTTCTTAGGGTTCCAAATCAACAAAAGGAGATGCACCCAAACCAAAAGTCAACACTTGAGGTGGCAACAAATATGTAACCAATAAAATCAGCTGTTGAAAACTAAAGCAGATGAGAATGTTAACGTACTTAGAAGTCAGTCAAAATGAGGAAAATGTTCGAGCAAAAAAAAATATGGCATAGTTCCACTCCAGAATCTATCAAGATTACTTCTCAAGTTTGCCTGAGTCAGGTACCTGATACTTTTCAACCATGGCTTGATAGGATGTAGGCAAACTGATTGGAGTGTCACTAATGTTGAAAGGAATGTTTTGCTTAGAAATCGTCTCTCCAGGCTTTGGAAGCTCCTTTAAAGAAAACGCCTAATAGAAAGAATTCAAAATATCAAAATGTCTGGAACAGTAAACTGCATGCTCTGTTGTTGAAAGGTAGAGAACTGAAAACCTTCATTATGAGAACACTAACCTGACACCTGGCATCATTTAGACCATACACAACTTTCAAGTGCCTTTTCAGCTTCAATAGGAGTTGCAGAGCGATTGCCTCATGACAATCAGCCTGAGTAGCAAAACAATTTCCAATCATTAAAAAAATAACTAGCAAGAGAAGAGCAAGATGACATGCTAATAATGCCAAATGCCCCCATCAACAAACAAGATTGTGCAAATAAATCAAATGCCACAAAAGACAAAAGAGTTCATATCAAATTTCCAACATCACTAACAGTATAATTAAGACAAGATAATGCAATTGTTCTTTATTTTTAAACTCTAATGTATGAGTAAGGGCCACAGGCCACGATCTTTTGATCAGAATATATGCAAGGTCAAAGGCTGCTTTATTTGTTGCAATTGACAAAACTGATATTATGAGATGATAGCATGATAATGGGGCAACTAGAAATGATCTTTACTTTTTCCCATGTTAAACACAAGGAAGGCTGATATGAAGGGGCAACAATAACAACAACGACAAGAAATAAGTATACGATAATGAAAATATCAATAATATATGAATCACAATGTTAGGCAGTTAGGAGTCAACATCCACGAAAAGTTAGTGTCCTAAGTTATGATAGATGTTTAGTTACCAGAAGACAAAAGGTAGAGGGAGATCTCAAACAACTTTATTAAAAACAACAAAAAGATAACAGGTAGCTCCTCATTTGACTGAAATGGCAGTAAAAGATCCATGTCCACGCACAAGTTGTAGGGAACTTGAGGCTTGTTGTAATGCAGAACGGCAATAATGCATTATTTGACAGTTTAAATTGCAAACAATCCATGGTATTACGTTAAAACATATAACAACCTGAAACTTATGCAGGTCTTCTGTTGAAATGCCATGTGAGCTGTCTGACATCTTGTCCGCAATCTCTGTGAAATCATGCTCAGATATATTAGGCCAACCAGAACTGGCATTAACTTTGTCAATTTCACTAGGCATCTCCAATGAATCCCGGTGTTGCGAAACAGAACTCCAGGTTTTCATGTTTGCCTCGAGTGCACCTGCCCTAACTTGTATTATTCGATTTATATCATATATCAAGTAAAGGGGTTCATCAGGACAAGTGAAAGGGAGAGATGCAAGAATCTCTGTGCAATATCTGCGAAATGGAAATGACAATTAGAATCAACACCAACTAAGTTCTCCAAGCCAAATAACAACTTTGTAACTTACACAAGAAAGCTAATCGGTAAATAATTCCCACCACCAGACTCAAATTTCCTCACTATTGAGTGAATGAACTTGTTCCTTGCAATACGATTTCCTCGAATAAGCCTGTATATACGAGATATACCTGGCCGGACATATGCTATCGGATTACCATCAGATTTACCTTTTTGGAGTCCTGAGACCATATTATGATTACTGGCTATGCACTGAACAAATTTAAATGACATCTGAAGGCCATCACCCAAACGGCTTTCAAAAAAAGCAGGATACCTGCAAAAACAATCATGTTACTCAACAAACACAATGTTAGTCCAATTTGACTAGCAAACTTAATAAGTCTGTTGAGTTAGATGATCATACTTCTCATTCATGTTCATCAACAAGTGATGGGCCAATTTTGAATTCACATCCAGCGGATCAATTTCAAGAGCTATGAGGTATGGAACACACGTAATAGGATGGACTAGTCCTTGACGTAGTACAATTTCCACAATCTGAAACAAATGTGAAAAAACAATCCACACAAGCAAAAACAATAACAGCATACATCTTAATAAAGCTGAGAAATAGAATGAAAGATTTTAATAAAACTGAAAAGTACCTTTGCTATGAAAAAAGATGAGAAATTCAGAGACTTCATACCTTGAGAGAAGTTTGGCGAATTTGGTCATTGCCATCCAAGCATCTTTCAAGAATACTGTTCCAATAAAGCTGAACAATTCCTCCACAAATATTAGTATCACCTGCACCTGCAGCTACAGGCACTTTGTTACCGGCAGCTTCAGCATTTGAAGTTGCATTCTTACTGCCACAATCTGTACCCATTTTGGTTTCCGCATCAAGAAGATATTCATACAGGTTTTGCAATGCTTGCGTCTGGTGTGAAAAACAAAAAAGCATCCCATCAAATAAAGGGAAAGAACAAAGGAAGAATGTGCATAACAAAAAATAATGTACCTTAAGCCTGAAATCAGCACTAGAGGCCAGTGAGGCCTCTAATATTTTCCCAATGTCTTTTTCCAACATATACTCAGGACTGGCGATCAATATATAGCCCAATGCCTGCAGAGCATTAGCAAATGAATTCAAGATCCAAGTTCCAATGAAAAACTTTCAATACACCAAATTGTTTGATAATTTTCACTTGCCTGTAAAGCTCGAACCTTTAAGCCAAAGTCCTCCATGAGAAGATATCTTTTCAGTAATGAGAGACTCTTGTCAATATGAACATGCTGACTATCAGTCTTAACTATTAGCTCACCACCATACCTTATAAGAAGCCCAAGGCAGAAAAGTGAACGACCCAAAAGCTGGATATTGTACACAAGTTCAAACACCATCAGCTACATATATCAATGGATTCAAGTTCTCTGCTAGAAGAACGAAATTCTTAAAGAAGAAAACAATCCATAGTCATCTTTTGATAACAATAATATTTCTTAAACATCTCCCCATCGATTTGTTGGCCACAACAAATGTTTAAAAAAATTAATGTGAACAAAAATAATATAAGCAATATTTTATGGTCAATTCTTAAAATATGATGCATAGGTAAACATCTCAAATAACCGATTCATTATTTCCTTAAAAGAAGTAGCTTTCTAATCACACACTTTTGTGCATTAAAAAAACTCAGCAAATAAGCAACAAATATGATAGAAAATTTCCAATTCATCCTTTTTGAGGCTCTCATAATCCACCTGATACAGTTTTCTAATTCTAAGACCAGCAAGGTTTACATTAGAACATAAGTGAAAAATAGAAAGTTTAGTTAAATACAAGATTTCAACAATCTGCCTTTATCATGTTTCTAATTTATAAACATTACATTTGCAAAACATCATAAAAATATCAAATAAAGATGTTCCTCAACTAATTCCAACAAACCAAAGAAAAGGAGAACACACATGCCGTTTCAATTGTGTCAAAGTATAAATGTTAACTCTATTGAAAATTTGAAATAGTAGTGGTAAAGTCTCAATTGTGTTAGCTAATTCAGCTTTTTGTTTAATCACAAGTTCAAGCAATTACAAAGAGAATTTCCAGGACAGAAGTTCTCAATCTTCCAACATTGCAACAGAAGACATGACAAAGATAAGAAACCAGGAAAATAGAATAATTTCTAATCTAAGGCATAGTAAAAAAAATTAAAGATTTAGTTTTGCAACCAATGCAAAGATGGTTACCTGCATATTGTCAGAACCTGAACCTTGCAAATGCTTGAAGAAAATGTGAATCAAATATTCGACTATACTTGAATCTTTGCCTGCAATTTTACTAAGCGAACAAAGGCACCTTGAGGGGGAAAAGGAACAATCAAAATCCACATTTTTATCACAGCAAAATGATGCAGGTAAGCAAAATAAAGAAGAGAAAACAGAAATTCTAGGATCATTACTACTGAAGCATACAATATATTGCCACAAACTTCTATCAATAACAAAAAAACAATGATGTGGTATAAAACAAATATTAGTCGTACAGCATCTAAAATCCCTAGCTCAGATGGTGTTAGGGGCTGTTCAAAGTATCACAGAAGAAAAAGCTGTTGGTTACCAAAATAGATGCTCCTTACTGCTCTAATTTTAATGTTCTACTGTCCAACACTATCGGTACAAAATGCCTGCAAATAACACTCCATCTACCATCAGATCAATCCAATTGAACACAAACTGAACTGATCTAGGCCAACCTACCCCTGCACATGCTGCATTTCAATTAACAAAATGGTGGTCACATGTATGAGGCTCCAACCAATTGTAATAGCAAATTTCATATTAGATAATCTGTGTTGCAACCTCTGGACACTGAGCACCATTGGATAAACTAATATGAAAGTGAATCCATAGAGCAAAAGAGCATGTACTAGGCGAATTAGCTTGATTAAGAAACAAGACACCAGAAACATGAGGGAACCAGTTTGGAATGCGTTGCATTGAAGATATCTGCAGAGAAGAAACTATGCAATAGATTGAGATCTGTAACATCCAAACTGGACCCAGTCTTAGAAGATTTAAAAGTCACTTTCCATCTTCAAGAATTTCAACAAATTTAACCATCAAATAACTAATCAGTGAAGCCCAAAATCAAATTTGACTCTTGAAAAATGATAATTTGATAGAAACCCAAGTCATGCTTGAGAGGATTTGTTAGAGGTCATTGGCACATTTCATTTTAATATGAATCTCGAATCTCAATGACACATAACTTAATGTGGAAATGAGTTATGTGGCATTGATTGGAGCAGGGCTGGATCAAGTTTAGATTTTGTTCGGGTTACACTAGTTACTACTACAAGATTTTTGCAATATTTCAAACAGGGAAAAATATAACCTAGTATGGTCTTAATTCGAGTCTGTAAATATGTTACACAGATAAGCAATAGCTGCATGGGAAGACTGTAACTTTAGGATTTGCATATATGTTTGTAAAGTTCCCAGTTGCATGCAGAATTACACTTTGTAGCAGTTATATTTTTGAAAGACTATTCTACTACCTACTTGAAGAAGCATACAAAATTAAGCAATCCGATAGAAAACAACCACCCAACTACAATATTATAACTAAAAACATGGGTAACAAGCGATAAAAGAAAATTGAGGCTGTTTCATCTTTTGATCACGTTTAATTAACTAGAAGAAGTCATAGAGACAAAAAGAAAAGCAGATAGTCGATTAATAACAAGAAAGGCACGAAGTTTGTGATAATATGAAGCAGGACTGAGTGGAAACAGAAATCACCATGTGAGCTATCGTACTCATCATCTGGAAAAATATCTTTCAACATTAAACTTAGTTGTCAAATTTCATGATAACTGCAAACAAATTTCCCTTTTTATGACTATCATTGAGAGGCATATTGAAATGGACTTCCTGGTATTACAAAGCACGGAAAGTCAAAGATGCATATGTGCATGAAAAATATCTTTCATTAAACTTAGTTGTCAGATTCCAGGATAGCTACAAAGCAAATTTCAGATGAACTCACTGGTATAAGAAAACACAGAAAGTCAAAGATGCACACATGCATGACCTAGATAACAATTAGATGCTAACACAGAATGGTAATGATAATTTACAAGTAGAATCAAGAAAACAAGTTGAACAGTATAGCAAAAAAACAGGATGCCACATATTCAGGTAAATCTAATTTTTCGCAAGTTCTATCATGTGAATATGTAAAGCAAAAAATAAAAACCATTAGGTAATAAGATTCAAGCCTCAATTCCCATTATGCATAAAAAAAGTATACACCTCTACACTCAGCATTTAGGAAAATAACCGTGTTATGGAATATAAAAGACAAATGGTATAATCATATGCACAATGAAATATAACCTACTTGATACAAGCATGAACGACTGTCAGGAAAGAATGGCGAACAATCATGTGCTTAAGGTCCTGTTCAAGTTCCTCAATAACACTCTGTGGTGGCTTCCGAAGCAATGGCAGAACAGCATTGATTACATATATAATGCTTTCAAGCAGCTGAGCAACTGATTTATTGTCAACCTATACGATGCGGGGTGAGGAATCAACCAAAAAATAATTAAGATAATACTAACATTTGCAAGAACAAACCTTTATATGAAAAAAAAAATTTGATGCATACTGAAAACCTAATACCTAATACATGAATTCAAAATATGGAATGAAGTAAATGACTATATACTGAAGTGATGGTAAAACGAAACCAAACAAGGTTTTGTTAGTTTATAGTTTGCATGAAAATTGATGCATACTGAAAACCTAATACCAAGACTTGTAAAAAGGATATTTCCAGTAATTATGGACTTCCTGCATATTTAACATAAACAGAATAAGAAAGCTGCTTTATAAACATCCATTCTTTAGCCCAGTCATTGTTAAAAAGTATGAAAAAACAACCGCAACAAGCATCAACTTATCACAAAATTTCCTATGCCATTACACAGCTGTTCATGTTTTATGATCAGAGAATTCTCTTCCCCTAGTCATCATTTCTATGCAATGTTCTGATTTAAATTTTGAGAAGACTGCTAATTTAAAAAAATATCAAATATATTAAATTTCAGTCCCAAACTCTGCCTTTAGTACCTCCATAAGTGGTGCTGGCTGTGGTTTTACATTTCGAGCTGACCAGTACATACCGGGCAGTACAAACAGGTCCACCAGCTGACATGCACATGGACCCACCTATTCCATGTGGTCCAATGGTGAAACAAGACTAATTGCCAAGTAAGCCATATGAATCGGGATTACCACGCACTACAGACCCACTGGGGTCTCTTTTGAGCTGCAAAAAAGTACTTTTCTGTGTCGTTTGCTTCCCTTTCCCCAGATCAGCATCCTCATTCTCTTGTTCCCTTCCCTCTCACTCCTTTTTTTTGGCCAAATTCAAGCATTACTGGAAGGAGAAGACCAAATTCTCAAGGAGAAGGTGCTTAAATCAAGGATCTGATAAACTATTTCTTCAAAATTAGGTAAATTTGAACCTGATTTCTTAGTTTAATGACTTGATTTTAGGTTTAACTGGCCATGATTAAAGAGATTTCAAAGATTCATCTTGGTTTTACACTTCAATTAAAACTTGACCCACAAAGATCAATCCCCAAACCATGTGGATCTAGGCTAGATCCACAGGGATCAAGCAGTTTTAGGCTAGGTCTATGTGGATCTACGCTTCACCTTTAGTTAATATAGGTTCAATCGGTATGGATCTAACCTTTGATTTTGCAGTTTCTAGATCTTATGACGAACAAATGCGTGGTAATAGTTGGTCATTCTTTTCGGAGTTGGATGCATCTTACAATACACAATAACAATGCAGTGACGAGAGCTGCAGCTCAAGCACACTACGTCATAAAGTGCCATACTTGTGTGGGACTGATTGCCCGAGGAGCCTCCCATCACATGTGGTTCATGGTGATGAGGCAACAACATCAATGACACACTGTTTACCAATATCAAATGCCATGGGAGCAGCTTCATGCTTAGGTCCTGCAGATGTACCATAACGATATACAATATCAACAGATTGAGGACCTTGACCCACCCTGTCATGAATCACGATAATCATTTTGGTGGTAGGAAGTAGGAACAATTATATAATCTTATTATACAATTATTTTATTCTGCTTCATTGCTTAAATGACTTTGAACTTATTTGTGTGGTGCGACATATTCTTTAGATACCATATGTGTTCCTTTTCCACTACATATTTCAATGCAATATATGAATCTTCTCAACATTATGCTTTAAAATGTAGGAAACAACAATATAGTAGGGGTCTTTCAGGGTTTCGAATGATTGAGACCCTTAAAATCACATGCCACAGCGTGTGCCAGTGCACCATGTGTGGGTACATTGGCATGTACCTGGTCATGGACCAATATGGGTCCGGTAACCTTAAACCATGGTGCTGAGCATTGACAATCATAGATGCCAAGGGCAATAACAAACATCATTTGGCGGCACTGTGTTAAGTAATTAAAAGAAACAACCTGGATCAAGTTTGATTGTTAAGAAACTCACCAAACACAAGATGACAATGATTCTTTCATGCTCAACAAAAAATATATCCAATGGTGTTCTTTCATGGTAAGACCTAGGTCCTTAACAGGCTCTTGGACTCGCAAACATTTCAACACTCTTTACTTAGTTCCTGCCTCAGTAATAGTTAAAAAGTAAACATAAAATTCATTATGCAAAACTGGTTCAAGAGGTAAAAGTAGTAACTTATTCGAGTCCCACATTCCACAAGATAAACAGATTAGATGTAATGCCATGAAAAAAATAAGAGAACCACAGGGAGAGCTTTGTTGTCACTTCATGAACAATGCTTGTGCTTCTCCTTGCAATATACCTAAAAAAAGCAATTATTCCTGTGAGGCATCATGTAATGCCAGATACATATTTTGCCTTAGGAGTTAACAAAGGCAAAAAACAACACATCAGTTTGCATCTGTTCTACCACAAATAAACAAGCTAACACTGTAGAACATAATCAAAGAGAAGAAATAAAGGAAAACTGGATATAGTCAGCATGATTCATATAAACTATACAAGAGTTAATAACGAAAAATACCATAAAAAGGGCCTAAACGGAGTACAAAGAAATGAAGAATTAGAAAAGCACATTAAAATATTAATGTGGAAGATGTAACAAGAAAATCTAAATAAATATACGAAACTTCTAAAGAAACATTCTTGTATCTCAACTTTGCCAATGCTCAAGCTATTATCCATAAACTGTCAAGCGTCAATGTGGAAAACACAACAAGAAAATCGAAATGTATGCATGAAATTGCCAGAAACAAAACATAATACCTGATTCTTAAGGTATGGCTGAAGAGTTATAACAAATTGTGATTGATCGGTGGATGGAGCACAAAGTGTTGGATCCACAACGCAAAATGAATGCAAAGCAAGCACATATGGGAGTGCACAAACTTCCTCTTTATCACTATTCTCCTCCTCTACCTACATGTTTTTGATATGTTGCATATTAAAAACCGGATGACTAAATAGTTCAATACACAAAGACACTGCATGATGATAAGGTCAGAAAAATGCACCTGCAAAATTCTTTCTAATAAACGTTTGCAAATCAATTCACAGCGTTTACGCACAGATGCCAAAGTAGCTGCATTTATCCCAGTAGCTTTAGCCGATTGTGGAAGAAAATCAAGTGTTAAATTACGCTTTATAACTGTAACAAGATGATGACTGTTAGGCATATTTCTCAGCATATCAACAATCTGCTCGGTCTTCTTTGCTACTTCCATAGGTACAGAGCTACCATCAGCTATCAAGTGCTTCTGACTTCCAGTTGGTTCCTCGAACCAAAGTTCAAAGAATGTTTTGCATACTAAATCCTGTTAATAACCCATAGTAAGCCTATTAAGTTAATCAAGCTTAGAAAACAAGGAATCCTACAAAAGACATGATGCTTAGTCTCGTAAAGTCTTAGAAAAATCAACCACATTAATTATGTATGTATGTGTATATATATATAAATATTTATTTATTTATTTATTTATATGTAAACACACACTAATATTAAAAGGTTAAAAGAACCAATTCAGAACAATACTCATATCACCTGTACGCTTGATTCCTCATCGGTAACACGAGAAATGATCTCAATAAACGCACGAGTTGCTTCCAGGAAGTTTGATTCAGAAATACACAAGTCGCGGATAATTTTAATGGAACGTTTGCGCACACTGACTCCAGTATCCTTTATCCGCTCAGCAACTTTTTCAAAATACTGTCAAGCGCAAAATAAACTTCCAATTAGACAAATAACCATTCAAGAATCCGAAAGTGCATGTTTGATTTAATCACCTTCAAACCAACTTCAGGATGAGAAGCAATATGTCTGCCAACAAGTTCAAGAGCAGCTTCCCGAACTGAGATTGCAGAGTCACAAAACCTTCCTTCAACAGCACATTGGACACGTTTATCACATAAAACCTCAGGATCAGCTTCAACTATGGCACTGACCTAAGACAGTGTAATAGAAGCATCAGTGTAATAGACGCATCACCACTGTAATATAAAGAAATTAGATACATATTTATTTGCTCTGTAGAAAAAATACTCACTGCTCTTAATGCCTTGGCTCGCAAAACTGGAGAGTTCTCCCTCAAGCTTGCCTGAGAGCAATAGGTTTGCTGTAATCCTTAACATAGACAACATCCAAGAATAAAATGGAATGCAATAAAATGCTATTTACCAAGAGCAGTGAAAGAATTTTGTCAAATCCCCTAGAGAAAGAATTATTTTGCCCAAGTGCCAAGCATATCTTCTTAGCCCCGTCTCTTGACAACAATAAAGAACTACCAGAGTCCCGCAAAATGGCCTTTGACTTTAGTCTAGCAAGATAATAAATAACCCTTTCTTGAGATTGAGAGTCGTCCTTGTACCACAAGCAAAGATAAAACCTGCAAATGGTTTGGTATTTAAATAATGCGATTGTAACAATTCTAGAAGGAAACGGTATCAAGTTTTCACACCAGCGAGTAAACAAATTCACATCATCTTCGGAACCATTTTGTTGCAGATGGTTCAAAAGAATTTGTTGAACAACTTCCAATTTAGTGACAGAGTCAGAATCTCCAGAAGTGGCGCTAGCAGAAACTAAGTTTATCTTAGAATTATCCTTGCTCTGCATATTGCAGTATGAATGCAGAGTAATTAGCTGCTTCTTGCATAGACATATATGACAAGACCAGTCCCGAAGTAACATTTCTTGTCCCGAAATTCCCAAGCAATCAGGATGAAAGCATCTCTTGCAGAGATGACAGATAATGTTTGCACCTCTTCCTTTAAGACAAACAGAGCATGCATCTTTCCTGCCAACAGAAACATCATCATTTGCATCGACCAGCTCTTGTAGGATCCAGAACCTATCTCTGCTGCAAGTAACAGCATCACGTTTCAGCCTTGCTGCAATCATTCCTAGAAGGTCAACAGCCATGCAACGCGCTGAGATATCTTTAGATTTCAATCCAGCATTTTGAAGCAGCAAGACACAGAGAACCTGCACAGACCAGACTATTTAATTAAAATTATAATGCACAATACTCGAGTTCTGGTGAAGATCCATCACCTCCAATATTGGAGCAGAAGCAGGATATTCAGGTAAATTCAAAGTCGTCAGCAGATCCATGATAATATTCTCTAAGATCATCTTCGACTCTGATACATCTTGAGATTTTGCTGTGGTCAAACGCTGAAGAACACTGGTCCAGAAAAGACAACAGGTTTGAGTTGCAGCTTCATAAGATTTAGCTGGGCTACTTGAATCCGATGATATATCTAAAACTGCATTCCAGTTTGCTGCTGTCTTCAAACTTTCAGGAAGATTGCTACTGAATTGCGCCAATTGAATCAACAAAGCTGTTATCATCTGAATCTGTTTTTGTTCCTCATCTGGAAGATGATAAGCTCTAATAGCCCGTTTGTTGAATTGTAACTTCCGAAGAAGCTGCAGCGTTTCATCTATCAAGAAACTCTGGTGCTGTGTGTATGAAGAATACACCTGAATGAACAAACAAGCATAATAAACAAACAAGAGCATAAATTATTGAGAATCAATTTAAGCAAAATAGAGAGCATTACCCCACATATTAAATTTATGGACTTTAATTGCAAGAGCTGAATGTTATCTGCCAAGAAAGTTGAAAAACTGGTCTTAACCAACTGTAGAATGCAACTATCTGAGAGTCGCTCCACAGACAATAGATCCTTGAGAAAGCCTAGAATTGAGCAAAGTTTCTGAACCACAGAATATACCGGTGCTGAAATTCTGGTGTAAACAAGAAACACAACAATAAAACAAGTATCTTAAACATGAAAATAAGTGGAAATAGAGTCACAAATAACCAAGTATTAGAAATAATACTTGCTTCCCGAAGACTTCCTCAGATTCACATTCCTATTATAGCGCCTTCTTTTGGCTAATGAACTATTGGTATTATCTACATCATCATCATCTTCCTCATCACCTGGATGTATACAGAAAATCAAACAATAGACCCATTACAAGGTAAAACAGAAAGCTCTTCAAGCTTACTGGATGTGTATCAAAATGCACAGCATATCAGCATGATTCAATTCTCTACTTTCACTCCACAATGAAAAGTTCAAAAACATCCAACAAAGCCTCACACAGGCAAAATCACCAGTTAACATGGTGCAAACAGCTAGATCCTTGTAGCAAAAAGCAGAAAAGGGCCTCATCAAATTCACACTGTTAACACAAGATCAAAAGCCAGAGCTACATATTGAAGACCTGATTGAAAATGACTGAGTTGCTCATTGAACATGCATCAGCTATCAGATGTCCCCAAAAATAAAAAAATCAGTTCCTAAAATATTACCATCTAAAGGAACATTTTCACTTGGTTTGGGAAGACTGTGCAATGGATTACATGCTGCGATGATTTCCATGATCTGATGTCTTGAGAAATCAAGAATTCTTTCAATGACCTGAGTTAAATGTGAAACAGAGTCATGAAATTATCAAAAATATTTAACATATTAACTAAAAAATCCATCCTACGTTAACAGGTAGCAGGGTGTAAAGGGAAGTAACTTGTCATATTACTGTTAAGACATTAATGTAAAAGACTATAAATACTTTGCACATACTTCTTCTCTATATAGCTGCTTTGGCATATCTTGATGTGCCATAATTCCCAGGGATGCATGGGTAGACTCCAAAGCACACAGGACCAAGTTTGCAGCATCAGCATCAGCCTGAAAATTGTGCACATGCATAAATAAAGCATGCTAAAGGTACATGCAGTAAATACCTTTCTTCAATGTATCATATAAGAACTTGAAAAAGTAAGAAGGCATGTAAGAGGAGCTGTCAAAGATTAACACTTCTACATTACAATTTTTCATGTACTTGACAATGAATGAAACATTTTAAGAAACCAGCAGGTAAGGAATACTGATGTATATTTTGATCCGACATACAGATTAGGGTTGCAATTATGGTAGTGCAACCTATACCTGTCCGGCCAATCTGTCCAGATCAGCGTCGTCCAGCCTAAAGTTCAGTTCCAAATCAAGCAAACTGACATCTCCTGGGCTGAAATCCTAAGACAATGAGGCTTAACCAGACCTCAGAGAGCTTGTTTCATCTCATAAGTATAATGCATAATTAACACTAATCCAATCAAACCAGATCCATAGAATCTACACGTAAAACAAGACCGTTCTATTTTACAGAACATTGGCCTACTGGTGAATGATGAATACAGTCCCATTCCAAGCTTCCAGCAGCAGTCTAAGATAGATAAACCTACCAGGCAGATATGGGCCAACTCATTTAGTGACTCATTGCCAGCCTTAGCCACAAAAATGTGATGACCATTAACCTATTATGGCACAAAACCACTCAGTTGCAATAAAAATATAATGCTTCCTCGGAGTGATCCTCAATTTCCATGGATTCTATCCAGTAGAAAAAATAATAATAAGAAACCACATTCCAATACTGAGAATTATGAGAACCATCTAAATGTTTAAGGAATCGAGATCATTTTTTTGTGTATATGCACACCCATTTGCACAATGTTGTGAACTCATGTTTATTCAAAGTCATTCCATCAAATTGCTCAACAAATATGAGCACGGAAAATTCCATTCTCAAGCTTCACCCAGCTACTTAATGTTGACTTGAAAAATGGTTGATGGGATCAACCGATCCGCATCAGGATTGGCCAAATCTGAACCTGAAACCTTTATGTTTTAAAGCTGGCTCATCTGGTCCCTATCCAGAATCTAAACGCTCAAACCTGTCCCGCCTAATTTCCACAAAATCTAAATGGTCTCATCAGTTACTGAATGGTTTATCTCCCACATCCTGTCAATTCCAGCCAATTTAGGTTGATCCAGCAGTCATGACTGATTTCCATATGATTTCATCATTCTTGACCAATTTTCATAAGATTACTGCTAATTTCTGATCATTCAGAAGAAATAATAAACAAAAACTCATGATCCAATCTCATTGAGCTATACTAATCCCGATCCAATAATTCAACTCAACTGTTAACACCACAAGATTCAGTTGATCGCCAAGCCAATTGATATTATAACCAATTCAAATCTAACAATTCCAAATAACTCAATGACTACGTGAAACATAACCGTGATTCTATCAAACAAATCTTACTGAAGAGGACTTCTACCCAACTTGAATTTTGAGACAAACCCAGATTTGATTGGCAACCCAATATTCAGGAATATTTATATTATAAAATCAAAACTATATTATTCATGCAGCTAATAATAAGGAAATTTTACTTCCACCTCACACATCATATTTTAACTTTTTAAGGCAATTAATGCATATTTGTTCAACAAATAATAAATGCTAATGTGTGTACTAAAAATTTTTCAGGCATGTATAACCCCTATATTAATCATTGCGATCCTTATTTTACCTTAATATAAATGCATAATGTTATTGATGCAATCATCCTCGACATAGTGGGACGATGATATGTGATGGTTGTTTATCCCCCTACAGTTCCAATTCAATAAATTGCCATTTTTCATCATTCACCACAATGACAAACTGTATGGACCTTTGCTTCATTTCTTTAGTCAGTCAACTAGTTTTCAGACTAATTATTTTTCAACACAAGTTCATCAAAGCAATTCCTTTACTGTTCACCTCGGAAGAAGAAA
This sequence comes from Musa troglodytarum, assembly GCA_023547065.1. Lineage (NCBI taxonomy): Eukaryota > Viridiplantae > Streptophyta > Magnoliopsida > Zingiberales > Musaceae > Musa > Musa troglodytarum. The sequence goes on along the minus strand of CP097507.1, from coordinate 1,235,995 downwards.
ATGCTGCAAATGACCAGTTCTCATAACATAACTTTGTCCTACTTAAGAATCAACCACAACAAGCAAACCCAACTCAGCTCCTCAAGAGACATCCAAATTTGTTACAATGCAGTCAAAGATATCTAAATTTGTTAGTATGCAGTCAAACAAATGTTACCAATCATTTTGCTCCAGAAAAGCCGAAGACCTCAAATGGTACAAGGGCCAACAAAGCAGCTGATAAAATGTCTCTTTGGTCTTCTTCTCCATTTCTGAACACCTAACTTCAAAACATCATACATTTTCTTGCTAAGCACATAAACGTCATTTTTTTTTTATGAGTGAACTTTGAACTGCCTTAAACTTCTCAGCCCTATCGTTTTCCCTATGTGGTGCTACCTCTACCATGGATCAATTGTAAAGGTTCTTTATTTCATCTTTCATCATAATAAATATCATCCATCTCAACATCATCATATGCTAAACCGTCTCTTATGATTCTTCTCAAGGCCAAACGATTTGAGGCATAAAAGTGCAAATGAACCTACAGGCTACAGCAATCATGTAGAATTTGCACCCTGACCTAACTTGCTAGCACAATCAAGGCATGAAAGTCTTGTTTAGGTACATGGACATTTTTTAACCATCCACTTCAACCATATCCTTCAATCTTTCCTAAATGCCAATAAACATATACACACCTATATATAAGAATTAAAAGTTCTTAAGTTATTTAAATTGTCAATGCAAAAGGAAAATACATAAAAAATAATAATCAACATTTTTGTTCAATGCACCTTAAGCAAAAAAAAAAAAAAAGAGCATTTTTATTCAATGCATCTGAAGCAAATCACCGTTAAGCAAGACAGAACTTATAAGCACAGATTGACAGATTGACATTAGCTGCCAACAAATGAAAGGAAAACCAAAGTCAAATTTTACCTTTTCTAAAAGGAAACACTTAAGTGATAGAAAATAACAGCATCTATAGCAAAAAAATAAAAAAACTTACATTGTCATTTCCATCAATCGACAGGCCTTGAGCACATTGTATTTGACGATCTAAAACATTTATAAGTCTCACAAGAGTGTTGAGTGGAATTAACTGCAAGACTTTCTTTGAACGTATAGACATTATCTGATTTAGAAGCATTTTAATATCAGTCAATGGAATAGATGACACCTCTGCTCCTTCTGCATCATCAGGTATCTCTGCCCTCCCACAAAAATCTTCAGCCATCTCACAAAATCTTCCAACTATTCCTGCAAATTAAAGAAAAAATTATTAATACTCAAAACAAGATCGTAGAGTAAAGACATAAGAAAGATTAGGTAACCTTGATGGTCAAGAAGATCTGGCCCCACAGATGATGGAACAGAATCACTTTCTTTCCTTTTTATTTTCGGTTTTCTTGAGGAAGCAAAAGAAGGTGGTTCCTGCAATTGCAAGCATTTGGGGACTTACATAAACAGTAGGAAAAGAGGACTGATAACTAAGAGAAGACCATAAAACTCACAGTGATCAAGTTCTTTTCTGACCGGTCATCACATTCACCCCAATTATCCCTATGTACTTGGGAAACACCTTGTCCAAAGGGTTTCTTTTCTATTGTTTGATTAGACCTTCTCTGCTCCTGAAGAGGACCTGAGAAACTTGAACAGCACAACATTACATAAGCAAAGAAGTGAAAGAAAGTCCAACTAAAAGGACAATCACACCCAAGAATATATATATTCCGACAAAGCAGTTATCAGATAATTATGACGAGTAAAAAATCAAATTATACAAAAAAGTAAAACAACAAAATCATGAATGTCTCACACGACAAAATACTAAAACACAAAGTAAAATGAGTAACCAGACACATGAAACCTCAGAAAACTAGTGCCAACTTAGTTTTAAAAAATCTAAGCTTTATAAAGCACCCATAAGGCCAAGGACCACAGAAGCCAAAGTAGATTGAATTTGTTTTCCGAACCAGAGAAAATTTCATTACAACAACAGAGATATACAAAGTATAATGACATGGGATGTATTACAACTAGTGCCAAATTTCATAATGTTAATGACATGGGAGGTATTAAAGCACATAAAACATAACAACTTTCCACATCTGCCTTTAGGACACAAAATACTTAAAAAAGCACCTTACTTTTGCACTGCCAAACCTGATACACAAAGTATAATAGGTCAAAATTGGATCTGATGTACTTGAAAACCTAATAAGCATTGATATGAGAAAACATGATTGTCGTAATAAATACAAACCCTTCCTTCAATTATTTTATTACAGTTCCAATATACAGCTGGAGGGGTGTGCATATATACAAATATAAAAGAACTCCCTATGATGATGACATTTACATGCACTTCATTTATGATAACCAAATAACACCACCACCAACACATTAGATAATGCTCACTGTCCTCATTATAAGATACTTTAAGAGTCAACATGAGACAATCTATCACTACCTTTAACCAATGTGACTTTATATGTTGGTTACGATGTGTAAGGTCAGTCTACCTTGCATGGCTGTCAATAAAAGTTGTTTCAGTTATAGTTCCAAGTCTAATTTGTATTAGGGTCTTGTAGATGGCTACGTAGCTACAGTTTGCCATGTTCCAATAGGTTAGCTTGTATTGCCCTCATATTGGTTGTTCATTGACTGGCAATTTAAAGATTGACTGTCCCAATAGCTGGGAATTTAAAAATAACTTTCTCTTGGATGCTTGAAAAAAAAAAAGGAAAGGTAGCCAAACACTTCAAAAAAATTGGAGTTTGACTGACCTCAATATCTACAACCTTTAAAGTACTAAAACAAAGGGAAACAGAAAGGTGTGGTAATCAACAAACATGCATGAAACTGATATAGCATTCATCACAATCCTATGGTTGCAAACTAAACAAATAACCAAAAATAATAACTCTATAGTTACCAAAAACGCTATTGGTACCACCCGGCAAGGGGATGACATGATTGAGATTAAAAGGATCTATTTGATCAGTTCAGAGGGATCAAAATCAAAGAAAAAAGAAATCACAAGTAATAACTTATGAAAAATTGATGAAATATAAAATATTAGGAAACACAAAATAAAATTTGAAAAAAAAATTATATGCTAAACAATTTTTTGCCCTGATATTTCATAAAATATTTAACTTTCTAAAAAGACATGGGATTGGAAATATAAAAGGTTAAAAAAATAACTATACAAATTATTGATTTACCAAAAACGCTATTGGTACCACCCGGCAAGGGGATGACATGATTGAGATTAAAAGGATCTATTTGATCAGTTCAGAGGGATCAAAATCAAAGAAAAAAGAAATCACAAGTAATAACTTATGAAAAATTGATGAAATATAAAATATTAGGAAACACAAAATAAAATTTGAAAAAAAAATTGTATGCTAAACAATTCTTTTGCCCTGATATTTCATAAAATATTTAACTTTCTAAAAAGACATGGGATTGGAAATATAAAAGGTTAAAAAAATAACTATACAAATTATTGATCAGAAATTAAATATTGATCTATCATTCAAAGATATCAATGAAGTAAATGATTATACTTATAAATAATTTTTTTTTTTTTTAAAGATCAAGACTTATCTACATGTGACTTTGAAAATAGAGATAGATCCCATTTTAGCCTCACGCTTTTGGAATTACCACATAAACAAGGTGCAAAGTAACAAGGAAAAATTTTATTTAAGGAGAGTGTTGATTAATTGTGAAAGCTACGGCAACACAGCAATTTCTTGACCAACCATTTCTTCACCCAATATCCTTTCCTCTTTTTTATCCAGCAGTGAATGATGAACATTGTAACAATGGTGACAAAAGAAAATGATTCCAGCAGATAGAAAACACAATAATGATAATGTATCCTCTATTTCAAAGTTAAGGTCATCGGAACTTTTTTTGTCTTTAACCAACACTTTCTCTCCTCTTTCCCTTCTCCCAGCTTCTCTCTTGCCTTACCTTTTTTAAACTATCAAACCACCTAAGCTTGGCCAAAATTACCACTAATTTCAACCGATAAAGCTGTCAGATCAACTAAAATCAGATTGGTTTTAGACGATATGAAAACATACGGCTTATATTGTTTTGGAATCAATTGATATCATGATGCAGACCAGAAGAAGAATACCAGAAACCAGAATAAATAACCATCGGAGAAGCCAAGACCACAATACATAGTCAAACACTATTTCTTTCATTCAAAATTTGATTTCAATCAAAGATTTATTTTAAGGTAACTAAAAAATTTCAGCTGCTTCTAAGACTGACATGTTAAGTACTCCATCCAACATTCCCCCAGTTCAAACAATCTTTCCAGATAAAATGAACCCCAAAACAATAATAAGACATCCTACACAAACCAAAACTTATAACCTAATAAAAAACACTTCAACATCCTTAAAATAATATAAATAATCTCAAACTCTATCGAACTAGAAAAAGTTGTGATCCTGAACTTGGACACATCACCAGCCCAAAGTATGATAAGAATGAATCAGTTACACCATTAATGATGTCAATGCTATTAATACGAAAACCATTCAACTACCTATACTGAAAAGTCAGGAAACTAATGCTAGTTGTTACTGCACATAAACTCAAGATAAGCTACATTACATCAAAGCAGAGAACTAAAAACATGAGATTTTTGTTTTCCCCAATCCAAATGGACAATAACAAACACGAAATAACACCAAATCCATGTAGTGTAATCATCAAAGAAAACCTAAGGGTTTCCTTTTTCCAATTCTACAAAAAAAAAAGATCAAAACATTGGTTTAATTTATCAAACACTTAATCCTTTGCTGCTCTTACGAAGAGTCAAATTATTCCTTTAATTCCACCAACGTACAAACGATTACACGCTACGTTCTTCAGATTGCATGAGCTAAATAGCACGAGTCCTTGCAGAGAGACGGAGAATAAATATAAACTAGACCGAAATAAAAACACAAGCTCCTGCTAGAAAAGAAGAGAAGGAATGAAAGCCAAACCCAAGAAGAAACCAAGAGCTACAGGAATACGCATGCATCACGTGTTTGTTTCATCAACAATCAACAAATTGAGTATAGTTTACCTCGATAGAAACACTTAAAGGCATCGGGGTTGTACTTGACGACTTCTTGATAGAGCCTCGAACGGTCCCCCAGGTCATCATGAACGACTCTCGCGTTTTCCTTGAGATTTCTACGCGATAAACAACAACACGGATGCAGTCACAAAACCATGCCTTCGCTCGAACGAATACAATACAAGACAACCTCGAAAGCCAGACTCACAAGTAGTCAACATCGCAATTCCTAAGCAGCTCCGCGATCGTTCTCGCGTGCGCGAGAATATCCGGGCGGTCGCCGGAGCGGGACCCTCCGGGCACGTCGGAGAGGCTGAGCTGCTGGTCGAAGGACCCAAAGCACACGGGGAGCGAGGGCAGGGACAAGGAGGGGGCGATCTCCGAGTGGGTGGTGTTCGACAGGCGGCAGTACCGCTCGAATCCCAGGTCCTGGTTGAACTCCATGGATCAGGCCGTCGCAGGGATCAAGGGCATGGAGATCGAAGGCTTGGGGCAGATTCGGTGGTAGAAATTAGGGTTTCTGGGGTTGGAAACCCCAAGAAGCCCTAACAATTTGGGGGAGATGGACGAGGGGGGGTGGTTCGAAGGGAACAGGAGACGAGCGAGGGTCGGGTGGAGAGCGAGGGCTCCGCTGGAGGTGGGCCGACTTGAATAGCGAGGGTCGGAGAAATGGGCGACGACGAAGCTTTTCCGATTCACGTTGAGCCCTCCGACTTGCTTTTATTTACGGGCCGAAACTTCCCGTGGACGGAAGAGCCGGAGACGGCTAATTTTGCAAATGGAATTACTAACATACCCTCGTGAAAGATGTCTGCGACGCCATCGAATCAGGCTTTTCCGTAACTTTCTGGTCTAACCGCCCATTGCTTGTCTTTTTATGCTAATTTTACCTTTAAATTGTGTTTTCTCCTAAATTTTACCCCCCTTTTTCTCCCAACATAAATAAAGAACAAACTATTAATCTTTCAAATAAATCGTATAAATGCATCGATATCTTTTTAAACTTAAATTCCATGCAACGGCACGCCTGTGCTTTACTAATTATCCTACTAGTCTTCAAACAAGCGGCGGACCGCACCAAAGCCAACTAATTATCCTACTAGTCTTCAAACAAGCGGCGGACCGCACCAAAGCCAACCCGTCTGAGAAAAGAACGACCCGACGTCGGAAGGACACATTGACCTCGTACTACGGCACGCCGATAGGAACCAATACTGTCACGGCCTTGCCGGTTCGCCGACTGCGCCGTCCTGCCATCGCTCGTCGTCGCTCGGGACGAGAGGCTCTGCCCCACCAGCCGCGTGCCGGTTTCCCGGTTCCCGGACATCGGGATCCAGTCGGCGTCCGATCCCTTGATCGATACCACGGGCACGAGCGTCCAGTGCGGGTTGCCCTTGACCTCGAACCGCATGCCGCGCTTCCCGGTGCAGTGGGCTCGCCGGAACCGGACGGGGACGATGCCGGCGTGGTAGTCGTTGGTGATCTCGAAGTCGAAGTGCTCGAGTGGCGGGTTGCGCTAGCCGCCGTTGTTCTTGGGCTTCGAGTAGTCAGTTAGGCGGGCACAGGTCGGTCGCAGCACACCGCTGGGGGTCGTCGCTGCACTCCACCTCGTAGCATGCGCCGCGAGCTTCGCCGTTCTTGAAGAGGGCCGTCGTCTCCAGGCCGCAGCCACAAGCTCCTCCTTTGAGAGTGCAACTCGTGGGTTTTAGATATGTAATACCAGTCAGCGAGACATGTCCTCTAAACCCACGTGTCAGCGTAATATCAACATTCGGCGTGGCCCTACGTAATGTTTCAGGGGTGAGTCGGTCATGAGCTGTGTGTTCATAAAAAAAAAAAAAAAGAATCGGGCTTGGACCAACTTTAATAGCCCGGTCAGTGCGATGTTATTTTTGTATTTTTTTTTTAAACAAAAAATAAAAATATTTTTAAATAATAAAAATACAAACCAAAAGTGGTTTGATTGGATTCTAATTTTAATGCAATTCGAAATCGACATATCAATTCAAGCATCCATAATTATCCATTTCACACTTCGATGGAATACAGACGATTAACATTGTGATGATACACGAGCAAAGTAATTTTTTAGAGATAAAACATTCAATCTCTCATGGCGTCGACGACGCTCTTCAGGTTTTTCCAGGACGACCCGCCTTCGCCGACGCTCCGGCGAGCAGCGTCCTTCAACATCAGTGCCCTCGCCTTCATGCCCTCGTCGCCGAGCAACTCTTCCAGCTTCTCTTTGATCTGCTCCCGCGGGACGGTCCCTTTCTCGTCGGGGATCAGACTCAAACCGATCCGCCAAACGTTGCAGATGTAGCTCTCGTTCAGGAACTGGTCGCTTAAGTAGGGCCAGCAGAGGAAGGGCACTCCGTTGCACACTCCTTCCAAGGTGGAGTTCCAGCCACAGTGAGACAGGAAGCAAGCGACGGCAGGGTGCGCCAGTATCCGCTGCTGCGGGGACCAGCTTACCATCCTTCCGCGTCCCATGGTCCGTTCTCGAAAACCATCCAGCCAAGCCGCGCTGATCTCGTTCGTCAGGTCTGGTCTCACCACCCACAAGAACGGCCGGCGAGACAGTTCCAGGCCGAGGGCTAGCTCCTCGAATTGGCGTCGGTCCAACACCGTCAGGCTCCCGAAAGCAGCGTAGACGACCGAGTTGGCCGGCTGTTCGTCGAGCCACTCCACGCAGGTCGTGTCCACCGGCCAGAAATGCCCCATCCGCTTGCCCAACGTTTGACCTGAAAGCAAAGGTCCCACCGGCAGTAGTTTGGGGAAGAGGGACAGAACCGGCGATTCGATCTCATGGAATGTGTTGCAGATGACATAGTCGACGAGCTCCAGCAGCTTATTATTATTAACCAGGAGCTGGAAGAAGACTCTCTGTGCTTCGGCACCACCAGCACGATTCCACGCGAAATGAGTCGTTCGAATCGACGGCGTGCCGGGGCTCAGCTGGAACTCCTCCTGCTTCCGAGGCAGCCCTGCATCAAATGCAGAATGACTAGTTAGTAACGTGTTCGAAGCATGATACGATGCATCCGCGTCGTACTTTTTTACGAGACTTTTGTGTTATATGTAATTATAATATGTAATTACAACTTGAAAAAAATTTTATGGTAGGATTCAAATTAAATAACAATAGATCGAGATTTTACGATTTGTATTTTTCTAGATTCAATGTCGTTGTAAATACGTAAGAAGAACTAGACTCTTCTATTTTCTTACTATCTTTTTACATGATCACTTAGATTGATGACTTATGAAGGTTTAAAGAAAAATTATAATCTCTTAACTAACGATACTTAGATATAATTTTTAATCCCTAGAAATCCTATCGATTTATAGACGAGAACAGAGGGTCTATGATAAGTTATTAAGGGAGTTCCTTCCATCAAGAGCATTCCGTAAGGAATCCTACTATAATATGAACTTATTTTCTATTAGCCAATACCGTCATTATAATCCAATTAGTTCTATTATATATCTTATCCAATTATAAAAGGTCACATAATCTAACATTCTCCCACTTAGCCCATTAATTAATAAGATATAAAAGATATTCAAAATTAAAATAAATAAAATAAAATTTATTTGAAAAATAATTTTATCTAATTGGATATTAAAAATTTTTGAAAATCATTTTATACATGATTATGAATTTTTTAAAGCAAGCCAACAAGTCCAATAAACACAATAATACTATATTAAGTTTAACTATCGAGGCGAGTCATAGCGGTTGTATATCATCAATGTCATACTCTCATTTATGTACTACAACATCGTTAGTCTTTCCTAGTATAGTCTATAATGACCGTTGTAATTTATTTTTTCAAGACAATTATATTATTACATTTAACCATAATATGCATAAACATAAAGGTAAGTAAAATAGCATAAACAAATAACTTTAATTATGCAAGAAAAAAATATCAATAATAGCATCCACTTAAACATTCATCACCGTATCTTTTATGACTTGCTCACAAGCCTCATTCTAAGAACATGTACTTTAAATATTTTACAATATAAAGCTTTAGTAAATAGATCAACAATCATCATAGTGGTGCTCGGGTTTTTCAATTGGCACTTGTTGTTTATGAACTCTTTTTCTAACCACCAAGTACTTTATTTCTACTTGAAATCACTTGAGTACTTGTCATTCTTAAAGAAGAAAATTATTGTGGTATTATCATAAAATATCTTTAGTAGCTTGGCAATTGAGTCAACTATACCAAGTTCAGAAATGAAATTTTACAAACATAAAGCTTGATTTGTGGCCCTAAAGCATGTTACAAATTCAACTACTATTTTAGATGATGCAATAAGTGATTGCTTTACGCTTTTCTAAGAAATTGCCCCACCAACTAACATAAATATAAATTCTGAAATAGACTTTCTACTATCAAGACAATTTGCAAAATCAGCATCTAAATATCCTGTTACTTCAAGCTGATCTGATATCTTATATGTGAGCATGTAATCTTTTGTCCCTTGTAGATATCTTATTTCTTTATTTGTAGCTTTCCAATGTTTAATTCCTAGGTTGCTCTAGTATCTACCTAGTATTGCAACTACAAAACTGATATATGATCTTGTATAGGTTTAAGGATAAAATAGACTTCCAATTGCGCACCCATAAGGAATGTTCTTCATTTGATTCCTTTCTAAGTTATTTTTCGATACTGATTTTGACTAAATTTTTCACCTCTAATAATAGGTGTACCATTGGCTAAGCAAAATTATATATTAAATCTCTCCAATATATATTTAATATATCCTTTATAAGACGATTCTAATAATAATTAAGATATATCCCTGAATATCTCAATGCTAATTACAAAGGCTACCTCATTCATATCAACCATTTTATAGTTCTTGTTAAAAAATATATTAATTTCCTACAATAAATCAAGATCACTACTAGCAAGCAAAATATCATCAACATATAAGATAAATATAATAAACTTACTCCCAGTTATCTTCAGATATATTCATTGATCAATAGTGTTCTCCTTAAATCCGAAGGAAGTAAGTATCATGAAATTTTATATACAATTGTTTGGAAGCTTGTTTAATGCCATAAATAGATTTCTTAAGTTTACAAGCCCAACTTTCTTTTCCCATTTCTATAAATTCTTTAGGTTGTTTTATATATATTTCCTCATCTAAATCTCTATTCAGAAATGTTATTTTTATATCCATCTGATACAACTCAAAATCATAATGAGCTACTAGTGTCATGACGATTTTTATCGAGTTCTTTCTAAAAGCCGGAGAAAAGGTCTTATTTTGTCAATGCCTTCTTTCTAAAAAAAATCTTTGGTCACAAGTTTAGTTTTAGATTATTCGATATTGCCTGTTGAGTCATGTTTTGTCTTAAAGACCCATTTACAATAGATTCTTTTATAATTATTAGGCAATTCAATGAGTTCCCAGACACCAGTCCATTAATTTAAACTCTTCTTTCATTTCATTATACCACTTATCAGAATCGTTATTTTCTATGGCTTATGAAAATGATAAGGGGTCTCTTTTTATTCCTATATCATAATATGATTATTGTAGATATACCACATAATCATCATAAATGACATGTTTCCTCTTCCGTTGAGACCTTCTCAAAGTTGTCAATTGTGATTGTTCTATAAGATCATCAATAGCGACATCAACATCATATGAGAGTTCATTAATATTATGTTTTTATTCACCCTCATCAATTCTCGCATTGGTTTGAGGATCAACAATTTCTCGAATAGGAGATGATACGGGAGAATTAACCTTAATCTCTTTAATATCAAAATTGATCATTCGAGATTTTTCACTCCCATTAATTTTATCATTTTATAGGAATCTTACATTATCAGATTCTACTATCCTCGTACTATGATTAGGACAATAAATCTGTATCTCATGGACTTTTTTAGATAATCAATAAAATATCTAAAAATAATTCTTCGATCAAATTTTTTTTTATGTGGATTGAATACTCTTATCGTTGTAAGACACCCCTAAATATGTAAATATTTCAAACTAGGCTTCCTATCTGTCCATAACTAAAATGGAATTGATGAAACCGACTTACTAGGAATCCTGTTCAAGATGTACAGAGCTGTCTTAAGAGCTTCACCACATATTTACTCGAGTACAAAGGAATAACTCATAATACTCATAACCATATCCATAAGAGTACGATTCGCCTTTCAACAATACCATTATGCTGTGGCACACCTGATAAGGCATACCAAATACAAATACCCCGTTGTTATAGGAATCTAGCAAAAGAACCAATATTCCGATAGGATTCATCATATCTGCCATAAAATTCACTATTATCGAATCTAACAATTTTAACTTTTCTATATAATTGTCTCTCGACCTCATTTATGTATACTTCAAGAGTCAATGGTTTTGAGATTTTTCATGTATTAGATAAATATAGCTATATCTAGACAGGTTATTTATAAATATGATGAAATTTCTTTCTCCACTAAAATAAGGAATATGGAGTGGTCCGCAGATATCAGTATGAATAATTTCAATGAGTTTATTACTTCTTGTGACATTTTTCTTTGTATGTTTAGTTTGTTTTCCCTTCCAAAATATAAAATAACATTGATGCTTTGAGTTTTCAAAATATGATGAATTATTGACACCATATATATTTCACCTTTGGATGAATTACTGATATCATCCCAGACTACTTTGGTAGCTAATGATCAAATAAACTTTAGGGAGATGAGTTACAAATAATATTCATCAAATTTCTTAAATTTAATTTAGATTAAAAAAATAGTTCAATAATATAACAACAAACATAATAATTATTGAACATTAATCAACAAAAGAAAAAACTCATATGATAATTATAAATTATGATAACATATAAATTATGTGAAAGAAAAATATTATTTCATAATTTCAGTTATATACATGTGAATAATAAAAAAATATCAAAGAACAATAATTCGATTTTATTTATCACAGACAATTAATAAATCATATGAGAAAAACTATAAAAGAAATAATAATTTATTTTTTTAATATAAAATATTAAATTAAACTAATCGATATTATTTAATTTGGACAAGCGCACGACTAAATATTAGCTCAATTAAACAAGTCGATTAAAACTAAAAATTGATCAAATTTTAATTTAATCAAAAATATAATTATGTTCAAATTTAATTAAACTATATCGATTAATTTTATAATTGAGGATATATATCAGAAATTCTCAGGGTAAGAGTGTAAATATGTTGAACCGGAATTATCATGATACTAAAAGTAGTAATAAAACAACGAAGGGTAAAACTGTAATTTTGATTTAAAAAAAACCCTAATTGCAAAATTGGAATCGGCAATCAGGAACCACTCGGCAAAGTTTCTCTTACCATCGGCATCGACGATGCCGGCGCGGATCAACTGGGGAATGCTGATGAACGTCGCGAGCGCGGCCGCAGAGGCAACCCAGAAACAAGCCGCTCTGATGCGGATGTAACATAAATGTGGGATTCTGACAGCCTCTTGGCTTTTAATTTGGCTTCGTTTCGTTCCATCACATACGAAGCTTTCTGCTAATTGTGTGGTGGGAAAAGTTTTCTTTGGATTTGTTCGTTGGCAGTCAGAAGAAGCTTAGGAGTAATGAATGAGCATCGTTCTCACACCATCCTTTCTTACATTGATGATGATGGTGGCGTTCTTCTTCCCCGATTGCATTATTTGGTCCGGGGAACCATCATTGCTGCGATGCCGGGGAAGAGGGGTTGACCACAATATGCCGGAGCGGATGAGCCACGTCTTCACCTCCGCCCTGATTCACAAACTCGGCGGGAGTGAAGAATCAGTCTTAATATCGTACTAGTTAATTCATTCAAATCTCACTAATCCTTATTTGTATTATAATAAATCTTGAAAGAGACAAACTGACAAGGAAGAGAACGAAGAATGAATTACACGATAAATGACTCATCAATATTAAACACTTTAAGTTTTATAGCTTTATCAACCATATCGAGGATGTGATCTTGAATTCCTCGAGTGACATTATACTGAGCCGTAGTTAGTTCTTTCATTAGTGTGATAAGCAATGACTTATCAGCATATTTAAATTTTTATTCAATAATCTTTAAATATTCCCGTGCGCTAGTTGCAATCGGTAATGAAATTTTTATGTTATTTGAAATCGCCATTCTTATAAACATTAAACTAAGTGTTATGGGAAACAACTTTTTACCGTGACCCTGGGGCGTGCGGTGTAGAATCCGGGAACCGGAGGGTCGTCACGGTATGGTTCGGGCCCGTCGATGGCTCCCGCTCCCGCTCCCGCCTGGCGCCTCCGAGCGGCAGCTCCACGCCGATCGTCGGGAACGAGACCTGCAGCAAGGCGGGTCGGAGGGTGCTCCGCCCGACCCCTCCGACGCTCAAGTTAGCCCTCGTCCGTCGGCCGAGCTCCCCGGAATGTGTTCAGGGTTTCGAGTCTACTCACCTCTCTGAGTGTTTTTTCTCTCCCTTTGCCTGTCTTACCCATTCGGCTTAAATAGGTCGGACGGATGGCAAGCTTCCGGTTACGTCTGCGGGTGGGGTACGGACCTGACCTCGCTGGCCGGTGCCGTGGTCAACTTGGCGGGTAGTTGGGGCGAAGCAGAGGAGAAGCGACGTCGGGCGATCAAATCGTAGGAGTAATGGAGCGCAGGAGGGGCGATGACGTCATCCGGATGTACAACCAGGTCCAGATGTCACGTCATATTTAATACCCCAAACATTACCCCCCCCTTAAAAAGCCACTCCTGCGGGACGGTCTTTGAGGGTTGGGGGGTGGTGCTCGGAGAAACCCGGTTGCTATCGAGCAATGGCGAGATCTCGGCGGAGGTTACTGTCGTATCATAACTTGACTGAATCATTGTGCCAGAGGCGGAGTCCACGCGTCGTCCGAGAATATAATGACCGAATTGCCGATCGGGATAAGGGGTCGAGCCGCCGCTCATGACCCAGAAAACCGAGGGTTGAGACCCGCCCAAACCATGTAACCGAACCACTGTTCGGGATAAGGGGTCGAGGAACCTCAAGACCCAGAAAACCGATGGTCGAGGAACCTCAAGGCCATGTAAACCATAATGTCCGAACCGCCGTTCGGGATAAGGGGTCGAGGAACCTCAAGACCCTGTAAACTATAATATCCGAACCGCCGTTCGGGATAAGGGGTCGAGGAATCTCAAGACCCAGAAAACCGATGGTCGAGGAACCTCAAGACCATGTAAACTATAATGTCCGAACCGCCGTTCGGGATAAGGGGTCGAGGAACCTCAAGACCCAGAAAACCGATGGTCGAGGAACCTCAAGACCATGTAAACTATAATATCCGAACCGCCGTTCGGGATAAGGGGTCGAGGAACCTCAAGACCCTGTAAACTATAATATCCGAACCGCCGTTCGGGATAAGGGGTCGAGGAACCTCAAGACCCAGAGGACCGGTGGTCGAGCCGCCGCTCAAGACCCTGATAACCGAACCACTGTTCGGGATAAACGATCGAGGCGACACTCAAATCCCCGTTTGCCGAACCGCCGTCCGGTAGTAAGGGGTCGAGGCCCGCACAAGACCTTGAGAAACATATCATCCGAACCGCCGTTCGGGATGAGGGGTCGAGCCGCCGCTCAAGACCCTGATAACCGAACCGCCGTTCGGGATAAAGGATCGAGGCGACACTCAAATCCCCGTTCCTTTATCTGGAGAAATATTTGCGTCCGAGACGCGTTCAAGGGGGGAGGTGGTGGCCCGGGCACGTATTGGTCGGGGTGCCCCGCCCGGTGCCCCTGGTGCAGGGACTCCCGCCTAGTCATCGTTCCCGCTCGGGATGGGGTCGAATGACCCCTTGGTCGTTCTTCCCTTCTTCCCGACATCCAGGACTCGGCCGCCACATATTGGCTTGCCCGCTGAAATATTTTCGCGATGGACGCGGGGGGTCGCTCCACCAAGGACCAGCAAAACCTTGATGGTCGCAGACCCATCATACACGCCAGCATCAACAACGATGGGTGAGCGTCAGATAACTCCCGTACCTCAGTGGTAAACCTCCGCACAAATTGGGAGAGGGGTTCATCCTCTTTGCTTCAAACCCGGGAGGAGTGCGGCGAAGGCTTGATCGGCGCAAGCGCCAAAAATGTAGCTCGAAGTCCTTGGCGGCTGTTCAAGAGATGTCACCGCTTTTTAGGTGCTATACCATGTCTGAGCGGATCCTTTCAACGTGGTGGGGAACGCGCGACACATCAAGGCGTCAGGGTTCCATATAGCCATCGAGCCGGAAGCGGCGGCGTGATCCTGGATCACTCCATCATAAAGGTCGATGGAGGAGGCGGAAGTTCAAGGGCACCGGGTACTCCGTATGTCATTTGTGACGGGGACTCCAGTGGGACACTTCCCTCTGCTCTTCTTTGGACTTACGGACATCCTTTGCACCTCATCCAGCGTGGCGATGGAACGGTTGAGCCGAAATAAATCCGTCAGTGCGAGGACACCGCCTCGGGTTGGGCGGGATGTCCAAGTTTTTGAGAGCCGGGTTCAGTCACAGGCAGGCGGGAAGGCGAGGGGTGCCGGTGGGAGCGCCTCATGATGCTGGGAAGGGTTCCGCCTTTGGAGGAGTCGCCCTCCCGCCTCTGGCAGGCGGGGAGGGCGGCAGGTGTCGTCCTCCGGGTGTTCTACCACCCGGATGTCACGTCATCCGGGTGTACTACCACCTCGCTGCCCATGACCTCGCCGCTCAGAGCGGAGCAGGTAGACCTTCGACAAGTGGCCCTCCTTCTAGCGCCAATCTGTTATGGGAAACAACTTTTTACCGTGACCCTGGGGCGTGCGGTGTAGAATCCGGGAACCGGAGGGTCGTCACGGTATGGTTCGGGCCCGTCGATGGCTCCCGCTCCCGCCCGGCGCCTCCGAGCGGCAGCTCCACGCCGATCGTCGGGAACGAGACCTGCAACAAGGCGGGTCGGAGGGTGCTCCGCCGGACCCCTCCCGACGCTCAAGTTAGCCCTCGTCCGTCGGCCGAGCTCCCCGGAATGTGTTTAGGGTTTCGAGTCTACTCACCTCTCTGAGTGTTTTTTTCTCCTCCCTTTGCCTGTCTTACCCATTCGGCTTAAATAGGTCGGACGGATGACAAGCTTCCGGTTACGTCTGCGGGAGGGGTACGGACCTGACCTCGCTGGCCGGTGCCGTGGTCAACTTGGCGGGTAGTTGGCGCGAAGCAGAGGAGAAGCGACGTCAGGCGATCAAATCGTAGGAGTAATGGAGCGCAGGAGGGGCGATGACGTCATCCGGGTGTACGACCAGGTCCAGATGTCACGTCATATTTAATACCCCTAACACTAAGCCTATCAGATCTTTCCCAAGTCTTTATTTAATTAACTTGTTTCAGGATATTTTCATTAGTCAAGTCTGTGGGCTTTTAAATAAGCAATGTTAAGTCAAGATCTTATACGTCTAGTGTGAATTGTACATACTCTAATCATTCTGAATAATTTGATCCAGAGAGTATAAAGACACTGGAAGCATACAAATGTATGAACAGAAGTACTATTACAAAAATTAAAATAACATTAATGCTTTGAGTTTTTAAAATATGATGAATTATTGATATCATATATATTTCACCCATGGGTGAAGTTGACATATCTAGTGTTCACTCGAAAATATTTATGGAGGACTGATACTATCCTTGTGGAATAGTATTATTACATTTGGATATATAACCCTAAATTATAAGAATATTCAAAATAGTATCAATGTACCCCATCAAATAACTATTTGAAGTAGATTCTCCTTTCGGATTATCTAAATCTCCTAATTATTTGTGCTGTTATGAATACTATTTTTTATGTCATTTATGAATAGTTTCTTAATATCATTTTATAAGTTATTAGTCTAGCACTTTCGTGGTTACAAGACCAATACAATAATATAAAATATAATTTAAAATATCCTATAAATTAGAAGATTTTTATTGTAATTCACATCCCAAAAGTCTATCATCTTAGACTACTTTGATAGCTAATGGTCAAATAAACCTTAGGGAGATGAGTTACAAATAATATTAATCAAAATTTTTTAATTTAATTTATGTTAAAAAAATAGTTCAATAATATACAACAACCATAATAAATATTGAACATTAATCTATAAAAGAAAAAACTCATATGATAATTGTAAATCATGATAACATATAAATTATGCATTCATGTGAAATATAAATATTATTACATAATTTTAATTATATACATATGAAAAACTAAAAAAAAAAAAATCAAAGAACAATAATTCAATTTTATTTACCATATGCAATCAATAAATCATATGAGAAAAATATAAAAGGAACAATAATTTATAATTTATTTAATATAAAATATTAAATTAAATTAATCGATTTTATTTAATTTGGATAAGCTCAGATTTAACTAAATATTAACCCAATTAAACAAGTCGATGAAAACTAAAAATAGATCAAAATTTAATCAAAATATAATTATGTTCAAATTTTAATCAAAATATAATTATGTTTAAATTCAATTTAATTAATAATTAATCAAAATATAATCATGTTCAAATTCAATTAAACTATATCGATTAATTTTATAATTGAGGATATAAATAATCAATTCTCAGGGTGAAACTGTAATTTTGATTTTAAAAAAAAAACCCCTAATGAAAAAAATTGTAATCGGCAATCAGGACCCACTCGGCAAACTTTCTCTTACCGTCGGCATCGAGGATGCCGGCGCGGATCAACTGGGGAATACTCATCAACGTCGCGAGCATGGCCGCAGAGGCAGCCCAGAAACAAGCCGCTCTGATGCCCATCTTCTTGGCCACCTCGAAGGTCCATGCCATGTTCTCGTCGGCGATAATCCATTCGATCTTCTCACCTCCTGACTCGTTGGTCTTCGTTATCAGCTCTTCCAGGCATCCCGGCATGGACCTCGAGAAACCATATACCAGCTTCCCAAGACCGTTGCGGCCTTCGCCCGGAGCCAATCCATCTGGGATGGAGACCATATGAATTCCTTCGGCATCACCACCTTCATCGGACAGGGCCGCCGCAACTCGGTCGTGGATGAATTCGGTGGTGACGAACGTGATCCGGAAGCCCTGCTCAACCACCAACAAGTGCGAGAGTGCCAGGCAGGGAATCACGTGGCCTTGTGCCGGAAAAGGGACGACGAGCGCATGAGGACGCGAGCTCATCGCTGCGGCCCGAGCTTGACGGCGGTACCGTTTCCGGTGCCACCACCAACTCGTTGCTGGTTCTCGAAGGATATGTGTAATGAAGGAAGCGTGGAGGTGGTGAATTGATGATGCATATGATTTCTTTGTTTTTGGGCGGCAGTCTCCGACGACGACGTCGCTACCGAACGAAGAAACAGCTTTTTGTCCAAACAACCACATTGAATATTATAATGAACATGCCATAAAAAAATTAGTGTTCATTGATGATCGTGGTGGTGGTGGTGTTCTTCTTCCCCGACCGCACTACTTGGTCTGAGGAACCATCATTGCAGCGATGCCGGGGGGAGAGGGGTTGACCACAATATGCCGGAGCGGGTGAGCCACGTCTCCACCTCCGCTGTGCCTCACGAACTCGGCGGGAGTGAAGAATCTGCCATGACACACGCACACGATCCTCACATCCTCCCCGTCCCTGTACTTGCAGAGGAACCCTTCGACCCTTCTCCCGTTCGGCCCATCTCCTCTGGTGGAGACGCACGGCATGTCTCGCATCGTGACTCCTTTCGCCGTACCATGGCCAGCAGCCTTGCGTGGTCTGTCATCCTCCTCCTCGCCGAACGTGACACGTTTCCGGATCAGTGAAGTGGTGGGATTCGTCGCCGAGCGGCTCCTGACGTCCCGCTGGTGGTTCTTTCCGGCCACGCCGAACCCTGAACATACAGCATCTTGTAGCTCAACGTGCAGGACCGAAAATGACTTCAGAAATGATCGAGCAGATGTTGCAGAGATGGTTAGCAGCAGAAACGAAATCCATACCATGCTTCGGTGGGCGATCGAAGTCGGAGACGCAGCCGGGGCAGCCACTGCCCTGAGACCCGACGGAGACTTGGGTTTCCGGTGTGACATCGACCATCTGAGCTCTGGCCAACGTCGGCGGCAGGGGAGGAACCACGCCGCCGGTCGCCCCACCCACAGCTGGGTCGTCCATCTCCTCCTCCAAAATGTCATCTTTGCCGTCCGTCGTCCCGGCTTTCGATCTCCTCTTCTCCGACCTCTTCCTCTTCGCCTCCAGCCTCTTCAGGCTCTGCAGCTCCTTCCTCTTCCTCTGCTCCTCCTCGGAGTCCGCCGGCAGCGAGCACGTCCTCGCGAGCGGCGCCGCGGCGCGGGGTGGAAACGCGGAGAGCGTGTCGATCGACGACGACCGAAGGAAGCACCTCTCCTCCGGCTCCATCCCGGAGCACCCCCCGCCCAAGGAGAGGCCGAGCCTGAGCTCAACCTCGCTGAGCTCCCCCATCTTGGCCTCCGCCAGCTCCTCTCGGCCACCATCGCCGAAGCGCGCCAAGAAATCCCTCGGACTGCACGTTACCCGACCCGTAACCTCTTCCTTCATCGACAGTGGCACAAAGAACACTGACCACCGAGAACACATCCTATGCTCAACGCTTTAGATCAAAGTTCAGATTTTGCTCCTTGTGCTCCCGCCGAAACTTCTTCATCGAGAAGCAACAAAGGCTGCTACCGAAAGCCAAACCTTTAGCATCCTTCGACGACGCATTACACAATTTAGATTTCAGCCAAAGATAAGCGTTTGCTCGAGCAAACCTGCCAAAGCCCTCATTGGAACCACGAAATATCCATCGACAAGCTAGGTGTTTGATCGATTGCAACAGATGGGATGGAGATGGGCGCTCGATCGACCAAGAAGAAGATGAAGAGGAAGGCGAGACGGAAGAGAAGCGCCATTAGATTGCGAGAAAAGGAGGAGGGCCTTTCGAGTGCCTCGGTTGCTGTGAACGACCGAGGCTTCCCCCTGCGACGTCCGGCACGCGTCGAGCGCTGGGAAACCGGAAGGGACACGCGTCCGTGTTAGGTAGCCCGCGGCGACGAGGAACGAGGCGCGCCATCCTTTGGGGCCGCCCGTGTCGACATCTGGTGGGCCCTCGACGCGCACGCGATTAGACGTTCTCCGATGCTCCGGGCTGCCCACCGCCCGCAAGCCGACGCGTGTCTCTTCTCCCCGACCAAAGTATCCGTCTCTTCGAACATCGCGTCTGCTCCCGCGGCGGCGTGTACCGCCGCCGGCCACGCCATTGGAGGAGTGGCGAAGGAACTCACGTGGGACCTACGCCTGGCTGAAAGTTTGACTGAGGTCAATGGTGGTGCGGTACGGTCGAGCGTCCGACGTGTTCAAGTGGCTCTCTCTGATCTAAGCCGGGTCCCGCGTTGCCGCGTGGCGATGTTGACGTCTCGTGGTGCCTGACTGAGCCTTTTGGAGATCTTGTCAGACACGTCAGCGATGATTGATGCGTGAGGTCCACGTCGGACGGTGACACGGTGTCAAGCCGGAGGTACGTTCCGCGATACTTGAGACACTTAACCGGCCGACTCCAAACGCTCCACCCGCCGAAGTACCCTTTCTAGCATCAATGGGACCAGCATATTGGTCTTGTGGGTCCCATATCATTCTCCACTGATCGTAGGGTAAGAGGATGGGTGTGCACCGTACTCCTAATACCGGTCACGCACACCAAGTGTTCGACGCATGGAGTGCAGAAGCATCTTTTTCTCTCTTGGAGGAAAAGAAAGCCGGCAAGGCCGCGAGTCGCCGGAGCTCAACGAGCATCGTACCCTGCGCCGACATCGATTGACTGCGACAAGAAAAGAGTGGGTGGGATCGGGGGCGATGACTGCTCGCCTTTCTCATAAAGTCGAGGCTGGAAAAGGTACAAGGCAAAGAGACGACAACGCCGGGCGTTTGGTGAGCTGCTGCTGCTGCTTTGTCCTCTAGATGAGCCTGTCAACGACCTGCTCACTTCGGCGATCATGCATGCAGCTCCATTAAAACCTGGGACTCGAACCAGCAGAAGTATTTAGCAGAACTGAGGCTGTGACATCTCCATCCATCAGAAGATGGTGTTCCGAGTGCACTAAGACTTGGTTTGCTGCTTGCTCCATTGAAACTGGAAAAAGGCTTAAGAATTCAGTTAAAGGCCCTCTTATGGGCCGTAAATGGGCTTTTATTGGAAAGACACAAAGGCCCTCTTATGTGTTCAGTTAAAGGCTCCTATCTTAAGAAACTTCGAGGGCTCGTGTTCTCGATCCCACCTCGGTCTCTCCTCCGATGGCGTCCGCTGTCAAATCCCTCGTGCAATCGCTCAAGAGGTACTTGAAGAAGCCGTGGGAGATCACCGGGCCCTGCTCCGATCCCGAGTACCGGAGCGCGCTCCCCATGGCCACCGAGTACCGCTGCTTCTGCCCCGCCACCGCGCCCGCCATGGTCTGCATCCCTACCACCGACCCCGAGACCGTGTTCGATATCAAGTACTACACGCGTGATCGCCGCCGTGACCGCCCCCCCGTCCGCCGGACCGTCATCAGGAAGGCCGACGTTGAGCGGATCATGGCCGCCAAGACCTTCGGCCCCGACGATTTCCCCAAGGTCTACCTCACTGAAAGGGTGGAGGAGGACTACGACGCCCGCGGTGGCGGGTACCAGAAATGAAGCTGGCGTGGGTTTTCCTCTCACTCCATGCCTTTTTATTTTTTATTTTTTATCGTCGACTAGGGTTCCTAATTTGTTTCGTATATTTCTTGTGTCGTTTCTGATGGTCAATGCATCAAAGATTTCTCTTTGATTGGTTTTTGGAGCCGGTCCAAAGTAGAAGACATTGCCTATGCACATAGGATTCAGATTTGATGAGTTTCCATCTTATCTAGAAACCATTATCACTAAGATGTTCTCCTCTGCTTGTTGTGGTTAATTTTAGGATTCTTTTGCCATTCTACCTAAATTTTCGAAACTTAGTTTTTGGGTGTTTGCACGATCTTCACACTTTTTTAACTGCTATAAAAGATAATGTTGGATTGATGGTTTTACAAAAAAAAATTCTTGTGCAAAAGATATTTTTAAAACTTAGTGTTTGCACCATCTTCAGCATGTCGATCAGAAGTTACCAACGTGCCAAATCTGGCTGATGGCCAACTATGGTGTACGATTGGCTTATGGCCACATCTTCAGCATGTTGATTTTTGGATTCTTTTGCCATTCTACCTATATTTTCGAAACTTAGTGTCTGGCTCTTTGCACCATCTTCACATTTTTTAACTTCTACAAAAGATAGTGTTGGATTGATGGTATTACAAAAAAAATATATTCTTGTACAAAAGATATTTTTAAAATTTAGTGTTTGCACCATCTTCAGCATGTCGATCGGAAGTTACCAAACGTGCCAAGGTAGGTTGATGGCCAACTATGGTGTATGATTGGCTGTACTAGTTGTTACCAGCTTAGATAGATTGGCAGGCTATCACGAACTTAGTTGGTTTTGCCTAAGTCGTGCGGCACCCTTGCGTGTCAATCCGTAAAGGTCAGTCTCCTCGAAATCTCCTATGATCCCTTAGGACCTGTAGAAGAGAAGACGGGACAGAGAAAACGCTTCACACGGGATCCACAAGCAACCCTTTCAGCAAATACTTTATAGCCAATACAAATTCCAATCATGGATATCACAAGCTCAAAACAATTGCACAACAAAGATATAAAATTGATCAACTACAGGCCGAAATCTACTACAAGTGTCCACATGACACCATCATTATTTACAAACCTGAAATGGCCATCAAACTCGCTCAACTGGGACTGTTTAGCCTTTGGCCAACCCTTTACATGTTTAGAAAAGCAAGAATAAAACCAAAAGGACACGGATATACATAAGCATTACACCGAACAAGCCGTTTATAATATGTCCATGATAAAACGGCAAAAATAAGGAGTACAGCAATAGCACCTTAGTTGCCACTCACATTATACCACCTAAAGCAGAGGAAGGGTTATCTAGTGTAGTTGGTCATTTTTGAAGTTGTCAGTTGAAGTTAACTGACCAGCTCATGGAATATGAATGGCAGTTTCTTTTAATGTTTGGTGTTAGGGGGCTGGAGGAGGGTTCCATGTTTGGAAGCTACACATAAGCCACCAAGGCGGTAGCAGACAGGATATCTGCAAGTAGTGAATGGGTAACCCGATAATGTATGTTTAGTCTTCTGTATCCACTTTGAGAGAGATGCATGTTTATTACAGATATCCTTTCTCAGTATAAAGTTGTTTTTGACTCCTGTAAAATTTATTGAATTTTTTTGTCTTGCTGATCTTGTTGCTCATTTGGTGCAATTTCTTCTTGCTTAAATGTTTTCAGTGTTTGTTGGATTTAGGTGATGCTCATCACGTATTTGTATATGTCAGCATCTTGCAACTGATAAAAACATCTTTCGTGGATTGCATTCTGATACTTATTTGTCTTTTCTGAATGGAATCAAGGAATATAACGTAAAGTTAGAAATCTTAAGAATCTGTGCTTAAGCAGAAGGTGATGTTTGACTAAAGTGTGTGCAAAGTGAATACAGTCTGCTGCTATAACAGGATAATGGCTGGAGGAAACACAGAACAGATGAGAGTAGGAGAATACAAGAGGGAGGCCTTGCGGAACAAGTTAGAAGAGCTGATTTAATCCAATAAGATTTGATGTCATAAGTTGTTTGTCATACAACTTATTTTAGTCTATCATCTGATCCAGAAACATACATATCTAGTTTTATAATTGAATAAAAGTTAGGATGCTAAGGTCCTTGTCATTTTCAGCTACACTTCTTTTGATAAAATTGAAATGATTGGAGGGCTATCAGTTGATCAATAAATGCCAGTTATTGTTTCTTAGATGTATCTTTTATCCGCATAAGGATGCATATCAAGGATAATAGGTGGTTGTTTGATCTTTGTTTAAGTACTAATGAATTCCCTATCTCGTACAAAATCCTTAGCGACAGGGACTAAGGTCCTACCCAATCGATGAATAAAATCACTCAAGCCAATTAATTCATATGTATCATAGGCAACCCATATTGAACCCCTTAATAAGTAGATGCTTGATCATAAGGTCAAATCGGACTTAGCGATGGAGATAGCTACTGGACCATGTCGGATCTAGGGCTTATTTCTTGATTTTAGGGTGCCTTTGGGTGCACAATATCAGTTAAAAAGCTAATGGCTTATTGTAGATCAATTTTATTTATGTGCTTCTTTGCCTCTGTTATAGCTGGTAGACTAAAATTTGGAGACTGTAAGCATGACCTGTTACAAATAAGTTTGCATAGTTTTCTGGTGGAATTTAGTTGGAATGGATCTCGTTAGTTTAATGGTCAGTTATAAAAAAAGAAGAAGTAATTTTTTATTAACATGCAAATCAGTTGAAATGATGAATGCCCGTACTAGTTCGATATAAGCACGCTGTTGGCATGCCTTTGTACATGTCATTCATTATATGCTAAAACTAAACATGCCTTTGTACATGTCATTCATTATATGCTAAAACTAAACATGCCTTTGTACATGTCATTATGTGCTAAAACTAAACACTCCTTTTTATCCATCTTTTCATGCTGTTGGCATGCCTTTGTAGTAGCTTCTTGTCCGCATGTCATGGTGTAGATGTCATTTGAGTACTTGATGACCGGTACACTGTCAAATTTTTATCTGTAAGTGATGATTTTTTTTTTTTTTTTTTTTTACATTTGATGTCTGTGAACCAATATCGAAAACTTCAGTTAATTATGACAACTAGAAATAAGACATTCTTGTTTAATATTTGCCTATTATTAGTACGGTAAGCCAGTTATGGCATGTTATGCATTAAAACACATTCCTTGAAAGAAGCAATAGGATATGGTTCTTGATGTATTCAATGTTTTCCTTCCTGTCTATATTTTTCTTTAATGTTCAATGTCAGAGAAGAATGCCCACCTTTACTTCTCTCATTTTTTTTATTGGGCTTTCTTGGCAGGTCATAGAGCTGCTGTCTATCTCTGGTCTGAACTGTGTCACTGCTACCGGGTTGATTTGGAAAAGTGTCGTCTTACCACCATGCATCGATTGAGCTGTTAGAATAAATTTGGAGACGTGCGCTAGAATAAGTAACTAGAAATGCTGTTTTAGTTGCAGGAGAATGATTTGTATAAATAAATACATTGCTGAGTCTCTTTTGTCTTCTCCAACTGTGTGTATTATTAATGTTAGTTCTTGTATATTTGAAGGTAGACTGCATGACTGTTCTTTCATCATCTGAATGATCAAGATCCTGGCATGGAACCGAATTCTATTTATTTATCGAAGTAATTCCTAGATCTCGAATTATCGCAATGGATTTGATGCAATGAAATGAAGTAATTCTATTTATTTATAGCAGGTTTTCAGCATCTCTCTCTCTCGCTCTCTCGCATCTCATGAATGAAGCATGTCATACCAAAATCTCAATAGACACATCAACCAGGAGAGCTAATTTTATTGTTTTGAAGTAACAGATGTAGTTTCTATCATTGTTAGAAATTAATAAAAAAAAAAGGAATAAACCCCTACGTAATTTATATTTAAATAATAAAGGTTGGTGTGAGCCACAGGGGCGGTAAGGGACCCACGGTGAACGAATTGTCTTTCTTGTCCGGTGGCTGCTCCACGGCGGCGGTATCCATGAGACGCTGAAGCCGCGATCGGGCGCGTCCTCGCGGAGAGAGCGGTGACAAGGAGCCGAGACGGCGGGTGGTGGCGGGGTGGGGAGGGCTCGTGCGGCGTTGGGTGGTTACGGCGGCGGCGACGTGCCACGCTTTGCAGACGGCACCGAAGCGGACGTGGTTGGCGGTGTCGGCGACGAGCTGCTCCGCGATGAGTTCCAAGAGGCCGGGTTCGAGGTTCGACCAATCGGCGCTCTCGCCGTCTCCTTCTTTGCTTACAGCCTTTGCTTGCTTTGCTCCCATGTCGGAGAGGTTCGACAAAGACGACAAGCACGGAGGAATACGTAGCGAGACCTCCGTCGCTACGTGTATACAAGGACGATGATGCCGCGACATTAGAATTCCAGACGAAGTACTTCGCATCGATTAGGAAATCGAATCCCAGTACGACTGGGATTAGCACCGGAATTGGAATTGGAATTGGAATTGAGATTGAGATTGGATCACATATAAGCCGAGTGAAATATGTTCTAACATCATGATAAATATTTTTGAATTGGCTTTAATATATTTATAAATCATAGTTTTTGTTTTTAGCAGTCCTTAATTTTAAGTGTCTTTAATTTTAGAGATTTGATATTAATTTTTATTTTAAGTTTTTTTTTCTAATTATGATAAGAGTCCTTTGATATAGCAAATTAAAGATTATTATTATTATTATTATTCATTTTTGCATATCGAAAAAATTAGTCCTAATTAATTAATGATCAAATAATTATATATGTATGTATGTAATATTTTTTGCTACCTTTCTCCTTTAACTTCTGATAAGGGTATTAAGTATGACGAGACACCTGGTCTTCTGTCGTACAACCGGAGGACGTCATCGCCCCTCCTGCGCTCCCATCCGCCCCCGATGTGACAGCCCGACGTCGCTTCTCCTCAGCATCGCCCCAACTACTCACCAAGCTGACCACGGCACCGACCTGCGAGGTCAGGCCCGTACGCCACCTGCAGACAGTCGGAAGCATGCCCTCCGTCCGACCTATTTAACCCGAACAGGTAAGACAGGAGGGGAGGACTTTTCTGATCTCTCTCAAGACCTCTAGGGGAAGGACCTTTCCTTCTCTGGAGGACCCTTTCTTTGCTTGAACACTCCGAGAGGTGAGTAGACTCGGACACCCCCGCAATTCTCTCTGGAGAACTCCGGCCTACGGGCCAGCACTGACTTGGGCGTCGGAGGGGTCGGGCGGAGCATCCGACCCGCCTTGCTGCAGGTCTTGTCCCCGACGGCCGAGGAGCACGCAGCCGCCTTTCGAGAGCTCGGCGGCGCGCGGCGAGCCATCGGCGGGCCCGAACCGTCAGAGACGACCCCGGTTTCGGATTCAGCGCCGTGCGCCCGAGTCACGGTAAAAGTTGTTTCCCCTAACAGATTGGCGCTAGAAGGAGGGCCACTGCAGCCGAAGGACTACCGCTCCGCCCTTAACGACACAT
This sequence comes from Musa troglodytarum, assembly GCA_023547065.1. Taxonomy (NCBI): domain Eukaryota; kingdom Viridiplantae; phylum Streptophyta; class Magnoliopsida; order Zingiberales; family Musaceae; genus Musa; species Musa troglodytarum. The sequence continues at coordinate 1,208,708 of CP097507.1, read as the reverse complement.
GGGCGAAAGGTCGTTTCCGGTGGCACCTCGGCGGAGTCCATGAACCTCCGAACCGGAGGGCGATCTGCGCACGCAGATCTCTTGGAATATATTTAGCGGCCGGGCTCTACCCGAGTCGGGTTCACGCTTCCCCACCGTCACGGTGGAGGCTTTCGAGACCTTTCCCCAGTCGGACCGCAAATCTTGTCGGTGTCCTCCTCGCCTACTCCGAGGCGCGGGCGACCCTCAGGCGGAACCTCTTCCCGGCATCATGGCGTCGCGGTACCATCTTCTCGACCTCCGCCGGGTTCGGAGCGGAACCGGGCTCTTGAAAACTGGGCGTCCAGCTTTGAACTTCGGCGGTGTCTTGAACTCAGCGGACCTATTTGGGCTCGGTCAGGTCCATCGCCGCAGCGTTTGGAGGAGGTGCAAAGGGGCGTCGCAAGTCAAAGAAGCGAGAGGAAGTGTCCCACTTTGGGAGTCCCGTTCGCGACATGCGGGAATACCCGGTGCCCTTGAACTCCGTCTCCCCTCCATCGACCTTTATGATGGAGTCGGTGATCGGCCGATCACGTCGCGCCTTCCAGGGCTCAAATGGCCCTATATGGAACCGGGCGCCTTGATGTGCGGGCGTTCCCCACCACGTTGAAAGGATCCGCGTACATGGTATAGTACCTTAAAAAGCGGGTCGGTGACATCCTTTGAGCTCGCCAAGGACTTGAGCTCGCTTTTTGGCGTTCTTGCGACCAAAGCCCTGTCGCGCTCCTCACGGGTTTGAAGCGAGAAGGAGGGCGAACCCTCTCCGCCGTGCGAAGGTTCACCACGGAGAGTGCAGGGAGTTGTTGGATGCTCACCCATCGTTATTAGTGCGAGCATTCATGATGGGGCTCCGGCCGTCGAGTTTTCTTTGGTCCTTGGTGGAAGCGACCCCCCGTCCATCGCGGAAATGTTCAGCGAGCAAGTCGATGCGTGGCGGCGAGTCTGGATGTCGGGAAGGAAGGAAGAACGGCCGAGGGCATCCTACTCCATCCCGATCGGGGCCGACCGGCGAGGCGGGAGTCCCGCACCAGAGGCGCGCGCATGGGCCGCCCCAGGCCCATCTGGCCGAGCCGCCACCTCCCCCTTGAAGGCGTCTCGGACACAAATATTCCTCCCGGATCAAGGCGGGAATGCTCGAGCCGCCACCCGGATGAAGGGCGGCGGCGGCGGATAGCACCGATATTTTCGCCGGCAAAGCGGACATGACGCGGAAGCGGTGCTACGGTAGGCGACAAATTGAAGAGGCGATCCGAAGAGGTCACCTCGATCAATACCTCCGGCATCCCGGGCACCATCCTGCGCCCGAAGGCCGGTCGAGCAACACATCGGCGTGATCACCGGGGACCCGCCCATTTGGAGGACATAGCGCTCGGGTCGAAGGGCTTACGCGAGCCGTTGCGGCCGGGGAAGATCACCCTCCTCGTGGAGATCACATTCCCCTCGGGGATATGGGAGTAATGAGCATGACGATGCGCTGGTGGTGTCGGCCCGAATTGCCAGCGCCACAGGTTCGACGGATTATGGTCGACAACGGCGGCTCGGTAGACATCCTCTACTTGAGGCCTTTACGAGTTGGGGTTGCCGAAGGAAGCCCCGAAGCTTTGCACTCGGCGCTCACCGGCTTCACGGCGACTCGATCTCGCGCGAGGTGCGGTAACCTACCATTGACCCTCGGCGATTCCCGAAGGCCAAAACTCTGCTGGTAACTTTTCCGGTGGTCGACCTCCCTCTGCGTATAACGCCATCACTGGGCCGACCCACCCTCAACCGGCTAAGGGCCGTTCTATCCACATACCACCGGACTGAAGTTCCCCACCGGTAGCCGGAGTCGGGAGGTGCGGGGAGATCCTCAAGAGTCGAGACGGTGTTACTTGACGGTGACCTCCACAGGTAAGAGGAAAAGGCGGAACCGCCTCGAAGACCCACGGGGCGTAGCGCGCCCGAGCATCCCGAGCCAACAAACCCGGCGGTTAATATTCCGCTGCAAGATGACCGTCCCGATCGGACGATCGGGATCGGCCGGACCTGGATAATCAAGCGGGCGCGGCTGTGACCTCCTCCGGGAAAGTGCCGATGTCTTCGCACGAGCCGACCTCCGGGAATCGACTCGAAGTCGCCCAACACCATCTACACATCTCCCCGACCGCGCTCGGTGAGGCGAGACCTCGGCCTCGGTCCCTCGGCGCCAACAAGCGGAAGGAAGTCGGCGGGCTCTTGGCGTCGACTTCATTGAGAGGTCGGTACCCTCGGTGGCTGTCAATGTAGTCCTCGTCAAGAAGCCTAATGGAATGGAGGATGTGTGTTGACTACACCGATCTAAATCGTGCTTGCCCGAAGGATTGCTTCCCCTACCTAGGATCGACCAACCGGTCGACTCAGCCCGCCCGCTTCTCCTTCATGGGCGCCTACTCGGTTACAACCGGTCCGGATGGCCCAGAGGTTCGGCAACATACAGCCTTCCACACACCCCAAGGAGGCTACTCCTACAAAGTTATGCAATTCGGGTTAAAGAACGCGGCGCCACCTACCAAAGGATGGTGAACAAGGTGTTCGCGGCAAATAGGGCGAAACATGGAGGTTTCACGTTGGCGATATGATCGTGAAAAGCCGAGCAGGGGCTGCACACCTTGACGACTTGCGCGAAACCTTCGCCACACTGAGAAGGTATGGGATGCGCCTCAATCCGGCCAAGTGCGTCTTCCGCGTGACATCGGGGAAGTTCCTCGGGTTTATCATACACGAGAGAGGAATTGATGCCAACCAGAAGATCGAGCTCTCACCGACATGAGATCTCAGAGCACAATAAAGGAGCTTCAATGCCTTAACGGAAGGATAGTGGCCACTGTCCGGTTTCTATCCCGGTCGGGAGATAAGTGCCTTTCCTTTCTTAGAGTCCTCAAGGACCCAAAGAACTTCCAATGGGCGAGTGCGAGAGAAGCCTTGCGGCACAGCGGCACTTATCGAGGCTACCCCGACTTACCTCGGTATCTGCGCGAGAAAAACTTACCCTCTACACAGCGGCCTCTCGGCATGCGTGAGCTCGGTGCTTGTGAAAGAAGCCCCGATGCGCAACACCCGATTTACTACACCAGCCATGTCCTGCGTGGGCCGGAGCAGCGCTATCCTCCCATTGAAAGGCTGGCTTTGGCACTTATTCTAGCGGCTCGGAAGCTACGCCCCTACTTCCAAGCCCATACGATTGAGGTATTGACCGACCAACCCCTGCGTCAAGTGTTGTCTAAGTTTGACGTAGCAGGGCGTCTCCTGAAGTGGTCGATCGAGCTATTCGAGTTCGACCTCTGCTACAAGCCGAGAACAGCCATCAAGGCCCAGGCCTTGGTCGATTTCATCTCGGAGTTGACACCACCTAAGCGGCGTTGAGCAAATCCACGAGGCCGGATCTTTGCACGTGGATGGGTCTTCGGCTCGAGGCGTGGCGGACTCGTTACGGAGGATCGGCGGACACGCTTTCGGCGTTCCCTCCGCCGGTTTGCGGCCACAAACAATGAGGCCGAATACGAGCGTTGGCGGACCTCGCATGGCGGCCGAGATGCAACTAGGAGCAATACACATTCTCACGGATTCCCAACTTGTCGACGAGCAAGTTGGTGGAAATGTCGGCGCGGAACTTCGACCATGTCGGATACGGCCGAGGTAAAAGCCCAAACTTCTAACTTTCCCCGCTTCACTCTGTCGGTGCCCAGTCCCCGAGCGGGCGGACCAGCTCACGAAATTGGCCTCGGAGCCGATCCAGAGGAACATCCGAGTCGGGAGGCGACACACGGTGGCCATCATGGAGATCGGGGATCCGAGTCCCACCACTCGCCTCGTGGATTCGGGAGGTCAAGTACAACGCGAGGATCCTGCCAGCGGATGAGGTCAAGGCACGGCGGCTCCGCCGAACTCAGGCGTGGTACTGCGAAATCGGCGACCGACTCTACAAAAGGTCGTTTTCTCACCCCCTACTACGATGCTTAGATCCCGATGATGCGGAAGTGATTCTCGCCGAGGTGCACGGCGGGATTTGTGGGGAGCACATGAGCGGCCGAACTTTGGCCTTCAAAATACTGCGCCGAGCTGTGCGGCCTCTGACTGCCAAGGCGCCAAGGCTTTCGTGCGGCGGTGCGACACTGCCAGCGCCGGGCCCGCGCCGCAGCTCCGCGGTCCGCATGGATTGCGCTGGCCCTTCGCTCAATGGGAATGGACCTCTTGGGGCCGTTCCCCGTCCGGCCGGCGGAGACATATTATTGTGGGGATAGATTACTTCACCAAGTGGGTGGAAGCGAGCCCGGCAACCATTACGGAGCAGAATTGAGCGATTCGTATGGAAGAACATCGTGACCGATTCGGTCGCCCAACGTTATCATCGCGATAACGGACCCGGTCGCCCGGCTCGGTTCTCGGAGTTCTGCGCGACTTATCACATCGGTGAGGTTTAGCTCGGTGGCCCACCCGGACCAACGGGCTCGCGAGGTGACCAACCGATCTATCTGAGATGGACTTAGAAAAAGGACTTTGGAAGCCCGATCGGTGGGTCGGCGAGCTCCGAACATCCTATGGTCTCTGCGGACTACCCGAAAGCGGCAGGCGAAGTCCCCTACGACCTTGCATTCGGCGTGAGCGATCCTACCGGCCGAGTTGGTCATCCCAACATTCCGGGTGGAGAACTATGAGAATCCACCTCGGCCCGGGGAGTTCGGGCGGCCTAGACCGCTAGAAGAGCAGGGGCCAACGCGCGTAAAAATCTTTGGCATACAACAGAGTGTTGCCGGGAGTTACAACAAGAGGTGAGACCTCGACCCTCGGGATGGGGGACTTAGTCCTACGCAGGCGGAAGTAAGCGACCCGCTCACTCGCAAGCTTGCACCCAAGTGGGAAGGCCCCTGAGTAATCCAAGTAGTCAGGCCAGGAACGTTAGGCTCGCGACTATGGTAGGCAGCGATTCGAGGACTTGGGCGTCCAGAACCTTAAGAAATATTTTGTCTAAGGACAAAACAGTAAGGCAACACCAAACTCAGGCCATTGGAAAGAAGTCGGAGATTGTATTAAGGAGGCAAATTTGTATTACCACAAGTTTTGGATTACAAAATGGGCCCCTAGTGGGGAAAGAGGTATTACAAAAACAAGGGAAGACCCTCCAAAAAGAAGAAAAGAGGTCTTCGGAGCCGCACTTCGGAAGGCTGCGTCGAAGGAACCTCGCGAGCATGTCGACCCATGATCTTGGGGCATGAGGCGAAGGATTCTCCTCGACCATCGAGCACGGAGGACATGCTCGGGCAGGGCGAGGGCAACTTTGTACCCATGCAAATGCGATACACGGCCCGTCCGGTCGGTAGGAAGCCCTCCGACTTCTTGTAAGTGTCGCGCCTCCGGTCCTTCTCGCCGACTCCTTCGCCGCGGCAAGGGCTTCCCTGGCGGCCTGCAGCTCGGCCTCCCTCGAGGTCAATTTGGCGGCCAAACCCGAAGCCTCCTCCATCCGGAGGTGGTTCTCGGCTTTGACGTCGGAGGAGCCTGCAGCCCGCCTGTCGCCGAGGCGGCCTCGAGCTCAGCTGGTCGGGACGCGCAACTTCGCGCGCCATGTCCGCGCCCGTTGCTCGGCGGCGAACCGCCTCGGGTCCCGACCGCTCGGGCTTCCTCGGTGGCGGCGCAACTCAAGTTGCGCTCGCCGAACCATGCCTGCGGCCGGTCGTGCACGGTCGAGGAGGGCCGTGGTGTAGTGGAGATTCTGCACAAGAAAAAGAACGCTGAAAGTGATGAAGCGAGCTCGGCCAAGAGGATACACGCAAAAGCGGTGCTTACCCACACAGGCTTGGCGGACTTAGCGGCGCGGGAGCGTGTATAGATCGAGCCATGTCGGGATGGGCGCCCCGGTGGCTGGCGAGGCTCTCCCCGACCACACCTTGTCCCCGGGACAAACCATGCTGCCGGGCCACGAGAGGGTCGCTCGCGGCCCGAAGGACCTCCCCATCATTCGGAAAGGCGGTGATCCTTCCCAGCGTGACCAACAGGTCCTTCGCATGGCTGGAGGGCGCGGCCCTTCGGTCGCCCCTGGTGGGACCGGCACTCTCGGCGAGAGTGGTGGCGCCCGTCGTTCGATCGCCCGGCGCCGGCCGTGGCGTCTCGAGTCCACCACGTCCTTGCCAGCCTTCGCCCTTTTCTTGGGGCGCCCCTCGCCAGGTGCGAGAGCCACCCCCGCGCTTAGAACCGCCGGAGGCGCGGAGATGGTCCCCTCGGAGCACCGAGTCGTGGAAGGACGCGGAGTTCACCATCCACTGCAAGAACAACGGATATGTCGAGAAGATAAGTATGGCAGCAATCCAAAAGAGGCGAGACAACGGCGGCCTACCGAGGCGCGGACTTAGTCGGCCTCCACGACCAACGCTGCTCAGACATGTGCGGATGGCTTGCGAGGAAGGAGGATTACCCTCGGTGCTCGAGGTGGCGCGCTCCTCGGCACTCGGCAGGCGGTGTTATCGATGGTCGCCAGCGACCACGAACCCCAAACCCAGTCCATTTAGCCTTTGGACAAAAAGCGCCTCTTCCACCCTTTGTTATTGGTGGGGCGCTAACCGGAACCACGGTCGTGCGGCGGGAAGTATCCCCGACCCCTTGAAGCGGCGGAGAGGAAAAGGTTGCGGGTCGGGGCGATGTTGGCGTAATGGCATTCCCGGAAAGCCACCAAATACCGCCGAGGAGTTGGGAGTTATGCGGGAAGGCGAAATCGCCACGAGGAGATCTGAGATTCGATGATTGGAGTGCGGGGAAGCGCGGGCCGGCCTCTAGGGCATCGGCGGTCGAGGCAAAGCCCTTGGGAACCGGTCAAAAGCCGCTGTCCCGCCGGCGGGAGGTTGAACTCCTCGGGATGCCGTAAGCGCGCGGAGAATCCCCACCATCGCTCGTCCAAGATGGAGTCTTGGTCGTGCGGCCACGATAAGGCCTCTAGCATGCCGCGCCGCATCGAGGAAGGGCGGGAAGGAGAGATGAAGGGAGGCGGCGGCGGGTTGTGGCCCGATGGGGAGGAGGAGGAAGAAGTAGAGGAAGAGGAAGTGGAAGGAAGACCCATCGCGCACTAACCTATAAATGGAAGAAATCGGTGGAAGAAGTTAAAGGCACAGCCTATGGAGAAAACTTGAAGGAAGGCAGCGGCGGGACAAGAGATGAAAACTCGATAAAGTGATAGAGGCGGGGCTCCTATTTATGGAAAAGGGGCCTCGACCTTTCGCCTCCCGAGAGCGGACGACGTGACACCGCCACATCGCCCAATGGCATCACATCGGCGATCGAGCGCGGCGTCATATTAATGAAGAGCGGCGTGTACACCCCCGGGTAAGAAACTTATCCCACGCGCCGCGGTATCACCGATTCCGACAACGCACTATCGCGAGCCGTTTTTGACGGCAGCGGCGGTTCGGTTTTCTAGGTCTTGAGCGGCGGCTTCGACCATCGCGGCATTCTGGCCTTGGCGGCGCCTCGGCCCCATCCCGAACGGCGGTCGGCTATTCTGGTCTCCTAGGTCTTGGCGCGGCTCGACCATCGGCATTCAGGCCTTGGCGGCGCCTCGGCCCCCCATTCCGAACGGCGGTTCGGCTATTCTGGTCTTCTAGGTCTTGAGCGGCAGCTCGACCACTGGCATTCTGGGCCTTGAGCGGCGCCTCGGCCCCATCCCGACGGCGGATTCGGCTATTACGGTTTTCGGTCTTGGGGTTTCTCAGGTCGTGTGCGTGACCTCGACCCCTTGTAACAAAATGACGGGTCGGTAAGCAGGGAGGACCTTGCGCGTCTCAACCCCTGACTTCCGGACGTCGGCTTGGCAACGGGTATCGGGCGTCTCCTCGACCCCCTTTATCCCGAACGACGGTTCGGCTATTATGGTTTCTCAGGTCGTGTGCGTGACCTCGACCCCTTGTACCAAAATGACGGTCGATGGCAGGAGGACACGCGTCTCAACCCCGACTTGGATGTCGGCAGCAAGGAGAATCGGGCGTCTCCTCGACCCCTTTATCCCTAACGACGGTTCGGCTATTATGGTTTCTCAGGTCGTGTGCGTGACCTCGACCCCTTGTACCAACGACGGGTCGATGGCGAGGAGGACGATGCGTCTCAACCCCGACTTCCGGACGTCGGCTTGGCAGGAGAATCGGGCGTCTCCTCGACCCCACATCCCGACAGCGATTCGGCTATCTGGTTTCATAGGCCGAGCGGCTCGGCCCACACATCCCGACGGCGGTTCGGCTATCTGTTTCATAGGCCTGGCGGCGGCTGGCCACACATCGAGCAGCGGTTCGGCTATCTGATTTCATAGGCCTGGCGTGCTCGGCCACACATTCCGACAGCGATTCGGCTCTCATGGTTTTTCACGTCGGTATGCGTGACCTCGACCCCTAGTACCCAACGGCGGGTACTTGCGAGACAGGCGTCGCCGCCCTTACCTCGGCGTTGCTCACCCAGTTCAAGCGGCCTAAGCGCGAGTCTCAACCCCCGATTACGGACGTCGGCAGCAACGGAACTCGGGCGTCTCCTCGACCCCATTATCCGAATCTTGGCGGCGGCTCGATCGCCGGCATCCTAGGCCTTGGCGGTGGCTCGGCCTATTTCGAGCAGCGGTTGGTGACTATAACTACGGGTCTTGAGGTTCCTCGACCCCCTTTATCGAATGGCGGTTGATTCTGAGATCTCGAGCTTCCTCGATCGGCGGTTTCGGGTCTTGGCGGCGCCTCGACCGTATCTGCAAAGGACTTGGTCGATTATGACACAACGCAGTAGAACTTCCGCGAGAATCTCGATCGGCAACGAGTTCTTCAGAGCAACACCCTCAAATTGTCCCGCGAGTGGCTTTTGAGGGGGTAGTGATAAGGTATTAAGTATGGCGAGACACGGTCTTACGCCGTGCCGGATAGCGTCATCGCCCCTCTGCGCTCCCATCGCCCCGATGTGTGACAAACACGTCGCTTCTCCTCGACGCCCCAACTACTCACCAAGTGACCACGGCACCGACCTGCGAGGTCGGGCTCGTCGCCACTGCGATCGGAAGCATGCCCTCCGTCAGGACCTATTTAACCCGACGGTAAGGCGGGAGGGGAGGACTTTTCTGATCTCTCTCAAGACCTCTAGGGGAAGGACCTTTCCTTCTCTAGAGGACCCTTTCTTTGCTTGAACACTCCGAGAGGTGAGTAGACTCGGACACCCCGATTCTCTGCGGAGAACTCGGCCTCTGGGCGGCCACGACTTAGGCGTCGGAGGGTCGGGCGAGCATCCGACCCGCCTTTGCAGTCTTGTCCCCGACGGCGAGGAGCGCAGCCGCTTCGGAGAGCTCGGCGGCGCGAGCGGAGCCATCGACGGGCGAACCGTCGAGACGACTCCCGGTTTCGGATTGGCGCCGTCTGCCGAGTCCGCGGTAAAAGTTGTTTCCCCTAACAACTTCAATTTTGTGCTTGATGGCTTATATTTAAGCAGTGAATTTACAACCATTTTGGAGAAAAATAATAAAATATTATTGGAAAAGTTTTTCTAAAGTTGAGGATTTTTTTTGGTGTTCTAAGTTGCACAGTTTTTTTTAACAGCATTATATTGGTTTTTATCCAATTTAAAGACAGTATAACCTCATTTTAAAAAAAAATAATGTAGCTTAAGTCTTACTTTTTTTATTAAAAAAATAAGTTTTTAAAAATCATTGAAAATGGCTTAGAAAGTCTAAATGATACATTTATTTATTTAAAATAAAATAAAATAGCTATTGTAACTCATCTAAGCTCTAAAACAAAACAAATTTATGCATTTTTTCCAATTTTGCTCAGTGAATTTATGATTGTTTTGGAACAAAAAACTTCTTAAATATCATGAGAGAAGGGTTTTTCAAGTTTGAAAAAAAAATTGGAAGCTTTTTTTTTTTAGAATAGCTTTGAAATGACTAACATAAGTCTAAATAATCATCTTTTTTCAAAAAAAAAATCAAATATTTAGAATAACTTTGAAATGGCTAACATAGGCTTAAATGATCATATTTTTTTTAAGGTATCAAAATAGGCATTTTCATTAATTTTATTTATCTAATTTTATCAAATTTAAGTTAAATTTACAACTAATTTAGCCAAAAAATCACTTGAATATTATCTTAATTTCTCTAAATTGAGATACGCCCTCGCATTACAGTTAATCCTTTTCGGATGGCTGCCATTTGGGTACACGAAAATATTAATTTATATCAATATATTAAAATCACTGTGTTAATTTATATATCAAGCTTTAGTTTCTGTGAAAAAATTTTATTCTAACAAATTTGAGGTTTATGGATAAATATTGACATGAGGTGGGCATATGTGGATGACCATTATATTTGGAAGAATATATGTGCAATATTAAAATTTATAAGGGTAATTGTGCCATTTCCAAAATATACAAAAACAACTAAAAATGGAGGAAGAAAGAGAAAAAAAATTTCTCATCGAGAGAATTCAAAAAATGATGTTGGAAATTGTAACTTTTGGCTTAAATTTAATGAATATTTTTGGGTCTCTTCAACTAAAACTCCCATTGATAAATCGTTGTAGAAGATGAATCAGATGGAGAAGATATTCCATAGAGAAAATGAGCTTTAATACAGTTTAAAAAAAAATGGAGATCTTACTCCAAAACTTTTGACTTGCACTGGATGAACACCAAGCACTCATAATCTTCCATTAGGGACAAAAATGATCCTTGCAAATCACATGAGATGGAGAAAAAAGTGTTCTAAGATGATGATGCATTTCTCTCTCAATTGTCAAGTTCTTCACATTATCCATGCCAAGACAAACCCACCATTTCTACGAGCTTATTTGGAGAGATGGATCATATTTTGACCCTACGAAACTTGATAGCGATAGTAGCAAGATGAAACCAAGGAGGTGAAGACAAGAACTTGGCAAATGACAAGGACAAAGATCGGATGTCATCCATACACATCGGGAGAGACGGTAGGAAAAAGGAAGAAGAGAGAGGGAAAAGGAGAGAGAGAGAGAGAGAGAGAAGGGAGGGGGATGATGAGACATGTCAGGTCAAAAGAGAAGGGTGAAAAGATTCCATCTGTCCTCCACCATTGTTGAGCTTCCATCCCCTTGCCTTTCTTTTTCCTTGGAATGCTGACCCACTCGTACTATGTTTTGTCCCTATCACCCATGTCCCATGTCCTCTTGCCTCCTCCCACATGTATCTATATACCAAACAGTTCTTTCCATCTCTCTCTCTCTCTCTCATCAAAGTACAACAAGCATTTAATTATCTTTAATTTCTTCTTCTTTTTTTTTTGTGCTCAGGGATAAATCTTGTCATTTGATCCACATCATCATCTTCTTTTCATTAGCTGCAAATAGTATGTGCCAGGATAATTTTCTCATGTTTGAGGAGGCATCCTCATCTTGTATTAAGTAACTGATGTATATATATATCTATCTATCCTACTACATGTAGATTTTATATGGATTATAATTTGTAGGTTCTATCTATACACTGAGTATTCTACTTCTGAATTGTATACACTTATTTTTTTTCATATCTCTAAACACAAAAAGTTATCATACATACATTTCAATACCCACACAATTTTCCTTCTATATTTTCCAAGGCTTCTTCTTTCTTGGCCATTCATTTTTATTGTGGAGTGTCTTTTAAGCTTCCTCTCATGCATGTAAGGAAGCCAAGCAAGTCCCATCGACTTGTTTATTGGTTGGCATTTTCCTTTTCTTTACTTTGGTGGGTTGGATGAAGAAAAAAAATCTCCACAAACTCATATTACACTCTTAATCTTCTCTTCAAAGTAATCAAAGACAGCCACATTGTTCTCTCTCAAGGATGTCCATAGAGCAGACGGCAAGTTCTACGCTTCGTAGCCACACACACAGAGGTCTCCATCAAGGTCAATGCATCGTGATAGGGCCCCGACAAGCAGGCCAGGCTCGATGCGTCCTTGTGCATGCAAAGAGCGCATGGAACACGCTCTCTTTATCCTTCAGGCGATCATCTCGGTGCTCGTCGTCGGGGAGGTAAGTCTGTGGCGAGGAACCGGCGTATGTTGCGAGGTCGCTGGCTTTTTCTACCAAGACGACAAGATCTACCGAAGACCCTCAACACCTGATGCGATTAGAATATTCCTGTGTCTTATCCTCTCATACATATCTGCCGACTTCACCATGTTCCAAGGCGTTTCATGTTGGATTCTGCAGATGGTCTGGCTTTTGGGGTTGGAGAGAGAGAGAGAGAGAGAGAGAGAGTGATGGCATGTATCACAAAAGAATACAAAGCCATAAAGGAACGCCTTAATCCAACATCGCAACCAATCTGATAATTGAATCTAATTTGACTCGTTGGAATTGGCAATACCTTTTCTTTCAGGAAACGAAACAAGAGACAAAATCTCACATTTCTTAGGGTTTTAAGATCATCTTGTACAGTGACTGCAGGAACTAAGAACAGGTTTAATCGATGATATGAGATCGGTGGCGGATGCATGTCGAGGTTTGATGCCGCCATCCACCACACGACAACCTTCCATTATATTTGTTCCTTTCCGGGGAATGTTGTCGCTTCCCAATGTACAGTAATCAGATTTGTTCTACGTAGAGAGCAGAATCAGAGTCAGAATTATTCTTCTTTGGACTTATCTTTCGCACATCTCCTTTCAACTTGATAGATCTGGTCAAACCAGAGGGCTGAAATCACGACAATACTATCGAAAGTATCTGCGGAAATCATTCTCATTTTTGCATGCAGAAGCTGCGGTCTTCCATGGAGGAGGTCGACAGGAACCAGAAGAAGAGGTAAAAGGATATTTCATGTTTTTTTTTTTGGTTTATGATGGGGGTTTTGATTCAACGATCATAGATCTAAAAGAATCGATAAAAGAAACCGAAGCATTGCAAAAAATATTTATAGAATACTGGATGAGATTTAATTGTCATTGTTTTCTTTCTTTCTTCCTTCCTTCCTTTATAAAAGCATTCTAATTGTTTCTTTTTTCTTTTTTTTTTTGCAGCAGCAGTAAACCAAAAAAATTGAGTGTTTTATGTTATTTTGAGAAATTATAATTTCTTATATTGTGAGAATATGTAAAAATACTTTTGGTACCAAAATTATGCTCACAATTTCCATTGATCCGTCCCAAGTAAACATCCATGGAAGAACTCATGGCTTCCGTAAACACAATGCAGCAAAACAGCTGGTACAACCACCGAGAAAAGATGATCGAAAGGAGGAGAAGAAAACGGAAGCTTTTTGATGCATCGAAGGCCGCCGTCTCAGTTCACGACTCCGCCGCCCCCGCGCCCGCTGGGGCGTCCGGCCGCCGCTCCGTCTGCTTGGCCTGCGGCGGCAGGCTTCCCCCGGTCGCGTCGGCGCTCGGCCGCCGCGGCTGGGGCGGCGCCTCCAGTCTCCCGTCGATGCAGGAGGCGCACTTCCGCTCGACCCACGCTTCCAAGTCGTAGTGCCCGTACCCCATTATGGTCCGGCCGGAGCAGAGCCGCCCCAGGATGCCTGCGATCACTCCCAGCACGGCGATCACCGCCAGCACGGCGATCACCGGCCCGACGGACCCGCTGTGGGATCGATACGCGTACACCGGCGGCGGCGGCGGCAGCTGCTGCTGCTGGAACGGGAGCGACATCAACCCCAAAGAAACCCGATCCTTGACGGCTGAGCAGGGCAACAACACAAAAAGATCAGATCTTTTGAACGAAACCCCCCCAAAGATCGGATTTTTGGCGGATTCTCCACACGAACAAAGCTCAGAAAGGCGGGAAAAGATCCAGCTCGTGGATCTTGAGGAGCAAAAACCTAAAAACCTCTCATATTTTCTTTGCTGCTCCGTCAAGCACGACCGAGCTGCTTGAGCTCCAAGGAACGGCGCAACCCCACTCCAAGCTTCCTCAAATCATTCTCCAAGGTCCCTGGCGGAGACTTGGAGCCCAAGAGGCAGAGGCGAGAGTGGCAAGGAGAGGGTTTTGGCAGCGAGGTGGGGGCTTCTGCAGCCTTGTCCGCAAGAAGAAAGGGGTCGTAGTACTTGGTGGGACATCGATCCCAGATGGCTCGGATGCTCGACGCGTGTCGCATCGGACGGCTGATCCGGTCATTACGGCAGGGTTAAAGACGTTGTTAGTGGACGAGTGCCTTCTTCCTGGTTGCTTCTACTGCCTCGATGCAGTCACAAGCCATGGCTTCTCGCTGAGGCATCTCCCAAGATCTTCACAACCGCACTGCAGAGGAAGATTTGCCTCTCTGTGAGCAGCACGGGTGGTGGAGATGGAGATGGAGATGGAGGTGGCGGTGTTTGCCTTTTGCTTGGCCCAAGGTGTGCATGTGACGATGGTGCCGCTAGCCATGGCCATGTAGCAGGTACTTGATGCACTGCGTACCCTCCCTGGGGAAGAAAACCTGTACTGGTTTGCATGTTGTGCTGGTTACAGTCTGTAACATTAGGAGATGAGGAAGATGAGTGCCTGTTCGATCAATGGGTCAATCTGGTGATCACAGTACAAGGTGGCCACCATGGGAGCAGGAGGAAGCTTTTGCCGTGGACATGCACCGTCGAGTAGCGAGCAGACGGTGGCGTTAGTACGACAACAAGATGGCCTTTTTGCGAACTTGGTAGATCGGAGTTCGTGTTGCGAAAACAATCTCATCATCTTTTTTGAGTGCCGGAATCGATCTCGCTAAATAAAGTTACGTATACATAGCGATGCAATATGAGCTAGTTGCAATTGCGTTTGAGAATACATTTATATTGTTAATATGTATTTTTTTAAAAAAAATTTGAGATGAATGCACACTTTTATTTTTAATATTTGATAAAAATTAGATTAAAAAAATTATATTATTTGATAAAATTATGTTTGAAAAATTAACTGAATATTATATCATAAAACTATTTGATAATGTTGTCTCAAAATCTGATATTGGACAAGGCATATGTACTGTACATTAAAGAAAAATCCTAAAACTGTTCAAAAATAAAAGATTCAAAATTATAAAAAAAATTATTATTTGGTGATGGTATAACCATATCCGGATGATATATATCATATGCTTGATTTACTATATTTTACGTATTGGTAAATTGTTGGATCAATAAATATCATTCGAAACGAACCATATTGTAAATCTTGATCGAACATCTTATCTGATAATAAAAACTTGATATTTAAAAAAAATTATATAAAAAATATTATTTGGTGATGATATAATCATATACAAGGGTATCGGATGATATATACCTTATATAATATATATATCAAATGCTTGATTTACTATAATTTTACATATCGATAAATTATTGGATCAATAAATATCATTCGTAACGAACGATATTGTAAACCTTGATCGAACATCTTATCTGATAATAAAAACTTGATATTTAAAAAAATTTATAATATTATTTGGTGATGATATAATCACATCCAAGGGTATCGGATGATATATACCTTATACAATATATATCACATGCTTGATTTACTATAATTTTACGTATCGATAAATTGTTGGATCAATAAATATCATTTGTAACGAACGATATTATAAACCTTGATCGAACATCTTATCCGATAATAAAAACTTGATATTTAAAAAATTTTATATAAAAAATATTATTTGATGATGATACAACCATATCCAAGGGTATCGGATGCTATATATACCTTATATGATATATATCATATGCTTGATTTACTATAATTTACGTATCGATAAATTGTTGGATCAATAAATATCATTCGTAATGAACGATATTGATGTCTTAACCGATAATAAAAACTTGATATTTAGAAAATTTTAAACATGTAATTTTTTGGTATAAGGAAGTGCATGGATGGATGTTATCACTGTTGTGTAAACATAAAAACTATAATCATGCTTTCTATAATGTGAAAAAAAATTTATGCTATGATTGAAATCAAATAACAATAGATCGATTTTTACGATATGTAACTTTTGATGCCATCTGAACAAAAAAGAAAAAATATCTCTGTATGATCTGGGTACCTTTTTTAGATTCAATGTCACTGTCAATCAGCAAGAGGAATTAGACTCCTCTCCTCTTATTTTTTCACGGAACCACTTAAATTGATGACTTAGGGAGGTTGAGAGAAAAACTTTAATCTCTCAATCGATGCCTGTGAGATGCTTTTCTTTGATGCATCTGTATATATAGATCCCTACAGGTCTTGTTTATTTATAGGTGAGAGCAGAGAATTATCAGGGAGTTCCGGAGGAATCCTATTATAACATGGACTTTTTTTCTATTGATCAATACTGTGATCAGAATCCAATTAGTTCTAAGTATTATCTAATAAGTTGTGCACCAGAAGATAGTGTGATCATGTGGGTGATGAATTCTTGGGCCCTGGCTGCTGGCGATGATTGGCTAACCTCAGCAGAGTCTCCTCCGAAGCCAGAAGGGTCCTCAGGACGGAAGCATCTCGGTAGGGAAAAAGAAAGGTCGATGGCAGCCATGGCCAGGGGGGAGTCACCTCGAGCACACTCAGATCAATCTTTATCTCTTTCCGAAGAGAACTGGAAACTTTGCTCGCCAGGTTCAGAGTAACTCCAAATCATTGAACTTGCATGCAATGCATCCGCTTCAGATGTCTCGGCTGCGCCTTATCCTCATCCTCTTAATCATCGAAGCATGTAATCGGAGCTGTTTCCCTTCATCGTATAAATCCCCCACGCAGCAAAGTGGCTGATGAATGCGACAACCAATCCATTCCACCATCTTTCCATTCTAGATTAAGAGCCGACATGCAATCAATAGAGACGCAAATGTCATCTTTTGCTCTTCCTTGGTGTTTCTAGTTCGAGTTCGAAGGCAAAGGATGATGGTCAAAGAAGTCTCTGCCGAGATGCCAAAGAATAGGGAAGCACACTGGTATTGCTCTTCTTCCATGGTGTTCATTCGAGCACCGCTGATCTACTTGATTTTGTTTATTTTGTCTTGTTCTGCACGTCTAAAGATGTTGGAAATGCATCCCTGATCATTGTTGCAGGTGCTCGTGAGCTCGGAACATTCGAATGAGACCGGTGGAAATCTGGAAAAACCATGATGCGTGAAGCTGCGAGCTAAGCAAGATTGCTGCGGTGCCGAATGGAGAGAAGAAGCGACGTGGATGGCAAACGCAAGATGATTCAACCGCAGGGGAGTTGCTGGAACGCTTTTGTATCAAGCTATTTCAGTGCCAAATCGTGTCTGATGCTTTTGTCGGTCGTGGCGTCGTTGATTTTTCTTCCTCTTGTTCTACCTCCGATGCCTCCACCTCCATTGTTGTTGCTGTTAGTTCCTGTAGGTATATTTCTTGTACTGCTGTTCTTGGCTTTCATGCCACCCTCTGATGTCCAAAGCATCGCCTCATCTTGCTTATAAGAAGTCAGAACTCAGTTTTGTTTCGGATTCGAATGGCTTTATGATCGGATAGCAATCTCTTTCAGCAGTGTTCTGAGTGGTTGTAGGCATTTACATGCCCATGGTTCATGGAACAGGAAGCTTCAACCTAGTAAGACATTTTTGTGGCTCTGCATCAGATTGGAAGTTTCAGTTCGTATCATGCTGCACTCTGACAATCCACATCTTTTGCCTCTGCAGGATGAGTTCAGAAAAAGATAGTAAGCAGCTCGGTTGCAGATGTTGATTCCAACTTGCATGATCTGCGATCGTCGTTTTCGCAGTTTGTTCAGCTCGACGAACTATTGATCTCTGCTTGAAGCATGTTAAACAGGTATTTGGAATGCCTTTTCCCCCTAAGAACATGTTCTTCAAACACAAACATCATGCTATAAATCCCTGTTGTAGATTGCCATAAATTGGGCCACAAGAAGCAGCTTCTGGATAGCAATTCTTCGATTAAGACAGACATAATTTGATTTAGAAATAAACATCCAAGATAGACTTCATTGGATTATGATGGAAATTTCAATTTGTCTTTCGTATTCAAGAATGCAAGAAGTTTGCAACACACATTCTTCCCACCGATACATTCATGAGAAAGTCCTGAAGAAAACCCTCGAATTAATGTATTAATTTGGAATTAGGTACAACTTGAGGCATCTTTCTACCTCCCTCAATCACAAAAGCGATACATACATGAACACGAAAAAACTCAAACACGACTCAAGAAAACCGTAACTTGCCCAGATAACTTTGGTGTTCCACTCACGTAAGTAATAGTGTCTATGAGTGCATATATAATCTCTGAGAGAAAGTTAAAGAGGATTGGGAAAACAAGCTGACATCTGATCTTGGGGACACCTCCGTGTTGGCAACACAATCTCTAGCTAGCAAATTGAAGTCGATGAGGTGGTTCGATTAGATGTATCTGCTCTCCATTGTTCATGTCTTTTTTCCTTGTTCCATCAAGGATTTGTCATTTCTGTTGTCTTTGGAGATTCTTTTCGGCCATTGCTTGAACCTCGAAGCTCCTTGTCCTCCTTGAGACTTAACCGCCTCTTTGCCTTCTGAGCCCAATCCACAAGGCCCCCTCTCACGTGCTCATCAAATACGGTTTTCTTGAAGTGAGTCCCCATCTTAATCAAAAGGAGGTTAGTGCCGGCAATAAAAAGAATTTTCTAAGAACAACCACTCAAGGATCACTGTTACCTGGGTGACGAGGGCATAGAGCGGCAGTGTGCTGTAGCTGCAGAGAAGCTGAACAATGATTCTACAGGGCACAGAACCACGAGGCTTTAGAACAAAAACTGAATTGGGTGTTCAAACAAACATAAGGAGAAGCTAATGGCTACCCAATCACGAGCCTCGGGACAGCAAAACCAAAGTGATCGGTGATGCAGGAATCGAGACCATATGGAGTCTGCATAAAATATCAATGTATTAGAAACTTAATTGGGTTTTAGTTAGTGCAAGTGAATGAGTTAAATCCTAAGGAGAATCATCCATGATTGAGCCAACTGTAGATAAGAATATAGTAAAAAAATAGAGAGCTTAAGTTAAGGTGTATAGAGCAGAAATCTAAATATGAAATTTAATTTTCTAAGCAGCTTACAAATAGCCAGAAGATAAATGCGATATCAAAGGCATTCTGGAACAAGATAAAATGGATCAAGAAAAGGAGAATCCTGGGTCGGTGAAACCAGAAGTAATCATCTGATGGCATGACGATCAAATCTCCTCCAATTGCAAAGTACTTTTCAGCAACGTTATGAGCTATCTCAGTAATGACATGCTCCAATTTAGTTCCAACAGCAAGAAGAAGCTGCAAGAATGAAAATAAGGCAACATCAATTCATTGCTTCATGACATTTGAGAACACAATGACAACCAAGACCCAGGTCACACATATGGTACCACCATGATGTATAAATGACGAGTATATTTATGAGGTGGTTTTAGGCTTCATACATCATGGTATAGCCTCAATAAGAGAAGTGTCAGCTTCACTAATTTATTACAAAGTCTAGTGTGAAAGAAAAAGGAAGATAGTGAATCTTTATCTTTGCTATGGAACTTGAAACTGACCAAGCACTTGACAATCTAGTGTGACTGAGCTTTGTGGATAATATACAGAAACATATCTTTTTGGGTTTGGATTTTGAGTCCACATCAAGCTCATGCAAAAATTTGAAAACTCATGCATGTGCTTCCTTATTGTTTGATCATGCCAACTAGTTTTTCCCCCCTACATTTGCGCCTACAGTATGAAAAAGAATAAGTTAATTCAACCATGACAGGAACCCTAGATGTGGCAGTCTCAGGACAAATACCTAAAGTTTCTCCTAAACCAAGGGTCAGATTAGACATTTCATATGCTTTTCTCATAAGAACCATATAAGCAGTGGAAAATAGATCAAACCTAAAGACAACACATACAATTTTCAAATATAACTGATATTTAGAGAATCATTTCTGTAGTTGTACCAAGAACAAAATTTCACACAGGTTACAATAATAACAACAAAACCATAAGTTCCAATTATTTAGGATCAACTACATGGAGTTTTTGCTACCATTGAGATCTATAAAAATCATATGTTAGTTTAAGTTTAGAGTACCTACTCTTTATTTATAGTTTCTATTAAAATCTTTTTAGGTCTTTCTCTACCTCTTCCTGTACCTTTAACATTAATCATTTCACATCTTTTGACTATCACATCTGGATGTCTCCCAAGTACATGCCTATACCATCTTGAACGATTTTTTCTTATTTTATCCTCTATCAAGGTGATACCTAGTTGTTCACGAATAAAAGTATTTCTTTTCCTATCTTTCCTAGTAACTCCATACATCCATCTTAGCATTCTCATCTCAGGCAACATAAATTTTTTGCATATGTTGGTTTTTAACTGTCCAATAATCAAATCCATAAAGCATTGTTAGTCTAACAACTGCCTTATAAAATTTTTCTTTTAATCTCAAAGATATCTGATGATCGCACAAAACTCATGATGCCCTCAGCATTTTAACAATCCTGCTTTTACTCTATGAATAATATCTTCATCACTCTTTCCATCTTGTTGAGTAATTAATCTAAGATACCTAAAGCCTTTATTTAAAGAAATTTTTTATCCGTTAAAATTAACTATATTATCTCGTTTATTTCTAGAATTACTATAATTACATCTCATATATTCAGTTTGGTCCTACTTAATCTAAAGCCTTTAGTTTCTAAGGATTGCTTCCATAACTCAAGTTTATAATTAATTCCACTTAGGCATCCAAATGAAATTTTTAGCCTAAGAATCTTTTTCTGCTGCAAGATGGGGCAGTGAACTTCTTTATAGTTTATTCATGTAAAAATCACAGTTCTTTAACATTTGTCAATCACAAACTAAGCATGATAAGTTTTATCAACATGGACATCACTTCTGCTGCTAGAGAAAAGTTTCCCTACAGATGACAAAGATTTCTGGTAGCCAAAGGACCATGTACCTTCAGAGTAAGACTACTGCTCACTGTTTATACTGCATCTCTTAGCTGATTACATAGGGATACTTACAATCAGAGGAACGAATGCAATCCAGAAGTACGTGTGCCAACCTGCAGAGGAAGAAATAGTATTAAAGACACTACCATGCAGAAGCACCCATCTAAAAGATAAAATAATTTGAATGAGCAAAAAAGGGGCAATAGTCAAAGTGCTAGAAGTCGTGTCTCTAATAGGAAAAGATGTCACAATTGGGGGGAGAGTAATTTAGAGGTTTTTAGGCTTTCATAGACAACTAACAAAGTGTACATGGTTACCTCATTTTCCAAATCTTTCATAATTGTATGAAACTTAGTACACAAAATAGGGTGAACCACAGAACCACAGTAATGTTTCTTCTCTGCTTCCTGAGTGTCATTGGTTCAAGTTCCATAAACAGCATTCGCATATGAGGTAAAGCTGTCTATGACTCTATGTTGATCTCTACCTCATGCACAAAGATAGCCCATTTAAACATGACACAACTTCATAACAAATGCCTTTTAGTAGGCTTCCTATATGATAATATTCTTTTCTGATTACACTTGATAAGCAAACAAACAACTACTCTGAATTTATTTGAAAAGCCAACATGGACACGGCGTTGTGGTTCCAATGAAACTGATTTATCCAATTGTACGGTATATATAAACATTTATTTCTTTAGCTACAATTATCAACAGAGCTGAAACATTAAAAGGAAACATAAATGCCTGATATCTATGACAAAAAATTTGAAATGGTTAAAATGAACCAAACCAATTTGTCTTATTTTGTAAGATCAATAACTAAATTTAAACATCTACAAATGTCCATTTGTCCAACAAATACTTCTTTTTTTTTATTCACAATGTAGAAATGGAATACTGAAAAGCAGAAGATATATCCAAACAAACTTTTTTCCTATGGCACAAAAATTATTCTACTGATTCTAGTATTCCATATCAATTGATTAAAGAAAAAATGAAGTTACCATGTGGAAATAGAGAACTTTCACATAAATTCACACAATAAATAACTCCAATTTCTTGGTTTAACAAATAAATTGAAAACATGAAAATATATCATATCGATGGACTGTGAAAATTTTGAGATAACAGCTTACCATTGATATTCAGCAACAAGAAAATGATCACATAAGCCCAAAGATGCCAACTGAAGAAAGACAGTAAAATGTGAGGACTAGGGTGACTAACAATAAATGTCATGCTGTATCATTGTGTAAAACGCTAAATTTAAGTTGTTAAATCTGATTAGTGACTCCATTTAAAGATTTAAGCACATATAGATTTTCTAAGGGTGTCATTACCTTATACCAACAACTTTCTTGAAATCAGATTCAAATGCTCGGATCATATACTTGTGGAAGTCAAATTTTGGGTGTCCCTTGCAATGAGTCTACAGTAGAAGTATTTAAATCTTAGGTAACAAAACATATGAATCCAAAATCTGATTTGACTATTGAGTTTCGATGAAAAGTTTTGATATGAAAAATAATTATAGAATCAAGGAATAAAACTAAATTTCAGGGGAAAAAAGGTAAAACACGAGCAAAAAATTTGTTTTGTTCTCGAGAACATTGCTTACCATGATGAAGATAAGCCTTAAAGTGACGTAGTCTGATTTTGTCACAGACAAAAAGAATTGTTTGAAAAACGAATGCTGAAGAAAGCAAAAGAAGTACCAGTTAGAGCAGGTTCTTAAGTATCTTATCATGTTAATTGACAGTAGATTTTAGAAAGAGTCAACAAAGATGATTAAACAAATACAATTACTAAAATGATATTCCTTGACATGTACATCTTCAGTTGAACAATACTTTTGTTGTCTGCCAGAATTTTTAAAAGAAAACAAAAGCCCATATGCATAATCGAAGTTATTCATTTCGCCTGGACCAGTTCAAAATGGGCAGCATGCACAGGTCCGAGGGTGGACCAGTATGCGGACCGCCCCTGTGTTGGACACTCCAGTCCAGTCCAATAAAAAAATAAAAAATAAAACTTAAACTAAATTTTTTCCTTCCTCTTCTCCACTGCACCTTCCTCTTCTCCTTCTCATTCTTCGTCTTCAAAACATCAATACATACTGTACCACGTGTCACTGCACTGATACCAACTGATACATACCGGTCTGGTCCGTGACTAGTATCAGTCCGGTATATGATATAGCATCCTTGTGCATAATTAAGAATGCACGGAACACTGAGAGCTTGAAACTAAGATTTAGAAAATGAGTACCTCGATCTAAATATATGATTCCATTTGAAAACATAATTTCCCCCAGAAAATTGATTAATAACCACAAACAGTAATGTATTGAGGACATATACCAAACCTCTTAAGATGTTGCAATTTTCAGACTTTGAGGCTTGTTGTTTTTGTCATTGTTGTTGCTGTAGATTTTGCAATCATTCAAGAAAATAACAAGTTTTATTGCCACAGATACCATATTATTTTAAAATAGCAGGAAATTGTCTTGTAGCTTATTCTGACTATTAATTTAAGTTGATATTTACAACATATATTTTCAAATAACTTAAAAGGAAGAGAAATGTAAAGCAGTCAAGCCAACTCCAAGTTTCCAACCAGTTGTCTACATGAGGATTCATATTGATAATGATGATATAATGTAGAAGAAAGAGAGATGGATGGAGAGAAATATCGCAAAGTATTTCATTGTTTTCTAAATAGGTGTCAACATTTTCCTTGAGCATGCCAGTCATAATTGCTCTAAGAGGATATTGCAGCAGAAGCACAACCTGGATTATTAAATGAGTGCTTGTTTGTCCAATGGAGTTGAATACCATTATTACTAGCCTTCAAAGTTCACACTTGATGAGTGTTATGAACCCCTATTACCAACTCATGGTTCAGACAATTTAAATGAAAGTATGAATAGGTGCTCCAAACAAAGCATTGGAAATCCAACTTCCCAATGCACACAATGAAATCAGGTGAAAGTATCTAAAAATTTCACGCACATGCAATAATCAAATCATAACAGCTGGGTTTTTTTTTTTGGATGCGTTTGTAAACACATTTGAAATGTACACTGAGGGCTCAATGCATATTTACCTTTAATGCATATTTCAAATGTGAATTTGTGTTTGGTAAATGCTTTCAAATCACATTTGGTCTGAATGTTGTAAATGCTCAAATGCTTATGTTACCTTAATGTAGCATTAGCATTTTAGCATTTGCAGGATGTTAATATAACTTTTTAAATTCATAAAGCACGCTATAATATTATCTAAAATTACAATATTGTCAATATGATTTATATCTTTTATAAAGTAAAATTTTATTTATTTATTTCAAAAGATTATTTTGCATTCATTTATATGATTATATTTGTATTTATTATATATCTGGGTCATATAAATTTTTTTGTATGATTACATATATATATATTTTATTTACTTATTAGTTAAAATAAAAAAAATTATTTTTGAATAAATATTTAAAATATTAAAAGGGTAAATTTATCATATATAATTCAATTTACTTTTAAAATATAATTTTACCAAACAACACTTACGTCAACATACATTCAAAATACAATTTTCATCTATTATTTATCAAATGCTTAAGACATTCCACAATTGTACATTTGCTCAAGCACCCGTCTCTAAATGCATATTAAAAATGTAAATATGTTCCCAAACACAGCTTTTGTTCCTTTCCATTTTTATGCAACTCTGATTTAAATAAAACTGGTAGTTTTTCACTTCAGTTTCTATGTAGAAATTATTGCTAAAATGAAATCAGGAAGAAATAGTGACACACATAACACTGAAGTTTCAGTAAGTTCAATCAATAATGAGTTTTATTTACAGCTTAAAAAATAAGATTCATGCTAGGTTTTCAATCCAAGTAAGACCTTGTCTTTGTTACTATGCAACAGTCCATCCTCTGAAATTCATTGGAAATTTCTTGTTTGCCCAAGTCTTGAGGCTAGTATAAACTTGTGTTAATGCAGTGAAATTTCTCATTCTGTTAATCACTTACCAACCAAGTTACATCTACTGAATCTCTTTCAATGGTCTTAACACGCTCCATGATAAACTGAAATTGATGTAGATGCGTATTGCTTTTTGGGGCTGCACATAGAATATTGATTGCATCAGCATAATTTAGAATAAATAAAAGGATTTTAGTGAAAAAATGATGAATCTTTAGCTCTATTAATAATAATAATTGGTCTGAGACAATCATCTCAGGTACTAAGTTTCATAATTGTATTCGTACCATCTCCTCTAATTTCTTGCTGGATTGAATCCTCCCACTGCTTCCACTGACTTATCTGATTAATTAAAGAGCAGGTTTAGGACTAGGTAGCATGTCTATTTAATAAGCAAAACAATGTGATTATTTACCTTTGCTCCGCCCAAAAGCACAATGAATGCACTAAAAAGAAAATGAGTGACTGCAAGGACAAATATGAAGATATGCAATTGATGTATTGCCTCAACAGACAACAATGGGACTTTACCCTGTAACAAAAGAAACAAGAGATAAGAAAAGTTAGAAAAAAATAATCTGCTATAACAAGACAAGAATACCAATTCCACTTAAAATTCAAGAGCCATTTTGAAGGCAATCCGTCTGCCATCAGCCAAAACTGTTCTCAAAAGATTGAAGTAGACGATTAACAAGTTAAATTTTTCAAAATACTATTAGTCACTTCAAAACCAGAAAGTTGAATACGCCCTTTGATTATGTCAGATATGCTTCCAGGTCCATGGAAACAATAACGATGGAATTAGATTTATCAAACAAATTTCTCTAACTGCACCACTTCAAAGTAGGTCTATACCATCCACTTAAGATTGAAGGCAGGTACTACCTTTCATTTAAACATTTATGAATTCAAATAATTGTATTATAATGTTGCCTCAAATGGTATACTTGTTTGCTCAGGATTTTCTAGCATTTTTTTTCCCAAAAAGAAATCATAATATACAGTAGGGTCATGTATTCCATAAGTTCTAATCATCTTATAGCAGCAGCTTCAAGAAATAGGCCATTGTTCCCAGCTATCTAGGCTATTCCTCCTTTCAGGCAGAATTACACAAGAATCAGAAACTATAAAATAATAAATCTTGTTATTGAAGTTAACTGGATACACACACTTCAATAGGTATGGTTGGTTACAAAAACATCTCTATATATAAAGACTTACATGACACCAGTCCCATGTCACACAATTTCCACAAAAAAAAAGAGATAGAGTCATCACTCATATATCACTAGTAGGAGAACTCTCTTTAATAATCATATCATTCCAAACACTAATCAAATAAGGTAGGGATTTGCATTATGGATTTCTAAGATCATTGAGAAACATATAAACAAAGTACTGTTAGGAGTTGTGTTTATTTCCCAATCTATCACTGTTTTTAACCAAAGCATTTTCATCTTGATTTGCTTTTCTCAGGACTTCTAACCTGTGGTTCCTCGGTGCAACTACATGTCATTTTCGACTTGTCTATGTTACCACAAATAATATATCCACATTCCATTCTTGATTGATACTGTCCTAAGTTTTCATGAATTCCCTTGTTAAGTGCTAACAAAAATCAGACATCTTTCCCCATTTCATATACATTATACTAACTTTTCCCTTGTTCAATGTTCTCTTTACTAAATTGGCAAAATCCTCTTTTCTTGAGATATCTTAACTATTAGTTTGAGATTTTTTTCCTCAGAAAACCGTTCATTTGAGTTAACCTTCAGTAAACTTTCATGTCAACATAAGAAAATAGATCTGGATCATGCAGAAAATTTCTCTATATAACATTTTGGAAAAAGACTAAAACTCAACAAAGACAAAATTTTTTAGCAATCACTGGGGAATTGCCTCAAACACACCTTGCTCATGCAATGAGCCAAGCCCTCAGCGACCAGCCTTCTCTCACCGCCACCACCAGGAATTTCAGCAGAATATGCATGGTGGTGGTGATGGTGGTGGTGGTGATGGTGGTGGTGGCCTTTCTCAAGGTTGCAGGGGAGCATGTAAAGGGTCCATCTCTTGGGGATGCAGATGCTTTGGATTCCCTCTTGGAACACA
Organism: Musa troglodytarum; assembly: GCA_023547065.1. Classification (NCBI taxonomy): domain Eukaryota; kingdom Viridiplantae; phylum Streptophyta; class Magnoliopsida; order Zingiberales; family Musaceae; genus Musa; species Musa troglodytarum. Next base: position 1,181,691 of record CP097507.1, on the reverse strand, counting down.
GTGAGCAGCAGCGATATGAACCCCAAGAGCATCAATTCTGCTCACGAGACGCCACAAGATTCCCCCGCCTTAAATGAAAATCGCCAAATCGACCAATCTAGAGAGAAAAGAGTGAGGGATCAAGTCGAAAGGCACCTTCTTTCACCTTCTGTAGGGCATTGTAGAGTGGCTTCTGATTCTTGCTCTTGAGAACCTGAAAGATTAGCAGATTTAGCAACTGGAGAACGTTCGGGAAGCGGAGCAAAAGGAGGCACCTTTCCGAGGTAATGGAGGTAGCGCTCGGCGAGGAGGGAAATGAAGATGATGATGGAGCAAACGGCGGCGACAATCCATGTGGGAGTGAACTCGAGCTTTGCGTCAACCTCCTCTTCCATTCCTCCCCTCTCGCCGCCGTCGCCTCGCTCCGCCATGCCTCTTGTTCCTCGGATTTTCTGTAGCTCGATGGGCAGGGCCGTCGAGACCACCAACTGCTCTTCTACAGATCGGAGGGAAGACGAGGAGGAGGCGGAGACGAGGAAGAATAAGAGGCGGAACGCAACACAACAAGCGAGAGATGCGTTGATGGGTTGTGGTTGGAAGGAGGCGACGCAATTTATAGCTTGCTATGCGGCAACGGCGAAGGGGAATCGAACGGTCAGAATTCTTCCATCACATCGTCCACCATCTCTCTTATCCTCGAATCTCCGCCGTCCATTGATGATGGACCAAAGCAATGATGAACGGTTGAGATGTTAGAACGACGGCATGGACGGTTTGTGATGGGGGAGAATTAAACCCAAGATAGTCTTGTTAGTTAATTAAATAAATTGCTTATAATATATATATATATATATCCTGAAATATTGCCAAATTTTAGTCTCCAAAATTAGATATATTGTAATTAATAGCCTAAACTTTTATTATCATGACATCAGGACATGGTAGATAAATTAACATAAATTTAGGCCATTGATTATAACAAACTAACATTTTGGAATTTACGTATTTTTATAAAATCTTAGAGACAACTTATATATATATTTTACCGTAGTTATTTTAAGGATTTAATTCTCTTGCATTACAATAAAAAAAATTCTTAATTTATAAAGAGATCCACAAATAAATGCCATTTTCGAATTGACTATCTTTAAAATACCTGTGTTTTTTTTTTTTTTAACTTTTGTACCAGCATAGATCAATACAAATAGAACAAATCAAACTTCAAATGGACTCCAAATAGTTGGGACATTATGACCTTAATGTTGTATATTTTTGTAACACTGGGGAGAGAGAGAAACAAGTGGAATTCATACAAGGAGAAATAGGTCAAACAATGATACACATAACATTGTCAAACTTGAAGAAAAAAATAAAAGAGAAAGATAATTGTAGTCATGGAAGTAATGTTAAACAAAAGTGCATGCATACATGCAATCCTACCCCTCCCATAAACTTTCCTTTCCCACCTTTATAAACTTAAGCGCGACCCGAGCCATCTTACTGCCATCAATCACAAAAGGAACACTCACTAACTTCCTCAAACTTGGCAGATACAACTCAAGATGTCTCCAACTTCTTCTCATACAAGTAATACTACCACGCAACAGCAACACCAACATTATCTAAGGGCATGTAATTCCACAGAGTTTCCAGCTAGAGAATGGATCAGGTGGCTGGTCTTGATGCAATTTCTTCACTGCTCCCAGATCTTCCCTCGTCCGTGGCAGGCGGTGTCTGCACGATCACCTTCGGCAGCTCGACATTCCTTGTAGTTTCGTTCTGTGCATGGCTTGTTGCGAGCCCATTGCCGATCCTTGGACCTTTTCGCTTCTTTACCTTCTCAGCCCAACCCACAAGGCCTTCTTGGACATGCTCATCAAATATGGCTTTCTTGAAGTAACTCCCCATCTTCATCACAAAGAAAAGCCCATTAACGTCACTCGAACAGATTGAAATAACGGTTGCTTGTGTAACTTTTTACCTGGGTGACGATGGCATAGAGTGGTAGAGTGCTGTAACTGCAGAGAAGCTGAATTGTGACTCTATACAGCACAAATAAAATGGCTTCAGAACAAAAACCAACTTGAGTGTACATAGATAAAAAAGGTGACAAGCTGCTAATTACCCAATCACAAGTCTTGGGACGATAAAACAGACATGATCCATGATGCAGGAATTGTAGCCATATGTGCTCTGCATAAAAAGAAAAATCCTTCAGTTCAAATTACCACAACATGGACTATTAGTCGCAAGAAAGCAAACCCATGAGGGGCATCTATATGAAAGATATGTACAACCACAACCTTATCTAAGGAAAACCATATGTAAAGTTGGACTGCCTAATTCCACCCACTGTGTAGATTTAGGCAATAATTACATTAAAGAAAAGTGAACAGTTCTAAGCTACTTACGAAGATCCAGAAGAAAAATGCAATCTCAAAAGCATTCTGAAACAGGATAAAGTGAATCAAGTAAAGGATAATTTGAGGCCGATGGAACCAGAAGTGATCATCCGATGGCTTAACCACCAAATCGCCTTCGATTGCAGTATGTTTTTCAGCAACTTCATGGGCCAGCTGAGTAATGACATGCTCCAATTTAGTGCCAAGAGCAAGCAGAAGCTGCAGAAGCCAAACAAGTCAAGATTACAATAATAGCTGGGGAGAAAACTAAAACTAATAACTCCCGGTCATATATATGGCTCTGACAAATTGGTAACTGGATTTTGTATTTGCTGATTTGAGATAGAGCCACTAGGAATGATGTCAGCCCAGTTGCTTTCTTAATGGGCTTAAATACTGGTAAAAATGTAAAACAAACTGGTAGATATGTTCATTATTATTTTGGTCATGAAACTTGGAAACAGACCAACATGAAGAAATCCTAGTAATTAATATAGAAATATATTGGTTTTTCATTTGAATTTACAACTTCACAATAATGCCATAGAAGAAAAAAAAATACATTACTTTCTTCGGTTTGGTCATGCCAAGTGTTCCAATTCTTTTTACAACTTTAAATGGCTTTGGTATCAGCAAATAACTTGTCAGGAACAAAGTACATGAACCACAAAATGTGGCAGGTCTATATTATAAAGCTACAAGGAAAACCTCTAAGCTTCTCCAAACCCAAATTTCAGATCAGATACTCTCACATGGTTTTCACAGGGCATATAAGAAACAAAAAATAGATCAAACATTAAAGCACAAAATATTTGCAAATATATTTCCAAGAAAGTGGTGTTGATCTCCTTGTGCTAAAGAATTAACTTCATACATGCTATCTAAAAGTAGTAGGCAACTTTGAATGTGCTTCTAAATTCTGAAGAGTCAGCTCTGCTACAAGATCGGATAGTTAAATTCTTTAGGGGTCTTCATAAAAAATTTACAGGTCCTACTATTCTTAATACTAAGTTTGAGGAGTTAATTTTACCAAAAATATCAATGTCTTACCATGAACCACCAGCATATATGAACATGATCCTGAAGGCACCTCACTTGTTTATGGTCTTAGTCATTCCCCGGTACCATCAACATGACTGACATTATTAATGTTTCAGATACAGTGGTAACGACCAAGCTGTCATATTTAAATATACTAACCTGACATATTATGTAATGTTTTAGCAATTTCTTAATCCATGTACTAAGGCATACCGCACCATATCAACTGCTTTCATAACAGTGCAGACCTAAAACTAAAGACCTTGTTATTGAGAATAACCAGAGAAGCCAAAAGGTCATATATACCACATCTGTTTGGCTACTTTTAATGAAATACTTACAATCAGAGGAATAAATGCTATCCAAAAGTATGTGTGCCATCCTGCATGAGTAAAAACAAATTCTTCTCATCATTACTTTATAGAAGCATTAGTGAGAAGGCAAACAATTTATATTAAATATAAATAGGCAAAAGCCAAAGTGCTACAAGTTTTCTTTTCATCAGAAAATGCTGTTTCTCAGAATGCCATCAGAGAAGAACCATATAAACCCTTCAAGTATAAAATATTTTTCTTCCAATGAAGCTGTTCCATCTAATTATAAGCAACATTAATTGTTTATCTCTCTAGATAAGATATGTCTAAGATGTGGCACATGAAAAATGAAGCAAGAGTGCTTGATGTATCCGGCACAAAATATTTAGAATAATACTGGTTAGCTCAAACAATTATGCTCTAAAATGATGATATCAAAGTAGAGTCTTGTCCTATAACCTGAATAGAGAAACTGAACAAATTGATTCCTGTCTTTTATGGCTAACCTGATTCAAACATCTACATATGTTCATTTGTCCTATATCTTCACATGTTTCTTTCAGCAAAAAATTTTCATGTTGGGAAAACATCAGAATATCTGAACAAATTTATTTCCTTTTGGCACAAGGAAAGCAAAACATTGTCAAGTGCCTCTACCATATAAACTTAAGCTGATTAAGGAGGACCTATGTTCTAACTGTAAAAGAAAATTAATGAATTTGTACAATCATGGAATTCCAATTTATGAAGCCTAAAATAGCAGGAGAAATGAAGAAACAGCATAATATCAATGACTTGCGAAAAAAAGTATTAGATTATAACTTACCGTTGACATTCAGCAACATAAAAATGACGACAAACACCCAAAGATACCAACTGGAATGAAAGATCAAATTTAAGGACCAAGATCATTGAAACAAGCATGGTTAATTATCAAAATGTTATTTTCTTAACCAGCACCAGACTTGTGAAAAATTGTTTGATTCTTATCAGCAAACAAATTACAGAATTCAGCATCCAATAAGCATATAGTTACCTTATACCAACAACTTTCTTGAAATCAGCTTCAAGTGCACGGATCATATACTTGTGGAAGTCAAATTTTGGATTTCCTTGGCAATGAGTCTAAGTAAAAAAAATTTAGGATTAAGTAGTCAGATGATCTCAAAATAAGACTTACTATTTCATGAAAATTTTCAATTAGCAAAACACTTCAATGTGATTCTTAAGAAGACAAAAAGAGAAAGAGGCATTTTATATTGGATTTCCTGAAAATCTCTTACCATGATGAAACCAAGTCTCATTGTGGTATAATCTGATTTAGTCACAGACCCGAAGAACTGTTTGACAAAAGAATGCTGAACAAAACAAATCTTACATTAAACAAAGACAACAAGAACAACTTTAGCTGAAAAAAATTCTAGTTAGATGCTAGAGATTTGACAAGAAAAAATAAGCTTATATCAAAAAATAAAATGAATAGGTAGAGAACCAAATTTGGACACTGCAACTTTGGTGTAAAAATGTAAATTTCTAGAACTTTCCTTAAAAACAAATAATAACTGCAAAAAAAAAAAAAATACCTGAAATATAAAATAAATACATGAACAAAAGAAATCTTGGTTATCTAGATAATATGACGATTCAAGAAAAAAAATGAATCATCACAACTCTGTTAAATGACAGCTTCTGTGTCGCTTTTGTTTCCCCCTTGACAAAATCAACTCAACTCGATCATGAGGAGATCAATAAGAATGATGGATGCAAGAAAGGTCTCCCTCCTAAATTACAGGTCCCCGTAAAATTGTTGCAAATGGCATCATTTACCTCAAATTTGTCAATAATACTGCTAGTGAAGGGAGCAGAACCTTGCTTATCAAATTACTGGTAATTGCATGCAAGGTATGCAATTTCGAATGGTACCACCCGGTACGGGCGGTATATACTGGTCCGACAGGATACCGGGACGTGGACCGTCCGCTACCGAGCGGCATCAGATTTTTTTAAATAAAAAAATTATCTTTTTATTTTTTAATATGTGGGCGACGTCGTCGATTTTTTTGATTTTTTGATATTCAAGCGACATCGTCGAGGCTCAAGCTATTTTGCCGAGGCGACGTCGCTGATTTCTTTTTTTCTTTAATCTGTGGGCGATGTCACCGAGGCTCGGGTGACATCTCCCTCAGCAACATCACCCGAGAAGGGAGGCGACGTCTCCCGAGCGACGTCGCCCAAGAAGCGAGGTTTTTTTTTTTTTTTATAAGCAACGTCGCCTCGATGACGTCTCCGAGAAAATAAATATAATATATATATATATATATATAATATTTATAAATTATATATATATACCGAACGGTATACCGAAATGTACCGTTCGGTATACGGTACCGTACTATACCGGAGAAGTGTCGAAACTCTGGTATGGTACAAAATTGCATACCTTGATTGCATGTACCATTATTGAGTTGAATAACTATAATAAATGACACAAAAAAAAAAGCACAGATCCATTAAGCAAAATCTCATATAGAAAGTTTTAAATAAAAATTAGTAGCAGTATCAGCTCAAGCTCAAAGAAGATCGTGATTCCCCCATTTTATCGTGGAACTCAGAGGAAAGAGTCAAGACACGAACACAAGAAAATTCAAGTAGTTAAATATTAAAGCTGTCCTGACAATCTGACTGTTCCACCCTTTTTCCTTCTTTCTTTTCTTTTTGTGGTTTACTAATTATCAAAAGATGGGTAAAGGTATCTTTTATCTCATAAATTTCTATGAGATGGATATTTAAACCATCAAAAAAGGGAATATAATTGGATGCATAAGGCTGAAGGTTAGGCAGAGTTAGCTTGGTCAATGATGCATTTTTATTTATGGCATGCATGATTTCCCCAAAAGGAGATAACTTCATTAAACAAAAAATATCACAATTAACTCTATCTGAGTCCACAATACCGAACAATTCTTAAAAAATCTCAACTCCCAGGTAAGGTTAGCATTGAGCAATCTAGCTCGTATGGCTAGCCAGTTAGCAACACAGTATCCGAGCTTCCTGTTCTGTAGTCATCAAAATTTCTTGTTTGACCAGGACAAAATGTTAAAATTAGTCCATAGTTAACTTATATGACAGGTGCATTGGATTCAGTATCAACATTAATGAGTATTCTCATAGCCGTATTGCTTACCAACCAACTTATGATAACTGATATTGCACCGATGCCTCTGAAGCGGTCCCTGATAAATTCAAACTGCTGCACACGGGTTACCTGTTTTGGAGCTGTGCCTAATGGTTTATTAATGTTAGCACAGTGTCAAGCTAACTAAATGAATTAACTAAAACTTTCTTTTAGCTAAATATTCCAGATCACTGACTATAATGATAAAGTAAGCCATTTAAAAGCTATAATTTAATTCCATACCATCTCCTGTAATTTGCTTCTGAATTGAGTCTTCCCAGTGTTTCCACTGATGTATCTGATAAACAAACAGGTGTAGTACCAGGTACAGCACAGATTGGTACTTCTAAGAATATCCATAGAACAACTGACAAGCAGATTGATATTGGCATGTACCTTTGCTCCTCCTAAAAGGATAGTTAGGACACTGAAAGCAACGTGAGTGATTGCAAGGACAAAAATAAAGATATGCAATTGATGTATAGCCTCAAGAGACAACAGTGGGACTTTTCCCTGCACAAAAAGAAAAAAAAATACATATCAGTAGGAATTAAAAATACAAGTAGCTAGTGTGACATAGTTACAAGTAAAAAGTCGATTTGACGGTGGAATAGGCTATTGTTATGCAAAATGTCATATGGTTTACAATCCTGGAAAGTCATGTTAAGGTAGGATAGGTCATCTACTACTTGAGCATCTGAAAGAAGCAACAACAATTAAGCAGATGTTCCCAACTATTTGGCTCTGAAGGCAAAAAATCACCAAATAATTGGTCCAAGACGATTTGACAGTGGAATAGGCTATTGTTATGCAAAATGTCATATGGTTTACAATCCTGGAAAGTCATGTTAAGGTAGGATAGGTCATCTACTACTTGAGCATCTGAAAGAAGCAACAACAATTAAGCAGATGTTCCCAACTATTTGGCGCTGAAGGCAAAAAATCACCAAATAATTGGTCCAAGACAGACTTGGTCTTCCACTAACTGTCACAATACTTATAATCTGTAATGCTCTAGTGTATGTACATCTCTTTTCTGGATATGTACAAAGAACTACAAAATAAGCAAGCACCCATTTTTTCCTAAATCAATAAAATCCAGATTTTAGATGTATGCAATCACAAGTTATACTGGATTCATACCAACAGCAAACTTTATTTGTTCAATGACATCTCAGCTACACTACTTTATTAACACACACGCACACACACACACACACACACACACACATATATATAGGGAGAGAGAGAGCAACTTAACAATTGTACTGTATTTAGCTGAATATCAACATACTCTTAGCAATGTATTTTTCAACATCTGCTTCCTCCTGATGATATATCCAAGATACCAAAATACCTTTTTTTTTCCTTGCCAAAATTTTATCAATATCTGTTTCAACTATATTTCCATTTCTTCATTTTATTTTCCTAAAATTGAATATTATACAAGAAAAATGTCATTGATCATGCAAAGAATTCAAATTTTATCCATTGACACTAACCAACAATCTCGCACCGGACTGCATTAGGAGTCTCTGGAACTAACTTGTTGAGATACAAAATGCATGAACGACATCAATCAATCTATTGCCAAATAGTAAGACCTGAATTCAAAGGCTTATGTGGTTATGTTGTAGGCAGCCACAGAAAGATCTCAAAGAACAACAATCCATTAGGTTTCCTGAAAACTCCACAAACTAACAAACTTTGCAGAAGCAAGCGTGGAATTGCCTCGAACAAACCTTGATCAAGCAATGTGCCGCGCCAGATGCACTCTCAGAGAGAAGTCGACGACCTCCAAAAAGGCCAGCAGAAAAAGCGGCCTGGAAATGTGCTTCGGCGGCATCACCATGTGCGTCATCGGGCTCTTCCTTATTGCAGGGGAGCATGTGAAGGGTCCATCCTTTAGGGATGCAGATCCTCTGGATCGCCCCTTGAAACACCGTGAGCAGCAGCGAAATGAACCCCAGAAGCATCAGCTCTGCGCACAAACCCGTCAAGATTCCAACTTCCTGATCGAATACGATGAACCGAACAAATCTAGAGAGACAAGAAGGGAATAGAGGCGAAGGGCACCTTCTTTCACCTTCTGCAGGGCTTCGAAGAGCGGCTTCTGGTTCTTCCGCTTGAGAACCTGAAACGATCCGCAAAACCTAGCAATGCAGGGCGTTTCCGAAGGGGGAAAGAATGCGACGCGGGGAGGAAAAGGAGGGACCTTTCCGAGGCGGTGGAGGAGGCGCTCGACGACGAGGGAGATGAAGACAATGAGGGAGCAGACCGCGGCAACGATCCATGTGGGAGTGAACTCCAGCTGCATCTCGCTCGCAGCCGCCGACGCCTCACCGCCTCCCTCCGCCATTCCCATCCTTGCAGAGATTTCTCTCCCGCTGAGACCAAACGCAGAAGGGAGCGATCAAACGCAACTACCAGGCAACTCGAGTGAAGAGGAGAATAGCATGGGAAGGTAAACACGCACCACGGTAAGACGCGCTTGTGCGTGTGAAAAGAAGGTAAAGGTAGGCAAACGCTCCACACTGTAAGACGTGCGCGTGTGTGAGAGAGGGGAAGAGGGAGAGCCGTTGGATCCCATGTTGTATGTAAAATAACTTATTTTTTTCTTTTTATGAATTTTATAAATATATTATTGTACATTTTTATAATAAAAATATTTATCATATATATATTTAAATATTAAGATCCTTGGGTATTTATTTAAAATTTTAAATTATAATAAATTAACAAAGATTATGGACATGTGTCAAAGTTTTTCAAATTTCACTAACATACAAATATATATATATATATAAAAAGAAATTTAAATTTTTATCATAGCTTAGGACTTGTAAAATGTTACTGGATGAAATAAAAAATAAAAAAGAAAAACCATATACTATTCGAATTCTAAAAAATTAAGAAAATATCAGAGAACACAAGTACATATTTATCAACATAAGTACAAAATTAGATTCAAATTTACCATATCAGAGAACACAAGGTTACAACCTTAATTGACCAACTTAAGTTTTTGGGTTGCATTAGTCTTAAGCAAGCTGCTTGGGTCGACAAGAAGACCATCTCGTAATGATAAAAATTTAGAGATGTAAAGATCCTCATTTGAACATTGATACTTATTTGGAGTCGAGATAAAACTTTTAGTTTGCATTGGTTTGTTTAATCTGAGTTGGACTTTTATGATAAAAAGTTATCAACAAAGTCTACATCTAATGTCATAATGATGTGTTGTAGAACTAAGGTTTGCATGCTTATCACTGAGGCAGGTGCATGTTTGGAGAAGGGACTCGTGTGCATATGACAGTGGAAGAACTGCCTGGATTCGAAAGGCACCTTCAGATTTGGATGGAACACTTTCGCACTGTGAAGGTTTTCTGCATTAAACCCAAACAGCAGATGAAATATAATTACAAATAACTGCTATGCTTAACCTTGTATTCCAGATGCAGACCATGTTCCAGGAGATTCAGTACCTGAAGAACAAGGCACTTCTTTTCCAGTTTGTGTTTGATCTCCCAAAGAAGCATTTTGTGGGGTACAATCTCTTTGGGATTCAAGTTTTCTTGCATTTCTCTACATTAATTCCATGAGTAATCACATTTTTGGACATGCACCATCACATATCCCTTCATTACTAGAGAACTGGTATAATAGAGACTCAGATAATTCTCAGAATCAAAAGATTGAAATGAGCTTTGTTTTCTCTCTCCTTTTTGTTCTGATGATGCAGATTGTGGAGCAAAATGGGTTTCTGGATGCAGCCACAGTGACAGCACAGCAAAATGGGCATTTTGATGTAGCCTCACTAGCAGCTGCTGGCATTCCAAATCCATTAACCATGCAAAACCAGTTCAACAACTGCTTCCCTTTCTGATGATAATATGGTTTGAGGGATTTGTGAACAGTGTATTTGTGTATGTGCTACTGTGGAGTGGTGATCCCTCGACCAGTCTATTGAGTACATTTATTTGATGTTGATGTTAATGATTTGTTGTCTTCCAAGAACTGTGTCATGATCTTGATCAACTCTCTGAAAGCTTCACGTCTTGATTACCTTACAATGTGATCGGTAACTTATGGCTATTTCTTGGTTGAGGGTGAGCTACTAATAAGATCATGTTCATCCAACCAAAGTTGACCTGATGTCACATTGCTGGAGAAACACAAAGGCAGATTTAATCTCACTGATACTACAATATGATAGAAAACATCAAATAATTAGGGCCAGTAATCAAATTAACTCTAGGATTACTAGGCAAAAGCTAATTTAGTTCTTTTATAGAGAATGAGCTGTTCCCTAAGAACTTTTCGAGCAAATCCATGGCCTCATTCTGCTACCAAATAAGCAACAGAAAAATATGTTTCCATGCATCACAAGTTCAGAAAAAAAGTTGTGTCTAAAAGTTTTCAGCTCAAAGATGAAAGAGAATACTTCCAGTTTTAAGCCAGTTACTATTAGACAAAGACACAGCATACTATATGAATCAAAATTACTATCTTCATCAGGTGCAGAAGATGTCCAAGAAAACTATCATGACATGAAGAAACAGTGCAGCTCCAGAATCATGACACATGGAATACTGTACAGCTTCAGAATCACAAGGTAAGGCCTCTCGATGACACCACACCATCCAACCATCATGAAGAAGACTTCTGAGCTCTCATGGCCTCTCAACTTCTGCAGCCAGGACCCTTGAAGTCAACTCCACCATGTCTTCCAGGAGTATGCAATGATGAACAGAAAAGAAAGAGATGTCTCTCATGTTCACATTAGTTTCTGCACTTCAATATATTTTCAATGTCTCAGTTGTCATCAATTAAGATTAAATATCTTCATGGATAATCTCAGATCAAATGCTTTGTTCTGATGAGATTCAAAGAAGTAATATAGCAATCTATTGCAGAACCTTCTTTGTGTTCATATTATTAGCTTCTTCAACTCAACATATATTGTTGGAAATAAGTGACACAGCAAGGTAGAATCATTATGGAACCACCATTAACAGTCGGATGATGTGCTCTTCTCTCCAGGATACATACCTATTCGACATAGGATACAGTTTTAGCAAGCTTTTGAACACCAGCTAAAGCAGGAGGAATGCATTCAAATCCTTCACTCTCTTTCATGAAAGTGGTTTGAATCAGACCTTCGCATCAGGGTTTCGCTGCACTCCATTCGAGAAGACCATTTACTCCTTGTAAGGTCACAGTTGCAGATCATTAACTCTCATCTCATCTGCCCCCCACCCCTCTTTGATCCTATATAAGCCCACGCACTCCCTCTCCCTCACTCCTCATGGCCACCTTTAGCGACCCTGTGTTTCTCCTCTCTGCATGTTTGGTTGTGTCATCACTCTTCATGGTTTCTACAGCACGAGGAGGAGCAGAAGTCGGAGACAGTGGTGGTCGGAAGGAGTCGGTGCCTGCTATGTTTGTGTTTGGAGACTCCCTCATCGACAATGGAAACAACAATGACTTGGCTTCCTTTGCCAAGGCCAACTATTACCCTTATGGCATTGACTTTGCTGGAGGCCCAACAGGCAGGTTCTCCAATGGCTACACCATTGTGGATGAGATAGGTGAGCATCACACATGCTTACCAGCCATGGTCAGTGACATGCATGTTTGCCAAAATATGCCAGTGAGCAGAGAAAAGAGAAGTTTGAAGTTGCTTTCAAGGCTTCGTTAACTTTCACCTTCTCATTAATTGCATTCTCTCATGTTTATAAATGCTTTAGCCTTGCAGGAAGGTTACGATTGTAAGTATATTTAAGATCTGTCACTTCTACCAGCTGAAGCTTTTAGTTGAGTTGTGATTGCAGCTGAGCTACTCGGACTGCCGCTCATTCCAGCTTACTCCCAAGCATCTGGCGAGGCAGCTCTTCATGGTGTCAACTACGCTTCGGCTGCAGCAGGGATTTTGGACATCACTGGCCAGAATTTTGTGAGGCCAAACACTCTTACATACTTCTCTGCAACATTTATATGCATCGACAGCATCATGCACGTTGCATGCTACTGTGACCGACGTTGTACTCCTTGTGCAGGCGGGGAGAATACCATTCAACCAACAGATCAAGAATTTTGAGTCAACCCTTGATCAGATCGCTGGCAACTTGGGTGCAGATGCTGTTGCCGATGCCATTGCTCACTGCATCTTCTTCGTGGGGATGGGGAGCAATGACTACTTGAACAACTATCTCATGCCCAACTACGACACCAGGAGTCAGTACACCGGAGAACAGTTTGCCGATCTTTTGGTCCAGGAGTACACTCACCAGCTCACGGTAGGAAAACAAGCTCACGGATCAGTAGATCTCTTTCTGCATTGATGTATTTGATTCTGTTCTGTAGAGTCTATACAACCTCGGAGCCAGAAAGTTTGTGATCACCGGAGTTGGATCGATGGGATGCATTCCGAGCGTACTTGCACAGAATCTCTTGAGTCATTGCTCACTGGAAGTCGACAAGCTTGTGATGCCATTCAACAACAATGTCAAGGCCATGATCAACGCCCTCAACGTGAACCTTCCTCGTTCCAAGTTCATATACGTGGATGCCTACCGCATGTTCATGGACATCCTCAGCAACCCCGGAGCATATGGTGAGCGAGTGCTTCTCATCTCGATTGCTGTCAGAATCTAAAATGTCTGCGATTGTAGTTGAAGTCTTGTGTTTCTTCTCGTTAGGATTTAGCGTGATTAATCGCGGTTGCTGCGGAATCGGGCGAAACAGCGGGGAGATTACATGCCTCCCCTTCCAGACTCCATGCGCAAACAGGGATCAGTACGTGTTTTGGGATGCTTTCCACCCTACAGCGGCGGTGAACGTCATGTTGGCAAGGAAGGCTTACGATGGCAACACCAATGCTGTGTTTCCCATGAACATTCAGCAGCTTGCCAACCTAAACCTGGAACCAAATTAGCAGCACTTTGAAGGATGTCTGCAGTCTTAGAGAGACGAGTCAAATGGATGCAATCACTTCATGTGACTACTTTGGTACTCTCGATGCATAACTAAGCAAGAAGAAGGAAATAGTAACCACTAGTTGTAGACCACAGATTGGTTCATCACTGTTGGGATGCCTTCATCATCTTAAATATCTGTAGCTTCAACAAATCTCCAAGCAAATTCAACAAATCTTCGATTGAATTGGCTGAGGAACTAGGTTTTTTGAAGCAGTGACAGAACTTGGGAAGCTTAACTCACTAAAAAGTTGGAAGTTTGCATCATTTGCATGCTCCAAAAGTCCATTAGAACTATCTGAAAAATCAGTATGCTTCCAAAAACCATGCAAACACATGAAAACTTCAAGCCCCAGCAATGTTGAGAAGTATCTGAAGAATCTAAATTAATCGGCATTTCCAGCTGAAATCTAGTCAAATAAAATGAACAATATCAACTGGCAGATCAACCAGGCAATCAAACAAGAAAGTAAAACTAAAACAACTGGAGTTCATCGAGGTGAATGAATGCCTCCAAAAAGTCAAAGTATAATAATGGTCGACATGGTTACTTCAGAGTTAAGCCAACAAAAAGTCAAGATCAAAGTATAATTCAAAAGAAAAATATATGATCTAGATATGTCGGACCCGACATCGACAAAAGAATTATGAGGGTGTTAGATAGACATTGACCATCAACGATCGAGAATGTCACATATCATTTCGCTTTCATCACTTATCCTTTGCCAAAAAATAATATAAAATTAGGATTTAAATCTTTGTTAAAAAATCTATCATCTAATAAAAATAATAATATGTAATCATTTGATGGCATCAAAGGTGGAGAAAGAGATAGAAAAAATCAACCGATACAAAAATAAAAATATTCCGTAGTTTGCAAAAGGATTTCACATATTTTAATGGAGGCAACCAATCGAACAAGACAGCACTGGATTTGTGTCGATCCAAATCTTCCTCTCGCCAATGCCGTTTCCGGGCGTCGCATCAACGCCAAGAATTTGCCGAGAATTCCGCCGGGAGCAAAAAAAAAGTCTCACATTCACACCCTGCAAAAAGAACAAAGGAATCACATCTTTTTCTTGTCCTTACAAATCTGTATATACATCGCTCTCTCATCAATAAGTATCCAAAAAATTTAGCTTAATCATGATTAATGATGGTTAGTATCAATTATTTTCAATTGAATATGCATATATAATACCTAAAATACCTCTAATTCTATAAGTTTAACAGGTACCAATATCAATTAAAGTTTCAAACATAAAACCATTATATATATGACTACATATATATAATTCTAATTCTTTGAATACATACACTTTATACAATTATATCATAGGACAGTTGTTTCACCTCATATTTCACAAAGTCTCAAGAACAATAAATTTAGTAGTTTTTTTTCAGTAAAAGGAAGTGTATATTTTATGTTTTTACTAATATTTTTTGGATGAATGTTTAAAAAATAAATATAAGGTGGATATATAGAAAATATTTAGTAAGAATTATTTTGAATACTTAGATGGTATGAAAAAGAAAATAAAAATAAATCAGATAAGATTTTATAGATGTATTAAAAAAATAAAATAAAGATTAAGATTAATCTCACGAGGACAGATAGTATGAGACTTGAGATATCTTTTTCCTAAAAATAACAAAAAAAATATTTGATTGGCTTATAATATTACATTATAAAAAGGTTCAGCCTAATAAGATGTTAATATTTGGAGCAATACATATTATAAAAAAGGAACATATTCTATTTATATGTTGTACAAGGACATACTTGTAAAAACGTGAGTCGAATATTAGCCCTCGATTCCGTACCATAGCAAATTTGGACCATCGGATTTTGATGTGACGATCATGATTTGATGGGTGGAAATCCTCCCGTAGACGAGGCTCCCACGGGCGCATTCACACGAATCGTAAAGCAGGACGGGCGACAGCTAAGCTATAAGATTTGCGCGGCGACATGCGTGATACGTTGTCCCCGCCGTCACACGACGAGAACCATGGAGGGGACCACGCCACGTCGGCTCGGTGTCCCGTCCGACCAAACTGCTTCGGCAGCCGAGCCGTCTGACAGCTGGGGACAGCCTGTCAGCAACTCGTAGCCAACAAAGCCACCGTCTCTCTCCCCTCTTCCTCCTCCTCTTCGTACTCCTCTCTCTCTCTCTCTCTCTCTCTCTCTCTCGACCAACTAGGGTTTCGCCCTCGGCCCCGTCCGTATCCCTTCCTCTGCTCGCCGGATCGGGCTTCGTCCCTCGGCGAGCTCTCTTTCAAGCTCCGCGTCTCGATATCTTGACCGGTCTTTGCCTCCCGGAGCCGCGGTTTAGGGTCTTCCCTCGCTCCCCATGGATCGCTCGGAGTTTCTCTGATCCGGCTCCAGGTTCCTCCTTTTGTAATCTCTTCTTTCGTTCGCCTCGCGTTATCCGGGTGTTGGTGTGTTTTAGTAGCTTGATTTATGTATGTTGTTCGATTTATGCGCAAATTTCATACCTTTTGTTAGATTTCGTTCTATCATTTTTGTTCTTACATTGTAAAAGGATGATTTTTTCCGCTTTTTTGGGTTGGGAATAACTGCAATAAGTCTGTTATCATCATAATTAGTTTTGGGGCTGTTTATATAGTTATCTGCTGCAGCATTATGAGATGTTGAGCTTGTTAATGATATGTTTCCAAAATTGTAGTTCGTAAGTACTTTTGAATTAAAAGTTAACTAATTATGTTCCTCCTGGTATAGAAGTTTGCAAGACGGTGGTGAAAGGGTGCGTATGTGTTGTGAGTAGTGTAGAAAGGGTTATTCTGTTGATATAGGTAATGCTGATTGCAGGCTTTAGCTTTAGAGTTTGTCACTGTCAAATTAACCAACTTTCTTAAACGTAATGAGATCCCATCCCTCCTGATCTGTTGTTTGATGTCTTGCCCGAGGTTAGTAGAGTTAGATTTCTTGGTTCTATTGGCTATCGTGCTGGATTAGTTGTATGATTCGGTTGTGTAGCTAGCGAAATGCTAGTTGTTTCTTGCTTATAACAAGAATGACTTGATACCAAGATTCTGTTAGTATCACTGAGCATCTCCATGGTTTTGTCATGGAACAATAAGATTATATGTTACATTTAAAGTGTTTGAAATTTTTTTCTTGTCGATGGTTGGATGCTCAATTGTGGACGATAGGATTGATCCCAGCAGGGTCAGATTTTTTTTTTTTCATTTATATTTTTATGGTGATTATGATAACTTTTCACAACTGCTGCTTACCTAAAAGCGTTAACTTTTTATAGGTGGCATGAACATGAAGGTGCATGTTATGGATTGCCTGACTGGACTCTAAAAGTTGTTCAAATGTTCAAGTTTCAATTGTTGGCAAGGGTTTTAATTTGCAATGGAAGATCCAATTTGTGAGGTTTTGGCAAAAACTCAAGATTCCTTCTCATTGACATTAGATCAGTTTTGGTCATCTTAAAGAGTGCAGTGTCTCCTCAGCACTAGACCTCTGTGGAGGTGTCACTGTTCATCTCACTTGTGGGCCCGAGCTCTTAGGTACCGATGCTCGGGGAGAGCATGCGTGGAATCTGTGTTCCGTGTGATGCCCCTGACCAGATTCAGTTCCGATGCATTTGGTGTGGTAACCATTTCTCTCGTCATTCTCTTTCATGTCCTAGCTATACGATGCATATACCAAGTTGTCTATTTACAAGTACGGATCCATCGACGTGATTTTCTCCAGCTTGGTTTCTTCAATGGGCCCTGGATTACACGCATTTTTCTAGTTATAGTTGCAATTTGGTGGAGCCTAAGTGAAATTGCTAGGCTTAGTTTTTTAAAAGGAAGGCTCTTCTCCAGCATAACATGGCAACAAAATTTTTGCAAGCTCTACATCCTTTTCAATCTTGGGTTTTCAGAACCTTCTGTGTTTCTTACGCTTGTGTTCCTGCTACGGGCCTCCTTGCGGAGGAGGGAGTTGGGCACTCTAAGCCAAGGATGGAACAAAAGAACCATCAGTTATGTCTTCCTTTACTGCATTCCAATTTTTGTCATGCAAGTTTTCCTGGATTTTGCTGGACCCAAGTTTTTCAGCGAAGCTAAGAATGGGGGGCGAGCAAAGAAGCTCAACTACTTCACAAAAGCGAGTGTCTTGATTGGAGATGAGTGTGTATGCACTTATCCTCTCTTTAGCACCATTCTTCTTGGGCTTTTTCATGCTGCTCTGATTAGTTATGTATCATACATTGGAATGCATGTATTCCTGTCAGTGATCAACAAACGGCTGCTCCAAAGGCTCTATTGGTTGGTATCCTCAGTTATCTTTTCTCTTCCAGTAAGGGTTCTCCTCCTGGGTTTCTCTGTCCTACCTCAACCGGGCAACTTGGCTTATGAGCTGATTGTTTTCTTAGCCTTTCTGGTCATGTTGTTTTGCACTGTGATTGGCATCCTTGTCTTGGTCTACTTCCCAGCCGCAGATTTAATGGCCCTGAGAAACCTAGAGGAAAGAGAGGTGGAAGGGATACCCTATGATGATTATTTCAATGACAGTGCTTCACTTGTGGCCAACCAGAGCCGTCACGACACTAGGAGGAGCTCTGATGTCTCCACAATGCGTGGGTCCATATCTTTTCGCACAATGATCAGAGATGACACCCCTGATTTGGATATCAGTGACGAGACAAACTTGTCCTTTCATGGTGCTCTTCATATTGGTTCGCCTTCAGTGTCTTCTTCAACACCTGCAAGGCCCATGCTCCCTCTTAGAGAAGTCCCCAGATACTAGGAAGAAACTGCAAGTCCACATGCATCTCCTATGTTGTTAACTATACTGAATTCAGTTTTATGGTGTTACAATTTTAAATTTTGATTGGTGGTGTTTTGTGGTTGGTCACCTTTTCGAACATGGTAAATGTTGATAACATCAGCTGAGCTCTATGTACAGCCCGGGTTGGAATGTGAAACTAGTAGGGATGATGGTGCAGTACTGGAGTTGCACTAGTTTAAATGTATGATAGATTTGCTCATGCTTGTGTGCTGAATAGTGTTGACTATTTTCTGCTGCCACTTAATGATAGCTGTATCTTACTGGCAATTCCTAGCATCTCCTGGAAATGCTAATTTCACTATGCACGAGGTGATATCATCGATTGATTTCTTTCATCAATTTTCTGCTGTTCCCTGTTGCTAGTTGGCATCTCCTGGGAATGCTGATGTCATCTATTCATGAGTTGATATCATCGAATGCTTTGTTTCATCGACTTTCTTCTGTTCCCTGTTGCTAGTTGGTCTGTTCAGGCTTCGGTTCAACGTATACTTTCGATTTTACTATCAAATTAGTTGTGCCCGCATTGCATTATTTTATTTTTGTTCCATTAACTTCTTTCCGATCCCATATGCTAGCTGGTGTCTGTTCAAAGCAGCAGATTTGAAGGAGAGGCCATAAGATTCTACTTGAATGGCTTCTGCCATGGTCTCCTAATGCTGGCAAGGGATACTGTTTTCATGTAGATGTAGGAATCCCCCAACTCAAGGTGGTTGGTTATTTTGGTTCATCTTTTGATTTATTATGCATCAATGTTTGTTGCAGTTGTTCCATTTTTTTAACATAGTTATATTTTGTCTTAGGCATTTCTCTTCAAATTCATTCATGCCTTCTTGTTTTAGATAAAAGCACTATTGCCTTTAATTCAGTTTCTCTTTTTCTTGCTTCACTTTCAGGTTCTGTATGGATTCAAAACCTGAATATAGTTTGGTTCGACCTAACCATGTCTTTTGTGGGGGAATTTATGAAGTGCACATTTCTCTATTGCAATTTCATCCATGTACCTTAAGATAGATTGGCATTCATTTACAGGGATCAGCATTTGAAAGCAATGCTTTTAACCTGCAGTTAATTCTCCATCGGTGCCTTACTGTATGGATCAGCATTTTAGCAAAGTTTTCAATCTGCAGGTTAAGTTTCCACAAGTGCTTCTCTCTTACACTAATTTGGGGATGAAATTGCAATGGCTGCTAATCATGTATTGGCTAAATGATCATAATTATTGGTAGTTGCTTTCAATGTATGTATGTGAGTGAGTTGGCATTGAGTTTTATACTTGAAATGCTGATTATTGCATGGCTCATTGATGATAATTCTTGTTGGATGCTTTAAATGTATGAGTGTGCAAGTTGGTATTTTGTTTCTCTTGTTTGATCCCCATTGTTGTGATGCATATACAATCACTTGTAGGTTATTTAAATCTGTATCATCCTATGCATCACAATGTTTTAATTTTCTTTTTACCTGACTTTATTCCTGATGATGTGCATCACAGAAACAGAGGTTGTCATAATCTAAATCATCAGATCTATTCAATGAATAAAACGTGTGAAGTAAAGAATTGTGTTGGGACCTGGTTACCTTGTGAAGAGTGAAGTCTCTTTTAAGGAACTCTAGCGGCATGTCATTGGAAAATTTATTGCAACCAAAGTCAAATAGGTAGAGACATTTGTAGTCAGCAAATTATAGGTTGACGGACTTGGAAAAGTAAGTCAACCACCAATTAAAATTATGAAATTATGAATATAAAATTAAAAATATTTAATATTATTAATGTTTTTTGTTTTTTCTACAGAGTTCGATAATGATAAGAGGTCTATCGTAAGCCTAAGTATTAATTACGTACAGAAAGTTCATTAAAGAAAGAAACAATATTTTCTCGTTCATTTTTATGACTAAACTACCCCTATGCATTACTCACTGAGGAAGACTTGCCAGGACGAGGAACGAGAGTAGGTCATTAAAGGGTAATTTAGGCAACTCATTGCGAACGGATCCATATAGAGGACCCGTCGGCGCGTGGGGGAAGTAAGTTCGAAACCCTAGCACCAGCTTTACATCGAGAGCGAGAACTCGTTGGAGAGCCATCGATGGCGTCGTTCGCGGAAGCTCCGCCGGGCAATCCCAAGGCCGGCGAGAAGATCTTCAAGACCAAGTGCGCGCAGTGCCACACCGTCGACAAGGGCGCCGGCCACAAGCAAGGTTGACTGAAGTCTCTCTTTTCACGTCCTTTCGTCTCCCACCGTTTTCATGAAGACGGAATGTGCAGCTTTACTTAGATCTTATACAAACCTGCAAATCTTGGAGTGTCTTTTGTAGTTCTAGATGCGGCAAGAATTCATTTCTGATCGTGTTTTCCTCTCTCCTTTATTGACATGGTTGTAACTGATTGATTTGATTTGATCCCCTTTTTCGATTTTTGTGTTGTTTTATTACTTCATAGTGACGACAAAGGTGTTTTGATTGCACACAGGGCCCAATTTGAACGGTCTTTTCGGGAGGCAATCTGGAACGACGGCAGGTTACTCCTACTCTGCTGCAAACAAGAACATGGCTGTGGTGTGGGAGGAGACAACTTTGTACGATTACTTGCTTAACCCTAAGAAGGTATCGACCTTTGACCCGTTTCTCGTGGCTATGTATTATTTTGCATGCTTTTGGCTAGCGTTTTGTCTTGCCAATACCATCCTCCGCTTTAGTCTTTGTATGCTTTTGATGTGGGATGGGGGTTGGGGGGAGCAACATAAGGATCAAGTAGATGCATATCTATGACATGGATTAATATGGCATTATGCCATACATGAAAAAAGACCAATAGAAATCTCAGGTAGAACTTCTGATTCTTGGGCTTCCATTTTTAGGGAATATCCGACTACATTGTGCGTTGGCATGACACATCACAGGTGTAGCCGCCAGATGGTGGTTGGGCTTGGATAGAACCCATCAAAGTTGATCTAACTTGGCCAAAATCAGTCAATCTTGATCAATCTATTGATCAGTTGGGGCTAATTCCTATTGGTCCTTCATTGATGATGGAGAATCAGCAGCAAGTGGTGATCAACCCCTCACTACATAAGAAGAAAACATGATAGGAGAAGAGTGCCTTGTTGGGACCTTAGTTGACATCGGTCTTGCCACTCTGTCATTATTCTTGTTCCCTACTTGTCCTCATGTTCTTACCTTGTTCTAGTCATAGCCTTGCCACAGAGAGAGGTCATGAGGACCTTGCTGGGGGATAGAGAGAGAGGAGGGGAAGGGAGCCGGTGATTCATGGGTTTTCAAATTGAATCCTGTGCAAGTAATTCATGTGCATTTTCACCACTGCTTAATAAGGAAATGAGATAAGAAAAGAGTGGAGGAGAAAAAGAGAAACTGAGAAAAAAGAATATGTAACTGTTTAACAAGATGTTATGTTATCTTTGAAAATTTTTACTTAGAATTGAAAATTTTTATTTCCAAAATATATAGTTCTAGAAATCTTTATTTTTCATTTTTTATCTTAAGGTGTTATAAATAAGGTTTCTTTATTATTTCTTAGAGTCTGTATTCTCCTCCAGATTTAATTTAGAGATTATTTAGACCATAACTTATATCCTAAAAATAAATAGCAACCATTTTGGAGATGGATCCAAAATGGTTGAATGGACGGTCAATATGAGAATTTTAGTGGTTGGTGTTGGCACATTGGTGATAAAAAAAGTAAATAAATAAATGTGCAAAATAATGGGTGCTTGATCTGTGATGCTGATGGTGCAAGTTTTAGCCGGTTTACTAGTGATACTTGTTCTGTCGGATATTTATTTCATTGCATCGTCAAATTTATCAAAGTCTTCACACGGAAAATACAGTTTTTCTCTAGATGAACTTGCTGTTTTCTTACAAAAATAGTATAATTTGGGAGTTGTTGACTGAATGGTTGCGTGAACTCTAAGGTGACAGTTTTTCATGGGTGTTAAATATGCAAAACACATTTTTTATGTATATGTTTTCCTCTTTAGATAAAGCATATCTCAAATTTACAATTTGATGTTCTTGTTCTCTCCAAAACTAGTAGGGTATCATATTGATGTTGTTGTTGCATACATGAGCAAGTAGTTTTGCACCTTAGGAGGAGTGCTCTTGTACCTTACTCCCTAGGCACAGTAGTGAACAAATTAATAGGCTGTAGGATTGTCACATTACTACTAAAGACGGCATCACGACCATGATGGTGTCTAATGAAGTTGTCTTGTTCATTGCAGTATATTCCTGGTACTAAGATGGTTTTTCCTGGTCTGAAGAAGCCACAAGATCGCGCAGATCTTATTGCTTATCTCAAACAATCAACAGCTTGAGGTTTTTATTTTTTCCTTCCATGCTGAAACAAAATTATTTTTCTGCCAATAAGACCATTACATTATCCTTCTTCTAACTAGCAGTTTCCTACGTTATATTCTTTACAAGTTTCTTCAGTCTCATTGCCCATGCAATGAACTCTTGCCTTAGATTTTTATCTGTGAGCTTATTACGAGCCACTGCTTCTCAACCTTAATCAGCTCAGCTACTTGACATATGTAGGCTTATCAAAGATTTACAACCTCTGAAAGGATTTTGGAACTAGCTATCCATGCAATTTTATGCTTATGTCCATGGAGTGGTGACAAATTTCCTAGCTTTAATTTGGTCATCTAGTAATTTAGCACTTGCAAGTCAAGTAGTTGATGATTTCGGATTGTTGGATTTTATTCATTCATATAATTTTTTTTATTTCAGTTGGTAAATTCGTTGGATCCACTTGTCAAAGTTAAATTTTGATATAGCAAGAATCTTTGTCGATGGATAGTTGCTAACCTTCTGTAAAACAACAAGAATGAAAGAAAAGCATCTTTGTGGTTGCCAACCGGACTCCCCAAAACACTAGAAATTTTAGAGTGTTTTAGTCCCCCGCCAAACACTCTAAAACTTGTGTGCTATAGCCTAAAACATTGTGTGTCGTCTTGTCTCTGGATTATATGGACTTTTGGAGGTTTTAATGGCCCAATTTGGACACTGGAAGGTATGTACGGTGGCGAGTGCGCGGTGCACCGGCTAATGTACCTGTTTTTAGATTGGGACCCACGTGCGACGGCGTATATGAAGAGTGTTAATAGGTGGAAGACAAACGACTTTTAACCCATGCATCCGGCGCCCATTCCGGTACCAGCATCGTGATTGGGACCCACCTGTGACGGCATCCCTATATCTGACAGCAAGCGGTGTTGGTGTCCTCTGATGGCGGGCGGGAGACGGGGAGTCGGTGCATGGTGCGCCGGCTGAAGTAGGTGTAGGTGTAGGTGTGGGTGTAGGTGTCTTCAGAATGGGACCCACATGAACGACGTCGCTACCTCTGACCGCAAGCCCGGCGGTCGAGCGGGTAAACGAAATTACTATTATTATCATTATTATTTGAGCGGTGTTAATAGTCGAAAGACAAATTATCTTTGACACCCGTTCCCGCTTCGTACCTGCCTTGCGATTGGGACCCACCTTCGACGTCATCGCCATATTCCGTGGGCCATTTTTACGACCACAGGAATGCTCGCCTCTCCCCGACTGCCAATGCCGAGCATCCAACTGCTTAAAGTATACGCGCACGCTGTCACGCCTCCTACTTTGCTTCGACACTCTATTCTTGTCCTCCTCCAATAGTCTAAGTCTATATATGTATTTGATGTGGGATGATGTCAGCAGCGGATTCCATCCACTCCTTAGCGGCTGGACTTCCTGCAATTCTCATCCTAACCATTCATTTCACGGAGCGTCACTCATCGTCGGTGATGGCTTCAACCGTATGTTTTTGTGGTTAGAATTAAACAGAATCGGATCCTTCCCTCACAGAAACGCACGGAATATTAAACAGTCCTGGTGCCATCCGTTTTCATCGGGATTCGTGCACATCCCTGATGGACGGTTCACCTGCGCATGTCGGCGTCAGTTACGACTCTCACGGACATTTCGTATCGAAATCGAAGATATTTTTATGTTTATTTTATTTATTTATTATTATTGTTGTTGTTGTTGTTATTTACCTGATACCCGATACGAAGCGTGGATGCCCAACAAAGAGATGGCGTCCATGGCTTCCCTGCCCTGAAGCCGGATCCCTCTGGCACTCCCTCTCGACGCCCCGTGATCGGGTCCGCTGCGATGGAAGGGCACGAGTACTACCACGATTGGGAGATCCTCGTCGGCCCAGAGATCGCCGGAGAGGATTTGAAGCTCTTGGAAGCGTCGGATGATGACTCTATGGACGGCGGCATCGAATCCGACTACGTCGCGCTCGATGCCCACATGCCGCACCAGGAGGTGGAGCAACAGGTTGATTCGGATAGCCCTAGTTGGGTTGATCCGGAATCGGACTCCGGGTTCGTCGACCGGCCCAAGGGGGAGGTAGGCTTCCCCGGAGTCGAGTTCCCGATCAAGGATTTGGGTGAGTTCTGGTCCGATGGGACGTCGGACGAGCAAAGATCGCATCTTGGTAGCGAAAAAGAGGGACTTGGTGACGACGGAGGTTTAGAGTTCGGAGAGAGGGCTGAGGGAGACGTGGTGAGCGAGAAGGAAGTGGGTCTGGAGGACACCTGGGAGATCGAAGGGAGAGAGACGGGATGCGAGAAGCCTGGCGAAGAGGGTTGTGGTGAACAAGTGAAGATGACGGATGATGGGAACATTGGGTCGGAGAACGTGTTGGCTAGTGGGGAAGAGAAGAGAAGGGTGGTTTGGTGGAAGCTCCCCTTTGAGCTCCTAAAATTCTGTGCTTTCAGGGCGAAGCCAGTTTGGTCCATCTCTATCGTTGCCGCGATATTGGGGTTTCTGATGTTAAGGAAAAGGTTTTATAGGATTAGACAAAAGCCTACAAGTATTCCTTTGAAGCTTAGCCTGGATGAGAAGGTAGAATTCTGCTATCTGTTTCCTTGCTTAAATAATGACTATATGGTCATCCATTTATTTCCATTGTGTTCCTTGGTTAATTAGTTTCATTGTTCTCCATGAATAGTAGTTTTTAGTGAAGTGAAACACTGGGACTTGGAACAATTTCTGCTGGACCTGCACTTACAGATAGTGCAATAGCATGTAGATATGCCCGTTCGATTCTTATTTATCATTTAGCATATAAAGGTGCGTGCTTTGTTGAATGATGCGATCTAGACCTCTTTGCGTATATTGGAGCCATCCTAGTCACTTGAATTAATTTTGGCTTTATATATTTTTGTGTTAAGATCCCAACGAGTTAATGATGTTTGTCCATTATCTTCATTTTAGAGTCTGCCTGTATTCTTCAGTTGCTTGAACATTTTATACTTGTTAGGAGTGCTTTAACAAGGATCTTAACCTAGATATGCTTCAAAGTCATCGACTGTATATTTTCAAGGTTGTCATGTTTTTCAAGTTTCATAAGTAGCAATGTATTGCTTGTTTTGGTGTCATGCTGACGATTTGATTTTTTTTTTTTTTGTCTTACATATTTTTTTGGCAAAATATGCTTACAAGCATATCTTGTACTGGAGGCTCGATGCCTGTAAGTTCGGTCCTATTCGACGTGAGATGATTTGTGCAGTATATGGACCTACTACCCTGCAAATTGTATGTTCTTTTTGTTAGCAATGGTGCAGAGCCATACAGATTCTCGTCCTATTTGTGAAATAGTTGTTTGTGTCAGCTGAAACTGCATATCAAGACTCAACCCTTGTGTGCGCCAATGTTCTGTGACAACTTAAGTGATTTAACCTTGCGGTGCTTATGAATCGTTATGTTTCCTTGTCATAGAGCATTTTAGCTTGTAAATTAGCGTAAATATATGACCACCGTCTGGCTATTAGTTCCTGAAGAAACGGTTGTTACTTCACTATCAGACATGTTATTCTGCTACTGTTCAATTCAACAAGAGCAAACAACAAACTGGAATGCCCCAACACTTTATGGTCAGCTGCATGCATCTTTTCTTGTCATTGAGCTCTGTACAAGACAATATGACATTCGAATCCAGGCAACCATTTCTCGATAATTGCCACACGATTATTCATAAAGAATTTGTGTAAGGTGTGCTTGCATTATCTGCATCTAACTCTGGCCCAATTAATTCTAATTTAATCTTTTTCAATAAGTGCAACTTCTATATAGTATATAAAGGAATTTTAAGATGGTTTTGGAATGTTGAAGCACAACCTGTTAATGGACCAGTATAGATTAATATTTCAGGTGCCATGGAGATGATGCCCAAAGGTGCGCATTTTCCATTCCTCTGATGCTACTTCTCTACTTCTGTGGCACATATAATCTTCAGCTATACTGTTAGTTGGAATATCAAAGATTCTCTTTCTCATGTGGTTCGATAATGTGTCTTGCAGAGGGCATCCCAGTTGAAGATTCATGCAGCCCGTCTCAACAAAGCCTTCACGGTCGCAAGGCGTGTTCCCATCATAAGAGCTTCACTACCTGCTGCCGGCGTGACCCAGCGGTCCATGGTTGGCCTTCAATGAGATCAATGCAGATGGAAACCGAAAACATACGCTTCTCCTAAAAACTCATGTTTTCAGGTTCTATAATTACATTTCAAATGGTGCATATTCTTCACTGTCTAAGCTTTGTTCGTACGGGTCAAGTCATCGATGCTCTGCATAAACTGTAACTCTGTAAACGTCGAAAAATGCTGTTTATCATTGCATACTTGGTCCATTAACACATTCGTGAGAAGATGAGATTGCGTATCATTAGACACTGTCTTTTGAGATTATATCAGAGTGATGAAGTTCGCTAACGAGCAGGTATCGATACAAGCCTTGTGGACAGAGTATGTCTATGGTGATGATGTTCACATTAGGAATATGTTATCAAAAGGCATATTGATGCTCGGTTTAAACTACATTGGCACTCCCTGAACTTTGCATTAGTGGAAGTTTCATGCATCGGATTCGTCCATAGCGACGAAAGTTTCATGCATTGAATACGCCCATAGCGACGAGAAGCATGATGCTATACACGGATATTTGCTGCTGTGGTTTGGGAACATGTTCTCTAAAAGGCATCAATTAAGACTAATTATGAGAAGCATGACACTAAATTTGTTTTGTTTAGTTTCTCTTCAGTATAAAATTAATGTCATGTGAGTAAACACGAGATGCCGGATTCTTAGAATTAATTCTTGATGATTTAGATACAAAGCCCACTAATTTGATAGGTTTGAATCATATGGTCTAATTAAAGCCTCCACAATTTTGCTTGTTATGAAGAAGGACAATCTAATTTGTGGTAAAGGTGGATTTGGGAAAAAAATTCATCATAATTATTATATATATTTAAATAAAAACACATCAAGTGGTCGTGCCGGAGTGGTTATCGGGCATGACTAGAAATCATGTGGGCTCTGCCCGCGCAGGTTCGAATCCTGCCGACTACGTTTTATGTTATAAATTGTTATTTATTTTTCTTTTTGTTCTATTTCTTACACTACTAACAATCGTTTGGATATTTCTTCCTTAAGTTTCTGCAATCTGATTTATCATTTATTTTTTCTCTCGTGTTAATTTTATTAGAATTTACTAGGGGTCACGGGTGACTGTTGTAGATGAGGAGAGTGACAACAAAAGATGAGAATCGCTCAACAACTATCAATGCCGATGCAAATGTAAAGTGACGAAAGGATTCATCGACAACTTCATCAATGATGGGTATAATGTCCTATTGAGTATCAAATTTTAGGACTTACATTTTTCTACCATTGTTAGATATGTCCATCAAGAACTCGATAATCGCTTGCTTGTTAGCCTTCCAGAGCTTTCCTTTTCAATCGATAACAACTATGCCAGAACTAACTTAGCAACAACGAGGGGAGCGATAAGGCGATTGTCATCTTTGCTATAAACATCACGGCGGCCATCGTTATCTGCGTTGACATCGACATAATCGTCAAGCGACAAAAGGACCACCAATGCATATATCGAGCAATCCTTTCACCTCTCAACATGTACATCAGCACTGATGTAGATGCCAAGCAACGCTGTCCTGCATTAACACTAACGCAATTGTCGAGTGATGAAATAATCATCGATACAGATGCAAAACAACCCTCGTCTCTCGTCGTTATTCTCTTCATCCACAACAGTCATCTGCGACCCCTAACGACATCGTCGTCTGCCACCACTAACTGAAACATTAAAATTACTATTTTACCCTTTGTTTTTTATATTTCTTGTGGTAAAACCAATAACGTCATGATAAATAGGACTTAGATATTTTACTTTTATAGTTATAGTAATATCAATATAATTTTTTAAAATATAAGGATTAATACACTAAAGATAATTAATTATATGAGATAATATGTAATTAGCCGAATCTCCTCTTTCAAATGTCTTCAATTAAAGAAGTGACAAGAGGCAGATCTGTGCCACCTAATTCACCGAACGAAGCCACAACTCATCTGAGACAAATGCTTTGATCACAATGCCAACAGTTTAATTAATAGTTAAAAATTAGTCATGTTTAATAATTTAATGATTCATCCTCATCAGGCGACAGCATTTGTAAAGTCCACATGTGAGTGACTCAGCTATCACAACAAAAAATTAATGTAGCCATACATGACTTATAAGCTGGTTTAAGTAAGATCTTGTTTAAGGAATTGACATGGCGCAGATCTGTCTCTGCATACCTAATTCACTGTAGGAAGCCACAAGTCATCTAAAACTAAATGCTTTTAGTTAATTCTGAATCAGATTGCTGGCATTACCATAAATAACCATCCCATTGAAGGAGACTTACCTAGAGGTTCAATGTATGCAGACTTACCTAGGTTGCTTGATATGTAACCATCTTTCAACATATTCCAAATATAGTCTGAACTTCCAAAATGAATTTGTTCATCGAGCACTATAATTGCTCCAAATCATAGAGTTTGAATCCCACTTGCACTTTCGAATAATGAAGTGTATAATGAGTTGACATTAACAACTCCGTGTATAAACAAATCGTCTAAAATAACCTCGAATGGCACGGCATGTCCCTTTCGTTATCTTTATATAACTGAGAGAGTTGGAAGAATGCTCGTCTTCGCCTGCAAACCATCTACCAGTAATATCTTCCATCCTCAGAGAAGAATCGCCTCGAAGCAACACAGATGATCTCCAAAGATTGAGGGGTAATGTTGTGGGGAGACCGCAACGTAGGAGGAACAAATGAATAAAGATCTTCTATAAGCAATCTTAGAGCCAACTGTCGGTAACGCTCTTCCATGAGCCACCTCAATCCCAATCCTCAGAGGAGAAGTTGCCTTGGAGTAACACTGGTCACTTCTACAGATCGCAGAGTAGATGGCATGACTTCAGAATCCCATAACCGTAGAAGAAATGTTGAGCAAGGGGGCCAAGGCACTTGGAGCAAACTTCCTTGCAAAGAGGAAGCAAACAGATGTCGGCCTCGAGTTGTACATGCAGGAGGTGCCATTGTTTCTGATGGATTGGATGAACTCCACAGTGATGTTTGCAGCACCATACCGTGCCGGATGAGGTCCTCCCCTGGACCAATCAACCCAAGTCACACTCCGGTTCGCATTCAGAGACCCATGGAACATGTTCAGATAAGTTGGAATATAGTGCTCGTCGGGGTAGCAGGAAGGCTTGCAGTACTTCCTGAAGAGGGGGTAGTACTTGTGGTCTGCAACTATATCAATGGCCAATCCACGGTTGAGCTCGAACCACTCTGAGCCTTTCCTCCACTGGGACAGCATGATCATGGGACTCATGCGCCAGTTATAGCGGCCACGGGCCTGTGGCATGTCTTTGTCATAGGAGTCAACAAAACTGTGGGCGGAATTCACGAGATATGCATAGACGGTAGGGAAACTATATACTGGAACGCAACTCTCGGAGAGCAAAACAAAGCGCTCGTTGGAGAAATCCAACAAGGCATTTGCCAGCAGACGCTTCTCGGCGTCTAAAAGTGTTATCGATCCCCATGAGACCTCCTGCAAGCATACGAGAAACGGCAAGGACATTAGATGCAATTGCATGCAGAATTGTTTTAACTAAATGCCAACTTCTTATTTACTTCTTTTTGCTTTGCCATCAAGTGGTTAAGTTTTCCTAAAGAGTCAAGGATTTTTCAACATATAAGCAGATCGCTGTTTGCAACAAAAACTCATCTCAATTTATAATTGCCTATCAAACATGCTGTTCTAATGTTACTTATCTTCCCCAGAATCCTGCATATCAAGTGCTAGATAAATAATTTAAATTTAAATGGAAATGTAAGAGTCTTTGATAAAGAGATAGTCTTAGAGAATAGTTTGAGATGATAGGATGTTTGGTTTGAAATTAGATAACTTTTATGCAATCGAAGAGTCCATTAAGACTCTCAGTTGGACTCCTCAAGAAATAGGGGGGCAACATTATGCATTAAGCATAAATCAAGAGAGAAAGAATAAACTACCTTATAGCTCCTTCTCCCTCTTCTTCTATCCTCTTGTTTAGTTTAGTCTATGAATGGTTGATAATTTTCCCAACACGATATCCGAGCCAATGTTAAAATATAAAAATAAGCTAGTGAACAAAATTAGACAAAAAAAAAAAAGAAAAAAGGAAGAGCTTGACATTGGCCACAATTAAATGAAAATAGTAATAGTTCTAATCATGGTTTGACCTAGAAATGTTAAAAGAATATTTGTGTGAGCAATGAACATTGAAAGAGGGCTACAAAATAATCCTACATCGGTAAGAATTGAGAGAGTCACATATTGAATTAGACCGACAAGTTAGCAAACTTGAGCCAACAGATTGACCAGTTTGACTCACACATATCAACAAATGAAACTATGGTTTGATAATGAGTAAAAAGCCACTAGTGAACCTAGAATTATACTACCAACTTCACTGAGATGATATGATAATGCTGTCTAATGAAGAAGGATTGGTTGAGGATGAGCTGAGCGTCTAAAGATCTAACCTGGCTCGGGATCTGCCTGCCGTAGAAAGCAGAAGTCTCGGGGACATTGAGCTTGTAATCTGGAAGCGTGTGCACGTAAATGGAGTACAGCCCTCTGTGGCCTTTGAAAAACCTGTCCCATAGCGGCGCAAAAGGCAGAGGCCCCTTCGTCACGAACAAGAATGCCACCTTCGGCACCCTCTCAAACGGATACTCCGCCATTATTGGCACCATCGTCGCCTTCCAGAAGAGTTCGTCGTCACTCATGCCATGCATCAAACAGGTTGGCTGCACGAACCTCTTGATGCTCAAGTACTCCTTGTCGCAGTTCCCCGCGTACGTCGCCCTCGGGAAGAAGAGCTCGGTCCGCGAGTTGTAGTGCCGAGTGTAGTGTGCCGACACCGACAAGCCCAGCACGACGCCGGCCATGAACACCACTAGAAACGTCACGAGCTTCACCAGCCATCCGATCGACTGGTCCTTCCTTGGCGTCGCGGGGAAGGAATCCACCTCCTCTTGATATGCCTGAGGCCTCGGCTTCATCTCATCCCACCTCTTTCTTCACCCTTTTTCTCACCAAAATTGGAGACTCCCTATCAGAAAAAAAAAATGCGATCTTGATCAAACAAACTGCTTCGAGAAGAAATCGGAAATTCCAAACAAGCAACAGAAATCCAAATCGGAGCCTACAGAAATCATCCCCAAACTTCCGGACCACTCCAAACCAGAAAAAGCTCAGATTTCGCACCAAATCCTACACCAAGCAAATCTCACTCTTCCAGCCAAGCAAAGCAAAAAAAATATTGCATCGATCTGAAGAAAGGGAACAGACAAAGAAGGGAAAGGCCGAGTTAGTGGACTCGGGGTCTCCAGCGATCGCCTCCGCGTCGCCACCCGAAGTCGTCTAAAGAGAGACAACGAGAGCCGAGTCGAAACGGTCGGCGCGGGGTCCTACGGGGTCCCCACAACGCTCCTTTTCCGGTCGTCTCGTTTGTGGGACCCATTGACATGTGAGGTGGGTGCGATTGGTGACGTAACGTGACACGTACAGATTCCTCTCTAAAGGGGGCGAACGTTAGCCCGTTTCGTGATCGCCATCTGTCGATTCCGGCTTATCTGCAAGTCTCGTTCCAACAGCTTCCGTGTCGAACGCATCACGACCGTTACCCATATCTGAACGGTCACGAAGTAAGTAGGCAACGCCTCTCATGTCTTTTGTACCCTAAACTCCGATTTTAACTTTTTTCTAATATAAATATATCTCAAATCTTAATTGGAGCAAAGGACGATTTCCCTTTTTTTTATTTTTCACAAAAAAAGTATCCTTATTTTTGTTTTTATCGTATACCAATTTCGAATAATTGGAGAAAAGTATTTTTTTTTCCAGTAGTTATACTGTTTTAATTTATTATTATATTTTAGTCACTATAGTAACTAGTTGTGGTGTTTTGATGTGTTTTAGTATTTTGATTTATTATTATATATTAGTTATTATGATAAAAATATTTTAAAATACTTTAAATGATATTCCTAACCACAACTAAAATCAATAAAAATATTATAATGCTATAAAAAAACACTACAAGTGAATCAAATGAAATCAAAACACATTAAAAAGTATTTGGTATTTCTTAAAAGTATTCAAATAAGTATTTATAATAGTTAAAAAAATAATTTGGCTGGATCAACTTGTTACAGTGTTTTGGCCCCAAAAAACAGTGTGACACACACTTAAAACTATTATAAATAAATAAAATAAACTAACAACCTCAATCAAATCAATCATAAGTCTAAAAATATAATATCATAATGATATACGAGTGATAACAATCAAAACAACATGATATAATTCACTTATAATGTTTTTCAACAACTTGTAAATATACATGAGCTAAATGAAAATATTATAATGGTTCAAAATTGAAATGGAATTTGTTAAAAAAAATATTATTGCATTTGATAAGGGATATTTAGGTATTATTTGAATTAGAACATATCATTTGAAAAAACCAAAAACATAGGACAAGACAACTTTTGAAGAAAATAAAAACTTTTAAGGGAAATCATTCATAAAAATATATATAAATAAAATTAATTTAATTTTTTTCTGGGTAATTTACCTAAAAAAATATCTTAGTAATGGGTTTTTACCGGATGATGTCCTATATTTGATTTTTACTAAAAGACTCTTATTTATTAAAATTTTCAATAATATTCTTGAATTGGATTATTAAAAACATAGGAAGATGAAATATTTGGAGGAGGAGGAGTGAAGTTGGTGGTAATTTTAGAAAATTAAAGATAATATAAGATTTAATTAAATAAAAATAAATAATTATAATTTAATTGAACTAGTCTGGTCCATGTTCATTTAAAAAAAAACCGATTTAATCTTAAAATATTCAGTCAACTTAAGTTGAAAATAATCACTCTCTTGTTATGATTTTGATCATGATTCAAAAACAAAAAAAAAAAAATCACTTACAGCACATCATCTCATAAAAACTTATTACTAAGGAATTTTTTTTTTCCATAGATTACCTAATTTTTATTGAATCGATATAGGCACACTAAGCAAGATTGATCCCTTGTTTGTTGGCGATTTATTATGATAAGAAAAAAAATGCATGAATAAATCAAGAAAAAAAAATGAATAATCACACAAAGAAAAATCTTATATTAATCCGATTGCTCACCGGATACAAACTTAGTTGACGTGTTAGTAGTCAAGCGACGTAGTCTTTTCTTCCCCATGACCATATACGGCTATTGAGTCTATTCATAAGAGAAGTCAACGAGTTCAAGGGGAAGTCGTGACTTGATGTAGTGAGCTTAATTTGACTCTGTCAGAAGGTTGACCCACGGGCGTTGACAAGCATGCTTGTCCAATCTTGAATTGACTCGTGACAATTGTCATTACCCGTCACCAAGTCGTAGTAGGACAAAATGGAGCTCGATAAAGCGGATTTTAAATGAATTAATCAGTACAAGTAATATAGAAGAATGCTATTGTCACGTACAGTGGCTGCTGCCTTGTACATCTGCCAAGCAATTCGACATGTAGCGGGAGAAGGGGAAGAACCAGATCCGGAAGAGATAAGCTCTCTCCATCTCCTTCCCAAGCTCGCACGCCTCCTCCACCAAACCCTCGTTCACATCATAACCCACCATCTTCCCCGCCAGCCACAAGTAAACCACCTCCCTCTGCGGATGGAACGCCATGAACTTGCACTGCGGTGGCAGACAAGGAAAAGGAGCGGAGCGACAGTGACTCCGTTCCACCATGGATGGAATGCTGACAACACCTCTCACCACCCACTCACCTCTGTTCGAGTCCCTAAGCTTCCATATCTTTAGCTGATCTCCGTCCCTGTGGGCGTAGCAAAGACAACCGCCGGATTTACCGATGCGTGCTTCGTGCTTGATCGGGTCCGGCAGCTCGATCTTGGAGCAGGTACCGAAGCTGGTGACGTCGATGCCGACGATGTAGTTTGGACGAGCGAGGATGTAGAGGGTGGAGTCGAAGAAGCACATGGTGGTGGACATGGCGTCGGAGTGGATCCCCCAGTGCACCTGGTGCTCGACCCAGTTCCCGGTGTCCGACGCGAATACCTCCAGCTCCGCCCCCTGCTCTACCCAGCCGGCGAAGGAGACGACCTTGAATTCGGAGGAGTTGCAGGGATCGAACGCCAAGATCGAGAGCTGGCTCCTCTTGGATGGCTTGGGGAGCTTCCTCCACCGTCTCGTAGCTGGGCTGAGGACATGGAACGCGGAGAGGAGGCTCGAGTAGGAAAGGAGCAACCCGTTGCAGACGTCAACGATGGTGGAGCTCTGATGGAAGGGGAAGAAGGTAAGACTGCAGCCGCGGAGACCGCCGTCCGAGGACGTGCATGCGTACCTCGGCTCCTCCGTGAGGTTGGGCTCCAAGGTGTAGAAGATGGCGGACGTGACCAGGGGGAGTTTTCGCCGGAGGTGGTCGTCGTCGGAGATGAGTCTGCACCATTCTTTGCAGACGCACTTGAACCTGAACAAGGACTTCAGGGGGAGCCTCGTCAGGATCTCCACCAACAAGTCATCGTCCATGATGGCTCGATCACCTGCAGCGGACGAACACCACGTCTTATAGAGTTGAAGTCACTGGAATCTTGAAGCAGGAAACATCACAAGGAAGAAGAAGAAGAATCGACGATGAGGCATGATGGCAAGTCTGGGATAAGATGAAGGGGTTGATGGAGTATTGTGAGATGATCGTGGCTTGCACGAATGCATTTGGAAGACTTCACGGCAACAGCGACGGGACGTGGCACAGCCACCCACCATGAAACCGATCTGTGCAGCCACAGAGCCGAAATGGTCAATTCCATTTTTTTGCTGTGCGAGCATGCAACACGAGCTAGTGGTGGGAAAGCAAGGAAAGCTTCTTGTCGTCGTCGTCGTCGTCAGATGTGCGGAACGATTGAAGCTAGTTCGAACCCTAAGCGAAGAAGGCTAACTTCGTCTTCATGTAACGAACTGAAGCCCAAATGCGAGCATGGAGTTGGTTCCAATGTACTTTTAGTTAATCTTAAGTTAACTGTACATTTACATTTAACGGAAACCCAGTGAAGCCCCTAATCACGCAATATGTCAAGCAATGTGAGCACATGCACTTACATTATAAAATCCCGGTTTAGCGCTTAAACTACAATTGCAGCCACGTTTAAGTCCGGCCCAATCGCCATGAAGAATTAACACACACACATAAACACACACACACACGCTCTCTCTCTCTCTCTCTCTCTCTCTCTCTCTCTCTCTCTCTCTCTCTCCATGTGATACCCATTAATAGTTCATGTCATTAGTTCCTCTTTTTTATTTTTATTTTTTGTTCTACTTTGACCATCACCTAATTTATTGGAGTTCAAAATTGATCTATTTTGCCGAATTCTTGAATTCAACCATGATGTGGCGTTATATTACACCTTTTCTGTCGTAAGAAAATTATTTTCCATTTTGTATTTTTTTAATGATTTCCCATATTTAATTTTTTCAATATATATATATTATATTTAATATAATAAAAATTATATTAAAACTACAATTCAACCAGCTATCCATGATTTTAGGTTTTGTTGGATTGATGCCACGATATATATATATATATATATATATATATATATATATATATATATATATATATATATATATATATATATATATATATATATATATATATATATATATAGTTAGTATACATTTATGTCGTATTCGTCGAGTTAGCATGGTTTGGTTCGGATTCAGATGTGCTTGGATTGCCTCGGTCGATGTTTGGACAAGAATCGACATCGGGTCGGGTGGATCTGATTGACCGAATACTTGATGTTGGTTCCTCCTTCTGTTGATTGTCTCACGGCATGTCCTCCGATTCCTGCACACATGTCGGATCAGGGTTTCTCGACTCGACCCCTCTGAAGAGTTGAAAGTTCAAGGTCTCGTAGAACGGCATCGACTTGGGGATTTTATACACAAAGAAATCCGGATCCTCGAGGTGTCGGCCCGAGTTTCCCGGAGCGACACTATGATTCAAACGACGCATCCTTAGAGATGTTATCGAGACACCGTTCCGAACTTTTCAAAACGGCATTGTAGTTTGGACGATGTCTATACGAGCGCGTGCTTGAAGATATCATCGAGACATCGTCCTAGTTTGGACAACGCTCGTTTTGGTATGATAAGGGTCGTCGAACTATGCTGATGTAGTCCGTCACCTTGGCCTTCATGCCGACGTGACGATGGAGTGTCGCACATGAGGAGTGGCATTCGTACGTTTTTCATTATATATATATATATGTTCTATAAAGCTTAAAAACTTGCACATAGTTAATTTTCGTGCTCCCTTACCTATTAAGAAACTAGAAATAATACATCTTGTAACCTTTTTAATTTTGTAATCTTATTTTTTCTGAGTAGAAAAGTCCTTGCTTGACGTCATAATTGACCCACATATACTGTTTCTAACATAAAATATCTGATATAATTGTAAAACTGTGGAGAATACTATATGTAACGGAATTGAGGGCGGTGTGTGATCCCACCGTTGCGACTCGTCTAATAGCCGACATCAAAAATATCTTCTCGTTTAGCCTAATGGAGGAAGAAAACGGAGTTCGACGAGTCCTTGGAAGCCCCAACAAACTTATATATGTAGAGCCGCATGATCCACAAAACCACTGCTTTGAAAACTGCACGACACTACATCGGACGGTTAATATTGATACGCACAATTCTTTCTATACGGACGTAAGCGCAGCTTGTGGCTCCCCTATAAAAGCCCGAACGGCTCCGTCCATGGTTCCTTGTGGTCGCCGTTTGCTTTCTTTCTTACCCCTCTTTTTTCATCGATCTGAAGGCGGCGATCGAGGCCGCGCCTCAAGAAATCCATCGATCCTTCCTTTGTGCGAGAACATGTCGCGAGATCCGGCTAAAACGGTGTACATAGGTTCGATCTTTTTCGATCCACCCCTGTTTTCTTTCTTGAATTCCTGGTTTCTGCTTTTGACGTTGTAGATCTGGCGATTAAGTGTGAAAGTTGCCGATTCCATGTTATTTAATTTCCGGATCCCAATTAAGATCGCGCTTCTGATTTATGAGTTCTTTGCTTGAATCTTTGATCTCTGTAGAGGCTGAAAGTTTTCTTGGCGATTCTGGTAGGTTTTGGCCAATCAGGTCATGGTAGATAGGATTTGAAGACGTATGGCTGAAGAGTCTTATGTCGTCGTCGTCTTCTTCTAGGCAATAACAACTGGGGTTGATTGTCTATTTTGTTTAGATCTGTTTCAGGGTCTATTCTCGGTATAATGGTCTTTCTTGAATGCTTTTAGGGTTTCTTTTTTCTTGATGTTGCTCCATATTGTTTAAGGGTTGGATTTTCAATCATCGATTTCGCTGTTTGATCCATGAGTTCTTTGCATAAAATTTTAATCGCTGTAAAGGCCGTTAGGTATTCTAGGCGATTCCGGCATTTATCGGCGAGTCAGGTCATGGTATATAGGATCTGAAGGTTTGTAGCTGCAGTCTTTGGTTGTCGTCATCTGGGGTGGAACTATCAGGGTGTGGTTGTTTACTTTGTTTCGATCTGTTTCAGGGTCTACGCTCCTTATTATGGTCTTTCTAGTATGCTATCAAGGTTTCTTTCTTCTTGATGTATTTCCATGTTATTCAAGTTTTAGATCCCCAATTATAGTTTTCGCTCTGATCTTTGAGTTATTTGAATGAAATTTTAATCGCTGTAGGTGTTGATAGTTTATTTAGTTGATTTTTGTGTTTGTTGTTGAATCAGATCATGCTAGATAGCATCTTAGGTTTTTTTTTAACTACAGCGTATTTTGTTGTCGTAGTTTACATCCGTTTCAGGGTGTAAGCTCCGGATGATGGTCTTTATCGTAAGGTATTAGGGTTTTTATTTCTTGATGTGATTGTAGCCAATACGTAATTAATATTCTAGTAACATATACCTATAACTTGTGTTGTAAGGAATCTTCTATACGCAGTCGTGGAACGAAGCCCTATTTGCCATCCTTGCTGCTGAGCTTCTTTATTGGCAAATTTGTTCCACGAGAATTTTACTATTTTTTTATTTGGTTGTAGTCCGTGCATAAATTATGCTTACTATTTCATTCCCTACCATGCGGTAGGGAAATGTTAGTTTCATTGGGCATTCTTTGGCATATAAGACAATGTTTATACGGTTCCTGCTTTTCCTTTTAGAGCGATATTTGGTAATTGCCAAATGATTTTCTTGAAAATCACGCTCTTAATTTGCAAGCTTAGTTGTTTCAGTCAGTTTGTGTTGTATTCTACTGGTGAGAAATATTGGTTCGTACTTGTTCCTTCTGATGGTCGTCAAATTGCATTCGTGTTCTTTTTCAGTTAGCAAATCACTTATTTCCATCCTGGTCTTTTAATTCTTAGTTCTTTCAGGCTTTTCTTGATGGTTCTTTAGCATTTTTGGGTTGACTAATTTTCTTCTTTGCACATGTAGATTATACTATTTTTAGTGGCCACATAAGGTATTTCGGTGAATATCATTATATTTTTTGTTGGCTAACTGTTATTATTTGATCCTTCTAAGTAGTCACACTTTATGAGCAGTATAATGTTCCATCATTTTTGGCCCAACATCTTCTGAGTGTGGTCCCTTCTTGTAGCTCTTTCATCATTGCACCTGCTATGCCTTTTACTTATTTCGATCATAGATTCTAGATGAGTACATTTTTTCAAAATCTAAAATTAAATGCTACCTATATATTTTAGATGCTCATTTTGGTAGGTTTTATTGGCTTTGATTATGTGATTCTTTTTTTTGTTACTTTATGTGCAACTAGCAAGTATCGAGTTGCTTTTCTTCCCTTTTGTACTGGCTTATTTAGTTTTGGTACTTCAACTTTTAATTTCTTTCATTGGATTTTCTTTGATCCTTTCATTTAATAACCTTTTTATTGATCGGTGTAGATTTACTATATTGTCTACATTCTTGTAGTTTTGGACAACAATTTTATTTTGTGATTCCTACTGTTTCAATAGGTAATTTGGATGAAAAGGTGAGCGAGCGAGTCTTGTATGAGATACTGATTCAGGTAGGTCGTGTAGTGGACCTGTATATTCCTCGGGATAAGGAAACTAATCGCCACAAGGGATATGCTTTTGCGGAATATGAATCCGAGGAGATTGCAGACTATGCTGTTAGACTCTTTTCTGGCCTTGTTCGCCTCCATAATAAAACGCTTAAATTTGCGGTGCGTTGTCTTTTCTTACCTTGCTTTTATCTCATGACTTACCGTATTTTATGCACGTCAGAAACTTTAAGGACGATACGTGGTTATAATTGATATAAGCATATTTTGGGGTTCATGTTTAAAACTTGTTATATAATGTTCTTGCAAGGTTTATTAGGAAAAATACCATAATGAAGGAATAAGGTAGAACTACTTTGGGTCTCTCTTGTAACCAAGTAATTTCCAGACTGGCTTGTTAATGTCAGTTACTGGGTAATATTGGTGCTAGCATAGATATGTCTCTTAGTCATACTAGCACAAGTTCTTCGTGAATCATTGGTTGATGGAGAAGCTAGATTCTCTGGTTATGCGAGTTGAAACTTTGCATCAGTGTGCAAAGGCGAAGTCATGTTCTATTGGAAGAGTTTGATCTCATAGTGAGCGCATGCATTTAATTAGTTTCTGGGAATGCACAAGTGGTTCTGGATAAATACCCGGCATGTATCATCTTAGAGTGTAGTTTTACTTGGTCTCTACATATCAAATAGATATCTGGGCAAGAAAAATCCTATCAGAACACCAGAAAACCAATGGCACCTAAGCCAAATTCTCCACCTATACG
The DNA here is from genome assembly GCA_023547065.1 of Musa troglodytarum. Taxonomy (NCBI): domain Eukaryota; kingdom Viridiplantae; phylum Streptophyta; class Magnoliopsida; order Zingiberales; family Musaceae; genus Musa; species Musa troglodytarum. The sequence goes on along the minus strand of CP097507.1, from coordinate 1,140,685 downwards.
GAAGTCAACAAGTTAAAACTGTCTGGTATATTGAACTTCTGACAATTTTTTTTTTTTTGAGTTCCATAAAAAATTGGATCAATATAGCAGAGTCATGATCTGTTAGATGATCTGATCTCAGTCTGAGTAGGTACATTAAATTAGCTCCTGGTAATGCACAACTGCTTCTCAATAATTATCAGTCACATATCTTGCATGAAGTGTAGTTTTACTTAATCTCTACATATTGAACAGATATCTGGGCAAGATAAATCCTCTCAGAACACGAGAACACCAATGACACCTAAGCCAAATTCTCCACCTATACCGAAGCCAACTTCAGTATATACACGAGAAATAGGTGCCTCCCGAGAGTATTCACAGTCACTAGTTTATTACAGGGTTTCAGGCAGTGTACATTCTTCTCCCATTTACACCGAAGGTAAATTTTGATTGGGTTCGCTCTTGCTATGGCAACTTCTTACAGCAACATCTAATGGCTTAGTAAGCCAAGATATCAGCAGTGGCAACTATGAATATACAAGGCTTGTGTTTGAGGCTATGTTGAACAATGTTAGTCGACGGGGCGGGACACCTCCAATTGCGTGTCCATCCCACTAATCCTTCTTGTTTCTATTTGGTCGTATTTTCTTGTTATCAGAAAACAAGTAATGACTCCTCTAGATGTAGCTTTCTACAGATTCTCCTTTGTGCTCTCATAATTAAACTGTCCTTTTTGGGTACTTGTGGACATGCACTCACTTGCAGTTCACAGGTATCATCACGATTGTTGTCAGCTTTGATCTAATGTGACTGCAGGAAGACATGACTGTTTCTTGGAAAGATCTTTGGTCGACCAAATATGAAAATATAAGTAGTAGCAGTATGTTTGATGATTTGTAGCTGGTCTTGTCTTTTTTTGCATGCAACCTTATTGTGTGCTTATATGCTAGTAAGATGGGGGGTAGCATATGGAATTTTTTGTTCATATAGTTTCCTTCGGTTATTGTGGTTATAATGAGTCTACGAAGACAAGGATATATCATGTTAATGGTACGTGGTTTTATTTTAGAATTTTGAATCATCAGTTGCTTTTCTGCAGTGTATCTGTTGGAAGTTAAAAGTTGATGCTAGTTGTAGCTTTTTCTTATATATTCTTGCAGTGAAAAAACATTCTTGGATTATTGGTTTGCTTCTTTGTTTTCTTGACTGATTTCTCTAACTCTCCACTCGTGGACCTTTTCACTGTCCAATTTACTTTTGTCCGGGTTATATGTTCTCTGAAACTGCTTAACTAGTTTCAACCGGATTTGACGGGTGTAATTATTCTATAATGTCTGTTGCCTGGATCTAGAAATTCATACATGCTCCCAATAGAGAGGCCATAATTGAAGGCTTACCTCATAGGAAGGGAAATGGTATTAGATCCTGTTATGTATTAACATGGATTCTCGTAGTTTCTGTTTATCAGAGATGTTTTCACTGAATTTGATGTCTAGAGTGTTTTATTCATTTTGTTTTGTTTGATCGGTGGTCCTATTTATAGGTTTACTGATGAATTTGACAAATTTGTTAATAATCCAACAAAATTTGACATTTTGGCAGATTAAATAAGAGCAAAAAATTGATATATGATATCATGTCACTTGGCATAATTGATTCCATTTGTCAATGGGGAAGTCGAATATTTTTGAAATGTTGTTTGGGTTGTTTTCTTGATGTTGGTTTTGAATAGACTGCAAGAGTTGGATATATTCTTTCATGCATGTCTTGGTAAGTGTTGACGAATAGGTTGAATTACCTGTGATGCATATGTTTTAGAACGGTGATGGGATGCGTTTATTTTTCGTGTTTTTAGAAATTTAGTGAATATATATATAGTTTGTGTTTTTGAAAATTCTCTCACATGCCAGTTGGATTTTATGTTGTATATTTGAAATAAAAAAACATTTATTTTTTTTGGAAACAAACTGCTTGGTTTTTTGGAAATTATCACAAAACCCGATCCCAAGTGTTGTTTATTCTGTAGCTATCAGTATTGTAGTTTGATTAGAATGCCTTATTGTATCGTTATTTGTGGTAATTTTTTTGGTTTAATTAGAATGCCTTTGTTCGTTAGGCAGGCAACAAAATCTAGGGGTAAAATTTGACATTGGATCGAAACCATTTAAAATCTGTTGGTATTGATTGATAACATTGTTTTGAAAATAATGCTGTCAACATAAGTCTGGTGCAGTACAATAGTAGTGTTCATAGATTTTATTTTTCATTGCAACATGAACGCATCCACTGCATTGTTTGTTGCAAGCTTTATTGAGCATCTGCAAACTAATGATGAAGCCGACTTCAGTGTCTGTAGGCCCTCGTCGTGGTGACTACTCATGGCAGCTACCGGCGCTGCTAACTATTCACTCGGCAGGGTTGCGGCTTAATCTTTCGCTTTGTCATGTCAAATCGATTCCCTCAAATCGACTGGAGAGAGCTTATAAGAAAATAAATACAAAACTAAAAATTATTTTGTGCCTTTTGAATACAAATTATTATACAGTAAATTTGAGTCGGCAACAGACTTTTGAAATCCATGAAGGCGATAAAAATAAAATTTTGGCTCAATACAATGATTCTTAAACGACCGTCTGTACGTAGTGAAACAGATTTTTGAATCATAGAGTTTTCAGTCATTGCATCGGCGACAATCAAAATCCGCATATAGGCCAACGACGGTCCTAACACCTCATGAAGATGACAATTAGGGACAGCAATCGAAATTAACAAAAAGATGCAATAAAAATTAAATATCATAAAGAGTTCAAAAAGAAAAGAAAATTCAAAACAAGAAAGAAATTGCACGCCATCATCCTGTATTAACTTACAAGAAACCGCCAATGAAACAGTACGACAGTGTTAAGACAGATTAGAAAAGTGTCTAATTGGATCTGAAACTTGGGTAGGCTTGGATCTTCTGACAGCTGTAGCCATTTATTTATATAATTGTTAGTGACGGTTAGTTGCTAAGAATAGAAAAAGAGGAGAGATGTACCAATTTCATTGTGACGGTTAGCTGTGAACATTAAGGTTAATAAAAAGAATAGGGGATGCCAATTTCATTTACAAACAACAATAATAACAAAAATGAAAATTTTCAATATGTCAATTTCATTTCAATCAATAAAATCAAAATCCCTAAAAATAGAATGGAGTAGAGCAATCAAATCGTCGGCAGACATTGGGGAAATGAGTTTGATCCAGGAAAGCAATGTGCATTATATGTTATTGTTCGTAACTTTGTTTCGCTTGCAACATAGCAACGATTTGATTATAGAGGACTACTCAAAGTACAGTGGAAGCTCCAAAGTAGTAAGAAAGATCGACAAATGAGTTTGATCCAGGAAAGCAATGGACATTATGCTCATGATCCGAGAAATTGTATGGACAGATTATATTGTGGTATAACATCATTAAAAGGTTGATATTTTTCCCAAACAAGATGGTGTCAAATGCATACCAATCTGGTTGGTGGACACTATTATGAGATATTATGCACGTTAGCATTCAGGCATTATAATTATGTAAAACAAAATTGCTAGCGTAGAATAGCCAACAAAATGATTTCGCACCAAATCATCTTTGAATCCTAAAACACTGAATAAATCTCTAAGTTTGTTGATGCCCAATGAAATGGCAAGGGACGGGCCACATTAAATGAAAATTTAAAAGGAAAAACAAAGGTGAGTCCTCGTGAAAATAATGGACAATAAAATTCCATATACAGCATACAAAACAACACCAACGGCTTGATGACGAGTTCAAACAAGATCAACCATAATAAATTCTCGTTATAAAAAATATGATTAAAAAAAGTTAAAAAAGTCATAACAGTTTGAGAAGAAACACTACATTGCACAACCCAAAAAATTAAATCCCTCGAAACATTCCGATCACTCAGTGAATAAAGAGAAGAAAAAAAATCATGAGGCATCATGAATTATCGAATTACAAGAAATTACAACAGATAAAAATGTGCAACAGGAGAAGTCACCAAAGCCTCAAAGAAAACAGATTGGAAGATACAACCCGAGAAACCAAACATGGAGTCAAGGAAGCAACTACTCCATTTCCATTTACCAGTTCAATTCAAGCAATGTGGAAACCCCAAATCCATCATGAAAACAGGTCCACACATAAACATCCAAGAGATCATCCAGAAATATAATATATCAAGGAGCTGATGTTGCTTAGATTAAAGCCTAGTATTGACCAAAATATCACCAGAAAATATTTAAAGACGGAGAATCCCGACTTGGGGAATCGTGAACGTAACAAGAGATCACCACGACCTTCAAACAATTCATACAATTCATGTAAATAGATCAAACCTTTAGAAACCTAAATAAATTCAAGAAACGGAGGAAACACAACCTTTGTCCAATTGGAGATTCAGAGAAAATTGATCGAAACAAGTCCGCTAACAAAATAGTGTGAATAGGAGAAAATAGATTTAAAGATCAAGACCCTACAAATCGAAAGAAAGAACAAGAAACCAATGTCATGACTACACCATTCACCGACTAGATACAGCACCGAATCAAGGACTTATGTGTGGGAGAAACCGCCAAAGCCTTCAAGCAATCAAAGGAAAATAGATCTAGAGATCAAAATTCTAGAAATCAAATTGTAGGTTTACCGACTAAACCCGTTCGAGAAAACAACCACATCATCTAATTGCAGGTTCACGGACTAAACCCAACCTCGAATCAAGGAATTCCGAACGGGGAAATCGCCAAAACCTTCAGGCAATTCAAGAAAAAACGGATCCAGATATAAGACTATAAATAAGAAACAGACAAACCAAGAAACCGACGACACCACTGCTAAGAACCACAACTTGTATCACCGATTTCACGATTCACTGATCAAACCCAATCCTAAATTAAGGAATTCCGAGCGGGAGAGAACGCCGGAGCTTCGGAAGATACAGATCCAGAGATCAACACCCTAGAATCTAAGGGAAAGCCAAAAAAAAAACCGAACGACACCACTTCCAAGAAGTACAACCGGTATCATCCAATTCCAAGTTCATCGATCAAACCCCGTCTTATATCAACAATTTCCAAAAGCAAAAATCGACAAAGAACGTTCAATCAATTCAAGAAAACAGATCTAGAGTCCAAGAACGTACAAAACAACACAACGACACCACATCAAAGAAACTACACAAGTACCATCGAACTTATGATTCACCGACCAAGATTAACCAAAGAATCTCTATAAAGAGACACGATCTCAACGTGATGGAGCATAAACCCAGTCCCATATTAAGGATCTGCCCACGACAGAAATCGCCAGAGAGCCTTCAAGCACTTAAAGAAAATAGATCCAGAGATCAAAAACCTAGAAACCAAATTGAGAGAAATCAACAACACCACGTCAAGAACCCAACACAAATATCATCAAACTTAAGTCTCACAACCAAGATCGACCAAAGAATCACCAAAAGAAACATGATCTCAATATGATGGAGCCGAAGTTATCAGAAATAACCTTTTGATGGAGTAAAAGAGATCCGGGCGACCGATTGTCACATCGGAGAGGGATGAAATCGTAGAAATCAAGGTGGGATGAAGCGGAGGCTTCCATCAGGATCAGATTCTTGGATCGGCTGCGATCTCGATCGCCATCGCCCTCTCCCTTAAACCCAGTTCCATATTAAGGATCTGCCCACGACAGAAATCGCCAGAGAGCCTTCAAGCACTTAAAGAAAATAGATCCAGAGATCAAAAGCGTAGAAACCAAATTCAGAGAAATCAACAACACCACGTCAAGAACCCAACACAAATATCATCAAACTTACGTCTCACAACCAAGATCGACCAAAGAATAACCAAAAGAAACATAATCTCAACATGATGGAGCCGAAGATATCAGAAATAACCTTTTGATGGAGCAAAAGAGATCCGGGCGACCAATTGTCACATCCGAGAGGGATGAAATCGTAGAAATCAGGGTGGGATGAAGCGGAGGCTTCCATTAGGATCAGATTCTTGGCTCGGCTGCGATCTCGATCGCCATCGCCATCGCCCTCTCCCTCTCCCCCTCCCCTTTCCTTCTATATATATATATATATATATATATATACATGGAAAAAGGAATGTTAGTTACAAGCACGACGGATCGCCATCTCCATATATATACAGAGAGAGAGAGAGAGAGAGAGAGAGAGAGAGAGAGAGAGAGAGAGAGAGAGAGAGAGAGAGAGAGAGAGAGAGAGAGAGAGAAGAGGAATGTTAGTTACAAACAGAAAAGGTCGACCCCACGAGATGCGACCCGTTTAGGATGATCCGTTTGTTTAACGGGTCGGATCTTTTCAACAGATTTCGAGTTGGATTCGGACCAAGGATACATTCTACGACCTGCTAATTTGATCCACACCAACCCAATCCACTAATTATATGGGTCGGATCCAGATTAAAGCCTTAACATCGACAATGAATGCTGAACTAAGAATACTCTGCAAACGTTTGTCATTTCCAGTATGGCTTTTACTCTCTGGTTTCACCTCATGAAGGATCATCGAGGGCGTTTTCCCAAGGGATCTGCACAATTTCGATCAAAATTTTGCTCAGTGTCTGTGGCTTCGAGAAGAAGGGGCAGTGGTCGCTGCCTTTGATCTTGTACACGCCATGAGGGGGGTTTTCACGGACCAATCTCTCTTGGACATCGAGCGAGAGAATGCGATCGTCGAGCGTCTGGATGAAGTATCGTCGGACCGTGCCGTAGTTCTCTGTGGTGAGGGAGAGCTTCTCCATGATTGGAGCCAGCGGGATGGGTCTCATTGATACTGTGGCCAAAGCAACATCCTGCAGTAATCATCATGCTAATTAACTCGAACCCATTAAACTAGAAATGGTGATGCTGCTTGCATATATTAATATCAAACAGTTACAATGAACACTAAATCTCTTCAAAATGTCTTAATATGAAAGCTAGTCTTCTGTCACTTGATTATGAAATGATGATATCGAATTGAGTTGACACATACAAGAGTAAGATGACATATTTTTAGTTTTACTGTATGAAAAAACATGAATGCATGAGATGGGAGTCCAGAATTAGGTTGTAGATGTGTATATTTGTCGCAAACATCATTTCCATTATCCACAACCAATGGAAAGATCCCCAGTATAAGCTTTCAGAAGCTATAACAAGATCAACACCTGAGAATAAACTTCTTATTCTTCAAACTCATCGGCAAAATAACATTATTATAGAATTTCTAGATGTTCTTCTGATTATAAGCTTCTTTGATAAAGCACATCTATGCAGAAGGGATACAGATGGGCTAACCCAATTTTTAATACTAAACTGAGGTTCCATATATTGGCTACTTCTTGGATGTAATCCTCTATTTCGCATCCACAAACAGACAAGTGAAATAATGTTTCTTTTGAGTGTCAACAACACTTGGGAAGATGGAAAACTAGTCACTTGAATTTGAACAATCTAAGTTAAAAGTGATCGGACAATATTTTTATTTTTCACAAAGAGTAAGTGACGAAGGTGGGATTTGAAGAACTTGCAATCAACTGTCCAAGTCTTTACCAACTAAATTACCTAGCACCTTCAAACACAAAGTTAATGAAAAAAAATCAATTGAGTATTGATAAGGATATTAAGTATGACGAGACACCTGGTCTTCTGTCGTACAGCTGGCTGACGTCAACGCCCCTCCTGCGCTCCAACCGCCCACGATGTGACAGCCCGACGTCGCTTCTCCTCAGCATCGCCCCAACTACCCGCCCAGCTGACCACGGCACCGACCTGCGTGGTCAGACCCGTACACCACTTACAGACAGTCGGAAGCACTCCCTCCGTCCAACCTATTTAACCCGAACAGGTAGGACAGGATTTGGGGGGGATCTTCATCTTCATCTTCTTCCCATGAACACTCCGGGGAGGTGAGTAGACTCGGACACCCCGCAATTCCCTCTCTGAGGAACTCCGGCCGACAGGCGTCGGAGGGTGGGCGGAGCATCAAACCCGCCTGCTGCGCAGACTCGTCCCGAAGGCCGAGGAGCGCCAGCGCCTTCGGAGAGCTTCGGACGAAGCGCGGCGAGCCATCGATGGGCCCGAACCACACCGAGACGACCCCCCGGTTTCCGGATTTCGCGCCACGCGCCCCGGGGTCACGGTAAAAAGTTGTTTCCCCTAACAGATTGGCGCTAGAAGGAGGGCCTCTCTGTCGAAAAACTACCTGCTCCGCCCTAAACGACACATGGACGAGAGATCGTTTCCGGTGGCACCTCGGCGGAGGTCCCGCGAACCTCGAACCGGAGGGACGATACGCGGCAACTATAGATCGTAATAGGAACATAGTTAGCGACACCGGGCTCTACTCGCCTAGTCGTGTCCCAGCGCTTCCCCACACCGTCACGGTGGAGGCCTTTCAGACCTCTCCCAACCAGTGGGACCACGGCAGAAATCTTGTCGGTGTCCTCCTCGCTGCTCGAGAGGCGGCGAGCCGACCCTTCAGCCGGAACCTCTCCCCGGCATCATGAGGCGATGCCGGCACCATCTTCTCGACCTCCCGCGGTTCGGCCTGGAACCCGGGCTCTTGAAAACTGGGCGTCCACTTTGAACTTCGGCGGTGTCTTGAACTTCAGACGGACTGTTTGGGCTCGATCCGGTCCATCGCCTGGCGTTTGGAGGAGGTGCAAAGGGCGTCCGGAAGTCCAAAGAGGGAAGTGTCCGAGTCCCGTCGCCGACATGCGGAATACCCGGTGCCCTTGAACTCCGTCTCCCTCCATCGACCTCTATGATGGGGTCGGTGATCGGCCGATCACGTCGCCGCCTTCCGGCTCAAATGGCCCTATATGGAACTTGGACGCCTTGATGTGCGGGCGTTCCCACCACGTTGAAAGGATCCGCGCGCATGGTACGATACCTTAAAGAGCGGGTCGATAACATCCTTTGAACAGCTCGCCAAGGACTTGAGCTACGCTTTGTGGCGTTCTTGCGACCAAAGCCTTTGATCGCGCTCCTCACGGGTTTGAAGCAAAGGAGGACGAACCCCTCTCCCAATACGTGCGAAGGTACACCACGGAGCTACGGGAGCTATCGGATGCCCTCCCGTCGCTGTTGCTGCAGGCATTCATGATGGGGCTGCGTCCGTCGAGGTTCTGCTGGTCCTTGGTGGAGCGACCCCCCATGTCCATCGCAGAAATATTTCAGCGAGCAAGTCAGTACGTGGCGGGCGAGGCCTGGATGTCGGGAAGGAAGGAAGAACGAGCGAGGGCACCCTACTCCATCCCGTCGGGATCGGCACCCAGCGGGAGTCCCACGCAAGAGGCGCCGCGCATGGGCCGCCCGACCCATCTGTGGCCGAGCCGCCACCTCCCCTTGAAGGCGTCTCGGACACAAATATTCCTCCCGGATCAAGGCGGGAATGCTCGCCGCCACCACGGATGAAGGGCGGCGGTGGCCGGCACCGGTATTGCCGTTTTCGCCGGCAAAGCGGGCATGATACCGAGCAATGCTACGGTAGGCGACAAATTGAAGAGCTGATCCGAAGAGGTCACCTCGATCAATACCTCCGGCACCGCGCACCATCCTGCGCCGAAGGCCGGTCGAGCAACATATCGACGTAATCACCGGGGGACCGCGGGGACATAGCGCCTCGGGCGAAGGGCTTATGCCCGCATCGCGACCGGGGAATATCACCCTCCCTCCCAGCCAGAGATCACATTCCCCTCAGGGAATAAGGGCGCAACAGAGCATGACGATGCCCTGGTGGTGTCGGCCCGAATTGCCAACGCAGTCAGAAGGATCATGATCGATCTTGGCAGCTCCGACATCCTCTACTTGAGGCCTTTACGGGGGCTACAAGGAAGCCCTAAAGCCTTGCACTCGGCGCTCACCGGCTTCGCGGCGACTCGATCTCACCGCGGGTGCGATAACCCTACCATTGACCCTCGGCGACTTCGAAGGCCAAAACTCTGCTGGTAACTTTTACGGTGGTCGACCTCCCCGCTGCGTACAACGCCATCTGGGCCGACCCACCCTCAATCGGCTAAGGGCCGTTACGTCCACATACCACCGGACAAGTTCCCTACGGTAGCCGGTCGGGAGGTGCGGGAGATCCTCAAGAGTCGAGCGGTGTTACTTGGCGGCGACCTCCACAGGTAAGAGGAAAAGGCGAACCGCCCCTCGAAGACCAGCGGGCGGCGCCCGGCACCGAGCATCCCGAGCCAACAAACCCGGCGGTTAATATTCCGCTGCAAGATGACCGTCCCGATCGGACGGTCGGGATTGGCCGGACACAGGTGATCAAGAGCGGGCGCAACTCATCGCCTCCTCGAAAGCGCCGATGTCTTTGCACGACGCTGCCGACCTCCGGGAATCGACCCGAGGTCTCCCAACACCACCTACACATCTCCCGACCGCCCGCTTCGGTGAGACAGAGACCTCGCCTCACCCCTCGAGCGCCAACAAGCCGTGCGGAAGTTGATAGGCTCTTGGCGCCCGACTTCATTGAGGAGGTCCGGTTCCTCTGGTCGCCCAATGTAGTCCTCGCCAAGAAACCTAATGGAAGCCGGAGGATGTGCGTGACTACACCGATCTAAATCGGCCTGCCCAAGGATTGCTTCCCCCTACCAAGGATCGACCAACTGGTCGACTCAACCGCTGGGTACGCCCGTTTCTCCTTCATGGACGCCTACTCCGGTTACAACCAGATCCGGATGGCCCCCGAGGATCGGCAACATACAGCCTTCCACACACCCCAGGGAGCCTACTTCTACAAAGTTATGCCATTCGGGTTAAAGAATGCAGGCGCCACCTACCAAAGGATGGTGAATAGGTGTTCGCCCGCAAATAGGGAAATATGGAGGTCTATGTGGACGACATGATCGTGAAAAGTCGCACAGGGGCTGCACACCTTGACGACTTGCGGGAAACCTTCGCCACACTGAGAAGGTATGGGATGCGCCTGAACCCGGCCAAGTGCGTCTTCGGCGTGACATCGGGCAAGTTCCTCGGGTTCATCATACACGAGAGAGGAATTGATGCCAACCCCGAGAAGATCCGAGCTCTCACCGACATGAGATCTCCAAGCACAGTTAAGGAGCTTCAATGCCTTAACGGAAGGATAGCGGCTCTATCCCGGTTTCTATCCCGGTCGGGAGATAAGTGCCTCCCTTTCTTCCGAGTCCTCAAAGACCAAGAACTTTCAATGGACGGCAGAGTGCGAAAGCCTCGCCGCTCAAGCAGACCTCTCCGAGCTACCCCGACTTACCTCGTTCGCGCGTAAAAACTCACCCTTTATCTGGCGGCATCCCAGCATGCAGTAAGCTCGGTGCTTGTGAAAGAAGCCTCCGAAGCGCAACACCCGATTTACTACACCAGCCATGTGCTCCGTGGGCCGGAGCAGCGCTATCCTCCCATTGAAAGGCTGGCATTGGCACTCGTTCTAGCGGCTCGGAAGCTACGCCCTTACTTCCAAGCCCATACGATTGAGGTATTGACCGACCAACCCCGCGTCAAGTTCTTTCTAAGTTTGACGAGCGTATGCCTCCTAAAGTGGTCGGTGGAGCTATCCGAGTTCGACCTGCCATAAGCCGAGGACAGCCATCAAGGCCCGTGCCTTGGCCGATTTCATCTCGAGTTGACACCACCGGCGTATGCTGAGCCAATCCACCGAGACCGATGCTGCACGTGGATGGGTCTTCCACCCCGTGAGCCGGCGCCGACTCATTTTGGAGGACCCCGACGGACACGCTTTCGAGCTGCCTCCGCTCGCTTCCCGCCACAAACAACGAGGCCGAATACGAGGCGTTGGCATGGCAGCCTCCGTTGGCGGCCGAGATGCAACTAGGAGCAATCCACATTCTCGATTCCCAACTTGTCGCCGAGCAAGTTGGTGGAGAGCGCGGGACTCGACCATGTCCGGATACCGACCGAGGTAAAAGCCCAAACCTCTAACTTTCCCCGCTTCACTGGGCCCAGGTGCCTGTGTCCCGTAACGAGCGCGGACCAGCTCATGGCCCGGCCTCGGAGCCGATCCAGGGACATCCCGAGGTCGAGGAGTCGACACACCGGTCGGTGACCATCATGGAGATCGGGATCCCGAGTCACCACCCCACCAACGGATCCGTGAAGCATCAAGTACAAACGCGAGGATCCTCGCCACCGGTGATGAGGGCACGCCGCTCGCCAACTTAGCGTGGTATCGTGAAATCGGCGACCGACTCTACAAAGGTCTTTTCCCACCCCTACTACGATGCTTAGATCCCGAAGAGGCGGAATCGATTCTCGCCGAGGTCCACGGCGGATTTGTGGGAGCACATGGGCGCCGAACTTTGGCCTTCAAAGCATCGCGCTGTGGTTAGCATCGCCTACGCTGCACCGAGACGCCAAGGCTTTCGTGCGGCGGTGCGACACTTGCCGGCCAGCCCGAGCCCCGCAGCCTCGCGTCCCGCCGCCTCCATGGATCGCGCCGCCCTTCGCTCAATGGGGAATGGACCTCTTGGGGCCGTTTCCCCCGGCCGCCGGAGACATATTATTGTGGGAATAGATTACTTCACCAAGTGGGTGGAGGCCGAGCTCTGGCAACCATTACACCAACGGGTCGAGCTTCGTATGGAAGAACATCGTGACCCGATTCGTCCGCCCAACGTTATCATCATCGATAACGGCACCCGCCGCCAAAGACTCGGTTCTCGGAGTTCTCATGCGACCTATCACATCCAAATGAGGTTTAGCTCGGTGGCCCACCCCTGCACCAACGGGCTTGCCGAGGTAACCAACCGATCTATCCCGGATGGACTTAGAAAGAACTTTGGAAGCCCGATCGAGCTGGGTCGACGAGCTCCGAACATCCTATGGTCCTCGCGGACTACTCAAGACGGCCGGCGAGTCCCCACACCTTGCATTCGGCGTGGAAGCAGTCCTACCGCCGAGTTAGTCATCCCAACATTCCGGGTGGAGAACTATGAGGAATCCACCTCGGCCCAGTGGAGTTCGGCTGGCCTAGACACGCTAGAGGAACGCAGGCGGCGCACACGTAAAAATCTTTGGCACAACAGAGTGTTGCCAGGAGTTACAACAAGAGGGTGCGCCCCCGCCCCCCCGGGATGGGTGACTTAGTCCTACGCAAGGCGGAAGTAAGCGACCCCGCTCACTCAAGGGGCAAGCTTGCACCCAAGTGGGAAGGCCCCTACCGAGTAATCAAAGTAGTCCGACCGGGAACGTTCCGGCTCGCGACTATGACTGGGCAGCAGTTCCCGAGGACTTGGAACGTCCAGAACCTTAAGAAATATTTTGTCTAAGGACAAAACGGAAGTAAGTCAACACAAAACTCAGGCCAGTGGAAAGAAGTCGGAGATTGTAGTAAGAAGGCAAAGTTTGTATTTCCACAAGTTTTGGATTACAAAATAGGGCCCCTAGTGGGGAAAAGGTATTACAAAAACAAGGGAAGACCCTCCAAAAAGAGGTCCTCAGGCCGCAGCTTCGGGAAGGCTGTCGTCGAAGGGAACCTCTCCAGGCATGTCGACCCCATGATCTTCGGGGCGTGAGACGAAGGGATCCTCCTCGACCATCGAGCCTGGAGGACATGCTCGGAACCGGGCCAGGGCAACTTTGTACCCATACTCGTACGACACCCGGCCCGTCCGGTCCAGGCCGAGGAGGAAGCCCTCCGACTTCTTGTAGGCGTCGACGGCCTCCCGGTCCTTCTCCGGCCGACTCCCTTCCGCCGCGGCAAGGGCTTCCCTGGCGGCCTGCAGCTCGGCCTCCCTCGAGGTCAGCTTGGCGGCCAAACCCGAAGCCTCCTCCATCCGGAGGCGGTTCTCCAGCTTCGACTGCCGGAGGAGCTTCTGCAGTCCGGCCTCCGTCCCAGAGGCGGCCTCGAGCTCGGCGGTCAGACGAGCGACTTCGCCCATGTCCGCGCGCTTGCTCGGCAAGGCAAGAATCGCCGGTCCCGACCCGTTCGGGCCTCCTCGAGCCGGGCGCAACTCCAAGTTGCGCTCACCTGTGTCGTAGACCAAACGACCGAGTCGTGCACCCGGCCGAGGAGGCGTGGTGTAGTGGAGATTCGCACAAGAAAAACGCGAAGGTGATGAACAGAGCTCACCAAGAGGATATAAGCAAAATGGTGCTTACCCACAACGCCGACTTGGCGGACTTGCAGCGCCGAGGAGCGTGTATAGGTCCCGAGCCATGTCGGGATGGAGCGCCGAGGTAGTGGGCGAGGCTCTCCCGACCCACACCTTGTCCCCGACGAGACCATGCCATGCCACCGGCCACGAGAGGTCGCTCGCGCCCCGAAGGGACCTCCCCCATCATTCGGGAAAGGAATGGCTGATCCTTCCCCGACGTGACCCGGCACAGGTCCTGCATGGATGGAGGACGCTGGCCCTTCCCGGTCGCCCCCTGGCTGGGACCAGCACTCTCGGCAGGAGTGGTGGCGCCCGGTTGTTCAGTCGCCCCGGTCGGCACGGCCACTGGCGTCTCCAGGTCCACCACCTCCTTGGCCTTCGCCCTCTTCTTGGGACGCCCCTCATCGGCGGTGCACGGGGAGCCACCCCCCGCCCGCTTGGAGACCGCCGAGAGCGCGAGATGGTCCCCTGAGCACCCGAGTCGTGGAAGGATCGCAGTTCACCATCCCGCAAAAAGGCGACAGATATGTCGAAGATAGAGTATGGCAGCAATCTAAAAGGAAGCTAGACAATACCCGAGAGCGGACTGGTCCGCCTCCACTACCATCGTCCGACATATTGCGGATGGCTTGCGAGGAAGGGAGGATTACCTCACCGCCGAGGTGAGCACGCCAAGACTCGGGCAGCGTTATCGATGGTCCCGACGACCACCGAACCTCAAAACCCCAAATCTCGCACCGACAAAAAGAAGCGCCTCTTCCACCCTTTGTTATTGGTGGGGCGCCGCTAACCCGAACTCCGGTCGCGGCGGCCAGAAGTAGCCCCGACCCCTTGAAGAGGCGAAGCAGGAGAGGAAAAGGTTATGGTCGGGGCGATGTTGGCGTAGTGGCATTCCCCAGAAAACCACTGTGTACCGCCAAGAGTTGGGGGTTATCCGGGAAGGCGAAATACGCCACAGGAGATGCAGGATACGATGATCGGGTGCATGGGAAGGCAGCCCGCCTCTAGGGCATCGCGACAGGGCAAAGCCCTTGGGAACCGGGTCAAAGCCCGCTGTCCCGCTTCAGCGGCCAGAGGTTGAACTCCTCCGGGATGCCGTAAGGCCGCCGGAGAATCCCACCATGCGCTCGCCCAAGACAGAGTCTTGGTCGGGCGCCACATCAAGGCCTCTAACTCACGCACGCCTGCATCCGAGGAAGGGCCGAAGGAGGAGACGAAGGAGAGCGGCGACACGGGTTGTAAATCGATGGGGAGGAGGAGGAGGAAGGTAAGAAGAGGAAGTGGAAGGAAGACCCATCGCACACTAACCTATAAAGGAAGAAAGCTACTGGAAGAAGCTAAAAGGCACCGAGCCTATGGAGAATACTTGAAGGAAGACGACGGCAGGACAAGAGAAGAAAGCTCCACTGATAAAGTGGTAGAGAGACGCGGGGCTCCCTATTTATAGAAAAAGGGGAACCTCGACCTTTCGCCTCCCGAGGCAGGCGACAGCATGACACCGCCACATCGCCCAATCGCATCACATCGGCAATGGCGCCGCATCATATTGATGAAGAGCCGACGTGTACACCCCTGTAAAAACTTATCTAGGCCTTGAGCGGAGCCTCGGCCCATCCCGAACGGAGGTTCGGCTATTCGTTTTCTAGGCCTTGAGCGGAGCCTCGGCCCATCCCGAGCGGAGGTTCGGCTATTCCTAGGCCCGAGCGGAGCCTCGCCCCCATCTCGAACGGAGGTTCGGCTATTCGGTCTTCTAGGTCTTGAGCGGTTGCTCGACCATCGGTATTCGTGGCCTTGAGCAGCTCGCCACTCATCCCGAACGAGGTTCGGCCATTATGGTTCCTCGTGTCGTGGCGTGACTCGACCCTTGTACCAAAATGACGGGTCGGCAAGCGGAAGGACTCGACGCGTGTCTCAACTCCCGCCTTCCGACGTCGGCTTGGCAAGGAGAATCGGGCGCCTCTCGACCCACTTATCCCGAACGCAGGTTCGGCCATTATGGTTCTTCGTGTCGCAGTGCGTGACTCGACCCTTGTACCAAAATGACGGGTCGGCAAGGTGAAGGACTGACGGTCTCAACTCTCGCCTTCCGACGTCGGCTTGGCAAGGAGAATCGGGCGCTCCTCGACTCCACTTATCCCGAACGACGGTTCGGCCATTATGCTCCTCGTGTCGGTGCGTGACCTCGACCCCTTGTACCAAAATGACGGGTCGGCAAGGTGAAGGACCCGACGCGTGTCTCAACTCCCGCCTTCCGACGCCGGCTTGGCAAGGAGAATCGCGCCTCTCGACTTATCCCGAACGACGGTTCGCCACTATGCTCCTCGTGTCGTAGGCGTGACCTCGACCCTTGTACCAAAATGACGGGTCGGGCAGCGTGAAGGACTCGACGTGTCTCAACTCCCCGCCTTCCGACGTCGGCTTGGCAAGGAGAATCGGCGCCTCTCGACTTTTATCCCGAACGGCAGTTCGGCTATTCTGGTTCCATAGGCCCTGAGCGGCAGCTCGGCCACACACACATCCCGAACGGCAGTTCGGCTACTCTGACTCCCCAGGCCTTGAGCGGCAGCTCGGCCACACACCTTCCGAACGGCAGTTCGGCTATCACGATTTTGCAAGTCGTGTGCGTGACCTCGACCCCTAGTACCCAACGACGGGTCGGTAACAGAGACTTGGACATCGCCGGCCCTTACCTCGAGCGGCCACTCACTCGCTCACTCACTGGTTCAACTGGCCCACTCGCGAGTCTCAATCTCTGATTACCGGACGTCGGCTTGGCAAACGGAACTCGGGCGTCTCCTCGACCCCATTATCCCGAACGGTAGTTCGGTACATGATCTTGAGCGACGGCTCGATCATCGGCATCTTAGGCCTTGAGCGGTGGCTCAAGACTATATCCCGAACGACGGTTGGTGACAACGGCTCGGGTCTTGAGGTTCCTCGACCCCCTTCATCCCGAACGGTAGTTCGGTACATGATCTTGAGCGACGGCTCGATCATCGGCATCTTAGGCCTTGAGCGGTGGCTCGGCACTATATCCCGAACGACGGTTCGGCGACTATGGCTTTCTGGGTCTTGAGCGGCGCCTCGACCCCGTACCCTGCAAAGGACCTTGGTCAATCATGACACAACACGGTGGAACTTCTGCCCGAGATCTCAGTCGGCAATCAGGTTCTTCCAAGCACCACCCCCCAAATTGCCCCGCAGGAGTGGCTTTTGAGGGGGGGGTAGTGATAAGGATATTAAGTATGACGAGACACCTGGTCTTCTGTCATACCGCCGACGCCAACGCCTCCCGCGCTCCAACCGCCCACGATGTGACCGACGCCGCTTCTCCTCAAGACGCCCCAACTACCCGCCACCTGACCACGGCACCGACCGCGTGGTCGCACTGCACACCACTTACTGCATCGGAAGCACTCCCTCCGTCCCAACCTATTTAACCCAACAGTAGGACAGGATTTGGGGGATCTTCATCTTCATCTTCTTCCCATGAACACTCCGGGGAGGTGAGTAGACTCGGACACCCCGCAATTCCCTCTCTGAGGAACTCCGGCCGACAGGCCGACACTGACTTGGGCGTCGGAGGGGTCGGGCGGAGCATCCGACCCGCCTTGCTGCAGGACTCGTCCCCGAAGGCCGAGGAGCGCGCAGCCGCCTTTCGGAGAGCTCGAACGATTAACGCGAGCAGGAGCCATCGACGGGCCCGAACCACACCGAGACGACCCCCCGGTTTCCGGATTTCGCGCCACGCGCCCCGGGGTCACGGTAAAAAGTTGTTTCCCCTAACAAGTATGAATAGCAACATGACCATTTGGATACCTTGGCTTTCGAATAAAATATTCTGAAACTTTGTGTTGACTTTCAGATTGGATGGAAAAATGCTATGCTCAGGGTTCACAAGAGAGATAGAATCTAAAACCAAAGGTATTACCAGCATTAAGGGAAATAATTTTTCAAGTGTTAGCATCGATTCTGACCTTCGGTGGACTCTGGTTGAAATATAGTGCCCTGATTTGTTGTTTGTCAAACATGATGCTGGTAGGAGGTTTATCTCTTCCATTTCCATACACTAGAAATTGTGACTCTTGCAAAAAAAGATCCGCAGATGCTAGCTGTAGAACATGTCAAACAAAGTATCTCAAGTGTGACTTTGAAAAATATGCTCCAGAATGCATACTGAAAGATAACAAAGTCATGCATCCATCATATTCATTTTTTGCAAATATCTGCATGTATGTACTTACTTCCTCCGAAAAAACATCGAAAGGTTTCTGCCCATTCGATACCATTGTGGCACACACATATACTGCTTTAGATACCTTTCTCGGATACCTTTCTAGAGCATATGAAACGATCGCACCTCCACAACTATGACCCACCAAAATAACCTGCACAATCATATATGGCGAACTATCAATTCTCACATTCAAAAAACACACAAACAAATGTATTCCATGCCAACTTTTCACCTTCTCATCGTCTGGAAGGCTTTGAAGGTAAGTGATGAGGGGCCTTGCATAATCCTCTAAGGATGTGATGCTATTGATATCTGTTTGATCTATGCCAGAACCTGTGAGATCTAAAGCAACAGGAAGTAGTCCTGATTCCTCCAAAAGTGACATGGTCTTGTACCAACACCATGCCCCAAATCCTTCTCCATGCACTAGAATAATTTTCTTTGTTTCCAGATTCTCTAGAAAAGCAGGAGGCTGAAAGTACAGTTAATCAAAAAAGTAAAAAAAGAAAATTTCATCACATTTTGACATGTATTCGACAAGAGGGGGAGGCAAGCAGCAACCAAGTAAGAGAGCCTATAATGACTCAAAAGCAAAAGAAGCATCTCTTATATTCAGCAATTCAAAGAAAAATGCATTTTCGAGCTTGCTTAAGCTGATACCGCAAGAAGCATAAAACATAAGTAAAGAGGTGGAACACCATTTTATGTTCTTTAGATTGATGCATCTTGAAAGGTTAAGACCTTTAGATTCCTAGTGGTGTAAGAGCAGAATTATAGATCGGTGATAATATCTCGATAACCGTTAGTGTGTACCATGACCAAGAGAGGAAGGGTCTGCCTTTGGTAAGTATAAGTCAACGATTTAACTAGTATATTATTCATCACATACGACTGGTACTGGGCTGAGATTTAAGAGCACTATTTCATTTGTAGTCAACTTTAACCCAGGAGTCGGTAACCGCATCCAAAAAGTTTCCTATGTTGTCATTAAGGAGTTTGGTCAAAGTTCAAAAATGTACCACATCAATGGTGGATTTCACTTTGAGCATCAAAACATAGAAAGATATCAACATGTACTCACAAAGTTGGGATTAGGTCATCAAGAGATTAGTGTTCAATTTTGAGTTAAAAACTAGTTACAACTTCACAAAAACATAGTCAATTTTAGTGATAATACAGTCTTCTATGCTTCAAAATGCAGCCATCTGTTTTTAGTGATGATATACTCATCACTAAAATTTTGTGATATTATTCAGATGGGAAAGGTTAGCAATTCACTCTATACATCTTAATTGAGGTTTGAAATCATGCACACAAGCAACACTAAAAAATCAAATTCTACTTCTCCAACTATTGCTATGAACACAGCAGCAAAAAAATCCTACTACCATTAAATTGACATAAAAATCCGGAAAAAATTAAAAGAAAAAAAAAAGAGGAGAAAGATGCAGTGTAGGATTACCAGCTTTCCAGTTGTGACAGAATCAGGAAGGTCCCTGCTTCGAGAGCTCGTGGAACCAATCCTGCGAGACAACGATCCATCGAAGCGTTGAGACAGCTGGTGCTGGTGAATTGCCATCGCTAGGACCTGGTGGTGCAATAGCTCCTCCTCGGATACCGCCGTCTTCCTCTGTGATCTCGAGTTGGAACCCCTCCGGCTACGAGACCCGATGCCGCCTCTGAGGTCTTTCTTTGGCATGCAAGCCAATCCATTCCCCATGCGCTCGTTTCCCCCAATTCCAACGACTATCAGCCAAGAATTAGGATGTGTTGACCGATGAGAACAAATCGAAATAGGAATTGCTAGGACGAAGAAGGAGAGCATAAACAACACGGAATTCCACGAAAAGACGATGATATGCAACCAAAAACATTCGATCTTGATGCTATGCTCACAAGGAATCCTTCAAGAACCTGCCACAAATAGCAAAAGAAAAAGAACAAATCTTCAAAAATTAGAAGAAATATATATATGTAATCTTCAAAAGTTTCCACTAAATCCCGTCGAGAAAGCGGGCGGAGGAACCTTTCGGGATGCGAGCCGAGTTCGCCCATCGTCTCCTTTCTCCGGCGCTCGGCTGGTGTGCTCTTGTAGGGCTGGTCATCTGCATCAGGCTCCGATTTTTAATGGTGTTATGGAGCCATCATCGACTAAAGAATTGGATAATTTGGACCGCTACAAGCTGGAAATGATGGGATGAAGACAAGCTCGAGGAATCTTCCATGGAGCCAAACCTGCTTCTCGAGGGGGATTCGTCCCTTGGAGCGTCCCGAAGCAAAGTATGAGGAAGCAGAACGGGTCGTCTTCCGCCCGCGATCGGAGTGGCTTTCATGCAATTTTCTTAAATGATGAAATTACATATATACCCTGTATTAAATAAATTATATTTATATTTATTCCTTTGAATTTATATATATCATATCAAAAATAAAAAACTAACTAACTTTAGGGCGATTTTTGTAGAAAATATTTGTAATTTTGGATATTCTTTAAAAGGCACCTCCTTTTTTTTATTTTTTTTTCAAATGATATTCTCAATTCAAAATACCTAAAATGCATCTCAAAAGTTTTCTCGTCAAATTTTTTCGTTCATTTTTATATTTGGCTCTTTTATAATATTTTTTTTATATATTTATATCTTTAAAATATTATAAATGATACTTAAAAATACTACAAGTGATATTATATCATGCTATTTTTTATTATCATTGCTCATTGACCATTATAATATTATAATTTTAGGTTTATAATTAGTTCGACTGAGATTAGAAGTCTATGTAGATCATTTATAATGCTTTCGAGTAAATTTTATAGTATTTTTATTATGATAACCAAAAAACATTATAACAGACAAAAACATTATAAGAAGCGAGAGGGATAATTTAATTATTTTTTAAATTAAGGATATTATTAAAAAAATAAATAAAAATATCAGTTAAGAAATACCTACAATATTAGCTTGATAATGATGTACTTGATTAAAATTTGAAATATCATCTTATAAATTTTTGCATCTAAATTATTAGTTCGATAATAATAATGTACCTTATTCTTTTATTTTCATGATATTTTTATTGCAATGGTCAAGGCAGGTCAAAAACACTATAATAAACAAAAAAAAAATTGAGTGACAGTTTATATTTGATTGTGTATTACATAAATATCACACGTTATATTTTAAATATCTAAAATATGTGACAACATATTAATATTTTATGATAACATGTTATTACTATTTTTTTTTATGATGGTATAATATTTTTATTCATGGGAGATATTGAAGATTCAATCCTCATTGGATTATGGTTGAACCAATAATTAGAACACTGAGTTCTTGTTGTCATAATATTAGTAGTATAATAGACTTGAATAATTGAATATAATTATCTTTATTGTATTTTAATTTTTATAATGATTTGATGGCTCCAATCCAAATCAGAGATAATAAACAGGTTCTCAATTTTGGTGATATTGTTGATGGTACTACGATAATAGGAATCTTAATAGCTCCAATTATTTTCTCCATCATTGCAAGCAATAGCAATTGCTTTGCCTACAGTTCATGCTCTCCTAATCCTGTGTGTATCATAAGGTTGGAGACAGATAAGAGTGGTTGAATGGTTTAATTACTTATCTTTACTCAAAATTCAAAACCAACTTAGTTGATAATTATAGATAAAATTAGCACATGATTATATGATAGTTATATATGAAAAAATAAATATATTATCGATAGCTTTAGGAAAAGTCTTGTGTTCTTGTTTTCTTTGGAAAAAATATACTCATGCAGACTAATCCTTTGGAAAAGTCTTGCGTTCTTGGTTTTCTTTAGGCTTTTGGGAAGTTAAATAAGGATGTCATCAAAGGGAAAAAAAAGTGGCTCACGGTGTGCCAGAGGTCAACATGACAACCCAAAAGTCCATCTGAGCCTGAAAGCCAAGGAAAAGAGGAATAAAAGACAACAGCTGAATTGTTTAGAACTTGGCATATACGCAAACACTTTAGCGAGAAACCTGCAGACGAGACAAGAGAAGATTATAATAAGACTCTCATTTGCTCAAAGACCTGGGAACCCAAAGCCGGAAAAGGTGGGTGGATGTAAACCCATTAGGTCCAGATGAAACTGCAAAATCCTATGAGCGAGAGTTGGGGAGGGAAGGTAGGAAGCAGATGAGAGAGTATGTGGTGATGTGATGCAAGAAACACGACAGCATTAGAATCCAAGGAGCCTCTTGCATGCACTTAGGAACTTTCCCTTCTTCTTCTTCTTCTTCCTGGAATACCTCATCTGCTGCTCCTCCTCCATCAAGTCAGCACCGCCATCTTCGTCACCGGTGTCATGGATCCTCCAGTAGCCCTCTCTGACCGAGGAGGACCTCCTCATGGAGAAGGCCCTCATGACCGCGCTCTGAAGGCTGGTGGAGCCGTTAGAGAACCTCTGAGAGGCGGAGGAGCAGGTCCGGCTGAGTATCACCCCGAACCTCTGCCCGCCTTCCTCCTCCTCCTCCTCCTCCTGCTGCGGCCATGAGAAGTGATCGAGAGGCTTGACATCAGCAGCAGCTTCTTTTTGTTGAGGCTCCGTGGCTTCTTTCGGTGGGGGAGAGAAGAAGGTGGGATCTGAGAGCTCCATGGAGCCTGCGATCACTCCCATCCTGGAGTATCCACCCATGTCGCTCGCTGCAAGGAGTGATGCTGCGGCCTCAAATCGAACCGTGGGCGAAGATGGTCAGAGACATGGAAGTCGAGCAGGAACAGTCGTCGTAGATCTGGAAGTCGCGGTGGTGTTTGGGGTGGTGCAAAGTGTGGGGATGAGGAGAGAGTGATGGTGGTGAGTGGAACGTGCGGTCGACTGTGGGTTATAAAACCGAGAGATGGACCGAGTCGCATCGTTTTGCTCGGAAACACGGCGGTCAATATATACACTGATGTGTGCGCGCGCGCGCGTGGAACGATGGATGTGCACCGTTTTGCTTTAAGATGGGTACTTAAACTTGATTGGCTGATCGATTGATGATGATTATTATTATTATTGTAAATATAATACAAATAATAAGATTTGTATTATTATTTGTAGAACGAGGATTTGATGGAGCAACTAATGGAATCGAGTACGTTCATTATTAGATCAATTATTTAGGCGGACAAAAAATGTGTAGATTGAGATTTGAAATGTATTAACATAAAGTCGATCACCAAATCAATTATTTGAAGTACTCAATGCAAGCCAATCTGCTCGAACAGACGAGTCCGCAATGCAAATCCAAGCAGAGCACGCCAAGTCGTGACGCGTGAGCGGCACCGACTTGACGTACCATCGTGGGGTCGAGTCGCATGGAACAGTGCCGGGGAGGTGTTTGTGGAAATGCGCGAGGTGTTTGCGGCAACGCATGACGACACCGGGGAGAGCTGGGTTGTCGAAGCACGAGCTCCACAGGCATTAGATGCGAGGCGATGCAGGTTAACGTGGGCAGAGGCGAGCGCGGCCACATGCGCTTCTCCTCTCTTGTCCCCCATTGTTGACCTCCGAGGCTGGAGATGGAGATCTTTTATTCTGTTCAGGCTTCTCTGGTGCACAGAGAGAACGGATCGAGACGACTGTTTGAACTTTGACTATATGCCACCAACTGTACCAACAAAAAGAGAACTAATGATGGATTGGTATAATGAGTCTTGCAACGTGGACCGGGCGGGTGTTATAATTTAAAAACGCAAAACTGCTTTCATTGAGATTTGAACTCAAGACCTCCCGCTTACTAAACGGGTGCTCTAACCAACTGAACTATGAAAGCCATGTTAATTTCTTTTAATATATCTTTAAATAGAAAAAAATAACTATTCTAGGAACAACACACTCGACTTATTTGGCGCTGCTTTGTTGGCCATCGCATTTATAACAAAATTATGAGTCCAAACTATTTAGGATCGATAAATTTTATGAAATTTAATACATTTTTATATTGATTGTTGGCGACCTATTATAACAACTTTTCATCTAAACTTAAGATCGATATTTTTTATTAAAAATAAATTATTTATATTATAAAAATAATTTTTACGATACCGTCAAATATATTGATACAAGTCGGGTGATTTATATGCTGAACCCTCTCATTGGATCTATAGACAAAAGATAAAATTATAGATCAAAATTTTGTAGGAAATGACTTTTTAGTTTTTATCTTTTAATACACGACTCTAGTAAAAAGAATCATTAAAAGAGAGCAGATCTCATCCATCTACTTGGAAGCACACAGGAAGAAACAATTTAAAGCATGTTGGGGCCTTAATTTTGTCTTCAATTTAAAGCATCACAAACAAACTTCCACATCACGGCAATTCAAAACATCAAAGATTTTGATAAAGCAACAGAAACTTGACCAAACACAAAAGAACTACTTTGAATAGAATCAAACTCCGGCAAATTCATCAAGAAAGCGATGTGGAGATCCACGATTCGATGGAAGAACTGTTCATCTGACGTTTCGAGCAAACATTCTGTGTCTTCTTCAAGCTTTGAGCCTTCCGTAAAACTTTGCCTTCTCTTCGGTGGTCTGGAAGCGGCCATGCCCGAACTTGGAAGACGTGTCGATGAACTTGAGCTTGATCTCTTCCATTGCGACCCGCGATGTCTGCTTCAGCAACGACTGCCTCAGGGTCACCACCCTCTTCTTAGGACCAACACAGCATCCCTTGATCATAAGGTAATCATCCTTGACCACTCCATAATGTGGAAACCCTCCCATTGGTGTTATCTCCTTCTCAGTCCTGCAAGAACCATCAACATCAGCCAACAGAAGGAAGAACATGAAGCATGAAGAATATTAAATACCTAAACAGAGCACCCCATAAACTACTTGATTCGATTCTAAATTAAACAGATGAATCTTTTCTGGAATTTATGATTGTTATCCATAGATACATAACCTGTCAAACTCTGTGGTTGCCAAGTGAGACTCCTCACTAGCCTTTCCAAGCTTATATATCTTCTTATTCATCTCGGTTCGATGGTGGTAACCATTCTGGCCAGCCCTGGCAACTGTGTATGAGACCCTAGCTGGGTGCCATGCACCGATACAAGCCACCTTGCGCAGGCCACGGTGGGTCTTCCGAGGGAGACGAGTGACACC
Source organism: Musa troglodytarum (assembly GCA_023547065.1). Lineage (NCBI taxonomy): Eukaryota > Viridiplantae > Streptophyta > Magnoliopsida > Zingiberales > Musaceae > Musa > Musa troglodytarum. Next base: position 1,115,191 of record CP097507.1, on the reverse strand, counting down.
CCAACGAGTAACCACGCCCTCATAGCCCTTACCCTTTGTGACTCCTATGATGTCAATCATCTCGTCCTTCTGAAAGACAGCATCCACAGGAATCTGTTTCTCGAAGAAGTTGTAAGCATAGTCAACCTTTGCTGCAATATCTCCTCCATTAACCTGGATCTCCATCAGGTGAGCCTTCTTCTGCTTCAACCCTTTTAGTTTTCTAATCTGTAAATGAAAACACAAGTAGCTTCAGGCAAGTTTCTGTATACAAAGCTGAGAAGAACAGAAAGAAGGACCAAAATGAAGAACTTGAACTAACTGAACGTAGCCGACATGGATAAGCAGGTTAAACGCCTATTCAATGCACCAACATAGCCCACATGGATAAGCGTGTAAACAAATTCTATGCACCAACATAGAGCACCACGTGACCACATTAAAATATTATTTAATAATGTGGACAAAGACAGGATAAGATGGATATCTATATTCTGAAATTGTTGGAGAAATTTTAGACACATAAATATCATGAATCCAGTCGATGCAGTCAGTAGGTGACAGCAAAGATTAATCAAAGTGTAGCAAAACTTTCATAGGAAACAATATTTTTCTAACTTGATGATACAAAACATAAGATTAAAAAATTGGCGATACGAAACATAACAAGTAATAACAGTAGGCATATCTTTGCTTTACTGGTTGGACCCACCAGGTAACCAACAAAAAGAGTGATACAAGGAAGAAAAAGGATAAGCATATATCAATACCTGTGTGTGAGCCAAAACACGGATTACCGAGGCATGCTTCTTCATCTTCTCTAGTTGTGCCTGGATTCCTTTTTTGCCTTCTTCAGTTTCATACTTCTTTGAGTACTTAACAAACGCCTTCTTCTTTGACTTGGACCAGTTTTTGTAAAATCTCCTTTTCACTTCCTCACTAAGATGCTGAGCCCAAACAGTGTTCAATGACCGGAGGCCACGGGGAGTCTTCACATAAGCAACAACACCAACTACAACCATCGGGGGTGCTTCAATGATTGTTACTGCTTCACAAGTCTCCTTCTTATGAAGCTCTGCATGGACAAATGGAATTACAAAAAATGGTGGAATATTTGTTCCAAATATAACAACACAATTTGCAAAGAACAAATGTATTCTCTTCCTAATGTATGTTATTTAGGCCAAATGTATTAATAAAATGCAAGCCTTGGTATAAAAGACAATGGAAACTTAACTATACAACTTCATGTATCATGATCAAAGAAATGCCAAATAAGTGCTGCCGCAGCCTTTCTCGATAGTTGTTGATGTGTAGTTATGCTATATAAAAAAAGTTTCAACTACCTTCAATTGTAGTAGTTGATGCGTAGCTTATTACTTTTCTAAATTTAACTGCAAACAAATCCAAGGAGATGATACATGACATTGTGAATAGATAATTTGTAATCTCAGCCATGGGAAATTAAATTATGAAGTGAACCCAGATTCAAGTCAAGGACATACTATCAGAAGTACCAGATTATTCAGTTCCAATGACATTAATTTTTATTATTACACCAGTGGAAGAATACTAGAGCATGCATTTATTAAAAGAAAAAAGAAATGTGTCCTTTCAGTATTGTTTTGTATTGTAAGGCATCAGTATTCAAAAAAAGGAAAAGCAACTTACTGGATCCAGGCTTATCAACCTCCCGGACTATGTGAGTCATCCCAGACTTGTATCCTACAAAGGCAGTTAGCCCGGGCAGCTTGCTTGGGTCATCCTTGGGGAATGACTTCACTGCATCAAATATATGGCAACAAAAAGATATATCAAAACCTCAAGTCTGGTATATGATGAAGGGTTTATTGGTTCAAGCCACTTGCACATTTAGTTATATGATAAAGGGAATATACAAAATTTAATGATCACATCTTGTTTATACATATAAGCAACTCAGCTGTCGAAGGGTCTACAGCATCAGTTTGGACAAAATGATTAACAACTAAAAACATTATGTCAATGAAGATTATTTTCACACAATCTGTGACCAATCAAATAAAAAAATGTACCCTGATGAAGCATATTGAGAGCATGACGAAATGAATCACAAGCATGTGCAACTTATTGATAGCATATTACAAAAAAATAAAAATCAAACTACAAAAGAGACAAGATGTACTAAAACAAAGAATCATACTAATCAAATGGACTGTTCCTTCAAAGCATGAATGCTTGAGACAAGAAATTTGAAGAAACTAGAAATATAAGGACAAATAAGCTGAAACCTTTTCCTCTGTGACGGGAGGCCCTTTTTCTAGGTAGGAACCCAAGAGAACCATGACGCGGATGCTCAAATTTGCGATGAGACATTGTGTCTTTAGTCCTTCACGACTATGCAACTATAACAATTCAAGTACCTTTTCATGAGAACTTACACATTTTAATGCCAAATAAAATATACAACAAATGAAGCATAAGTTCCCTAAACTGGAAAAACTCATACACACACACACATATATATATATATATATATGATTTTCAAAAGTAAAACAATGTAGCGTTTAAACAAACAGAAGAATTATAGACAATCCAACTCTTACTAATAATTAGCATTAAGATCAACTGGAAATCAAGACAGATATCATAGAAGCCAGCAAGCTAAAACCAAGCAACTAACAATAATAAAATAGTCACAATTGCATAATGCAAGATTCAAGAAAGTAGGATGACAATGAGGTAAAAAGTATTTGCCTGAACTTAACCTAGAAAGAGCAAATTTTATTTAAAAATACAGTTTTAGCATTTTCCAATATTCTGAAACCATCATTTTTGCGAACTCAACAACATCATGCAAAGATATTTATAGGTTACATAGATATAAATATTAGATAGGGAATTGTCGTCTATGAGTGACTAGCAGAGTAACCTTAACTGAAAAGCATCAGAGAGAACCGCCAGCTCCGGTAACATGGCATAATAATCCCCCGCAACCAAAGGCCTATGGCACTGATAGATGCCAATTCTCATGCTCTCTGGTATGCCTTTCCAATTCCCCACAATGGGTTTTGGAAGAAAGAGCTCTTAAGAGACTCCGGCCTTGATTCAATGTACCGTTGTTTCCGGGAGAATAATCTTGCCAATACCAGAAGTGGAGGTGAACTAATGCTCCACAGAAGGACATCATGCATGTTACCCACAAAATCATAGTAATGCCCCAAGCAACCATGACACATTAAATCAAATGATTACTGAAACAAATAGTAAATAAATCAACTATGACAGCATCAAAACAAGATATTTTTTTCGTTAATATGCTAATAAATCACAACTAAGAAGAATTTAATTGGCATCACACTTTGCTCCATCATGAAGTAAATAACATATGTAAATCATACTGAAAATAAACAAGAAATTAAGATTATAATTAAAAAACATAAAGACTGTAAACAATATATAAACAAAGAAAAAACACAAGCTTTCTTGATCAAACAAAAACCGGCAAAGAACATACCATTAAAGCGAATATGATCAGATCAGCGAACCACGAAAGTTTATAAATCATGCCAAAAAACTGTTAAAGTTCTATTTAATTCCAGAAGAAAAAAAATTCCGATCGAAGAGCACCGCGCAAAATACAGATTTGCGGGGAGAAACGACCAAGTAGGAGAGATTCGAGAGGCCGGATCTGAATCGGGCAAGAAAAGGGAGGATATTACCTCGATCGCCAGAGGTCGTAAAGAGAGGAGAAAACGAAGCAAAAGCGGCCGACCGAAACCCTACCGAAATGGACACATATAAAGGGAAATGGACGGCGGAGATTAGGCGTCCTATGTTTCGATCAGCCCGCATGGAAAACCCTAGAGCTTCGTGTAGATATAGTGAAATGGACGGCGTAGATTGGTGTACTGTGTTCCGATCAACGGCATGAGGAACCCTAGAGATCGTGTGTGTCTATATGTACACGTGGCAAGATGAGCGGCCGAGACTGGTCTTCTACGTTAGTATTCTGTATCGATCACACAATGATATTTTTATTACTCAAAATATTTTTACGAGTGTTAGGGGTATTAAGTATGACGTGACATCTGGTCCTGGGTCGTACACCCGGATGACGTTATCGCCCCTCCTGCGCTCCATTACTCCTACGATTTGATCGCCTGACGTCGCTTCTCCTCTACATCGCCCCAACTACCCGCCAAGTTGACCACAGCACCGGCCTGCGAGGTCAGGCCCGTACGCCACCCGCAGACGCAGTCGGAAGCATGCTATCCGTCCGACCTATTTAAGCCGAATGGATAAGACAGGCATGAAAAGAACACTCCGAGAGATGAGTAGACTCGAAAACCCTGAACACTTGGGAGCTCACGACGGCGAGGATCGACTTGAGCGCCGAGGGTCGGCGAGCATCCGACCCGCTTTGCCGCAGTCTCGCTCCCGACGACTTGAGCGTGGAGCCGCCGAGGGGTCGAGGTGGAGCAGAGCCATCGACGGCCCGAATCATACCGAGACGACTCGGCCCCCGGATTCCACGCCGCACGCCCGGGTCACGGTGAAAAGTTGTTTCTACAACAGATTGGGCGCTAGAAGGAGGGCCTCGCCGAGGGTCTACCGCCTCCGCCTTTAACTACACATGGACGAAAGGTCGCCTCGGCCGACACTCTACGAGGTCCCATGCACCAACCCCGGAGGGACGATCCGCCGCGCGACCGCAGATCGCCATCGAGTTTATTTAGCGAGGCCGCCCTCCCCGCTTCTTCCCCTATCACGGCGAGGCTTTTTAGACCTTTCCCAACAGTGTCCGAACTCGCAGGCCGCCTGTGCCCGCCCTCCCCGCCTACTCCAGAGGCGCAGAGCCGACTCTCCAAAGGCCGGAACCTCCCTGCATCATGAGGCATTCCCACTAGCACCATCTTCCCAGCCTCCCGCCGGTTCAGGATCTAACCCGGCTCGAAAACCTAGACGCCCGCCAACCCGAGGCGTGTCCTCGCATTCGGCTGCACTTTATTTCGCTCAAACTGCTCCATCGCCCAAATACCGGATGAGGTGCAAAGGGACGTCCGTAAGTCTAAAGAAGAGCAGAGGGAAGCGCCCCACCGAGTCCTCGTCACGACATACGGGAATACCCTGCCCTTGAACTTCCGCCTCCCTCCATCGACCTTTATGATGGAGTCGATCCAGGATCACGCCGCCGCTTCCGCTCGGGATGGCCCTATATGGAACCCTGACGCCTTGATGTGCCGTATGCTCCACCACGCTGAAAGGATCCGCCATACGTGGTACAAAGACCTTAAAAAGCGAGACGGTAATATCCTTCAACAGCTCGCCAAGGACTTCGAGCTACATTTTTTGGCGTTTGCGCGACCGAAGCCTTCTATCGCACTCCTCCTGGGTTTGAAGCAAAAAGAGGACGAACCCCTCTCCCACTTTGTGCGAAGGTTTACCACAGAGGTACGGGAGTTATCTGATGCTCACCCATCGTTATTGATGCAGGCGTTTATGATGGGGCTACGACCGTCAAGGTTTTGCTGGTCCTTGGTGGAGCGACCCCCCGCGTCCATCGCGGAAATGTTTCAGCGGGTGTTGGGGGAAACAACTTTTTACCGTGACCCCAGGGCGCGCGGCGTGGAATCCGAGAACCAGGGGGTCGTCTCGGTACGGTTCGGGCCCGTCGATGGCTCCTGCTCCCGCCTCCCGACCCCTCCGTAAGGCGGTTGCACGCTCAAGTCGTCGGGAACGAGACCTGCAGCAAGGCGGGTCGGATGCTCCGCCCGACCCCTCCGACGCTCAAGTCGATCGCCCCGTCGGCCGAGCTCCCGTAAATGGTGTCGGGGTGTTCGAGTCTACTCACCTCTCGAGTGTTCCTCCTTCGCCTGCCTTACCCATTCGGCTTAAATAGGCCTTTGACGGATGGCATGCTTCCGGTTCTGCGGTGGCGACGGGCTCGACCTCGCAGCCGTGCCGTGGTCAACTTGGCGGGTAGTTGGGGTGATGCAGAGGAGAAGCGACGCCGGCGATCAAATCGTGGGAGTAATGGAGCGCAGAGGGGCGATGACATCATCCGGTGTACGACCCAAGACCAGTGTCACGTCATACTTAATACCCTAACATTACCCCCTCAAAAGCCACT